>CM053580.1:528229450-528311014 GCA_028627135.1 Pseudochirops cupreus
CATTCCCCCTCACCTGTACATGAGATCAATGAGCATCTCCGGGTCTTCCTGATGCTCCTTCATCTTCACTGTGTCTGTCAGGATCATGTGCAGGTTGAACATAAGATCTTGGACCTGGGGGCAATTGCAGGGGTTGGAGGGAGGCCAGGAGGACAGGAGCGGGGGGGAAAGGAGGCTGGGGGATGAAGGGCCAGGCCAGGCCTCAAGCACCTGCTCAGCAAAGGTGCTGTCCCGCAGCTCCAGGTCCTCCTCGGCATAGGTCAGGATGGTCTTGAGCGAACGCCGCAGATGCTCCTCATTGAAATTCTGTGTTGTCCCCACAAGGGACGACAGGGACATCGTCACCTGCATCTTCACCCGGGCAAAGTTCTGTGAAGGAGCCCCGTAAGAGCTGGGGAGGGCTGGCTGAGCCCCTCCTTCCTCTCCTCCTGCCCTCCCTTCTTTCTCTCTTCGTTTGCTCCCACCCCCACCCTCTCTGTGCCCTTGCAGTCCCCATCCACCCCTGCTCACATTTCCAATCTCATAGTTCTGGCGCATAAGGAGGTAGAGGGAGGCACTGGCATGGGTGCGGATGGTGGTGACCCGGCTGCTGCAGTGGCGAAGGAGCCTCAGGCAGAGGTCTGCACATAGTTCTGTGTCCTCTTCAAAGAGAAGCTCGGGGAACTGCCACCCCCACCCCCCAACAAACACGTTAGGCACACACATACACATATGTACTTGTGTGTGCATCCTTTCCCTGGGAGCTGACATAGCCTGGGCTCCTTTCCAGAACACATGGGGTGCAGAGGGCCTCACCCTATGCTCTGGGAGTGTCCAGGGAGAAAGGCTGGGCATTGGACTCTGGGCAAATTCTGTAGCCTCCTCTCTTATACCTAGGAAAAGATCCTGGCGGGAGAGTGGGGGCTAGGGGTCATGGGGACACTCAGCTGGGGAACTGGAGATGCGTGGTACCTGCCTGGGCCCCTCTCACCTTAGACACAAGGGCCCTCTGTGTGGCCAGGCCATGTTGCAGGAAGAGGGCACTCTGGGTACAGCCCAGACTGTGCAGTAAAACCTTCAACACAGCCCCTAGAAGGCCCTCCTTGGCCTCTGACAGGATCACTGTCTGGGGAAAAAAAGGATGGAGAAGAAAGTGGACGGACTGCAGACAGATTTATGGACAGAGAAGGTGGGAGAAGGATGGGTGACCAAAGGAGGAAGGGTGTATGGACGGAGAGGGAAGGCTGGGGCAATGGAATCTTGGTGTCAAGGGTCATCGTCAGCCCCAAGGCCAGAAGCCATTATCCTTGGGGGTCATTGCCCAAGGACCCCTACCTGCACAATGACCTCCAGCGTGTCCAGCACTATAAGGTTGGCTTCTGTGGCCAGGTTCCCATCCACGAGGGCTTCATGTTCCATTTCATCCTTGGTTCTGTAGAGAAGAGTGTAAGTGTGTATATGTACGCACGCAGGGGTGGAGTGGTGGTGGTGTTGGACCATGTGTGTGTATGGGGAAAGGCATCAACTGGACCCAGACCCTGCCAGGTTGGTTGGTTCTGTCCCTGGTTCCTGGATGTGTTTGTGGAGGGATGCCTCAGGTCTAGTTTCTGGACTCCTAACTACCTCCACCCCTTGCCCAGTTGTTTCTTGTTCCCCTCCCCCCAACCCCCAATCCCAATCTAATTCTCCTTCTGTCCCACCCACTTGTCCACTCTGTCTGAGGTTTGCTTCCAGTGTGTGACATTCTTCCTCCATCTCACATTCTCCTGGTTCCCGAATGGACTTCTCTCTGAAACACAGAAGTACAGACAAAATCACACTGTCAATGGGAAACCTCCCCACCTGAGCTGGCCAGGCGTGCATAGGGCTCAGTGGGTTCCTTCCATGTGGGGCAGGACTGGGAGCTCCTGGGGCCAGCATGTCACCAGAGAGAAGCTGGGAGAAAGGGAAGGGGTCTGGCTGGCCCAGGGGGTTGGGAATCTCTGGCAGCCATTGCTTACCCCGGCTGCGCCGCACCATCTCTTGCCGGGCCCCAATGGTTCCCAGAATAGCTTCCTCTAGTCGGGCTTTCATATCCAGTGACTTCTTGAAAGTGAGGCTGTTGATGCGTTCAAAGGCCTTCTTCCCCTAGAGGAAGGTGGTTTAAGGGGTGGGGGTGGTGTGAAAGAGAGGGTCTGGTAGGCCCCTTCCAGTTCTCATCACTAAACTTTTCCTTCCTGGGCCCTCCTCCCACTCCACTCGTGAAGCGTCTACAAGACAGATGCAATGTAGAAGTGGACGGTCTGGGGTAGGGGAAGGTGGCATTCAGTTCCAAAGGTGCCAAGAACCTCTGTGCAGTCCTCCACACTGGTGATCACTGTCCTTTCCAGGTTTTTGTGACACTGCTCTCTCTGACCGCTTGCCATAGGTCTACCATGCACATTAGAGGATATTCCCTCCTCTGATATTTTCATTCTATTCCACTGGTGATCGCTTAGTGATTTTGTCACCTGGTGATCTCATTAGCTGGGACAGAAGGGGTGGTGGGGGTTCAATGAACATCTGATCATCTCTATGCAAATGATTCCCAGATCTTTACATCTACCCCTAACGTCCTGAGCTCTAGTCTCGTATCAACAACTGCCCAGTGTCCCACGGATATCTCAAACTCAACATGATCAAATCAGAACTCTCTGGCTTCCCCAAACCTCCCCCCTTCCCAACCTCCTCATCACTATCTAGGACATGACCATCCATCCTCCCAGCCCTCCAGGCTCACAAGTCCAGGCCATCCTCACCTGCACTCACCCCACAAATCTTATCGAGTCTGGACATTTCTACCTGCTTCCACGGCTACCACCCTAGTTCAGGAAATCATCGACTCCTACATGGCCTATTGCAATGGTTTTCCAATGAGTCTCCCCACCTCACTCCAAGCTGACCAGTGATTTTCAGGTTGACCATATCGCTCCCCTACTAGATAACCCCAATGGCCCTCCATGACCTCCAGAATCAAACAAAACCCTCCTGTGGCATCTCAAGCTCTCCACCACCTGGCCCTTTCCTACCTTTCCAGTCACTTTTATTCCTTTCCACAGACTCACTGGCTTATTTTCTGTCCCTAGCACATCTCTCACCTCTGTGCTTTCGCCCTGGCCGTGCCCCACGCCTGGAATACTCTCCCTGACTCATCTTCTTAGCGTCTCTTGACTCCTCCAAAAACTCAAGTCAAACCCCACCTTCTGCCTTTCCTGGCCTCATCTCAGTGACCTGGTGCCTTCTCTCTGAAACAACCTCTCATTTCCACTAAATTTATCTTGTTTCCGTGTAGCTGTTTGCATGCTGTCTCCCCACTCGACTGTGAGCCCTTTGAGGGCAGGGGGCATTATTATAGCCTTTCTTTGTATCCCCGGTGCCTGGAACATAGCAGGCACTTGACAGATGCTTGGCTGAGTGACAGGGAGAAACCAGGTGGCAGAGTGAGTGGCAGTGACCAGTCCCGGGGAGAACAGGAGACAGTGCCCAGGGCACTATCAGAGGCCTAGAATGCCTTGGAGTGGCCCCTATCACACTGGTGATGGTAGAACCTGGGGTCTGTGTGGGTCTAAACCAGGACAGATTTGTCCCACAACTTTTTATGGGTTTGGCCCTTTACGGGACAAGAGATGGGATCATAGGGCTACAGATCTAGGGCTGGAGGGAGGGGTTGGAAGTCATTTGGCATAACCTCTTCATTTTCGGGGTGTAGAAACCAAAGGCAAGAGGGGAACTGATTTGTTTGGGGTCACACAGGAAGGAAGTGGGCAGACCTTGTATTCAAAGCAGGAGGTGCAGAGATGCAGCAGGTCCAACAGGCGGGCAAGCTGCCCGGGGCCCAGGTCACTGGTCCAATGCTGCAGGAGCCCAGGCTCCGCGTTTTTCAGCACCCACAGCGCACAGATCAGCAGGGTCCGGCTCGTATCTGCTGCCAGGGGGCTAACTGTTCGGGGTGGCTGAGAGCAGGAGAAGGCTGACCTACATATGGGGCATGGCTATCCCTGCCCCATCCCAGACAACCAGGGCATGGACTCTGGGCCATTTCCTCAGACTAAAGATGCAGGGATGTTACTTCATCCTGTACCCTCCATCACCAGCCCTGCCCCACCCTGAGCCCCAATGTCTTCTGACGCTATCTGTGGGGCCCCACCCTGGGGGAGCAAAGTGACCCTTTTGTTCTGAAAGCTAGGGTCTTGTCTTTCTCTCCCCCTGTCTACACACTGGCTTTTCAGACCCCTCCACCCACGGTACTCACAGGTGGAGGCCCCTGGGGGATGCTGGGCCGTGGACCTGGGGGCAGAGGGCTCCCTGCAATGGCCATAGCCACAGATGGGCTAATGGTACTGCCTCCCTCTGTGTCCATATCCACATCTGGCATGGAGGCCAGCCGGGAGCGCTGTCCGCTGCTCTCTGCAGAGGGAAGGACAGATTTTTCCTGGGAGGTGGGAGGAGCCAGATCTTCTTTCTTAGGTGGGTGAGGGGCATCTTGAACAAAGTTCTTTCTGTCTCTCCCAAGAGAAGCCCCTCGACTGGGCCAAGAATGCTTAAGCTCTAGGGTCTGGCAGGGAGAAGGGATGGAAGGAAAGCAGCTCTTCCCCCTCCTTGGAGAGCCCTCCACCCACGGGGCCTCCTCCTTCCACCTGCAGGGTTTGGGCACTGCCAGGATGCTTCCTACAGAAGTATGGAGAGAGCCTGGGCACAGGAAGAGGAGAGGGGTGCTCCTGCCCAGCTGGTGCAGAGAAAGGGCTTGATGTGCTAGTTCTGTAAGGCAGGCGCTATTATTATCATCCCTACTTCACAGGTAAGGAAACTAAGGCACAGAGGTTTAGTGACTTACCCAGGGTCACACAAGTACCTGAGACAGGATTTGAACTGAGCTCCTCCTGACTCCAAATCTAGCCTCAGACGCTTATTGGCTGTGTGACCCTGAGCAAGTCACTTAACCTTTGCTTGCCTCTGTTTCTTCAACTGTAAAATGGGGATAAATAACAGCACCCTCCTGGAAGGGTGGTTGTGAGTATCCAATGAGAGAGATTTGTAAAGGGCTTTGTGCAGTGCCTGGTATGCAGCAGGCTCTACGTAAGTGCTCACTCCCTCTGCATCTCATCCCTCCTTCACATCTGACACTATCTATGCACCGTGCCACCTGGCTGGAGGCTGCCCCTCAGGATGCCCACCCCCGCTGGAAGCAGGCCTGGCTGACCTGAGAAGTCGTGCAGCTGGGGAAGGGTGTCCAGGACGAGGGTGAGCAGCGGCAGATAGAGCTGGGCCACGCGGGCCTTGACCTCAGGCTCCGCGTAGCGGGCGTCAGCGTCGTGACTGCACAGGAGGCTGTGCACGGCACTGATTGCCTTCTTGTGCAGGAAGAACACCCTGGGGAGGTTGGGGGGTTAGTAGTCACAAGGGCCCGCACTCTCCCACCCTCTTTCTTCCCTCTTGGCCCAGAGCCTGTGCCCAGAGGAGATCAGGGAGCTTCTGTGGGCTGGGCTGGAGTGAAAGGTGATTCAGGGGAGGGAAGGTCCCCCTCACTCACCCCTCGGCCTCAGGCTCTAGGATCAGGGCCAGCTCAGTCAGCAGAAGGCCAGCCAGGAAGTGCTGCTGCCGGAAGGAGCCCGAAAGTTCGAACATGCTGATCACCTTGGGGTCCTGCACATGGCTGGAGAAGGCTGAACTCTAAGGGGGATGTTGCAAGTTCAGGGCTTGGCACTCCGGAGACCCCAGATGAAGCTGGATGCCGAGGGCTGGGGTCCACTTTGGACAGGGGGAGGAGGTGGAGGAGTGGAGTCAGGGTCAAGGTCAAGGTCAAGACTGGCCTTACCTGGGAGGTGGCAGAAGAGACAGAAGGTGAAGGGGAGGCCGGGGGAGAGATAGGGCTGCAGGGCAAGTTCAAAGTCACATAGTGCTCGTGGCTGCAGAGGATCCGGGTAAAGTCCATACGCAGAGTTATCAGCCCATTGGGGTTGGGCGATGACTGCAGGCGAGTGGTCACCTGTCCGAGGCTGCGGTCAGTGGGGCTGGCAGGGGAAGGGTGGCCCCATGGCCATTTCCTCCTTTCCTTCCTCCCAAATATGCCTCCTCCTCATCCACCCAAGTACCACCATGGTCCCCTCCCAGCTTCCTCCAGCATCCTCCCAGAGACACTCTCCCAGCCCACAACCCTCTCTCTTCTACCTGCTTATAGTAGGCCCTGATGAGACTGAAGACAAAGCCTCGATCCACCAAGGACAAGAGGTCACTGAGGAAGAAGGCCAGGCTGGTGTTGAGCCGCTCAGCCAGCTCTGAATCCTGCAGTTAGCAGGGGAAAGGATATCAGTTTCAAGCCCCAGCAGGGCCATGCAGAGGTCATCCGCACTGGCCATCAGGGCCAAATCTATCCCCACCACCCCTGTTTCTTCCTTGATGGTCCCTTTGACCCCTTGAAGTAGGGAAGACAACCTTCCATTCTTTCTTGGTACCCCCTCTTACGACTTTATCTCTTCCCCTGTATTGCCCAAACTATTTCCTCCAATCTTAGATTTAACTTTCCAGGTCCTAATCCCCTTCTCCAACTTCCTTCTGGACATTTGACCCTGGAACTCATTATGTCCAAATGAGATAGCCATCTCCTTGCTTTCCCCCCAAGAAACAAAAGCCTAGCTCACCTCACTGACCTCCCTATTGTGGTTAATGGTTCCATTTCCACATTGGCCTAACGCCATTTCTTCCATCCTGTCCAAATCTCACTCATCCTTCCCTCTCCAGGAAGCCATCCAGAATTGCAATCCACAATGGTCTCTCCTCTGAGCTCAATCATATACACTCACTCTGAGTCATACACAGGCCTGTATTAGTTCATATTGGGATCTCCGTGAGGGCAGAGCCTGGATCAGCTTCTCCTGTCTCTCCTCACTACCACAGCACAGAGGTAGGTATATAAGGGTGTTAATCAATAGCTAATTGATAGATAGGGCACCATTCAAGATTGAAATACAGTGTTTGTTCCTATGCCTTCCAGCCTATCCTTACCCCAGTCACATCCCCTAAGGTCAACCCACAGCCTTCAGCTAGCTTGGCTCCCCTAGTCACCTCCGAGTATAGGTCAGCATTGACTAGTGATGATACATCTGTCACTGGGGGCTATCCTCGCCCCAGCAGCTGCTCCCTAAGGGCCAGCCCCTACCTTGTGGCTGCGGGCGGTGACCTCCAACCCTACAGAGTTGACCAGGGCTGAGATGTCATCCATGAAACGACCTGGAAAGCGCAGCTTACGGGGAGTGTCCAGACGCTCACTCAGCACCAAGTGCAAGGCCATGCTTTTCACCTGGGGAAGGAAGAGGATGGTAAAGGCCAGAGGTTTTGGGGGGGACAGACACACGGATGACACATGTCTGTGTAAAAGGATGCTCTAGAAGAACCACAGAATTTTGGAGTAAGGAGGGACTTCAGGGACCATCCAGTCCAGCCTGCATCCCATAGGGATGCAGAGCTGGTGGGTGGCCCATCAGCTACCCTCTGCCTTGAAAACTTGGGGCTGCTCAGTTTAGGTTTTCCAGACTTCATTGAGCCTCTTTAGCTTCTTTCTAATTGCCTCCCTTCATTCCTAGTTCTGAGTTAGAGGACCTAGGTTTGAATCCTGGCTGGGTCACTTACACCCTGTGTAACCAGAGACAAGTAACTATCCTTCTCTGTGAAATGGGGTGGCATGTGGGGAGGACCAGATGACCACAAAAATCTTGCCCTGCTTGAAGTCTCTGATCTGAAGTCTAACCCCTCTTCCAAACCTGCAAGCCACCTATCAGGGCCCACCCAAGTCTTCTCGTCTCTAGCATGACCCACCCCTAATTCTTCCAAGACAGACATCCTGGGAAGTAGCTTCCCTCTGGGCCAGAGGCTTACCATGAGCTGGAAGAAGAACCAGGCATGTTGCAGGACGGCCTCCCGAACAGCACTGCCACTCACCACCCACTGCAGGGCCAGCTCCTCGTGTAATAACTTTGGGGAATGGGGTACAGAGGAGGGGTCATAGGCAGACCAAGCTGCCCCCCCTTACCTTCCCCATACCATGCAGAGAGCACAATTCCAACCAAAGCATCCACCCCCTTTGATCTCTTCCTGGGGGTAGGAGGGGAGCCTCTAGCCTTCTCTTTCTACCACTAATCCCAGAAACACAGGCCCTACCCTCTTGTGACTCCAGTCAGCTCCTTGCCCTCTCTGGGCCCCCAGTCTAGGACTTCCTCACCCCAACTGCCATGTCTGGCCCCTTGACAGGTGGTATGATGGATAATAGGGGAGGCTGAATTCAAACAAAAGGGCTCAGGGATAGAATAAAGGCTGGAGAATGAGATAGGATGAGACAGGCCTTGTTTTTCCCCAGCCTCCCCATGTGCCAGCCCAGGTTGGACCCTGGAGAGGGGAGAAGCCCCCACAACAGGATGATCAGGAGGATACATCAGGGCCCCCTTCACCAAGCTACCTTCCTCCCAGTAGGTCTTGGCTGGGAGGTTGCTGGGAGAGATGAGGAGTCCTCGAGATAGGAGGAAGCTCGGTTAGGACCTCGATCCATGGCCTGTGAATGGGATGGGATGGAGAGGAAGAAGAAGAGATGATGGAGGAGAGGGTTAGTGTGGATAGAGCAAAGGGAGAAGGAAGGAGAAGACAAGGGAAGGAGGAGTAGCAGTGAGGAGAAAAACTGGATGGCATGATCCAATGGGGGAAACTGACCTCTCCAGTGCAAACAAACAGCCTTACCTGGGCCCTCATCCATTCTCTGTCTACATGGCCGCTCTGCCACCCCCAAACCTGGTCACCTCACTCAAAATACTCTCACGATTTCCCATTTCCTACAATGCTCAATTCAAACCTCAATCTGGCATTCAGTGCCTCCCTTCAACTTCTACTTCATCCTTTCTGATCAACAAAATTACCACTGCTACCTTTACCCACCACCCAGGTCTAGAGCTCCCACCCTCAAGTCCAAAACCTTGAACCAGGCCAGTCTAATCTACAATTACACACACACTCACTCTCACTGACAGCCCCAGTGTACCCCCCCGCCACTTATCTTAAAATTCTACTCATCCTTTTAAGACCCAGCCAGAGTCCTAACTCCTCCATAATTCCCTCACTACCCCCTTAAGCCCATGCTAGTTTCCCTGCTCTGACCTTCTGTACCTTCTACTGATGGAACCATATTCTACAGCCCAAGGCAACAAATGAGAAAGAGCCCAGGTTCTTCCAAAGACTGTGCGGGGTCTCACTGCCCAGTCTATCTTTAATGCAGGGGCCACTAAGGTCACCAGCTCTTCCTCTGGGACCTCCAGACAAGGTCCTCCCCACCTTCCCAGTGAACATGGAGATACAGATCAGCTTCCAGGCTGGGACTGGGAGAGTCCATCTCCAGAGGTGAAAAAAGAAGCTATTTTGGAGTGAGGAAGGAATCCTTGGGGTAAGCAAGTCTGAGGCAGCTGGTGAGAGGAGGCAGGAAACGATGATGATAAGTAGCACTCATATAACACTTTAAGGTTTACAGAGGACTTTACAAATGTTGATTCTTATTTTACAGGTTGAGACTGAGGCCCAGGTAAGTCATGACTTGCCCAGAGTCACATCTGAGGTCTTCCCAACTCCAGGTCCAAAACTCTACCCCAGCTGAGAGAATTAATCAGCAAGTACTGAGTGCCTACTGGACTAAAGACAAAGATCAAAGTTTCTGCCTTCAAGGAACATGCATCCTCTGGGCAGTGTTATGCACTCCCCTAACTGCATGCTCCCTGAGGGCAGACCCTAGGCCTACTCCTCCCCACGCCCCATAAACCAGCCAGACCAACCCCAGTGAAGGGAGTAGGAAGGAGGTGGGGGCAGAGAGGGGCTGAATGCTTGGTCCTGGGCAGAGCCTCAGATGACCACTAGGTGTCACTGCTCCCCCCAAAATGGAAGATGGGGCGAAGCTGAGGGTCCCGCTTAGGGTCCCTCTCCCGGTCCTTCAAAGGATTCATAGTCCTGAGCTGGACTATGGACTCTGCGACCTGTTCCAAGGGAAGGAGGCAGCCAAGAGGATGAGAATTGGGTCTTTCCCCAGGGAACCAGCTCTCTGCTTCCTCATCTGCAAAATGAGCAGGCCGGCCTACTGACCCCTAGGGTCCCTTCCAGGTATAAATCTATGACTCAACGATTTGTGGTTTCTACTTCTGCATCTTTAAACTCACACAGCCCCACACCGCCTTTTTCTTGGACTATAGCCTACTTATCATCTCTCTTCACATTCCAAACGATCCTTTATATAGCTACCAAAAATGATTTTCCTACAGCACAGGTCTGACCATGTCACTCACTTCCTCAATAAACTCTCATGGTTCCCTATCACCTCTAGGATTAAACATAAACTCCTCTGTATGGACCTTTTGCAACCCAGGCCCAACATGCACTCTATGGTTCAATCAAGCTGGCCTGCTTTACTGTTCTTCATACAGGAGAAACTCCATTGGCAGCTAGGTGTTTCAGTGGATACAATGCAGGACTTGCACTCAGGAGTTCAAATCCTGCCTCTTTAATTGCTGTATTATCCTAGGCAAGTCATTTGATTGGCTCAGTTTCCACACGGATAAAATGAGTTGTTGTGAGGTTAAAATGAGCTAATACATATAAAGCACTTTGCCAAGATTAAAGTACTGTACAAAATGCTAGTTATTATCATCATCTCCCTCCTCTGAGCTTTTGCACTGGCTGTGCCCCCTGCTTGGAATTAACTCCTCACCTCTGTCTCTCAGATTCCCTGGTTTTCTTCAAGAATCCACTCTAGTAGCACCTTCTGCCTGAAGCCTTTCCTGATGCTTCCTTCCCCAACCCTTTCATTTTGCATTTATTCTACATTTTCTTCTATATGTACATGTCTTTCCTGATTGAAATATAATTCCTCGAGGACAGGCGGTGTTTCACTCTTGTCTTTGTAACCCCAATACCAAGCACAC
Organism: Pseudochirops cupreus; assembly: GCA_028627135.1. Lineage (NCBI taxonomy): Eukaryota > Metazoa > Chordata > Mammalia > Diprotodontia > Pseudocheiridae > Pseudochirops > Pseudochirops cupreus. The sequence continues at coordinate 528,240,391 of CM053580.1, forward strand.
TGCCTGGCACACACAGTAGGAGCTGATTGGAGAGACAGAGCATGACCAAGGCCAGGATGTGGTTCAGGTTGTGAAAGTCCAGAAGAAGCTGGGAAGGCTTCAGAGAGGATATGGGAGATGGTCCAGGCCCTGAATGACAGATAATATTATGCAGCTGGGGTGGGGTGGTATGTTGCATTCCAGGTAAGGTGAAAAATAGAAGAAAGATACAAGGAATCCCTGGTCACTTGAATCTGCTTCGATGCTGGCCTGGACACCCTAGGCCTCTTGTCTGTCCATCTAACTGTCGTCACTGACCTTGACCCCAGTGAGCCTGGGGAGGGCCCACACAGAGGCAGAAGATTAGCTCAGATGACCTGCCTAGCCCTAGGTCCCAGATCTTACCCTCACCTAGTCAGACAGGAAAATGCTTGTTCTCCTTTGTGGAAAATTGCACTCCCCTCTCCACCCCAATAGAAATGACTTAGAAATATAGATTCCCTTCCTTGCCTTCATTAGGCAGACCCTCATGTTAATGGGTAGCAAAGTTCATGCTAAAGCAGGGGTCGGGGCATGCATTGGGGCCCTGGGGGTGCAAGCTGCACGCAGGGTGGGGCACCTGTTTGAGGTCAGCGCTGTAGTTGGGGTGAATCCGCCTCAGGACGGCCTTGCTGCCCCCTGGGGCATAAGCAGAATTCACCCAGGAGTGAGAGCGGTCCACACCCTAGAGCCGGTCGGTGGGTGAGTAGGTGTAGGGAGAGGGGTGTGGGGAGGGGGCACCAGAGACATAGAAAAGAGGAAAATCAGGGTGAAACCAAGCACAGACTTCCATGGCATCTTGGCACACACAGACCCACACACAAAAACGTATGTGTAAACATGCATGCACATTGAACCCATCCACTGACCCCCAAAACCTGCTTAGTTCAGGGAAGGCCTTTAGCTTTGGCTAAGGTCTGTGTTTGTGTGTGGAGGAATGGGAGAGGTAACAGACTTAGTTTCCAGAACAGGAAGGAGCTTAGAGTTCATTTGGTCCTGACCCAGGAGAAGACTGAGGTCTACACTGGGGAAGGGACCTGCCCAAGGTTAGTAACACACCATCAACAGAGTCAGGATTAGGACCTGGGGCCTGCTGACTTCCAATCACCAGGCCATCTCAATGAATCCATCCCTTATCAAGTCTATGGATATGACAGCAATTCACATCCTGCTCCGCCCCCCCATGTCTCCCCACACTCAACAAAAGGATGCTAAGCATCCAGTTCTCTTTACCTTTCCCAAGCCCATCCTGCCCTCCCAACCCTCTGCAGGCCAATAGGTGTGCGACCTCTCCCTCCCCACCCCCTTCCTCTGGCCCCAGCCCACACCTTGCAGGCCAGGATACGAGTGACCTCCTCATCTGGGGAGCAGGGAGAGGACGCTAAATCAGGGTTGCTGCTGCTGATGCTCTTGGAACGAGACAGGTGGAGGCTGGAGGGCCGGGCAGGGGCACGGGACAGTGTGGCACATTGCACAGGGGGTGGAGGAGACACTGGGGAAAGGATGTGGCATGTGAGGGTTACAGGGGCTCTCAAGACACTCTCCCTCCACCCTCTGTACTCTCACAAATACCAGTCAGATCCCAAAGGGTTTCTGCTCATTGCCCTGGGCATCTTTAACTCCCACCACAGGGCTAGGCTCCAGTACTCTGTTCTTTGACTATACAGCCTGGTAGGGTCTGCAGCTGGGGAGGGAGCAGTTAGGGACTTAGTGCTGCAAGGCTGCAGTGATTAGTGCTGGGATAGACTGTGTCTCCATCAGGAGTGGGCAGTAGCTTACTTACCACCTGTGGTGACGGGTTCAGGGCCAGGCAGTCTGAAGGCATAGTGGATATAGGCAGCCAGCAGCTGGTTGTGACCCCTCTGGTCCTGGGCTCCATCTAGACTCTTGTGAATAAGGCTGACCACCAGGGCAATGGCTTCAAAGGCCCCACGGCCCAGGTTCACTATGGGGCAAGGAAGGATCACCATGTCAGCTTTTGTTACCCTCCCTCCTTGCACTGACCTGGACATTCATCTTCCAGCCTGGAAAGTGGAGGCCCAGAGAGGTAGCAGAACCACCACCCACCCAGCCTGGCCAACCTGCCCTTCTTGACCCTCACCAATCTGGCCACCAATGACAGGGGGCCTGACAATGAGGTGGATGAGTTTGTCCAGCACATGGTGGGAGAAGGCAACGAGGGGCTCAGGGCTGGCCAGTCGCAAAGCCCCCACGCTGCTTTTCAGTTCTGTCTCCACATTGTTTTCACTCAGGATAACGTCCTTCAGGCGGAAGGGGAAGGAAGCCTCCTCTAAGACGTGAACCAGCGTGAAAAATTTGTCCAGGTGGGGGTCCTGTAAATGGGAAAAGCAAGTCAAGCAGGTTCCAGGGGCCTGCTCTGCACAAAGAAACCTCCCTCCACCCCAAGCTGCTAATTCACAGGGTCTATGGGCCTGGCCATGTTTCCTGCTGGTTCCCACACTCTGCACTGTCTACTTAAATATCCATCTCCTCCAGGAAGTCTCCTTCTGACCAACCCAGCCCAGCTCAGCCTATAAGCCTCTGTTTCTTCTGGACTCATCTAGTTCTAAGAGACTGAGCTGTATAAGTTCGCTCTCTCTTAACGTATATCATGGTAGTAGGGGGGTTGTTGGTGGTGGTGTAGTACGCTGGTAAACCAGCACCATCTTACCCACTGAATAGACTAGCTCTCCATGAATGGCCTTCCCAACCCTTGTCTTGCTTGAGCCAAGGTCTGAGTCAGCAGCCAAGCCAAAAATAGCTCCTGGGGGTGGGGGTGACCCCAGTCCTCTTTCTACCCCCGGTCACTCACACTATGCCATGGATGCCAGCCAGGTGCATCGGCCAATTCCCCAATGCTAGGTCTGAAAGCCACAGGCCTCTGGGCCACATTGAGAGCCCACAGAGTTTTCTAGGTGCTTAGGCCTTTAGGGTTGCCTTAAGAAAGACTTTTTTTTGGGGGGAGGGGGTGGTCCCTATGGTCACTCCCAGCAAGAGCAGAGGGGGCAGCCTCCTGGTCTCCTCTGTATGTTTGCCCTTCTCTTTGGCCCTACCCCAGGGCAGATGGCCCCACTGCCTGCCCTCCCCCAGTCGGGTACCTGCGGGTGTACTGAAGACACTGCTGTGAGTTCCACACTGAACACACTCTTGTGACCATCCACCCATCGCATGCCAGGGAGTGGAACCTGGAGGAAGGGAGAGATGGGTAGCCCTAGTCCTCAGGAGTCCAGCCCAGCCTGCCAACTAGGGGAGGTAGGGATGGGCAAGAAACCCTCTTCCCTAGAACATCTGCTGCCAGCTTCTTGGGGCCTGATCACGCTCTGGGCAACTCTACCCCACCCCTTCCACTTGCTGATGTTGCAACATCCGATGGGTCCAGCCCTACCTGGCTGGAGTCAGGGCCACAGTGGGATGGGGGTAGGGAGGATGGAACCACTATATTCTAGGGAGCTCCTCCCCACCCTGGGGCAGCTTGGGAAACTCCAGGCTAGTCCGCCAGACACTACCAAGGAACCTTGGGCCAGGGGATGGCCACTCACATCAGGTGTGAGCACTGAGTAGCTGGGGGGTGGCCGGTCCACGGACACAGGGAGACAGAAGGGGCCCGTCCTCAAGCGGCTATGCTGCAGGAGAGGAATCCACTGTGGGAGGGACATGAGTGAGAGCTGGTAAGCCCACTGAGAACAGGCCATTTTCCACCCAAACCTCCATCATCTTGAAAGCCAAAAGGTGGAGGGGGGTTGGGAACAGACAGATAGTCAGAGTGGGGAGTGGAGAGTGGGAAGCTCCAGAGGCATGCATGGAACTGGGATGGCCCTGCTGGTCAGGAGGAGAAGGGGTCCCAGGTCTCACGGTATAGCCAACAGGTGTTTCCAGAGGTGTGCTGGGCCGTGGCTGGCAGCTAATGTGATAGAATGTGAACAACAGGTGGTGGTTCTCTGTCACATTGGCTGGGAGCTGTACCTTGAACTCCTCATAGAACTCTGGGCACCTGGAGGCAGGAGGAAGTAGGCTGGTGAGCCCTGAGGGGCTCCAGACCCTGCCCTCCATCTCCACAGAACATTCTTTGGGTCCAGGGGCCCCACCCTAGGGCAGCTAGAGTCCAACTCTCCAACCGGTTCCAACTGATGCTCTCAACCACCCTCTAACTGACCCAAGTCCCTTAAGACTGGCTCAATCCCTTTGTGCTCACATCGGCCTTTTCAGCTTCTCAGCCCCACCAAACACCTCCCCACCACCCAACAGGTTTGACTGTTTGGGCCCCCATACTTGCTATGATACACCACAGCTGTGTAGGCCTCTCGGGAAAATTCACTGCAACTGGACTTCCCAAATATCACCTTAGGAGTGGGAAGAATCAGGGTTTAGGGCAGTAACACCTCCGTCACATACCACTTCTTCCACCTTGGGCTGAGGAGGACAGATGGTGTAGTTCTGCCCATAGCCAGAGGTCAGAGGCTAGACTTAGTGACTTCTACAGAGGAGTCACCCCTACCCCTACTGAGGACCCTAAGCTGGGGTGACAGGGATAGAACTAGGGGCTAGAAGGGCACAGAACAAAGGGGAGGCCCCCAAGCATTTCCTACCCCCAGACAACCAAGTAACTATATCCTCTGGCCCTCCCAAATGTAGCTTCTGGATTTAGACATGATTCATAGGATTATAACATATCAGATTTGGGAAGGTCCTTAGAGAGCTGGGGTAAGAGAAGGCAAGGGATTTCTCAATCTTACCCAGACCTACCTACAAAGAGCAAGGGTAGGGCTGGAAACCAGCTGCCCTGACTTTAAGTAGAGAGCTCTTTTCATGACCATGCTGTATCTCGTAAGGTATGTACACACAAAATGCGTGTGTGTACACACACATGCGCGCGCACACACACACACACACTGACCGGCAAAGCCTGGCTGGGGTCTTCTCCCGCCATGTACTGCACTTTGATGGCGATGTTCCTGACCGAGCCCTGACGGCTGCTGAAGTTAAGGTTGTGGGGATAGATATATAGCAGGTTTCTGGAGGGGGGAGAGGAGAACTAGGTAAGGGGTCAAAGCCAATTCCTCTGGTTCTTCATGCTGCAGGACTCGACCCCATGGGATCAGGCAATAACAATGGACAAACATTCATACATTGCCCTATGATTGCTAGGCACCCCACATGCCACATCTCTTGGGTCTCACAATCCTGTAAGACAGGTAATGACAGGTCCGGTTGCCCCCATTTTACAGATGAGAAGATCAAGGCCTCTTGAAGTTAAAAGTGACTGCCTGTAATCATGCACCTTGTTAAGTGCTAGGGAGACAATCTGAACCCAGATCTTTCTAACCCCAATTCCAGCACTCACTTCAGGATGAGGGAGGAGAGGATTATCAGAATTGGACATATTTTAGAGATGAGCCAATCCAGCTTCCTTATTTCACCGGTTTTTTTTTTCCAGTAGAAACTAAGGCAAGAGCAGGCCCTGACCAAAGTAACCCCCCAGAAGTGGCCATAGAGATTTAAACTCAGCTGTGGTCTAAGTCTCACAGATAGAAAAGTGCTTGACTAAGACCTACAGTCTACCAGGCTTGTGTTGTGGAAGGAGGGACTGGGGTCATTTGGGGAGGGCTTCATGGTATAGGTGGGGTTTGAACTAGGCCTTGAAGGATGGGCAGGAGTCAGAAATCTGAGTTCAAAGGAGTCCTTCAATTTAGGCCTGGGACGGTCATAGACTCAAGCTGAAAAATGAGACATCCACTTTCGGACAAGGCTGATGTGGGAATCTCTTTTGTTTGATTAGAGACATTTGTTACAAGAGTTTTTGGTTTTTGATGGCAGGGTAGGGGGAAGTGAGCTGGAAAGAAAAAAAATTAAATTTAAAAAAAAGAGAAAAAGATGATTCTAGACCTAGAACCATATGAGGCCTCGAATGACACAGGAATTCGGTTTTCCCATCAATGTATCACAAAATGGGAAGGGGCTTCAGAGGCCGAATAATCCACCCTTTACCCAACAGAAATTCCCACTATGACCCCAATAAGTAGCAATGAAGCCTCTACCTAAAAGGCTCCAGGGATGAAGAAAGCACCCTTGAAGTATTCTGAGTCAGAGTGGGACACGACCAGATATAAGCTTTAAGGTTAACTGGCAACCAGGCCAGGATGAAATCAGAGGGGACTGATGGGGGCAGGGAGAGCGGTCAGAAGGCTGTTGCAACAGTCCAGGCAAGAGGGAAAGTGGCCCTGGACTGGACGGGGGTTGTGGGGGGTGGCCCTGGCCTGTGCCCAGCAGTCAAAGACAGAAGAGCCAGCTTGGCGTAGCTTAATGGGGCAAGACTCACGTCAGCAGCTGCCTCCTCCCGAGGCTCTTAAGCAGGGCCTGGGGGCCCATGCCATATCACCTCAGTGACCCAGGGGCAGGGTCCTCGGCCTCTCACTGAAACCAGACCTTACTAGAACCTTCCTTAGTAACTCAGAGTTTCAAGCCACTCCACTAAGTAGGCAGCCTGGGGACTAGTATCTGTATCAGATACATGGGGAAACCAAGGCCCAGACAGATGGAAAGTCATGACTACTCGGTTAAGAAAACAAAGCCGGGTTCTAGAAGGATTTACAGGGGAATTTTAGCGAACTTTTAAAGAATAATACCTGGACCACACAAATTATTCTCAAAAACAGGGAAAGAAACATCACTGATATTACAGACACGTTTTGCACGACCACACGTGTGTAATCTATATTGAATCACTTGCCTTCTCAATGGGGCAGGGTGGGGAGGGAGGAGGGTAAAGAACTGGGGACTAGAAATTTTAAAAACAAATGTTCAAAATTCTTTTTACATGTAACTGGGGAAAAATAAAAATACCAAATAGAAAACACTGTCAAACTCCTTTTACGAGCCAAACACGGTCCTGACACCTGAGCCAGGCGAGGACAAAATAGAGTTTGAGATTGTGAAGGAAATTTTGTTCCTGAAGGGATAAAAAAAATGGTCAAGGAATAAATTATCCAGGAATAGGGACCGGACCTGTGATTTGACCAGTACGGTGAATTGCCAAGTGAGAAAACTCTCTCTGCCGGTCTGAAACTTCTCTGTAACTCACGGGCTCAGAGAGCTGTCTAGACCACCTTAAGCTTTAGTGACTGGTCCAGGGTCACACAGCTAGGATCCCGCAGAAGTAGGATTTGACTGGCGGCAGCCAGGTGGTACAATGGGTGGAGCACTAGGCCTGGGGTCAGGAACGTCTGAATTTGAATCCAGACTCTGACACTTACTAGCTGCATAACCCTGTGTAACCTCTGCCTGACTCGGTTTCCACAGCTGTAAAATGGGGACTGTAATAGCATAGGGTTGTTGTGGGGATCAAACTAAGACAAGATTTGCTAAACTGCTTAGTGTAGTCTGGCACACAGGAGGGTTTGATAAATGCTTATTCACTTTCTCCCTCATCGCTGACCCCCCACCCCTCATCATATTCCTCTTTAACCCCAGCTCCTTGAGGGCAGGGACTGTGTTTCTGCCTTTAAATCCCCAGTGCTTAGCATGGTGCCTGGTATACAGCAAGCACTCAATAAATGCTCGTTACCTATCTGTTATGCCATGCTGCTTCTCTTATTGATGACTATAGATGCAAAAATTTTAAACGAAATCCTCAAGGCCAATAGCCCCATGGCACCCGTGGGTGGACAGGGATCGGTTCCTTCTCAGCTTCCAATTCTGGACTCCTCCCCCCGTACGCCACGGCCTCAAGACCAGGCAGAACTTGTTCTTTTCCAATACCACTGCCTCCCCCCAGCCCCCAACCCAGCAGGGAGTAGGGCAGGGCGAGAGGATTCTGAGGAGCATTCCTCAGCAACTAGTCTTTCAAGAGAACGAAGACCTGTCCAGTCTTGATGGGGGCCTTGAAGGCCAGGACCAGCCACAGCTACTGCCTGAGTCATCGCACTATATGAGATGGATGGATATGGGTTAGGATCTCAGTTTCCAGTAAAGGAACATGATGACAAGGGGTGGCCACTAGGACAGCCCATCCATCCTTCTCACTGACCATGTACTGGGGTCTCTAGGGGAGTGGGGGGGGCATGGGAGGGTATGGGGTTCCACTCCCTCAACCTGAGTCATGGGCTATAGGAGCAGGAAGGAGAATCATGGATGCCAGGCTCCCCGGGGCCCTGAGGAAGGGACTGAGGGGGAGTACCAGACAGCTCAGTCCATGTGCCCCTGGTGAGCGGCGTGACTCCAGCATGGCTTGTCACTGCCTGACCTCCACCCCAGACCAGCTGTTAGGGAAGGGTCCAGCTGGCACAGACCTCATGGCCCCCGGCCCCTGATGCAATTCTCCTCACCCCATGTTGACCTTGCACAATTCAGGGCCTGCTTGAGGGGAGGAGGCTGAGGATGGATCCACCTCCTCCCTATGCTACAAGTTAACGATTGATCTCTGGGGGAGAGGGAGAGAGGAAGCTGGAGGCCAGCCAGAGGGCAGTGCCCAAGGCATAAAAGGGAAAGACTGGAAGCTCAGAGACAGCAATCCCCGGGTTCAGCTTTCAGCCTCTAGCTTCCTCTCCCAGTGCAACCATGTCCCTTCTCTTGTGCCTGCTCATGATGCCCAGTCTGGTACTGCCTATGCCCATGCCCTCCAAGCCAAGTCAGGAGCTGGCACTGCAAGATGAAGTCAACATTCTTCTCCATGGCATCCTGCAGTTTGGCCAGACACTCAACCGCATTTATAGAGCCACTGAGGCCCAACTTGATGAGGCCAGCCACAGCCTGGGTCTTTACGAGCAGACTATGGTTACGCTACAGCAGGATCTGGGCAGTACCCGGGCACGGACGCAGGAACTGGAGAGGAGTCTTGGGGAGATCCAGGTAGCTGAGGGCAGGGGGAGGCAGGCACCCTGGGAGATAGGGAAGGGTGATGCTGGCTGGGGAGTAGAGCTAGGAATGGTAGACTCTCACAGGGCTCTTGCCCTTCTCTGGAGACCCTACAGTGCCTCTTGCACCTGCACCATTTAGGGTTACCTGCATCCTCTGGAAGCCTTGTTCTATCAGGGGGGCATCTCCTTCGGTTCAGCCTCTCTAATCCCTTCCCAACACCTGCTCTGCTCCCATAGGCAGAAGAAAAGAGCTTGGAGTTACAAGCTCAGGGAGCTGGGATAGCACTTAACAGAGTGATGGAGGGGTACCAGGCTCTTCAGCAGAGAGTGGAGAAGCTCCAGGGGGCCCTAGCTGCTGTGCCTAGTCACATCCAGGAGGAGCTTGAAGAGCTAAAGGTTAGTAAAAGCCCTTAAGAGTGCACTGGGGAATGGGGCAGGGGGAGGCAGACGCCAGCTCCAGAGCCCCATCCTTGGGGTCTTAGATAGCTCCCTTTCCCTTGGGGTCAAAGGCAAGTAGAATGACAGAGATGCCCAGGGAAATCGGGCCAGGGTCAACCCTGATGGCTACAAAAATCCTGCGGGGGGCTGCAGCAAGGGTCCTGAGCTCAACCCCGGCAGTGCGGAATTCCTGTCCAACTTGAGGCAAGTCCCATAAATGCTCTCAGTTTTCCCATCTGTCAGGAAGGAACCCTGCCCTCTGTCTCTCATTTGAAGAAAGTGCTTTGGAGAATACCCAAGCACCAAGAAGCAGGAGAAAGAGAATGAATTTATCTTCTCTTTCCAGTTCAGGCTGACTTCAGAGAAAGGGAGGTAGAGGGAGGATCCCAGTTTCTGAGACATCAAAAGGCAGCTGCTGGTTGAGTTCAATTTGGGGCTGGAGGCACGGTGGGTAGGTGCCAGGATGGCGGCTGCTTGGAGCTAATACCCAACCCTGCTCCCACAGCTCTATGCAGACAAACAAAGTCAGATCATCTGGTCCTTGATGGGTCATGTCCAGCGGCAGCAGCGAGAGCTTGACCAACAGCAGAAGCAGCTGTCTCACATTCAGGAAAGGTGAGGAAGGGGCTGGGGTTGGAGAGGACGAAGGAGGAGCCAGGATAGCTAGGTGCCCTCCCACTCTGAATTCTAGAGGGACGTGTCCTGAGATGTCCAAGTGTGACTGACAGTTCCTTCTCCTCTCTAGGCTCCAAGCTGGAGCGCTCCCATCCTGAGCTAGCTGGGAAGGAAGACTGAGTCCAAGTAATATCGCCCCTGGGATAAGGGCCTCAGCATGGGAGAAGATGGGTCGTTCTGATCCTTGCTGACTCTAAAAGTCTGGAGAATGTGCTCTGCACTCAGAGGACCTGAGTTCAAAGGCTGGATGTTGCTCACTATCTGTGTGACCTTGGCCAAGTCATAACCTCCCTGGACCTCTGTATGTTCATCTGGAGAATGAGGGGAGTGGACCAGATGGCCCAAGGTCCCTACCAGCTCCAGAGCTCTGACCATAACCCTCGATCCTCACGTCCCTCCCCAAGAGACCTCTATGGCAGTGGCCCTGCCTAAGAGCTTGGGTAGCTGAGGGAGGCTGGCCAAGAGAGGCTGAGCATGTGAGGAAGCTGGCCAGAAGAGAGGTAGCCAGGGGGCTGGAGCCTTCAGGCAGGCTGCAAAGCTGACATTAAACCATTGTTTTGACTAGTAGATGCCTGTACCTGTTTCTTGGGGAGGGGAGGGGGACCTGTGCGATCCTAAGACTTTCCCTGGGACCTCTTGGCCCAGGCACACCTAATGCCCCAAGCCTGTCTCTGAGTCCTGTCCAAGAAGCAGGAAAGAAGACAAATTGAGAGCACAGGCCTGGCAGACAGAGAGGGGCCTGGGACATGAAATTCTACCCTGAAGAAAGCATAGCCCTCAGAACCCACGACTGGGACCCACCTGTAGCTGGTAAAGGGGGCATAGACCTCTCGGGTTGGAAACTCCAGGATCTCCTTGGTGGGACGGCCACGGGGGTCCGGGTACGGCTTCACATGCAGCAGCTCCGGGGATAGGCAGAAGTGGGGGTTCTCAGGGGCTGGGGAGATGTCAATCTTAAGCTGGGCTGCAGGTAACAAGGTAGAGAGAATGTTTGTTTAGGTCTCTGCTAATATTTATGCCTCTGCCCTGGAAGGCCCTCTCAGTCCCACCTGTGCCCTTCCTGACCACCTTGGCCCACACAGGGCTTTCTTCTGCCTCTGAACCCCGAGTGTCTACTCTTGGCTCTACCCAAGCTGGCTCAAACAGGTTGTGCAGGGCCGGGGGCAGGGTGTCTGGATGGAGTGATCCCTGGGGCTGAGGGCTCGGGGACAGAGGTGTCTGAGGAGGAGAGCATTCAGGTTACTCCACCTCTGGCATCATGAAGGATCCAGACCCCGCAGGTTCTGGCTAATAGTCCCTTTACTACAGTCATAAACACTAGTTTATCTGCAGGGGAGAACGCTAAAAATCAGTCCAGAAAGATAAAAATAAATAAGCACTCTCGGCAAGGAGGTTAAAGCCGCCAGTGGAGGGAGGGAGTGAATCTGGAAATTGAAAAGAATGTTACAAATAAACACATGATAAATATTTTTTAAAATAAATTTAAAAGAATGGGTGGGGGGAAGCACTCAGCAGAGGGGCAGTCAGCAGCAGTTCTTTTTTTTTTGTTTGCTTTTTTGCCTTTTTGGAGGGAGGAAGGCAGGGCAATTGGGGTTAAGTGACTTGCCCAAGGTCACAGAGCTAGTAAGTGTTAAGTGTCTGAGGCCGAATTTGAACTCAGGTCCTTCTCACTGGTGCTGGTGCTCTATTCACTGAGCCACCTAGCTGTCCCGACAAAATCTTAAAAAGTTCTTTTATACCCTTTTGGCCCAAAGAGGACATAGCTAGGCCCCAGGGCATCTACCCTGGAAGAGTGGGGGGATCAGAGTCAACCAGATTGCCCTGTGTCTGCATCACAAACAGCTTCTTTGCTTATTGGTGTCCAGCTGGTGTTGTAGGAGTGTAAGAGTGTGTGTGGGTCCACAATAGAGAGCTAGGGACAAAAATCACTGGGATTGAGAGATTGGTGGGGACCAGGATGTTGAAGGATGGAGAGATGGAGAAAACAGAGCACATGAATAGGGGATTCTTGGGAAGAAAGGCATCTAGCAATGGGAAGATAAGGAAAGGAAGTCTAAAGATGGAAAATCATTGGGGACAGGGTGGCGAGTGGATCTAAAGATAGGGAAAGAGGTGGCAGGGCATAGTGGGGGAAATAATGAGGCAGGCAGTACCGGTGACAGGCCGTAGCCTCCGTAGCACTGAGGATGGCCTCCTCATGTCCGCCAGGAACTTGTATAAATCTTCATCACTCAGCCGGTCGCCTTCCTGCAATGCGGACCAAGAACATGCTGCTTTAGCTTCTGCTCTGCTATGAGATCCCAGCCCCATCACCCAGCATTCTCTGGACCTTAGAGACCACATTCTAGCCTTCCTATCCATAGCCCTCCCTCACTCAAATCAAAGGCAACCGCGAGTCAGGTCATTTTCCTGACCATGAGGTCCTCTTCGAAAATGAAGGTCAAATACAACAACATGTTGTTGAGCATCTTCCCTACTAATCCCAACATTTCTTCAGGAGGCTCCAGGTGTCACTTCAGCCCAAGGACCACCCCTACCTGTTTGAAGAAGTTAGTAACGGTCAGTGTAGCTGGGCGAAAGTTAGAGAAGCTACAGGCATCATCCCCAATGCTGGCCCGCTCAAAGGCCTTCCTCTTCCTCTCGTTCCAAGTGGACTTCCGCTCTGAAATGGAGGGCAGTGGGAAGTCAGAGGCTGGGAGTGGGAAGAAAGATTCAGGAGACAGGGAGATGAGGAGAGAGATAAGGAGAGAGAGATGAGAGGGGGAAAATGAGAAGGGAAGGAGAAAAAGAGATGGAGGGGAGAGAAAGTGATGGAAGAGGGAACAAGAGGAGGAAAGGAGAGAGATGAGAGAGAAAACAAGATATGGAGAGAAAGGAGAGACGAGAAGACAAGAAAGAGAAATGGGAAGGAGAGAAAGAGGCAGAAAGATGAGGAGAGCTAGAAGAGAGAACAAAAGATGGGGATAAAAAAGAAATGAGAAGAAAAGAAATGGGGAGAAAAAGAACTAAGAGAAGAGGAAGAATTGGGAAGGAGAGGTAGGAGAGAACAAGAAATAAGGAGACAGACATGAGAGGGAGATGAGGAGAGAGATGTGGAAATAAAGACAGAGATGGAAATGGAGACACACATATGAGGAAACAGAAACAGAAATAGATGTTTCTTACTAGAAAGATGGAGAATTATTTGGCCACAGGTGTGCTTGTGTGTGGGGATGGGGATGGAGAAGGGGATCAGACTGAATGTGCTACCTGTAGTCATCCACTACTCTGTATTTTACCCCAGTCTTGACCACACCCACACACACACACACCCACACCCACCCACACACACACCCCAGACCAGCGATGGGGTTAGAAACATTTATAGAACAGGTTCAAGAAAAAGGGCACAGAAATCCTAGATAAAACATCAAAGTTAGAAAGCTACTCGAGATAGTTACTGTTCCATTCTTATGTGTATATTTTATTTACTGAAAGGGACAGAAAAAGGACATTTTTGTGAGAAACATAGAAAAAGTCACTTGAAGAGAAACATAAACCATTCTGGGAGAAACTGAAGCACCTCAGACAAAAAGTTCTGAAAGGAGCCAAGTGAAAGCATGCCCCTCAGAGGGAAAGGTTGCCATGGACAGTAGAGATGGCCGTAGTGAATTGTTTCCCAGCAGCTAATCTGAATTTGATTACTTTAAGGATTTTAAAGTTTAATGCTAGGAACCTCTAAATCAAAGCAGTGTTTGGGGATTATGGGAAAATTGTACTATTGACTATTTGTGTCATACCAGACAGAAAAGGAAATTTTGGGTTTCTCAGGATAAGGTAGAGGTGGATCACTCCAGTCGAAGAGGTTCTGATTTCATAAGCAGGTGAGCCAACGAGAAGTCATAGAACAAGAAGGCAACTAAAAACACTAAGAGAATCTGGGAGATGACAGAAACCTATGAAGCTCAGAAAGTGATGAGAGCTGAGCACAGCTGATGCCAGCTGACCAGAAACAAGAGAGCTCTGTGCTTGATGTTAGGAGCTGACATGATGAGGCAAAGATCTGAAGTTGGGGGCTGACTAGAGAAAGCAACAGCATCCTATGCTGTGTAAAGAGCTGGGTGGGGAGAGGCTGCATTGCTCTCTGGCTCCCTCTACTGCTCAAGAGTGGGAAACTCCTCAGAGGCTTGCCAAGCCCTCTGACTATGAACCCTCAAAGTCTACAGTGATGAAGATCTGGATGAAAAGCTTTACATAACCAAGGATTCAAGAAGAAAAACTATTGAAGAAAGAGGTCACTGAAAGCGTCCCTCCACTTCAGCACCTATCCAAGGGAACAGACATAGGCAGCCCTGCAGACCCCTGGATTGAAGCTGCCATTAGCTAAGAGAGCTTTGTATGGCTTCAAAAGCCTGAGAATACCAGAAAAGTGTCTGGAGGGACAGCTGAGAGGCTCCAAAAAGAGGGAGTAGCTATGTGGTGCAGCCTCTTCCCTAAGAGGATTCACAATCATCCACACCTATAGTCCTGAGTTGTGAGTTATCCTGGGTCCAATGCCCAGAGCACTGACTTCAGAGTCAGGAAGACCTGAGTTCCAATCCAGGCTCAGAGCCACCTAGGAGTTGTGTGACCCTGGGCAAGTCATTTCACTTCTGTTTATCTCAGTTTCTTCAACTGTAAAGTGGGGATAATAATAGCACCTACCTCCCACAGTTGTTGTGAGGATTAAATGAGAGAATATCTGTAAAGCACTTAGTCTAGTGCCTGGCATACAGTAGGAGCCATATAAATGTAAGTTATTATTATTATGCTACATCATCAGTTTCTATAACTTTGTGCCTGTTGTTCAGTTGTATTCAACTCTTCAGGCCCTCATTTGGCCCTTTCTTGGAAAAGGTACTGGAGTACTTTATCATTTCCTTCTCCAGCTCATTTTACAGATGAGGAAACTGAGGCAAACAGGGTTAAGTGACTTGCCCAGGGTCACACACCAAATCCAAATTTTGCCTTCTAGATTCTTAAGTGTGGCCTTTTGACTGAATCCACATTTTATAAAACTGGATTCAGTCAAAAGGCCGCACTTAAGGACCCAAAAGGCCACACGTAGCCCTAAGGCTGCAGGTTCCCCACCCCTGCCCTGGAGTGTTTGAGCCCAGAAGGGTACTCATACCACAGCTAACCCCTCTCTCCTTCCCCCACCAATCACACTTTGTGCCCCAATGGTCTTCCTCTGCTCACCGCTCTCAGAATCGGAGGAGTCTCGGTCCAAGGAGCCAGCGCTGCTGATAATGTTGGCCAGGTGCACGGCAGTCCAGGCGAACGGCATGCGGTAGCGGCCCAGACGGCTACAGAACTGTTCCGCTGCATGACGTAATTTCTCCAGCTTCTCCTTGTTCTGTGCCCCGCCAGAGACATGGTTTCCCCTTACAGCCCTGACACTGGCCCCCTCCTTCCTCACCCTGATATAGCCCAGTAGGGCTGGGAGTTAGAAAGCTCAGTTTTCAGCTCTAGCTCCACTGGTGACAGCTATGAAACTCTGGGTGGGTCATCTGGGCCATCTATAAAATGGGGACATCCATGGCCAAGGATAGAGAATGCTGGCTATGGATACTTCTGGGCTGGGATGTTCTGGGGTGGATGGGGAGAGACAGGAAGCTACAGGGATCTTCCCTGCCCCCCACCTCCAGTCTCCACCTGCCAGGCTCCCACCTTCATGGCATCTGACTCCTTCATGACCATGTAAGGCTCACAACATTCACCAATGTCACCTTGCTGCAGAACTTTTTCCAGCTGGTGGGAGAAGGAAGGGTTGAGAATAGAAGGAGGAATTAGCTCCAGGAGTGGGAAGGCAGACCAAGCAAGAGACGAGGCTTCTTTGGTTCAGACAAGTAGAGGGAAAAGAAGGGGCAGGGCCAGACTTTGTATGCCAAGGTCAGAGAATTGGATCTGGTCATGGGCAAGATCTCTCCTGGCCCACCTGGTCACTGCCAGCTTCTGCCCAGGAGGGTACACAACAGCCCAAAGACAGAGGCCTCAGGCAGGTCACTGAGAGAGAGCCTGGGGACGTCCCTCACCTGAGAGGACACTGTTGGGAAGGGTGACCCCGACTCCCTGGCCCACAGACACATAGTTGTTAGTCGGGTGGTAGCTTCTGGAGTGGTAAGATTAGAAGCTATTAGGAATCATAGAATTTAGAGCTGGAAGGGGCCTCAGAGATAATGAAATCCAGCTCCTTCATTTTACCAAAAGGAAACCAAGGTCTAGACAGGTTAATGGCCTGCCAGATGTTACACAGTTTGTAAGCAACAGAACTGAGATCTGAACCTGGATCCTTTGACTCAAATATCAGTGCTAAACCTCATCTCACATATCCAATCTTGTCATTTTTTTTTTTTTGCTTTTTGGAAGGGGAAGGGCAGGGCAATTGGGGTTAAGTGACTTGCCCAAGGTCACACAGCTAGTAAGTGTTAAGTGTCTGAGGCTGGATTTGGACTCAGGTCCTTCTGACTTCAGGGCTGGTGCTCTATTCACTGCACCACCTAGCTGCCCAAATCTTGTCATTTCTACCTTCCTGGTCCCTCCCATTTATGTCTCCTCTCCACTCACCCTGCCCAGTGCTCAGTACAATGCCTGGTACAATGATAGGCTTCCTACTATACTACACACTGCCTGAGGGCTCCAAGCTCTCTGCCCTGGCATTACAAACTCTGCATGGTCTGGCTTTACCCACCCTTCTCAACTGAGCACACCTCCCAACATGAGCCTTCAGCTCCAGCCAGGCCAGGGTCCTCACCATTCCCAAATGCACGAATCTGCTTCCTTCCTCTACACCATCGTCCTAGCCCAAAATGGCATCTCTATTGCTATCCACTCATCCAAGTCTTGGGCATTCCCTTGGGGGCCAGCTTAAGGTGCCCCTCTTCTGGGAAGTATTCCTGGACTACCCAGGACTACTGCCTCCTTCCCAGAGTTTTGGCTGCACAGCCTGACAGTCATATCCTGTCCTTTGCTCCTACCTTCCATTCCATGAGTATCTCGTGGCCTGAAGGGCCCAAGAGAAGGTATACCACAGCTCCTAAGGGCCCCCAACCCTCAAGAAGGGAAAAGGACCCAGTACTCATTCACCTTGATGACCAGGAAGATGTCTGGGGAGGGGTAGGTGATAGAGAAGATGGCAGAGCGTGCCAGGGTGGAAATAGCTGGATGTGTCACGTGGGCCCGGAGCAGCCCCTTCATGTGGTCAGAGTTCAGGTCAAAGTAGAAATTTTCTGAGATCTGCAGGTGGGAGACATTATGGGAGAAGTAGCTGTAGTTACAGGGCCAGGGAGCCCTCCAGGCTCTCACCTAGGCCTAAGTAAATCCTAACATTTAATGAATACCCTACTTATAAGCAAAGTTCTATGCTAAGTGCCAGAGGCGTGACTTAGAAACAAAACAGTTCCAGGAGATTAGATTTTAGAGCCCCTAGGAACCACTGGTGGTTGTGGTGCTATTATCTAATATTATTAATTTCTGATCAGACCTATGGTTTTGTTGGGATAAGGAGATCTTCCCCCAAGGCAGTGCATGCCAGAAGCAGGGCATGGATCCACATTTGCCCAGCTCCGAGGCCACCCCTCTATCCACTATGCTACACTGCCTCTAGCCAATGATCAAAATTAACAAGACAAAAGTGCTGTCAGTACAACATGCAAATCTCATGTCAATCTCCCAATAACCATGTCAGGTAGGACCAATATACCTCATTCTAGGCAGCAGTCCATTTTTTTTTCCTTGCCTTTTTTTTGGGAGGGGCAATTGGGGTTAAGTGACTTGCCCAAGGTCACACGGCTAGTACGTGTTAAGTGTCTGAGGCCGTATTTGAACACAGGTCCTCCTGACTCCAGGGCTGGCACTGCACCACCTAGCCACCCCAGCAATTCATTTTCAAGATAAGAAAACTGACACTTTTCTAGGTTAAATGATTTGTCACACAGCTAGGAAACTTAAATCTAGGACTTCCTGATTCCAGGCCCAATACTCATTCCTTTCTACCTCAGGCACGGAAATGGGTAAATGCAAAGTACTCTGAGCTGGGGGCTGGTGGACCAGGAATAAGGGGAGGGTCGCATGCAAGGGGGTGGCTGTTACGGACCCTTCCCCACACTACATAACAGGTGTCCAGGACTGAGCTGTGCCAGGACAGCAGGGCCTCCTGGGGGGACCTGAAGGGGCATCAGGCCCAGGAGGAAGGGTAGCTGGGGGCTGGGGGTCCAGGAAGGGCAGCTGGGGGTCCAGGAGGACAGGCAGCTAGGGGCTGGGGGTCCAGGAGGAAGGAGAGCTGGGGGCTGGGAGTCCAGGAGGAAGGGCAGCTGGGAGCTGGGGGTCCAGGAGGAAGGACAGATGCTTACCTTTTTCTTTTCTCTGATATCGTACAGGGCAAGGATTCCAAAGATGGGCTCGATTTCTATCTCAAACCTGGATGGGGAGACACACATGGAGCAAGCCTGGGCCCCTGCCTCTCCCCAGCCCCATAGCCTCAGCCCCTTGGCACCTGAACACTGACAATAACCCAACAAGCCCAGCAGCCCTTCCTGAAGATTTTAAGCATGATTCCCTAAGAATAATGATGACCCACATTTAGAGGGTACTTTTTTAAAGGCTTTACAAAGAGCTCTCCTTATACCAGTCCTAAGAGCTAGAAAGCAAATACCCATTTTATGGATGAGGAAATTAAGGCCTAGACTGGTAAGAGTTGCTTGCCTGAGGCCCTTCCTCTTCCACTGGTCACACTGATAAAGCTGATGCCTGGATCCTGAGTCTTTCTGATGTTGTTGTTGAGGCAATGGGGGTTAAGTTACTTGCCCAGGGTCACATAGCTAGTAAGTATCTGATGTCACATTTGAACTCAGGTCCTCCTGACTCCTGGGCTGGCGCTCTATCCACTGTGCTACCTGGGTTACCCACTCCTGAGTCCTCCTAGCACTGACATCCTTCTCCTTTGGATTTCTAACATCTTGGGTTTCTTGGTATGATTTGAAATCGTGGGTTTCATCCCCACAGGTATTCCCATAGACCTGTCCAGAAGCACAGCCCTCCCTCTGATCTAGTGGATGGCCTTGCATCAGCTTCTGTGGCCAAAACAATCATTTCCCTGGCATGCCTCCTCCAGAAGGCCTCCTCTGATCTCCCCACCTGATCTTGGCCTCTTCTGAGTTTCCCCAGCTCTGCATACCTTTCCCAAGGCCCGTTCTGCCTTGCATTACGTGCATATTATCTGCTTCTACTCCCCCCACAGAGGCTCTGAGCCACCCAAGGGCTAGATGGAGTCTTTGCCATCTCTGTGTTTGCCCTCAGTGTCTGCCATGAGGACTCCTGCACACAGGAGACCCTCAGAGGATGGTTATCACTACCTGAGCATCCACCGAGGGTCCAGGGACCCCAGGGGGCAGTGGGAGGAGGAAGGTGAAGTCCACCCACACTCACTTGAGAGACAGACACTTGACGAGGATTCTCTGTCCAAAGTGTTCTTTGGGAGGCTCTGGAATATTGCAACGCTCAACGGCCTCATCCTATGGAGAACATGGAGAAAGTAACCCTCGCCCACCCCAGAGGGACACAGATTGGCAGGGTCTGAAGAGAGGGACCCAGAACCAAGAGCTCTGTAAAGGGCATAAAGGCAGGAGTCTGTAGCCAGGTCTGTATCCCCAAACATTAGGCCATCCCACCAGAGATGGAGGCTTCTCGTCCAAGGTCACAGAGCCAGTAAACCAGGATTTGCACCCAGGTCCTCTGATTCTTCCCCCCTCTCCTCCAGCTCCCACTGGGGCTGGAGCCTTGAGACTTTGCAAGCGCAACTCCAGGGGGGCTCACCTCATCTGGGGCAGGGTATAAGGCCAGGAGGTCTTGAGGCCGGTTCTGCCTCCGCAGCTCCTCGTTCCTGCGGTCAATCTCATCAGGGGCCGTGTGCTCTAGCAGTGATGGCAACAGTGAGTCGGCAGCGGAGTTCTTGAGGTCAAAGATGTTGGAGGCCCAGCTCCCCCGGGGTGTGTCGTCCATGGAGGCTGAGCAATGCTTTAGGTCATCCTGGGGGACAAGGAAGCAGAGACATGCTGAGGGAGTCACCCCAGGCCTCTATGGGCCCTTCTCTAACCAGGAGATGCTTCATGGAATGATTAATACTAAGACAAGTTTTACATGCCCAGAGAGCCTGCTGGTTAGCTAAGGACAGATGTGGCTGGCTGGGGATGCCAGGCCCTCAAATTCAAACTGAATTCCCAAACTGGATAATTAGAGAAGGATTGCAAACAGAATCCTGATCGCACAATCAGCTGCACTAACCCTGTAGCATTAGAGAAGGTGGAGTTGGCCCAGGTAGGCAGGTCCCATTCTGCAGGGTCAGAGTGAGCATGTTTCCCCCACACAGAAAAGGGTTAAATAATAATGATTAATAATAGCCAATACTTATGCAGTGCTTTACAAATATTATCTCATTTTATCTTCACAACAACCCTGGGAATTCAGTGTTAATATTAGCCACGTTTTACAGGTGAGGAAACTGAGGCAAACAGAGGTGAAGTGACTTGCCCAGGGTCACACAGTATCTGAGGCTGGATTTGAACTCAGGTCTTTCTAATTCCAAGTATAGCACTGTGCCACCTAGCAGCCTCTTAAACTAGGCATGCCCAGTCCTGTAGGGTCAGAGTAAGCACATACAACTTAGAAAAGACAGGGGTCAGGATAGGGGTTTCCAGCCTGGGCCTCACCAAATCCTCAGAACCCATCCTCTCCTCTGCGGCTGAATCCAGCTCAAAGATCTGCCGGGTCAGGCCCTTTTGCCGCTCGCGCTGCCTCTCGGAGGTGTTGGGACTGTAGGATGAACTTAGGGACTGGTACCTGGCAGAGGTGAGGACAGAGGCAGGAGATGGTTAGAGTCCCATGGCAGGGAGCTGACCCCTCAGGATTTTGGGTCCCTCAGCCCTAGCTTTTCTCTGGGGCTTGGTCTACAAAGGCCATGTTATCTGGCTTGGAGGGTAGGGCCTGACCTCAGATGGTCACCCATGTACTGGGCTCCCCCTTACACTCCTATCCGTTAGGTGGAACTGCGGAATCAGTTCAGGCCAGGGGCTTTGGGTAACTTGGGCCAGGCTGCCCATGTTCTGATACTCACTTTCCCTTACAGAGCTAAAGGGAAGATCAACAGGACAGGAAGGAAGATTCCATGGGGTGGGAGAAGATAAGAGTGGGGGGGAGGGGGTCACAACCAGAGAAGTCAGCAGGAACTCTGCCAGAAGAGCAGCAGCTCAGTTCTAAAAACAGGCTTAGCTGTGAGGGACTTCTCTCCTACTCCCCTGGGGAGGCCGACCCTCGCTAGGGGCCAGCTGAAAACTCCCAAATATCACCAAAATGTCTCTGCTTTCTTCCATCTACCCAGATGGGGCAGTCTCCACCTTAGTTTTCAACTATCATGAATAGTGCCCATTTTATAGATAGGTACACTGAGCTCCAGAGAGATTAAATGCCAGTAGTAGAGCCAGGCCTTGTACTCAGGTCTCCAGAGTCCGAGGCCAGAGCTCTGTCTATGAGACCCTTTCCAGCAGATCACTTACTTTCTCCGGACAATGACCCAATCCTCGGTATAGATTTCAATTGCATCCCTCACCCGAGCATCTAACTTCCTGTTGGAGGAGGTATGAGAAGCAGGGTATCAGTGGCCAAAAGTGGATACCCCAGATCCAAGGCTGGACAGTGGGGGGGCACCCACCCTTCTTCAGGGATCCCTGGCTCTGTTGTCCGGCACTCTCGAGCCTCCAACACCAGCTCCACGTCATCAGCTGGGAACTCCATGAGGTCACGGAGCGGGCCAGGTTCTGCATCCAAAGGGTGGTTCTGCAGGAAATCTTCCAGGTCCAGGGGCTCTACAACCTCTGTCAGTGGGACCTGGGGACAGCAGCAACCCCCCCCGCCAACTTAGGGTCAGCTCCTTCCCAGAGCAGGAAGAGGGCTGACCTAAAGGCAGAGACACAGAAGCTCTGAGCACCAGGGGCCCTCAGAGTCTAGCTCGTCCAGCCTGTCCCTGGGTAGGGATCAATCCCAGCTAGTCTACAGCCAACAAGGGTTGTGCGGTCTCCCTCAAAGGACCTCCGGCCACAGGGAATGGACTAACTGCCTTCCAAGGCTCCTCAGGATACTTCTGGCCACGGCCGATGATTCACATGCTTTTTCCTTATGTCAAACAGAAATCTGCCTCTCTGTCACTTCCTTTATTATTTCTAGTTATGCCCTCCGGGGCAAAAGAGAACACATTTAAATTCTTCTTTCTCATGACAAGCCCCAAGTTAGAAGCCAGTCTGGGCCACAAGGCCTTATGAATGAGAGGTATGTATTGGTAGACTTGGATCATGAGCTACGGGACCTGGGGCAAATCTCCTTCCCTCTCTGGGTCTCGGTTTCCCTAACTGTAAAATTCGGAGGTTGGACTTGAAGGTTTCTAAGGCCCTTTTCCAGCTCAGTTATTCTGTGGTTCTTTGTCCCCCTCATCACCCTCCCAAAACCAGGGCTGGGGCTTGTTTATCCTAGGGGGTCTATCCCTCATCACTTATCAATTTTAACCCAAACAGCAGAGGGCAGTGCTGATGACAAACAAGTGAACAGGAGGAGGAGGAGGTGGCGGCGGAGGGGAGGAGTAAGAGGGAAAGAGGGATGAGGGGAGAGAGGAAGAAGGGAAGAGAAAAGGAAGAGGAGGGAGACGGGGAAAGGGGAAGAGGGGAAAGAGGAGGAGGGAGAGGAGGATCTGGGAATTCAGGAAGGGCCGAGGAGGGAATTCAGGAAGAACCCAATGGCTGAATGGGAAGAGGCCTTAAGACTGAGAGATGTTCCTTAGACCCTACAACTGGAACTAACACGCATTTATTGGGAGAAGAGAACCCGGCAAGTGGATGAGGAGCAGGGGACCATGGGAGCCAAGGCAATCTCTTCCCAAAGGCAAAAGCCTGAGAACGGAATGGAATGAGCCTACAGGGCTGGAGCTCCAGGCTTCCCTTTCCCCACCCACAGGCAGAGATACCAAACCACAGGAGGAAGTATGGGTGGAGAACCACAACCACCGCAGGGGAAGGTGGAAGGAAGGAAGGGATCTTAGCCCTAGAACAGACCTAGCAGAGGCATCAAACGTCAACACCAGTCTTCTTTCCCTTTTCTCTTCCTGTCTCTCTATTAGGGCTATGCCAGTCAGATTGCTAAGCCTTCCCTCTTTCCCTGACTGGCCCCCAGCACCTCCACACACACAAACACAAGCTATCTATTCTGGTTGCTCCCCTCCACCTCAGAGTCAATGAGACAAACTCTCTGGGACTGATGTTGGATCAGACATCTCTCAGCCTGGGCCCTTCCTCTTCCTCCAGAGCTCAAATATTGCCCCCAACCCCTGTCCCTCCCAAGCTGGACAAAACCACTCTGAGACCAGGGCTCTCTCCAGGAAGCCTCAGGCTGGATGTAAGAACTCCTAGGGCGTGGCCCCAGACATCTGCCTCAGTGTCCACATCTGTGATATGGGGAGAAGAGAGGTTTCTGTCCCCCAGGGCCAGGGTGACTCAGTAAGGGAAGGACACAGGTTTGTGAGGAGCTTCCAATGGCTGGCTGAGGTCTGAGCTGCTGTGTCTGGTGAATGGGAACCCCAGCCACACCGACTGTTGTCAGGAATCAGGGCAGCTGAGGCTGCATGCTAGCAGATGGCCATGATGGCCCATGTGAGCCCAGGCATGCAGGTGCATCCTCACGGGGCAGAGCCACACAAGCGCCCACACATGCAGGCATCAGCATACCTATGTGTATTATGAACAAACATGCCTGTGTGTCCCTCTCTCTGGCTGCCATGAGACTAAATCAAGACAGCAACAGGAGGGGTGGCCAGGCAAGCCTGTGGTGGTAACCAGATCTGCCCCACCTGGCCACAGGCTCCAGCTCTCCAGGCAAGAGTTTGTCACAGCAGCTGTTCTCTCTCTTCCCCACCGCCCTCCACCCGATCCCAGGCCCCACTCACAACCTGCTGGGAGCCACTTCTCCTCTTGCAGAGCTGAGGGGAGCTGCCATACTCTCGGGACACCTGCTTCCTGACTTCTGCTGCGACCGTCCTGTGGGGCACAAGCTGGGCTCAGAGGGACAGAGGGGTGGGTGGGCTCTGGCGCCTCCTTCCACATTGGTCATCCCATAAGAGGCTCAGGACAACCCCAAGCTCCTGCTGGGGCCAGAAGAGTCAAGAACAAAACCAGGAGGAGATGCCCTGGGACCTAGGAGGCCTGCATGTACCCCCTCAGTAACCAGAATGGATGCCAGTTACCACCGCCTCCTTTCCCAGGGATGGGCTGGAGAGTGGCATGAGGGGCAGGGAACACTGGAACTCTAGATTCAGACCAATTACTTATACTTAGAGGAAAAGGGGTGAGAGAAAAGACAAAGCACAGGAATTCTTAACCATTACCCTATGCCCCAACCCAAACTGGTATTAAATCTGAGACAACAGCTTGTCAGGGGGTTATGGGCTGGGAAATCTGGGCTTCTGACTCCTGGAATCCTCAGTGAGGGCCTTAGTCAGTCCTCTGGCCTCTCTTTCTTTTTCAGTTGAAACATTTATACACACCATGGGGGGCATGGGATGGTGGGCCGAAGCCCAGGGCTGGGAGCAGAAGCCCTGAGTTCTAGTCACAGCTTGGTAGCTTAATTTAATCATCCTGGTTTTTTTAAAGCATTTACTACGTACCAGGTACAGGCAGGCAAATACAAAAGTGAGACAAGACAGTTCCTTCTCTCAAGGAGATTACGTTCTACTGGACCGTATGTGTGTGACTGACAGTCATTTCTTGCCCTTTGTGAGTCTCAGTCTTCCCAGGGGATGTGTAGAGTGGCACTGCCCAGAGCTCAGCCTGGGGATAGGCTCAGGCCAAGATCCTGCCCAAGCTCCCAGGGAATCACTGGTCCCTCAGTACCCTGGGGTGACAGCTCCCCTCACTCCTGACCAGCTGCAAAGCTTTATGAACACATTGGCCTCCCCCCAGCTGGGGGATGGGGTGAAAAAAACAACAGGGTAACTATCTGCTTGGACAAGCCCGTAGCCTGAGTTCTCATTGTTGGGTATGGGGGCAGGGCACCAGGGTAGTTGTGCCCAGCTCACTCATGCTTGGGACAACTCCCCCAGGAGACATGAGGGAGAATTACCTCCCAGGGCCAGAGCACTGGCCAGAGCACTAATCAGGGTGCCCTCAGAATGATGACCATAAAGGCCTCTCAGCTCCTTAGAAGTACACCCTGGGGAGAGGGGCAGCTGGCAGTACTACCCCTATTTGACAGAGTAGGAAATGGAAAGGGGAAAGACTTGTCTCAAGGCACACAGTAAGTTACCTGTAGACCCAGCCCAGGTCTCCAACCCCTGAATTCTGTTTCCCACTTGCCTGACCAACCCCTTCTTTAAATAATATTGCCTTGGCTCTAGCACCAGAGCAGGGGAGATGGCAAACCAACCCTGGGCCCCACTCAGAGCATGGCTGGCTGATGAGGCCAGGACAATAGCTGCCCAGCCTTCTCCCTGGGCTGTTTCCTGGTGACACATACATTGTTCCAGCCTGAGCTGAGCAAAGGACCTCACATCCTCAGCTCTACCCACATGCACAAATGTGTGTGTGTGCATGTGTGTGTGTTTGCCTGTCTATATACACAAACAGGCATGTGTGTGGTCCTATGTTTGGGGGAGGGGGAGGATACAGTATTTCACACCATTTGGTCCTGGGGAGTTACTTCTCGGTGGCTTCAGAACAGAAATGATGTGTTTGGAAAGGGTCAGCAGTCCCTGGAACACAAAGGGAAAGGATCTCTGGGCCAGGTCTGTCCTGCAGCCCTCTCAGGGCCTGCTCCCATTCTCAACACTGCCCCCCCATCAGACTCAGACTGACAACCTCTGAGACTGAGAGCTGGAGCAGTTTCAGAGGCCAGCTGGGCCACCCTCCTCATCTGACAGATGAGAAAACAGCCAGCCAGAGAGGGCACATGATCTGCCCAAAGTTACACAGGTAGTTAAATAGCCATCCAAAGTTACTCAGTACATCAGCTAGAGAATGGAGTGCTGGCCTTATCTGGCAGGCCTCATCAGCAAAACCATGCTGACCTTTTGGGCCCTTCCTCCTCCTTCTCAGTCTCTGCTCTATCCCTCTGTCTCTCTCCTCTCTCTCTGGGTCTTTTTTCTTCCCTCTCGCTTTGTTTGTCTCTGTCTGTCTCTCTGTGTCTGTTTTTCTCAATTAACCGAAAGTCTTGCAGGGAGTAGAAAAGGGAGCAGCAATTCAAGCCTGGGTCCTCTGACTTCAAAGCCGGGGTTCTTTCTCCAGCATGGTTGGCGAGGAGGAAGGCCATCCCCCCTCACCAGCACAGCTGACCCTGGAAAGCCCTTCTCTCATTTTGGAGGCCCCCCTTCTCAAATGAGGCTCTGTGTTCTCTTCTCTCTGCCTCCCCTATCATGCCCTGAACCTGCATCCTCAGAGCATCAGAAGACACACACCTAAGGGGACAGGGATGAAGTTACACCAAGCTCGGCTCCCTCCCAGGGTGCTATTACCAGGATCCCTCAGGCATGCTAAGAGATTTCTAGGGATATAGGAAGGAGACTGACAGGGGCTTTCAGGGCCTCAGCTGAATGGCTGAGCTGAGGCCTTCCTGAGACAATGGGAACAGAGCATAGCTCCTCCTCCTTCCTCCCTCTGCTCCCTCCAACCCCAGCTGCTGCCAGGCTGGGAAGGGAGGGGTCTGGCATTCCAGGCTCTGCTTCCCCAGGGGAGTCCCTGGGGGAAGGCAAAGGGCTGGGCCTGGGGGGCAGAGGGGGAGGGCCAAGTTGTCAGGAAGAGGTCCAAGGACAAGACCCTTCGGAAAACAACCAGTCCTGCTGGAAAGGAAGTCAGGTCAGCTCTCTCCCACGCTGTGGGCTTTGGGGTGCACTCCAGGAAGGCCCTGCCTTGGTCCTCTGTGCTTCAAAGACAGTCCCAAGCATCCTGGCTACAGGAGTGGGGAGCTGCCAGCTTTTCAGACCCCTCTGTCTTGTATTCAACCAGCCCCACTTGGGGGAAGGGGCATACATAGTAACGGATCCTTCAACTTGCTGGTTGAGTCCTTCACCCCCCAACCTGTGGGCCCAGTCAGGCTTGTGCTCAGCTAAACAGTGAGGGAGAGCCGGGGTCAAACAAGGGCCCTGTCCTCATAGGGCTTCCCACCAGCTACAGGTCAGAACTCACCAGCATATTTTCAATGGGATGGAATCAGGAGGGAGGCAGGGAGGCTGAGAGGCTGAGAGGCTGAAGGCTGCAGCAGCTCAAAGAGCAGAAATTCCCCAGTGGTACAGTTAAAAAACAACAACAAAAAATGCGCCAAATCCAGGGTCAGATCATCTGGGTTCGAATCCCAGCTCTGTCACTTACCAGGTCTGTGACCTCAGGCAAATCCCTTCCCCTCTGCAGGCCTCAGTTTCCCCCTCTGTCAAATGAGGAAGTTGATCTACATGGCCTCCCAGGTCCCTTCCTGCTCTGAATGGATGGTCTCATAATGCCCTGGGGCTGGGGTCAGTCAGAGAATAATTCCTGGAGAAGGTGATAGATGGAATGGAATGGGAAGAGCAGGTCGATTCAGAAGGGTGGAAGGAGGTGTGGGAGGGAATCCTCACAGCATGACTGAATGGAGGGATACTGTCTCTGCAGGCATGGACACAGGGCCTGGGGCCTAGTTGGGCCTAGTGCCTCCCTCTGTCACACCTGGGGAAAGAAAGTCGAGGCAGTGCTCTAGCTTTGGAGGTCTTTGCTTCCTATGTCCCCGGAAGATGGAGCCACATCTCTGTGGCAGAGGGCAGGTGGGGAAATTCAAGGACAAATGAGGCAGTTAGGCAAGGAACCCTCAACACAGTCGCAGGTCAGAAAGAGACATTATATTTTAGTTGGCTGTTAAATATGACAAAATTGTCATAGTGGATGATAGCGTTATGGCCTGGAGTCAGGAAGAACTGAGGTCAAATTCGGCCTGTGTGACCCTGGGTTAGTCACTTAACCCTGTTTACCTTAGTTCCTCAGCTATAAGATGAACTGGAGAAGGAAATGGCAAATCACTCCAGTATCTCTGCCAAGAGAACCCCAAATGGGGTTCACAAAGAGTCAGACAAGACTGAGTAAGAACAGAAGTCTGATATAAAGAGGAGGGGGACAGGACTAGAGGGGTTAATGGCCTAAGCCACGGGTGGTCTCCGGCAAAACATCCCAGTTCAGACAGCTATCCCCCCCTCCCTTTGAAGCTCTAGCCAACATGGCCCCAATCTGGAGATCACTGAGTCCTGTTCTGACCCCACACATGGGCTGAGATCAAACTGAACTCCAGCACAAGATGGGTGGCCAAGAGGCTGCCTTCCTGAGCCCCTTCCCTCTGCCTCAGGAGCCTGGCTGTATGAGCTGGGATGACAAATTCAGCCGTGCTGGGCTCCCCTCTTCCAAGCTGGTGCATGGGGCTAAGGACTCTGACCATTCCCACAGAGTTAAATGGGCACGGAGAACCCAGCTCTTCAATCTCAGCAGCGGAAGGGACCTCACAGCTGATCCATCACTTCTTGAACTAAAACATCCTCCTGGTCAAATTATTCCAGTTCAAAAAAGCATCCACTGAGGGCCTATTATGTCAGGCAAAGGGCAAAGACCAATGCAAAATAGTCTCTGCCCTGGGGGAGATTATATTCACCAGGGAATGCACTTTCTACCCATCCAGACTTCAACCAGCCTTTAAGACCCTGTCAAATTCTACCTCCACTGGGCCTCACCAATCCTCCCTTCCTCGGATTTGCTCCCAGTTTGAAACCCCAGGGTCTGGGGTCTGGCATATTATTCTGCTGCATTGTGTCATTCCCCAATGATCCACGGGGATCAGACTATGTCCTAAACCCAGCACCCAAGGAAACAGACCCTGTGTCTTCTTCCTAGAATTCCTGGTTAGGCCCTTGTGGTGGGGGGAGAAAAGGGGAGAATTGGGGGTATTCCTTGTTACTAATTAGTGAATTAATCAAAGATGTAGTCTCTTGTCTACCCAGGGGATGAGGAAAAAATAGGAATGTAAAACGTGCATGGTTTTTCCTACAAACACACACACACACACACACACACACACACACACACACACACACACACACACACACGTACACACACACACACACACACACACACACACACACGAATGTTTTTATCCAAACACAGGACAGGACAGGATGGGGAGGGGTTTACAGAGATTCCATCACCAAAATGAGGCTTTCAGGGAACATCGGGGTTGCCCCGCCCTCCACTGTCAGGCGAATCTGGTTCTCTGGC
Source organism: Pseudochirops cupreus (assembly GCA_028627135.1). Lineage (NCBI taxonomy): Eukaryota > Metazoa > Chordata > Mammalia > Diprotodontia > Pseudocheiridae > Pseudochirops > Pseudochirops cupreus. Next base: position 528,269,702 of record CM053580.1, read on the forward strand.
CTAGTGACCAGGGAGCTCCTGCTGGTTGGACCCCTTCCCCCCACCCCACTTCTACCCCTCCATGCTCCAAGCTCCCTTGGCTGCTCCCAGCTGTTCAGGTTCTTTTCCCATCAGCCCCAAGAGCTGCAGCTGAGGTGGGCCAAATGGGGACGGGGGAGGCAGCAAAGCCCCAGGGCAGAAGCTGACACTTTCTACCTTGTTTTCTCTTTTAGGGCTGGCCTCAGATCACTGCTATCTGCTGGAGAGGAGCTAGTGGGCTTGGGGGCTTCTCACTCATGGACAGACAGATGGCTCTTGGCCTCTACTGCTGGTTGAGAGACAGGCAATGGACTCTGGGGCCTATTGCTAGCAAGAGAATACATTGGGCTCTGCTTTACTGAAACTGGTCTCTCAAAGGTCATTAATGACTTCTTAATTGCTAAATCCAATGATTTTTTCCCAATCCTCAACGTTCTTGACCATGTAGTATTTAGCCCTGCTGGCCACCCTCTCCAGGAGACCCTCTCTTCCCTTGGTTTCTAAGATGCTTTCTCAGAATTCTTTCCTCTTAACTAACTCCTCCTTCTCTGTCTCTTTTACTGGCTCATCACCTTCTTCCCAGTCCCTAATTACAGATTTCACAGTCACAGGATTGCAAAACTGAAAAGAAACGCAGTGGCCATTTATCAGCCCATCACTGAAAAATAATCTCTCCACCAACGTACCCCTCAAGCTTCTGCATGAAGACCTCCAAAGAAAGAGAGACTGCTATGGACAGAGGGAGCATACTCCCTGTTGGGAAGGCTCTCATTACTAAGAAGTTTTCCCTGATATCAAGCCAAATCAACTCCTTTTCGGGTTTCCCTCCTGTTGCTAGCTCTGCCTTCTGGGGCCAAACAGACCAAAGCAATTTCCTCCTCAACTTTTCAAATATACTTGAAGACCGCCATTCTATGGTCTCCCAAATCTTCTCTTCTCCACACTAAACATCCTCAGTTCCTTCACTGATCCCATTGAACTCAAGAGCCTTCACCATTGAGACTGCCTTCCCTGGGACATGCTCCAGAAGACCAATGACTTTCCTAACACAAAGCACAAAGAACTAACCACAATATCTCAGATGTGGTCTGGTCAGGGCAGGATGATTACCTCCATGTTCCAGAAAGCTCAGTCTCTCACAATGAGTCCTAAGAGGTCATGAGTTGGGTTTTTTAAAGCTATCCTATCATACTACAGACACTTTAAATGAGCTTCTGGTCCACTAAAACCCCCAGATCTTCTTGCAGTATAGCTACGCTTCACACATCTTGTACTTGCAGAATCTTTTTTTGATTCCCAGTATAAGATTTTACATTCATCTCTATTATATTATACTTTCTCTTCTTCCACTTGGCCATGATCCTTTTAGATCCTGATTCTCATCCAATGTGGTAGCCATCTCTCTTAGCTTTATGTCCCCTGCAAATCTGCGTCTCGTGCCAGCTACACCTTTTTCCAAGGGACTGATTTTAAAAAGCAACAACCACATTAAAAAAATCAGGGTCAAAAACTGATTCCTGGGGCACTCCCTTGAAGACTACCTTCCAATTTTCCCTGGAAACATTACCAGCTACTCTGTGGGTCTGGCTGTCTGTCTAATCAGGTCCAATTCCTCAGCAGGATGCTACTATCTATCCATCTTTTCCACAAGAACAGCATTGACCACTTCAACAAATATCAGGCTTAAGAATCTAAGTAAACTGTATCTATAGCACTCGCCCCCCCATCTGTCAATTAAAACACCCAGCCCTTGGCCCTTTTTCCTTATTCTTAATTCAATTCACCAAATCAATTAAACATTCTATGAAGTGCCTACACTGTCCCAGACACTGAACTTGGGGTTGGGGAACAATTACAAGGACGCAAACAGCCCCTGTCCTCAAGCAGGAGAACCTGTCAAGAAATCAATCTCATACAAGGAAAATGGAGGAGGCGAGTGGGAGTGTTAGTATCTGGGGGAAGGGAGCACACAGACAGAAGACCAGGCACCTGAATTCACCCTTAGAGGCATACGAGGCTTCTAAAGGTGGAGATGAACAGGGAGCTCATTTGAGCTGGGGGGGGGGGGGCCGCCCATACAAATGTAGATGGAGTCTTCATTTCAGGAAATGCAGAGCACTCCAGTTGGACTGGAAGGGCAAGGTCAAAAATTCAACAAACATTTTTTAAAGCGCCCACTATGTGCCAGGCACTGTGCTAGGGAGAGGTCTTAGACCTGCAATCTCACTGATTTAGGAACTTCCCAGAGAAGAAACTCCCCCAACCAATGGAGCTGAGTGTCTTCTAAGCATCTAGGTCTTAAAGAGATGCCAGGACACCTATGGGTCACAGATTTGCCCAGGGTCACACAAATGCCATGTGTCTGAGGCAGCATTTGAACTCAGGTCTTTCCAGCTCCAAGGGTAGCTCTCGATTTATTCATTCTTCCACAAGGACAAAACTGAAAACCGTACCCCCCTCAAGGAATTTATCTTTTTCATTTGATTTATTTTTAATTTCTTAAAATCTAAACTTAGATACTCGATAAAACAGGCATTTCCATATACCCAGCAGAACAGAAAAAGAGGATTGTACATGAAACTGTGACTCCCTGTTACAATTTGTTGGTGCTTATGATCTACTGGGGATACACAGTGTACTGGAGGAAGTGGATACAAAGTAATTTACAAGGTGGTGGGGGAGGGGGAAACTAGCTGGGTGTGGGGGAGAGACTGCAGGCCGTTGTGATAGGGAATGGGGCCAAGGCAGGAAAGGTGGGTGTAAGCCAGGTCATGGAGGGCTCCAAATGGCACACTAAGCAGTTTGTAGTTTATTCTTCAGCCAATGGGGAACCACTGGAAGTTTCTGAGAAGGGGAACTGGCATAGCAGTGAACTCTAGGAAGAGAATTCTGGCAGCTGTGTGGAGGCTGGATCAGAGAGGGGACTGACTGGGAATTGGGAGACTGAGCAGGAGGCTCTTAGGAGAGTCAAAGGATGAGGAGCTCTGTATTCGGAAAGAAGGGGTGTAGTGGGTCATGGCAGAGACTGAAGGAACGGAGTTAGGGAAGAAGTGAGGGAGGAGAAAGAGGGAAAGAAAGAAAGGAAGGGAAGGAGGGAAGAAAGGGAAGGAGGAAAGGAAAAGACAAAGAAAGAAAAAAGAAGGAAGAAAAGAAGGAAGGAAAGATGGAAGGAAAAGAGAAGGGAAGAGGGAGGGAAGAAAGGAAGGGAAAAAGGAAGGAGGAAGGAAGAAATAAAAGAGAGGCCTTGAGCAAGTCACTTAACCCCAATTGCCCTGCCTTCCCCCCTCCAAAAAAAAAAAAAAGAAATAAAAGAGAGGGAGGGAGGGAGGGAAGAAAGGAAGAGCATCAATTATATATTTAAAGATACATAAAAGAAACCAAAAAGGTCGGAAGGAGAACCAAACAGGGCAATTTTATTACTACCAGGTAAAATTTAATATGTACTTTAAAAAGCTGTATGTCACAGAGGTCACAGGTTCAGGGACTACAATCTTCTTTTTTGTTCTTTGGAAATTCAAATTTTCATGTTTGTCATGGAGGGCTTGAAGATGCCAGACTAAGGAGTTTATAATTTATTCTCGAGCCAATAGGGAACCACTGGAAGTTTCTGTTTCATGTTTATTGAAGACTGAATTCAGAATAATAAACACATTTTTTTAAAGAAGGAAGGGGGCTAAGTATAGAGAGAAGAGGGCAGCTAGCCCATAGCCCACGCAGGCCTGGAGTCAAAATCTAAGTTCATGATGCGGAATGAAGCGAGCAGAACCAGGAGAACATGGTACACGGTAACAGCCACATTGTGTGATGACTGACCCTGACAGACTTAGCTCTTCTCAGCAATGCAAGTATCTAAGACAACTCCAAAAGGCTCCTGATGGAAAATGCTGTCCACATCCAGAAAAAGAATGCAGACTGAAGCAGACTATTTGCTCTTTTATCTTTCATTGTTTTGTTTTGTTTCTTCTTTCTCCTGGTTCCTCCCATTGGTTCTAATTCTTCTTTACATCATGACTAATGTGAAAATATGTTTAATATGAATGTATATGTAGAGCCTATATCAGATTGCATATCATCTTGGGGAAGGGAGAGGAGAAGGAGGGGGTGAAAATTTAAAACTCAAAATTTTATGGAAGTGAATGTTGAAAACCAAAAATAAATAAATAAATTATTTTTTAAAAAAGATCTAAGTCTCAGTTTACTAGCTGTGTGACCCTGGGCAAGTCACTTAACATTGTCTCAGTTTCCACATCTATAAAATGGGAATAATAATAACACCTACTTTCAAGGCTATTGTGAAGCTCAAAAGAGATAATATTTGTAAAGGGCCTGGCACACAGTAAGCATTATATTTATGTAGTGCTTAGTGTTATTATTTTTTCTCTGAACTCCAACAGCGGTCAAGTGTCTAAGGCACAGTTTAGGACTCAGCAGTCCACACTGTTTCCTGTGTGTGAATCTGATCTCCTCATTACCTGTGTAATTCGGGGCAGGACAGTAAACTTGAGTTCTCTTATCTCTAAAACGTGTTTGTCCTTCGTTTTCAGAGGATCACAGCATCAGGGAAATGATTTGACCTGCAGTTGACTTGGATTTGAGTGAGGGAGGGCTGTGCAAGGTCACCAGCCTCACTTTCTCCTCCGGAGCCAGTTGGATCCAGTGGCCAGACATTCATTAGGATGACTGGAGATGACCCAGGATGCAATGGGAGACCCTGGCCCTTTTAGGCTAAGGCCTTTTCAGATACTCACTTAGAGTGAGGTACTGCCCACTCAGGGAACAGGCCTCTTTAAGGAGTGACTGAAGAGAACGCCCCTTTAATTAGAAAAAAGAAGGAACAAGTCTTCTCCAGTTATCTCTAAAATGAAGGGTGTTGGACCAATGCTTCTCCTTAAGGCCTAAAGTTGGAGACCTTGTGACCCCAGCTCCTCAGGGCAACCAGGGTCAGGCTCTTCCTAAAATTCAGTCTTCATTTGACCCTCCCATCCCCTCAAGCCATATCTCCTCCTTTTCACAGTAAAACTAGTAGGGGGAAAAAAAGAAACAACTGTCTAGACTCCCAGCCTCCACTTCTCTCACTCTGGCACTTCCAAAGTTACCATTTAATTGAAGCTTCTCTCTCACTCTCCTAGGCCACCTCTCATTAGCCAAATCCCAGGCAGCTAGACAGTGAAGTGCATAGACTGGAGTCAGGGCTGAATCTTGCCTCAGACACTCCCCTGCTGTGTGATCCTGGCCAAGTCACCTAACCTGTTTGCCTCAGTTTCCCCATCTGTCAAAAGGGGGAAATAATAGCACTTACCTCCCAAGGTTGTTGTGAAGATCATTGGGCTAACACATATAAATTGTTTCAGCAACCTTAAAGCCCCTAGCTGTTACCATTGCCATCTCTTCAGCATTCAGCATACCCTCACCCAATGCTTTTTTCCTCTCTGGGTTTTTGTGACACTGCCCCTGATTGGTTCTCTTGCTACAAGTCTAGCGAATCCCTGCCAATTCTCCTTTGCTAGATCATCATCCACAAGTCTCCCACCTCCCCCCAAGCATGAACTCTGTGCCCACTATGACCTACCCCAAAGCTCTGTCCAGGGCCCAGCTCTTTTCTCTTTCCACACTGTTTCAGTGAAGCTCGTCAGCTCCCATAGGTTCAACAATCATCTCTATGTAGGTTCTGACTCTAGCTTCTAATCCAGTCTCTCATCAAGCTCTCCCCCGTACTTCAGTAACGTGTCTCCCTGCCTCTACTCTCTCTCCTTTACAATCCATCCCCGATCCAGCTGCCAAAGTGATTCTTCTTAAAACACATCCCTCCCCTGCTCAATAAACTACAGTGGCTCTCTATTATCCCCAGGATCACGTTCAAAGTCCTCTGTTTGGCATTTAAGACCTTCACAACCTGGCTCTCAGTTTATCCCAGTTTATTTCCCTTTCCTCCCCTTCACACACTCTGTTTCAGTCAAACTGACCCTCCCATCGTGTCCTTCTCATCCATGATATTCCACCCCCAGTTTCTGGCATTCTGACAGTCAGTCCCCCATGCTGGATATCAATCTTCTCCTCCCAGCTTCCTGCCAAGCTCAGGCACCACTTCCTACATGAAGCCTTTCTTCATCACCAAGGCTGCTAGAGTTTTCTGCAGCCAAAGGATTTTAGATTTATTTTCCATCCAGATCCTATTTGCTTATATGTGTACACTTTGTTTTCCCAGATAAAACACAAGCCCCTTGAAGGCAGGGATGCATTCATTTCTGTCTTTGTACCCCCAGTGCCTGGCATACAGGAGAGGCTTAATAAATGTTTGCTGATTGTTCTCTTTCTCTGATCACTTTACCAGAGGCTGGGGGCACATGGATCTGAATAAACACCTGTGAACTTCTACTACATGCTAGCTGTGTGACTCCAGACAAATCAATTGATTTCTCTGGGCCTGCTTCCTCACCTGTAAAAAACAGAGCTTAAACTACACAGCCTTGAGTTCTCTTCTAAGATCTGAAGGAAAATAGGTTTCCGAAGGCCTCAAGCGTGGAACAGGCCAACAGGTCGTAGGGGAGAGAGTCAACAGGGTCTGATTTTTCATGCTATGTGGCTTGCTGTCTCATCTGATCCCAAGCTCTTTGTCAATCACCTTCACATCAGTATCTTCTATTCAGGAGGGTATTTTACCCTAATTCGAGCCACAACTGTATATTCTTAGGAATGGGCCACTTGAGACCAAGAAGGACGGAAAAGAGTCAAAGAAAATGAAATATAACTCTCCATGTGCTCATACTATCCTCTGTTTCCTGCCTCAGCCCCCAGGGATACAGGAGACATGAGACCCTGTATCCATGAGCACCCTGCAAGCTTTTTGTACCCCCTGGTGCCTGGTGCCCAGAACCCCCTGGGAGGCAGCTGGTGACTGCAGCCCATGCTTCTCCCCCCTCCCCCCACTCCCCACCCCCACTGTTGGCCAGCTGGTCCTGACACAGCCTCCCTCCCCATCCCCCTCACTGCCCGAGCCTCACTGGGGACTGCTAGATCACAGCATCCTGTCTCAGAGGCTGGCCTCTTCCCTCAGACTATAAGGAGGAGCTAGGTCTGTTCTTTCCCTGCTTACCCAAACTGCTCCTTCTGTCTCCCCCTGACTTGCGTGCTTCTTGGGGGCAGGACACAGGTCAACTCTTTCTGGGGCTTTCCCAAGACTATGAATTCTGTGTCCCCCAGACTGTGAAGTCAGTCCCTAATGGATGGGTCTGGCTCAGCGCCTTCTCTGTCCCATCATCCCCAGAACTGAGACACAGGAGCTGGGGGCCTTGTCGTATCACCCTTTCCATCAATCCTAATACTGGTTGGAGGTGGAGGGAAGCCAAGAGATGCATCTCTGGAGGTGAAGGGTGTGGGGGAGCTCTCTGCAAAGTCCTGGCTCAGGGACTCAGTCTGGCCTCGGAAGTCTGGCCTATCTCATTCCTGTGAGGGGTTAGAGGTTAGCCCATGAATGATATCAAGGTCTCAGCAACTTTTGGAATCACAAGACTCTTCCTTCCCCCTCCTCTGAACTGGGTCGGGCAACTTGAGACCGAAAGCAAAAGCCAAGATTCCAAGGAGGGAAGAGAAAGGGAGACCCACTGAGGGACAGATAAAGGGACAAGAAGGGGCCATGCCTGTTTACCTAGCTGCAGCTATTTCCCAAACTGTCAATCTCTCCACTTTCTTCCAGCCTCCCCGGGGCCCACAGACCCCAAGCCCCTCCCTAGCCTCGCTGGAGTGTGTGTGTACTCTGGGCTAAGCCACCTCCAAGTCTTAGGGGAACAGCGGGGCTCATTCCTGTCCCGAGGAGGGCGCAGAGAGGGGCAAAGAAGGCACTGGAGACGCCCTCCCTTCCCAGCTGGTCCCCGGGCGGTGCAGAGGCTACCCTCCTCCGTCCCTCCCTCCAGGACAGGCTCGGGAGGAAAGGGAGCAGGAAATGGGAGCATGAGAGCGGGGGAGGCCGGACCAAGGGATGGACCACGGAGAGTGAGCGCTGCTGGCCAACCTGTCGGACGGACGGAGGGAATGGCCGGTTTCCTCCGGGGCCTCGGGGACAATTGGGGGCCCCGGGAGGCGGTGGCTGGGGGTGGGGGGCGGAGGCTTCCTGGCCCCTGGAACCGGACGGCGCGGAGGAACGGGTAGGGCACGATAGGACTGACCCCCCCAGCTCCAGCCCGCCCGCACGCCGCCAGAGACCCAAGAAGAGGCGCACGGCCGCGGACCCCCACGCGAGGGAGGCGGGGTTCCGGGCACGTGGCGGGGGCTCGGCCACCGCCCCGCCCCCCCCGTCCGAAGGGGCCCCGGAGGACTGGGGGCCCCCGCGGTTACCTGTTGATCTTGTGCGCGAAGGCGCGGCGCTCAGAGGCCGCCATGGGGGCTCGGGGGGAGGGGGGCGCCGTCCGTCCGTCCGTCCACCCGCAGCTCCGCGATCTCAGACGCTCCAGCAGCTGCACAGCTCCTCGCGGCTGCCTGCCTCCCAGCCGGCCAGTCCGGGCTGGACGGGGCGGGCCGGGGCGGGCCGGGGGCGGGGCCCTTCCGGGTGCCCGAGGCCGGCTCCGCGCTGCCCCCTGCAGACCCGCGCTCCAGCCCCGACGCCCACTACATCCGTACCCCAAGCTCAGCCAGCTGCTTGTCCAACCAATGCATTGTACAGAGGAGGAAACTGAGGTCCAGGGAGGGGAAGGGAAGTGACTTTCTCAAGGTCACAGTTGGTCCTGGCCGAAACCCCCAGCCCAATGGTCTTTCTAACGCACCACCCTACCTACGATGGGCATTCATTCAGAAATTTTCATCCATCCATCCATCCTCTAATAACAAATGTTTGTTGACCTGACTCGATTCCAGTCCGTTTTTCACCCACCTGACAAACGGATACTTCTAGATCCCATCTTCTGGGAGGAGGCCTTTCCAAATCCCCCCACCCCCAGTACCTTCTCTCTGAGATTCCCTGCCATTTACGCCAGCATTATGCATCTCCCCCATTAGACTGTGAGCTCCGTGGGGGCAAGACCATATTTTTACCTTCCTCTCTATCGGAAGCCCTTGGCCCAGGGATTGGTACAGCATAATCTCTTAATAAATGCTTATAGATTGGCTCCCAAAGCACAGATCACCCCACTCCCCCACCCACCCCAAGAATCTCAAGTGGTTTCTCTATTGCAAAGACAAAGCTCTACCTTCAAGAAAGAAAAAAAAAAGCATTTATTAAACACCTCCTGTGTGCCAGCCATTGTGCACTGGCTCTGGCACTTTGCAAATATTATCTCATTTAAGACTCATTTAACAACCCAAGAGATAGGTAGTATTTTTATCCCCAATCCACAGGTGAAGAAACTGAGGCAGACTGATGTTAAATGACTTCCCCAGGGTCATACAGCCTGTAAATGTCTGAGAGAGGATCCAAACCTGGGTTTTCAGACTCCAGTCCCAGCTCTCTCTAACCACTGCTCCATTGAGCTGCATGCATTTTACTGACAGTAAACATATATACAGATCAATAAATCTTGATCATTTTGGGGAACATCAGGTCAAGTCAACAAGCATTTATTAAGCACCTACAGTATGCAAGGCACTGTGCTAAGCTCTAGAGAGACAAAGAAAGCCAAACAAATCACTAAGAATCAGGAAAGGCCTTTTGGAACTAAACCCTAAAGGTACCTTGGGAAGGGAGGAGGGAATGGGTTATGGAATGGGTGACAGCGTTTTCGAAGGCTGGAGATGGGGAGTGGAAAGGCCCTGAGACAGAAAATGGGATGTCTAGTACCAGAACTCAATGCCTAAGACTTGGAGTTATGGGAAATCAGCCTGGGAAAGTAGGCTCTGCCAGCCTGAGAAAGACTTTTAAGTGCGGAAAAGAGGAATTCGGAGCGGAACTCAGAGGTCATAGGAGATATTCACTTATGGGGGAGGGGACATGGTTAGATCAGGGTGTGCTTCCAGCCTCTCCATCCTCCCCACAGTGGTTACCGTGACATCCTTCATGCACCGGTCTGACCATGTTGCTTCTCTGCACTTCCTGGGTGCCTTGAGGGGTCTAGCCTGACTTGCTGCGCTCATCACACTTCACTCCCCTTCACACACTCCAGCCACACGGGTCTACTCCCTGTTCCTCACATACAATGTCCCATCTTCAGTCTCCATGCCTTGGCACAGGCTGTACCCATGCCTGGAATACACTCCCTCTTCACCACCTACTGTTCTTAGAACCTTTAGATTCCTTCAGACCTGAGCAGAAATGAAGTTTTTCCTCATCTCCTGCACTGCTAGTGCCTCTTTCACAGAAATAAACTGATCTTCATTCTGGATAGACTTGGTGTCTATTTCTATGTATACAAGTCGCTTATCTGAGAGAACGCCCTCTCTAAAGGCAGACATTTCCATTTTGTCTTGTAAACCCAGTGCTTGGTAGAGTACCTGGCCCATACTAGGTGTTTAATAAATGTTCACTGGTTGATTTCTTGCAGGAGTGGATTGGAGCATTTCTCCTGGAGTCAAGTGTGTGCTCCCACCTATGACTGGGGGTCATGTCAAAGAGGATTAGTCTTGTGGAGGACCCTTCTATCATTCTGGGACTCTGTTAGATTTCCCTTGGACTTCCATTAAAGGGAGTCAGAGGATTTCTCTCCATCTCCTGCCCCCAGCAACAATGATTGCTGGCTACAAGCATACAGCATGAGAATACTGGCCTTCCTAGGTAAGTCTGAGACTGAAGCTTAAAGACATGTCAAATTTGACAACCCAAAGACATCTTAAACTCACCATGTCCAAAACTGACCTCATTATCTTTCTGCTCAAACATTCTCCACTACTGTCAAGGGCACCACCATCCTCCCAGTTATCCAGGCTTGAAACCTAGGAGTCATCCTTGACTCTCTCAATACAGCTCTCCAGCTCTCTCATCTCTTTCCCTCCTCTCTGTCTGTCTGTCTGTCTCTCTTCCCCCTCCCCCCTCCAATCCAATCAGTTCTGCTGATTCTACCTTTACCACATCTCTGTTATATGTCCCCTTTTTTCCTCTGACACTGCCACCGTCCTCTTCACCTCCTGACCGGACTATTGCTTTAACCTGATGGTTGGTCTCTTTGCTTAAGTCTCTCCCTACTCCGTTCTATCCTCCACTCAGCTGTCAAATTGATCTTCCTTAAGTTCAGATCTGACCATGTCACCCTACCTCCCTTTCAATCTACTCCAGTAATTTCCTATTACCCACAGGATCAAATATAAGGTCCTTGATTTGGCTTAGAAAACCCTTCATAACCATGCTCCTCTTTGTTGTTCAGTCATTTATTAGTCCTGCTCAATTCTTTGTAACCACATTTGAGATTTTCTTGGCAAAGATACTGGAGTATCTTGTTATTTTCTTCTCCAGGTCATTTGACAGATGAGGAAACTGAGGCAAAAAGGATGAAGTGACTTGCCCAGGGTCACACAACTAGTACTTGTTTGAGGCCAGATTTGAATTCCTGAAGATGAATCTTCTTGACTCCAGGCCCAGGTTTCTATGCACCGTGCCATCTAGCCACCTCTTCTTATTTTTCCAGCATTCTTATACCTTATTCCCAGTAACACTGGGCTCCTTGCCATTCCTTATATAAGATACTCCATCTCCTAATCCCAAGACTTTTCACTGACTGCCTCCATGGCTAGGACTCTCTTCCTCCTTATCTCTGCCTCCTGGCTTCTTTCAATCTTAGCTAAAGTCCCACTTCCTGCAAGAATCTGTTTCCTTTCCCATTTTCCTGTGTTGATTATTTCTAATTTATCCTCTATATAGGTTGATTGTAAATAGTTGTTTGCTGCTGACTCCCTGTTAGACTGTGGGCTCCTTGAGAGCAGGGTCTATCTTTTGCCTTTCTTTGCATCCCCAATGCTTAGCAGAGTGCCTAGCACATAGTAGGCTCTTAATGAATGCTAGCTGACTGCCCTCAAGACCCTGGCTGTCTCTGCTGTTTCGTGTTGTTTTCTCTGAGTACAAGTTGCTGAACAGTAATACTGCACAGATTGGACGCTTCCAGCCAGCCTTATGAGTCTGAGGGTTCCTGGGCTCCTGAGATGATGATTGAGATGCTTCCTAATGTATATATACCACATCCTAATGTATGACCACTAATAGGATAATCTTAAACCTGAAAGGACATAAAATATCACACCAGGCTGGCCAGTGGAGGTAGATTATAATCAGTTGCTAGGACAGTGAAGGCCTGAGTGCAGGTTCCACAAAGTTGTCTTTTCCTTCTAGAACAATATATGGTTATCCCTTCCTCACAATGGGGTTTAGGGGTATGGTACCCCTGGGATATGGAAAATCGGTGTAAAATTTTTTGACCCTCCTTTCATGCCAAAGAAGAAGTCTGGATTTTTTCTTGTTCTTTTATGGGATGTTTACAGTACCTTACTGTAAAAGTGTTAAATATTTGGTCATAGGTTCTATGTGGTCTGCTGGCTTTTGTATGTCATCTGCCACTACTACAAAACTCTCCCCAAATTCCTATTTAATTTCTTATGCAAACCCATGATATATCAAAGCTGTAATGGGGAAAGTTGTGAAGGCAGTGGAAGGGATAACTGTAATAGGCTGATAAATTCCTTTTTTATATTTAAATATCTGCTAATTTGCACTTATGAATATGGTGTTTTAAGCATTTCTTAGGTGATGAAAGAAAATGCAAAGCTATGCTTTACCTGGTACACATTTTATACATTGAGTACATTTCCAGAAGGGATGCTATTCATCCCTTTTGGGGAGATCCTTGATATGTTGTGTCCAACTCTTTGTGACTCCATTTGAGGTTTTCTTGTCAAAGATACTGGAGTGTCTTGTCATTTTCTTCTCCAGCTCATTTTACAAATGAGGAAACCGAGGCACACAGAGTGACTTGCCCAGGGTCACACAGCTAGTAAGTGTGTGAGGTCATATTTGAACTCAGGTCTTCCTATGCATCATATCACCTCACTGCCCCAATATGGACAGGAGCACAGAAACCAATCTGGATTGTTGCCATTACTGTATTACTCCAATATTAGTGAACACAAAGAGCATCATAGCTTTATAAAAGGAATTGTAAGAAATATGAGTATGTGTATGAATTGATACAGAACAAAGAAAGCAGAAGTAGAGGGACTAAGTGAATGATGTGGATGGAAACAATGAAAGCTGAACTCAGATGAAAGTCAATGACCAATTTTGGTTTCACGAGATAGTCGATGAAACATACTTCCCTCATCTCCATCAACAACAAGAAAATGGGGCGTGGGGGTGGGGAGAGGACTGCAGATGAAGAATATTGCATCTTATCATAAGTGAGGTTTTATGTAGAACATCAATACTTATCCTGGTGGTTAGAGCTGGGGGCTTAGTGCTCTGGGCTATGAGAGACCCAAGTTAGTTGAGGTTACTCTAACATGATCAGTGGGTGGGCAAGCCTTCTGGTATGTTTGGTAGGATCCTCGGTTGTAGATGGTGAGCTCTGGTAGCTCATGACCAAGGGATCCTTAGGAAGGACTCGGACCTAAGGGTTATGTGCAACAGGTCCTTTGTTATCTGTGTTAGGAGGAGTTCTCAGGCATAGCCTAAAAGGGCCCTGGGTTGTGGTTGTTGCCACCTGGGTATGTTGACTGAGAAGGACCTTGGGTCATGTAGCCCAGAAAATCTGTGGCAGAATATAAACTCCTTGAAGGCAGGCATTATTTTTCTTTTTCTGTCCTCAGAGCCTAGCCATTAATAGGTGCTCCTTGGATGGGAGTAATTAGTTTTGTTTAATTGTTTTTTCACAAAGAAGATTTCACTGTGGATGTTAAGGTAGATCAGAAATTACCACAATGTACCACATCACACCTATCAGATTGGCTAACATGGCAAAACAGGAAAAGGATAAATGTTGGAGAAGATGTGGGAAAGTCACAACACTAATTCATTGTTGGTGGAGCTGTGAGCTGATCCAACCATTCTGGAGAGCAATTTGGAGCTATGCCCAAAGGGCTATGAAAATGTGCATACTCTTTGACCCAGCAATACCACTTCTAGGGTTGTATCCCAAAGAGATCATACAAGTGGGAAAAAGATCCACATGTACAAAAATATCTATAGCAGCTCTTTTTGTGGTGGCCAAGAACTGGAAATTGAGGAGATGCCCATCAATTGGGGAATGGCTGAACAAGTTGTGGTATATGAATGTAATAGAATACTATTGTGCTATAAGAAATGATGAACAGGAAGACTTCAGAAAAACCTGGAGAGACTTATATGAACTGATGCTGAGTAAAGTGAGTAGAACCAGGAGAACATTGTGCACATTAACAGCCGCTGTGTGTGATGACTGATTTTTGATAGACTTAGTCCTTCCCAGCAATGCAAGGACCTAAAATAAATCCAAAGGACTCATGATGGAAAATGTCAGCTATATCCAGAGAAAGAACTATGGAGTCTGAATGCAGAACAAAGCAGACCGTTTTCTTTTTTTTTTTTTCTTTCTCATGTTTTTTCCCATTTGTTATAATTCTTTTATGCAACATGACTAATGTGAAAATGTGTTTAATAGGAATGTATGTGTAGAGCCTATATCAGATTGCATGCTGTCTTGGGGAAGTGAGGGCGAGAAAATTTAAAACTTATGGAAGTGAAGGTTGAAAGCTAAAAATAAGTAAATTAACTAACAAGAAAACAGAAATTACCAGTGTAAAACCCCCCCCCCCACAAAAATAAAAAATCAATTGTTTAAAAAGTAAAAGGAAATTGCTAGCCATATTAGTTATAGAGGCAGAGAGTAGACCACTAAAAGATCAAGATGGGGCAGAAAAGACTCTAAAACTCTGAATAGTAGGGATTAAATGTTTCCTTCTCAAAGAACTTAAAATAAGGTAGGAGCCCATTGGTTGGGAAATAACTAAGAAAATTCTGGCATGTGATCGTAATGGAATATTACTGTACTTCAAGAGAGAAGGACTATAAATGTGCTGAGTGTGCTGTGGCGTAGTTCAGGCCCTTACTAGCTACATTCCTCCTACTTCTTAGGGACCAGTGGCTTGTACCCTGGTTCCATTTAACAACACCGGCTAGCTTCCACAAAGAGATATTTGCTTTAAATATATAACAAGAACAAATCTACAGACATTTTCATCAGTACTTCTAGGACCCAGGAAAATAGTCTCAAAACTTAGTTTAGCTCCTACCTAACTTTGGGTGCCTTAAATGCACATCCAAAGTCTGAATCGCTGCTGGATGACTTCTTTGATGGGCTGGGGTCCTGAAGCTCACCCCCAAAGACTGCTTTGGGGCCTTAATGCTGGACTGACTACAAAACCCAAACTGGATGACAACTTCTGGATTCTTGTGGAAAAAAACCCAAACAAACCAGGAAACTGTAATTTAATAACTAAGCTTGTACCCTACAAAGAGAGGAGATTATACAGTTCCTTCTTTTGTGCTGGGAGCCTCTGGGTATGGAACATTACATACAGGTCACACTTGGTTGTTATGCTGAATTACTTTGTTTTTCTTCTCTTTTATTTTACATATTAAGGGATGTTTTGTTTGTAAGGGGATGAGAGAGGGAGAAATTCAGAAATGAAACTAATGTAAAAACAAAAGGTATCAGTAATTATGTTTTACTTTTTTTTTGAGGGGAGAAGGCAGGGCAATTGGGGTCAAGTGACTTGCCCAAGGCCACATGACTAGTAAGTGTTAAGTGTTGGAGTCTGGATTTGAACTCAGGTCCTCCTGACTCCAGGGCTGGTGCTCTGTTCACTGCACCACTTAGCCGCCCCTCAATAAATATTTAACAGCGCTGTTTCTACTGGAATACTACTGTTCTAGCATACTTCAGTGAGGCATCCCAGAAATCACCAGGTATTTATAGGTGAAGACTTGTCTAGCCTGTGTGACTGTGGAGGAGGCTCCTACGACCCTCCTCTCAATTCAGACACACCTGAGAAAGGGTAGTAGGGACAAGGACTTGATGTCAACCAGGGCCCACAAGGTCTTAACTGAATTGACAAGTTTCACTATAATCCAGAGCTTAAGAGAACCTGCTTGTACCGTCCTTCTGGCTTCTGGCTTGGCTAACCCAACAGGTCTGTTTACATTCGAGCTTGTAACACGTGTGAGCCTAGAAGCCCACATGCCCAGCGACACACCCCAGAGTGATCCAACCACTAGGACCTGGGCTGAGCTCTGATGGTCTTGCCCCAGATCCAAGCATTGTTACTTTCTACCCTTCCCCAAAAAGCCTCTTCCTCCTACCCCATTCCGCTGTACCTCTTTTTTCTGTGCCTCGGAGTTACAACTCTCTCTAAATTTTCCTGCACTAGCCTCCCAGAGTTCAATCCCATCACTAGGCCTGGTGTGAGGGGAAAGAACCCGGACTTCAAGGGGCAACTAAAATGCCCCCTTCTGCAGGAAGCTTCACCCCAGCCCCCCTTCATTCTAGTGCCTTCTCTCTTTTAATTATTTTCTGTTTATCTTGTATATAGCTTGTTTGTCTCTGTTTGTTTGCAAGTTGTCTCCCCCATTAGATTGTAAGCTCCTCTAAGACAGGGATGGTTAGTTAGTAGGCTCTTAATAATAAATGCTCATCGACGGGTAATCCGAAAGTTTGGATTCTGGTTCTGGTGGAATAATTTCCTCTTTTTTTCCGGTCTCAGTTTCTCCATCTGTAAAATGGGAGAGGGCGTGGAAGAACAGAGTCGGGTTGTACATCTGAGTTCATTCTATGGCTCATCAGAGAACTGTGATTAGCGTTCTAGCTACGATCTTCCTTGAAATAGTTTCAGTTAAACAATAGCTGTTACTTCAATAACCCATAGGTGTCACTGTAGCAACCTCTGCATTACCGTCCCTCCCAATCCGAAAGAGGCGTGGCCAAGTCCCTTAGAATCGTCCAATCTCTGCCTGCCTGGAGCCGTGGGGGTGGGACTTTAACCTCTGGTCTTTTCTAACTCCCTTGGAGGTAGAAAAGAAAGTCCCAGCTCTTCAAGCTCTGCCTTTGAAACATATTGGGGGGAGGAGGTGAAGAGGCGGAAAGGAATAAGCACTTAATGAGCACCTACTGTGTGCCGGATAGGGCACTACAACGAAAAGAGCTCACAAAAAGATGCCTCAGTGTGCTTTCCAGGAGTGGAGTCCTAGCTCACGTATTTTGTGAAATAAACCACCGCAAAGGTGTTCTCCTCACTTCCCCAGGGAGTCATTGAATTTCTTCCAGGAAACTTGAGGGTGGGGCTTTATTTCCATGAGAGCAGTTTATCTGAAAAAGATCCGAAGGTTTCAGTGGACTACAAGTTCAATGTGGGTCAGCAGGGTGACTCGGCCAACAAAAAGCTAAAGTGATATTTAATCCTATTACGAAAGGGGCAGAAGGGATCAACTATTTTTTCTATAAGTGCCTACTGTGTGCCAGTTAGAGTGCTAAATACAAAGCACTTTACTGGTGTCTCATTTGGTCTTAACCATAACCCTGGGAAGTAGGTGCTATTATTATTACCCCCATATTATAGTTGAGGGAACTGAGGCAAATAGAGGTTAAGAGACTTGCCCAGGGTCACATAGCTTTTCTGAGGCAGAATTTGAACTCCAGTCCTTCTGACTACTACTGAGGTACTCTATCTACTATGCCACCTAGTTTCCTCAAATGTATTGTAGATCTTACCCTGGTTCTCTGATTATTTCATGCATACCAGAGCAACACCAAGGCTCCCCTTAATGCGTGCCCTTGGGTATCCAAGGGCACCGGGATAATTTCTGGGAACCTAGCTGCAGAATTTTCCAGATCACTATAACGTGCAGGCCAAGAGCCTAGAAGAGGCTAACAAAGTTCAAAAACGGAGACCTGGGAGGCTAAATTAAGCTTTAAGCCGGACAGAATTTTTGGACCTGTGAACTTGACCATCCAAATGTGCAGTTTCATTTAAACCAAATATCTAAAGGCAAGAGTGCATTCCGCGATGGGCGGTCAGTCCGTCTGGCTGTGGGCGAAGCCAGGCACGAAACCTTACGGTACAGAATGGGCAAATGCCCTCAGGAGCAGAATCCTGGGGGAAACTGGGGTACCTGGTGGGACGGGGCTGGGGCTGGCCATGCTAGAAGCAGAGCCGGTTTCCTTCCGTGCTTGGGCGTGGCCTGGAGCTGGCAGGTGTGGCTTGGGAAGAGCTTCCCCTGGCAGGGTTTGAAGTACAGAGAGACAGGTGCTGGGGCAATAGGTGTGGCTGTTTTCTAAAGGCTCGGGTTGCTTCTGTGGCACCTGGACTTTGACAAAGCTTTGGGAGAGGTCTGGATTGTAGAGATTTACTTTGCCTCCTGCATCGCCCCCAGCCCCTTTCTCTTCTTCCTTTCCCTCCCATTCTCAGCCTGGCTTTCTCTCCTTCACCCCCTTTCCTCTCTGTCCGGCCTTTTCTGCCTTCCCTCCCATTCGTTTCTCTTTTTTCATCCCTCCCTCTTCTCAATCTGATCTCCCTCCCTTTCCTCCCCACCCTTTCCTCTTCTGTCTTCTTTCCCCACTTACCTTTTCCCGTTCTTTCCTTTCCTTCCCTCCCTCTCCCCCTTCTCTCTTAAGTTTTTTAGATAGTTATTTTTACTTTTGTAAAGTAACTTTATAATTTTACCTACTTTCATTATTTTGTGAATTTGAAATAAAAACCTGATACTGGCTGGTAAATGTTTAACAGCTAAGTCCCGGAAAAAGCAAGACTAGCTCTTACATTTAAACTGCATTATTAACATTCCCTCCATTACCCCCCCCCCCACTTTCTTAAGTCCAATCAACAAAACAACAAATCAAGCTATGATTTGTAGCATTTGACAATTTCTATGGTGTAGATTCTCACACTGAAAATTTAACATTCGACACAACCCGGCTCCTCCTTCTCTCTCCTCTCAGATTCTCCATTCCGTTCCCCCTCCCCGTTCCCTTTCCCTCCTCCCTTCTCCCCTCCCAGTTTAAAGGGATTCCACCCCCTCCGCCTCCCAGTTTAAAGAGATTCCACCCCTCCCCCTCCCAGTTTACCGAGCACTAACTGTTCTAGAACGCAGGAGACCTGGGCTTTACTCTGGGCTCTGTCAATAACTGGGCAGTTAGATTTGGCAGTGGATGGCTCACCAAGCCTTTTATCTGGTAGCTAGATGCAGCAGTGGTTAGAGCACCGATCCTGAAGTCAGGAGGACCTGAGTTCAAATCCAGCCCCAGACACGTATTAGCTGTATGACCCTGGGCAAGTCACTTAACTCAGTTTCCTCATCTCTACCAAGAGCTGGAGAAGGAAATGGCAAACCACTTCAGAAATTAATTAGCCCCGTGTTAAGGGCAATGAATGTCACCTTACAGGGCCTCAGTTTCCCTGTCCATATGTAATGAGGTCATCTCTGGGCCTCTGAAGGCTGCAACAGAGAAAACTTGGGTCTGTAAGACATGGAAAGGGACTGAGTGTGGACTCAGGACTGGGATAAAGCTTTGGGAGAGGTCAGGAGACAGAGCTAGATTTTGTGTGCTTTCGTGCCCCTCAGTTCTGCTCTCCTTTGGGGAGGAAGAGGGTGTGTTGAGGGGTTCCCAGGCTAGAGAGAGACTGCCAGTCCACCCATTCCATTCTATTCCTGCCATGTGTGTAGGGGCAGAGAGATGAAGATCCAGAGTTGGAGCCAGCAGACTGACTTCAGCTACCCTAGCTACAGACCTTCAAGATAGCAGACAGAGCAGGGATAGGTCCTGGGGAGCTTGGCTGGCTCACTCAGGTACCCGGGAGAGGTGCAGAGACCAAGACATAGGGGTGGTGAGACAGCCGTGACCAGAGGCAGGCATGGAGTGGGGTCGGGCTAGCCGCCACTTGTGAAACCTTAGCTGCAGTGCAGCCTAGGCTGGGCCAGGAGGCTCATCCCTCTTCCCCCATCCAGGGCTTCTCCTTAGCTTCCTCTGATTGTTCCTAGGGCTGATCCTGGAGGGTTCCAGACACAAAGTCCCTTCCTTGATTCTTTCCCACAATTTGCCAGATGGGAGGAAGTTGTGGCTAACCATTTCATGGGGAAGTTTCTTTACAGTTTTAGTAAACTATGTCTAATAAAATACGTGCAGTTGCAGCGTGGATTGTTTGTGTAACAAATATACAGCGTTGCTTAGAGGGAAGTAAATACCCCGGAGAACAGGGATGGGGGCTATAATTCATGAAATTCTGCTTTTTTTTTTCCCCTTCTGAATCCTCTGAAGTCTGCTTCCCCCAAATCTGGGATGAAAGTGAAACTGAGCCTGAATTTTCTCCTCTTCTGTATCACAGACTCTAGGTCTTTTCCCAAAGGGTTTCCATCATTTCTACCCCAGCAGCTAATTCCTCCTTGTTAGTGAGAATGAGGTCCAGAATTAAATATCCCCTTATTATAGACACATATACACAGACATATATATGCACGCATGTATACACACATACATACACACAACACACACATAAGCATATATGGACACACATATATGCACATACATAACATACACATTATATATATATAAATGCATATATATGTACACACACAGAGATATCCCTTGCTGGTTAATTAACATAGTGGCTACCTTTTTTTCTAGAGGCTTTTAGAAAGTGGGGAACAAGTCCGGTGTGGGATACTGATGGTCTGACAGCCTCTTAAGGGCCACCTGGGACAACTCCTAAGCCCACAAGCAGGCCACATTCCCTGTCACTTGTGCAATGATTGGATTAGATGGTCCCGGGGTTTCCTTTCTGCTGTAGGTGCATTCCACATCAAGAAAAAGACACATAGAGATCCTAGCCATGTAACACGAGTTGGGAGAATTCAAGAAAAGTCCAGCTTGACAAACCACTTTTCTCCACCCCGTTTTGACTGGATTGTTTCCTCATACCCTAGCCTTATTTGCTTGTCAGTACTGTGCTCTCCCCTCCCCCTTAAGAAGAATGTCCTCCCCTCCCCTTTCCCCATTCTCTCTGGCCATACAGATCCTTGGTTGGATCGGTCCTTTCAGGACCCCTGATCTCCAGCAGACCTGACATCCCAGAATATTGCTTCACATCTATTGTCCTCATCCCTCTTTCCCTTTGTCAACTTGTGACCTTGAGGTCAGAGGCTGTAGGAGGGGGTAAAACCATAGGGGAGAAGACAATGGACCAAGACTGAACCACCAGAAGAGAAATGTGATTGTAATGAGGAGGGGTGTGTGTGTGTGTGCCTGCTCATGTGTTATGGGAAGGGAGTGTTCATTTGTGTGTGATGGGGAGATGTTACAGTGTGTGGGGTTTGTGTGTGTGTGTGTGTGTGTGTGTGTGTGTGTGTGTAATGGGAAGGGAGTGTACCTTTTTGTGTGCGATAGGGAGTGTCCTAGTAATATATGCCTGTGTATCTACACACAACGGGCGAGTCCCCATAGAGTGCAGCAGCTGGATGACTGTTGGGCAATGTGGTGATCAAGAAAGACAGGGCTATGTGTGTTGGATTGGGAGAGGAAACCCTGTTTTCTAATGGAGTTGGGAAGCAATTACATGTAAGGGCATGGCTCCCTCTAGTGTCAGACTTGGGAATGGCTGATCCTGTCCTAAGACTTTGGCCACAGGGTCCCCAAGTCCCTGAGAGAGGACAGAAGCTTCCCAGTGACTGAACATAGCTAGCCTGAGCTGGAGAAGTGGGAGTTTTCTCTGTATTCAGTCAGTGGAGCAGAGGGTTAGGGAAACTTATAGGTTCACAGGAACTCGGATACCACCTCTTCAAAACCCCTCATTTTACAGAGGAGGAAACAGGCCCATTACTCCTGGTTCTGCAGGGCCAAAGAGAGCAAACAGAATCTCTCTTCCACGTGACAGTCACTCTTCAGTTACTTAAAAATAGCTGCCATGTTCCTGCTAAGCCTTCTGCAGGGCCTTCTCCCATCTCTGTGGCCTGTTCCTCAAGCCTTCCCCACCTGGCCCTTCTCCCTGCATGGGCTTCAGCTTGGGAGTATCTTTCCTCAAATGGGATTCCCGGGGTCTCATGAATTCTGAGAGTTGTGTCTGAGCGAGATAGGTGAAGTGCCAATTGTGAAATACAGAAAGGTTAAGGATTGTAGGATCTCAGATTAGGCCACAGGGGCTGGGGGAAGCTTCCATGGGGCTTGAGATAGACTTTGGGAGATGGGAGAGATTTGGATGGACAGTAGAGAGAAGGTACAGGGCAGGTGTGAGCAAAATGCAGGGATGCTGAAGTGCCAGCATGTCACTTCTTGCACAAGGGAAGCCTTGAACTGATTTTAGTGCCTATAATAGGCTTGAGATGAATTAATTGTAGGAAGTGACCTATCTCCTTTCTACAGTCAAGTGACATCAATTCGAGTTGCTGGATGACTGAAGTCCTTAAATCTTCCTAGTTTGTTACAACAGCTTCAGAAATTTAATTCAATGGACATTTGTGAAACACTTCCTATGTAGTAAGGCAGAAAGACAACAGGTAGTGGTTGGAGTGTTGGAGTGGGCATCAGGAAGGATTCAAATTCTGCCTCTGATGGGAACTAACTTCCTAGCAGCAGCGTGGGTAAGTCTCTTAACCCATCTGAACTTCAGGGAACTTTCTATGCCGATACATTATAGACATGTTGCAATCAGCACCAAGGAAGGGAATTCTCATCTATGGAAACTCCCAGTTTATTGGACTGTATGTACATTTGAGCTGGTGGGGGACCTAAGAACTGGGCCACAGTTTATTAAAATATCATCTTCTGTTTATTTATAACTTACTTGTGAGGATCCAAAGTGTATCCCAAATTGAGCCAGTGAATTAATTCTCAGTAGAATTTTAGACACTTTGGGATGTGTATTAACTCAGTCAAAACAAGCAAAAAACAAAAACTTTGCAAAGCCTTCCAAAGTGCCCACTATATAAGAACACGGGATTTATAATTAGACAAGATCTAGAGAAATTAGAAAACAGCCATTTTCTTCTCTATTGACAATATTTATGACATATATTTATAATAGTCAAGGTTTCCAAGTTATATATACACAGACACACACACACACACACACAAAATGTGTGCCCCACCCATTTCGCACATCGATGAATAAATGTGATTCTGTGTTTAATTGTAAATAGAGTTCTAAAGTGAGTAATAAATTCACTTCCAGGATGTTTATTTCTATTTAAAAAAAAGAAGAAAGTGGTGTTGGAGCTGCTAAAACATGCATTTGTTTACTGTTTTAAGGCTTACAGAAGAAGTGCTTTACATGCCTCCTAGGTACTAGGTATACAAAGTCAAACACAAAAACAAGCCCTGCCCTCAAGAAGCTTACATTCTATGGAGGGAGGGAGAATACGAGATAAGCAAGGTTGTTTGCTGCTGTTTGTCTGGGGATGGGGAGGTGATGCCATGACTTGCAAGTGAATTGGATTTAAATGAGGGAGGGCTGTGCAAAGTCACCAGCCTCGCTTTCTTCGGCTGAGCTATCTGGGTCCGGTGGTCAGATAATAAATTAAAAAATAAGCAAGGACAAGGTCATTTGAGAAAGGAGAGATGACTAGGGAGGGAGGCAAAGAAAGCTTCATAAAAGATGTGGCCCTTGAGGTGATTCTAGAAGCAAACCAGGGTTTCAAGAAGCATGGGGGAGGAGGGAGCATACTTTAGGCATGAGGGATGGGTGCATAAGGGATGGAGACATGGGAGGGAATGTTGAATTCTGGGAAGAGATCTTCTTCTGCAGCTTAGAGTTAAAAGTGACTGATAGTCAAAAAGTGTCAAAGATGAGATTCAAATCTAGGTGCCTTCTCACTATCATGCCTACTGTATGCAGAGCCCCAAGGGCTGGATTCTCTGGCCTCCCAATGTTTTCTTAAAATTTAATTTTTTAAAAATTAAATAATCTATTTTCTCTCCTTTTTGTCTCTCTTCTCTTGAAAAGAAAAAGAAAACCCTTATAACAAATATGTATAGTCAAATAAATACAGGAATATAAATTCCTGTATTAGCTATGTTAAAAAAAAATCTGTCCCATGATGTACTCTGTGACCATAGCTTCTCCATTAATCAGTGAGTAGCATGCTTCATTATGAGTACTTTGGAATTGTGATTGTGTTGAGCAGAGTTCTTAAGTCTTTCAAAATTGTTTGTCTTTATGATGTTGTTGCTATTGTACTCCTAGTTCTGATCATGTCACTTTATATCAGTTCATACAAGTCTTCCTAGGTTTCTCTGAAACCACTTTTTATTATTTCCTTTTTTAAAAAAACATTCATTTTAAAATTTCAAGTTCCAAATTCTCTCTGTCTATCTAGTTCCTCCCTCACTCCACTGAGAAGGCAAGCAATATGATACCTAGTATACCTGTGAAGTTATGCACTATAAAACATATTTTCACATCAGCCCATGTTGCAAAAAAAAGCAAGAAAAATAAAGTGAACAAAAACGTGCTTCAATATGCCCTCAGAGTTTATCAGTTCTCTCTGGGAATGCATAACATTTTTCATCACGAATCCTCTGAAATTGTGGTGGATCATTGTTTTTCCACAGTTAATCATTCTTATGATATTGCTGTTACCATCTAAGAGTTCTACTCACTTCATTTTGCATCTATTCATTTAAATTGTCTCAGGTTTTTCTGAGCCCACTTCTCTCATCATTTCTTATAGCACAATAGTACACTAGCACGATCACAACTTGTTCAGCCATTCACCAGCTGATGGGCATCCCCTCAATTTCCAATTCTTGGCCACCACAAAAAGAATTGTTACAAATATTTTTGTACATTTCCTTTTATCTATTTGGGATACAGACTTGGTAATGGTATTGCTGGGTCAAAAGGTAGCAGTTTTATAGCCCTTAGGGCATAACTCAGATTGGTCTTCAAAATATTTGGATCAGTTCACAACTCCACCAACAGTTCCTTAGTGTACCTACTTTTTCACATCCCCTCCAGCTATAGTCATTTTCCTTTTCTGTCAAGCTAGCTAATCTTATAGGTGTGAACTGGTACCTAGAGTTGTTTTAATTTTTATTTTTCTAATTATTAGTAATTTAGAGCATCTTTTTAAATGACTATTGATAGCTTTGGTTTCTTTCTCTGAAAACTATGTGTTCATATCCTTTGACCATTTATCAGTTGGGAATGGCTCATTTTAAAAAAATTGACCTAGTTTCCTATATATTTGAGAAATGAGACCTTTATCAGAGAAATTTGCTGTAAATTTTTCCCCCCTAGTATCCTGCTTTCCTTCTAATTTTGGCTGCATTGGTTTTGTTTGTGAAAACCCTTTTTAATTTCTTGTAGTTAAAATGATCCATTTTGTTCCCTGTGATTCTCTGTCTCTTGGTCTTAACATTCTCCTTTATCCATAGATCTGACAGGTAATTTTTTTCCCCTTCTCCCCTAATTTGCTTATATCAACCTTTATGTCCTAAGCGTGTATCTATTTTGAGTTTATCTTGGTATGTGATGTAAGATAATGGTTGATGCATAGCATCTGCCAGATTGTTTTCTAGTTCTCCCAGCAGCTTTTGTTGAGTAGTGAGTTCTTGTCCCCAAAGCTCTGGGTTTATCAAACACTTTACTGTGGTCGCTTACTTTTGTGTATTGTGATCTGTTCCACTAATCAACCACTTTATTTCTCAGCCAGTACCAGACTGTTTTGATGATGACTGTTTAATAATATAGTTATAGGCTAAACCGCCTTCCCTCACTTACCCTCTTCCTCATTGATTCTCTTGGTATTCCTGACCTCATGTTCTTTGTTTTGTTTGGATTTTATTATTTTTTCTAACTCTATAAAATAATTCTTCAATATTTTGATTAGTAAGTAAATTAATTCAGGTACAAGTGTCATTTTTACCATATTGGCTTGGCCTACTCATGAGCAATTAATATTTCTTCAGTTGTTCATATCTGTCTTTATTTGTGTTAAAAGTGTTTTGTAATCGTCTTGGCAAATGGATTCCCAAGTATTTTATACTGTCTCCAATTATTTTAAATGGTATTTGTCTTTCTATCTCTTCCTGCTTGGATTAATTGGTACTTTGTGGAAATGTTGGTGATCTATGTGGGTCTATTTTATATCCTGCAACTTTGCAAAGGTTGTTAATTGTTTTGATTGGTTTTTTAGCTGATTTTCTAGGGTTCTCTACGGACGCCATCATAATTGTCTGCAAAGAAGGGTAGTTTTGTTTCCTCATTTCCTATTCTAATTCCTTTCATTTCTTTTTCTTGTCTTATTGCTACGGCTAGCATTTTTAGTACAATATTGAACAACATAACTAAATAATATTAGTGGACATCTTTGCTGCACCCTTAGTCTTATTGGGAAGGCTTCTAGTCTCTCCCTATTACAGATAATGCCTGCTCTTGACTTTAGATAGATTCTACTTGTTTTAAAGAAAGCTCCATTTGTTCCTATGCTTTCTAACTTTTTTTTAAAATAAGAAGGGATGTTTGTCAAAAGCTTTTTCTGTATCTAGTAAGATATCACATGATTTTTGTAGTTTTTGTTATTAATGTGGTCAATTATGCCTATAGCTTTCATATTCCTGGGGGGCGGAGCCGAGATGGTGGAGTAAAAGCAGAAACTTGTTTGAGCTTGTCCCCAGTTACTGCAAATCCCTGTAAAAAATGACTCTAAACAAAATTTAGAGCTGCAGAACCCACAAAATGACAGAATGAAATAAGTCTCCAGCTGAGGACATCCTGGCAAACCAAAAGGAAGGGTTTATCACACTGGACTGAGGGCAGAGCATAACCCTATGTGGGCTGTGCCTGCCCACACACACACACCAGCAGCACAGACAGGCCAGAGCAGACCTCAGGGGATCGGATCACTGGCAGCTGTGGTGACTGCTTCCAGGGCTCCAGGCCCACAGATGATGCGGGGACCAAGTGACTGACCAGAGGGCAACTGCAGGAATCTCTCTGCTGGTGCTGAGGCAGATACTCTTGCTTTGCCCTGCTTGGATCTTGGGTGGCGGTCCTGGGGTGAGGAGCACTGGCATGGAAGAGCTTGTTGAGGCTGTAAAGAGACAATTCTCCTCACAGTTCTGAGGCAGGTGCCTAGAAGAGGCTCTGACAACAACTGCGCAAAACCCCAGAAATTTGGGACACAGCTCTCTCCGCTCTGGAAGCAGAGTTCTACTGTGGCAAAGAGCTCAAAAGGCCAGTAATTGACGGGCAAGATGAGCAAACAGAGGAAGCACAATCAGACCACAGAATCTATTTTTGGTGACAAAAAAGATCAAAACATAGAACCAGAAAAAGATAACAAAGTCAAAACTTCTGCATCAAAAGTCTCCAAAATATGAATTGGTCACAGGCCGTGGAGGAGCTCAAGAAGGATTTTGAAATCAAATTAGATAAATAGAGGGAAAATTGAGAAGAAAAATGAGAGTGATGCAAGAAAATCATGAAAAATGAGTCAACAGCTTGCTAAAAGAGACCCAAAAATACTGAAGAAAATTACGCTTATAGTTTTTCTAATATAGTACTGAACCAGCCCTGCGTTCCTGGTAGGATTCCCGCCTGGCTATGGCATGTGATCTTTGTGGAATATTGCTGAAT
Organism: Pseudochirops cupreus; assembly: GCA_028627135.1. NCBI lineage: Eukaryota > Metazoa > Chordata > Mammalia > Diprotodontia > Pseudocheiridae > Pseudochirops > Pseudochirops cupreus. Next base: position 528,297,221 of record CM053580.1, read on the forward strand.
CCTGCCCGCTGCTGTTATTTGATTTAAATTTTTTTGCATCAATATTCATTAGGGAAATTGGCCTGTAGTTTTCAGTCTCTGTTTTTACTTTCCACAGTTTAGTTATCAAAACCATATCTGCGTCATAGGAGGAATTTGGTAGGTCTCCTGCTTTACATATTTTCCAAATGGTTTCCATAGTATTGGAATTAATTGTTCTTTAAGTATTTGGTAGAATTCATTTGTATATTTATCTGACTAAAGATATTTTTTCCTAGCGAGCTCATTTATGGCTTGTTCAATTTTTTTTTTTCCGTCAGGGTTACTTAAGTATCCTATTTCCTTTTCTGTTATCTGGGCAATTTATATTTTTGTAAATATTCACTCACTTCACTTAGATCGTCAGGTTATTGGTTTTTTGGTTTGTTATTTTTTTTGCTTTTTGAAGGGGGGAGGGCAGAGCAATTGGGGTTAAATGACTTGCCCAAGGTCACAGTGCTAATAAGTGTTAAGCATCTGAGGCTGGATTTGAACTCAGGTCCTCCTGACTCTAGGGCCAGTGCTCTACTCACCGAGCCACCTACCCACCCCTAGACTGTCAGTTTTACTGGCAATAATTGGGCATTTATCATTTATTATTTCTTACAACATAGTAGTATTCCATCATATACATATATCACAGTTTGTTGAGTCATTTGCCAATTGATAAGCATTCTTTTGTAAGGGTTCCAGATTTTTTGCCACTTTACAAGAAAAAAAGCTGTTGTAAATATTTTTGTATGCATGGGCCCTTTTCATTTTCCTCTGATCTCTTTGGAGTATAGGCTTAGTCTTAAGATCTAAAACTTCCCCATTCTCAGCACAAAGTGCAGGATTCTTCCTTTTCACAGAGAAGTCAAACTCATGTGGGCACAAAGAATGTAAGTGGGGCAGGTTAGTTCTAACAAAGGTTCTCAGAGTGCAGTCTCAGCATAAGCCACCAGGTGGTATTCCAAGCTCAAGCTGCTGTGGTTCTAATTTCCTGGTCTTCTGTCCCACCCATACATCTGTGAACCAGAACTGTGTGCCTGAATACCTGAACCAGGAATAGGACCATATTTTGGTCTCTGAGGCTTTCTGCTTAAGGCCACTGATTTTCCACTGGTTCTCAGATTCTTAGTGCTTTGGCCCAGGTTCTATCTCATCTTGTTTAGTTAAAAGTTTGAAAATATAAAGATCACCATTTCATAGGGGATGGGGCCTAGCGCTACGTGGTTTGTTTGGTATAGGGAATTCCCAGGTGATAAACTCCCTCTTCTGATGCAAGTCAGATCTTACAAGTTATAGTCAGTCAATAAGCATTAAGCACTTAATTTGTTGGGCACTGTGCTAAACCAGGTCATACAAAGCAAGGCCTTTGTCTATCGTTTTGGTGAATTTTCTATCAGTGGTTTGAATGCTATTAATAAGCCCTATAGTTAGAGGAGAAAAAAAGACAGGACCCTGCCCTCAAAGAACTCACAATCTTAATAGGGGAGATGCATAAAAACAAAACAAAACAAACAAAAAACTACTTATGTACAAATAAGCCAAATTTATTTAATAAGTAGGAAATAATCAGCAGAGGGAAGAAACTAGAATTAAGAGGGACTGGGAAAGACTTCTAAGGTGGGATTTTATCTGGTACTTGCAGGAAGGCAAGGACGCCAGGAGGCCAAGATGGGAAGGCACAGGGGAGAGCTGAGGGGTGGAGTGTCTTGTTCATAGAAAAACATCACCAGATTGAAGAGTACTTGTAAGAAGAAAGGAAAGGTAGAAAGGGGCTAGGTTATGAAGGGCTTTGAATGCCAAACAGAGCATTTTGTATTTGCTCCAGAATGCAATAGGTGGCCAATGGAGTTTGTTGAATAGAGGGGTGACATGACGGGACCTGTGACCACTTTAATGAACAGAGCATGGATGGGAGTGGGGAAAGACTTGAGGCAGGCAGATCCACCAATAGGCTATTGTAGTTACCAAGAAGTGAAGTGATGAGAACTTGTGCCAGGATGGTGGCAGTGTCAGAGAAGAGAAGAGGGCGTGTATGAGAGATGGTGCAAAGGTGAATCTGACGAGCCTTGGCTTAGATATGGGGAATGAAAGATAGTGAGGAATCCAGGATGAGTTCTAGATTGTGAGCCTGAGGGACTGGCAGGATGCTGTTGCTGTCTACAGTGATAGGGAAAGTAGGAGGGGTGTGTGTGTGTGTGTGAAGATGTGTCCTGGACATCCAGTTAGAGATATCTGAAAGGCTGTTGGAGAGCCAAGATTGGAGGTCAGCGGGAAGATTGGGGCAAGACATTTTTCTGAGAATTTGTTTTGGGAATCATCAGCCTAGAGATGGTAATTAAATCCACAGGAGCCAATGAGATCACCAAGTGAGGTACTCTAGAGGACAGAACCTTGAGGGACACTTATGGTTAGAAGGAGCAATCTGGAAGAGGATTCAGTCAAGGAGACAGAGAAGGAGCGGTCAAATAGGTGGGAGGAGAACCAGGAGAGAATAGTGCCCCAAAAACCTAGAGGGAAGAGATTGCCAAGGAGGAGTGATCAACAGTGTCTAAGACTGAAGAAAGGTCAGGGAGAATGAGGACTGAGAAAAGGCCTCTGGATTTGGTGACTAAGAGATCATTGGTAACTTTGGAGAGAGCAGTTTTGGTGGAATGATAAAGTCAGAAGCTGGATTGTAAGAAGAGAGTGAGAGGTTTGCAACCCCCATTTGTAGAGAGGTGCCTGGAGCCCTGAAGTTTACGTGACTTGTCAGACCCCTCTGCCCCATGGCCTCTGACTTTTAGAGCACCCACAAGTCATTTGGTGGCTCCCTTTCTCGCTGAGATTCTTATCTCCTTCTTTCCTTTTAGGTGTAGACCCAAAGGGCTCCTCTGTCATGTCGTAGATTAGAGTACAAATGGAGCAGAAAATGAAAGTTTCCAAAGTATCCAAGCTCCCAAACTGTGCTTAGCTACTCCAGGAAAGGTCTACAATTCCCACTTCCTGCTGCTGAGGTCACTCCCTTTAAGATCGGAATCCTCCTGCTGGGAAGACAGGAAAGTGGTTTAGGAGTTTATGGTGTAAGCTGTCATTGTAAATTAGATTTAGTTGAACAGCTTACACCACATACCACAATAAGCTTAAAACGGATACGTGACCTGAATGTAAAGAGTAACACAAGAATTAGGAGACAGTGAGATGAGAGGCCTTTACAACTGTGACTAGAGGACAGGATTAGCCCATTAGGGGATAGAGGAGAGTACAGGAAAGAAACTAGGTGATGCCAATTAAGCGAAATTAAAAAATTCCTCATAGAAGGATATGTAGGATTAAACCTGGAAGTGACCTCAGAGGTCATCTATTCCAAAATGTGAAAGAATTGAGGCTCACAAAGATCTGGAGGGGACCCCAGTGGCCATCTAATTTAACCTTTTCATTTTACACATAGGGAAACTGAGGCCCAGGGAGGTTAAGTGATTTGGCCAACATCATACAAGCAGCAAAAGGGTCACAAAAAGTCAGAATTTCAATTTAGGTCCATTGACTTTACACCCAGAATTCTTTCTACTATACCCAGAGGTATTCTGGTAAATGTTTAAAACTGACTCTCTAGGGGAAAAATGTACATATGTCACAGTTTTAAGTTTAATCTGAATTATTAACACTTTCTCCATCACTTTTTTAAGTCTAGACAGGAAATAAAACTATAAATTAAGCCCTGATTTGTGTTGCTTGCCAGTTTCTGAGGGGTGAATGGTCACATGGAAAAGCTGATAATTAGCTCCTCAAGCCAGGAGGAGCTAACTCCAGCATAGCCTTGCCTGCCCTCCACTGCTGACCTGAATGGGATAAGCAGTGATGGGCATTTCCATTTCCGGAAACCTGGAGGTGGTGGCGGGGAGTGTTGGGAGGAGAAACGGGTGATGGTAGGAGGGAGCACCCAGACTCTAATTCCAGCTAGGGAATACTGAGCCAGTCTTGTATTTTCCCCAAGACTGGGCATACAACAGAGATGGCCTCCAGCCCTAACCTCTTCTTCTCTGAAAATGTTCAAGCCAATCACAGGGCCAGAATGAATGGAGTCTAACTCATGAGGCACGACTACCAATTCTGACATCTATAAATATATATGCACATAGATATATACACATGTAAATACATGTACATACAAACACATGCAGACCTATAGATACAGAAGCACATGCCTGTATGCACATATACATTATGTGTGCACACATAAATTTGTGCCTACATACACATATGAATATATGAATGCATACAAATCCATGTACAATGTGTGTATATACATGCATGACCATATATGGACATAATCATACGTGTATATACACACAAACATGCACACACCTGTGTGATATCATAAATATGTAACACATATCATATACAGCATTGTGGCATTTATATAATTTATATATCCAGATAATGGCAAGGCTCTCAACAATGGACACCAGTGCCCACAGAGAAGTAACCACAACAGGTTTGGAGAAAGAGACAATTGCCCCTTTGGGGGGGGACATTTTTCCCTCCAAATTCCAGCACTCTAATCAGAGGGGCAGACATATACAACATATAACAAATGATGAATATGCAATGAATGACATATTTCAAATGTGTAGTAAGTGAAGTATCACAAGGTGGGATATGTCATTTATTGTGGGTAATCTGTGACAAGGTGATGATATTTGTAAGCAGTATCTATGAGGAGAAGGCTGACCTGGGAGCCCTCTTCAAAAAGAAGTTTTAGAAAGAGTTTTTACTCCCCACTCCAGCACTCCAGTGTTAGGGGCACTGGGGACTGAGGGTACTTCTGGGGCATAAGAACAAAGCTGCAGTAATCTGGAAGGATGAAAATTCCTGCTAATGATTATTGGGGATGTGATGGAGTCAAGTAAAAGGAGCGGAGCTGGGGGGATGTGGAGAGACGGCTGTTTTGGGAGATCTCTTTGAAAGGAGACTTTGAAAAGACTTCTTTACTCTGTACTCCAGTCCCCTAATCTGAGAGGCTTTTGTGTACTGTGAGTCAGACAGTAATGTGTCATTTATTACACTGGTATAATAAATTATTGGGCAAGCTAGGCGGCACAGTGGATAAAGTGCTAGACCTGGAGTCTGGAAGACTTAGCTCCTGGAGCTCAAATGTGACCTCAGACTCTTCCTAGCTGGGTGACCCTGGGCTAATCCCTTAACCCTCTTTGCCTTAGTTCCTCATCTGTAAAACAAGCTGGAGAAGGAACTGGCCAAACCACACCAGTATGTTTGCCAAGAAAACCCCAAAAGGGGTCACAGAGAGTCAGACATGACTAAAACGATTGAACAACAACAACAAAAAAGTTATTTATGAGTCTAATATTCCATTTTACAATATTTTACTTATCACTCTGGTGAAATATGTTTATTATTACTCTGATGTAATAAATGAAACACCACACCAGTGGTTCTCAACCTTCCTAATGCCGCGACCCTTTAACACTTGTATGTGGGTGTATCTGCATGTGGGCTGACCTGCCTGGAGACAGATCTCGGTTCCTAAGACCATTGGAAATACGTGTTTTCTGATGGTCTTAGGCGACTCCTGTGGCCCCTGTGAAAGGGTCGTTTGACCCCCAAAGGGGTCGTGTAACCCATAGGTTGAGAACCGCTGCACTACACAGATGTGATAAATTATGTGTTATAGCATCATAATAAATGAAACAGGTCAGCATAATAAATGAATTATTACTCTGTAATGATAAGTCACTTATTATGCTGGCGTAATATATCGTTTATTAGACCTGTGTATCAAATGATATTTTATGCATATGTGTTGTATACTATATATGTGTGTGTTATACATGTATCAGTTATATATACGTGCTACATGTTTAAATATTTTTGTATCTATTTGTCATGTATAGTCAACATACTCTTTGATCTGTAAGCCAATATACAGATTTTCAAATTTTAATGATCTCACGGATGTGGTACCACCCTGGTGCTACAGACCGCAAATAATGCACAGCTTTTTCACCTTTTTCAGTTCTTGTTTATATATCTTTCCATAAATCTCCTGTTGATGATCTACCCAGTGCATAGGCAAGATACTCATCATTCTGGGAGTCTGTGTCAGTGTTGGTACCCACAGTACCCTCTACCCCTTTGATTGGGGGGGGATGCTCTGGAATCCTGTTGAAGAACCTTTCCCAAAGCCTCCATGTTAAAAGAGTTTCTAGAAAAAATATCCATATATATATATACACACACACATAAACATATGCATATACACATGTGCATGTAAGTATGTGTAGGTACACATGGAGATATGTATGTGTATGTGTATATATGTATGTATACACACAAATAAGAGCTAGTTATCTTTGGTACTTATACTTCATGAGTACCATTAGTACTATTCTCTGTCCCTATGACTGGAGGGCCAGAGTGGAGAGTAAAGAAGCCTTTGCAAAGTCTCCATTCAAAGAGGTCTCCCAAGACAGCCATCTCTTCATGTTCCACCAGGTCTCCCCCTTTTACTCTACTCCATCATGGCCCCAAGGAACCTCATCATCAGGAAACTTCCATATTACTACAGTTTTGGTACTCAAACTTCGTGAGCGTCCTTAGTCCTCTCTGCCCCTCTGATTAGAGTGCTGGAGTTTGGAGTAAAAAATGTTCCCCCGAAGTGGCAATTGTCTCTTTCCCCAAACCTGTTCTTTCTTGTTTTGGCTCCCTCTCTGTGGGCACTCCTGTCCATTGTTGAGAGCCTTACTGTTATCTGGATACTCTTCCCTCTCTCTTTCTCCTCTCATACTCAGTCAGGTACTTGGTCCCGTCAATGATGCTCTCACATTAACCCCTTACTCTCTATTCCCACTGCCTTCATCTGGGGCAAATTCCCATCATCACCTGCTCAGATGCTTGTTACCCATGTGACCTTGGGCAAGTCGCTAGATGTCTCTATACCTCAGTTTGTTTCCTGAACTGGAGAGAGGGGGAACAGTCTGGATGATCTCTGAGTCCAGTCGTCTGAATCCCATGATCCTATGTTTTCCATAGGTAGAAATAAAGGAGAAAGCAGGCCAGCAGAGGGAACAGCCCTCAGACAATATCCCTGTCAGGTATCTCCTATCTCTTCCCCTACCCACGCCCCCCTTCAGTCCATCCTTCTTACAATGGCCAAAGTAATCTTCCTTGTGCACAGACCTGGCCATATTCTGTTCCTGCTCAGAAAATCTTATGTGGTTCTCTTTGTCTAGTGACTAGACTGCGGCTCCTTTGCCTGCTGATCATGGTCTTCCACCATCTGGCACCTCCTCATCTTCCTACCCTTAGCTGATATAATTGCCTTCTACTCCCTCTGTGCTCCTGCCAGCTTGAACTGTTTTCTTTCCCCAGACACACCCTGCACTCTCTGGCCTCCTAACTATTTCCTGTGTTTTAATGTCCTCCCTTCCTCATCTTTGCCCACCGTCCATCCCTTAAAGCCCATTTCCAACATCATCTACTCCATGGACTTCCCTTGTCTCTCCATCCCCATTAGCAATTTCTCTCAGACTGCCCTCCCTGGAGTGGTTTGTGCCTCTGTAATATACTTACAAGAAATAAGTTTTATTAGCGTCTTTTGTTGTTTACAGTTGTAGTCATATCCAGGCATAGAGCCACATCTCTCAGTTTTGAATACTACAGAAGCATAACTAAGGCAGGATGGTTGGGGCTTTTCCCAGGTGCCAAAAAGGGGTACCATTTATTTCCCAGGGGAGGCCACTTCATCCCCACTACAGTCACAAGTTTGCCATCCCGATGCTCCCCCATGGGGCTTCAAATCAAAGGCAGGCCCCGGACAGGGAAAAAGGGAGGGAGGCAAAGGCAACTTCTCCTCAACCCTAGCACTCCCCAGTGTGTTGTAGCTTTTGGAACTTTCCTCAGTAACTGTCAAACTCCCCTTCATCTTAATTCTTTTCTTTTCAAATTCCTTCTCTCTTCTCATATTCACACACATAAAAATCATAGTAATTAATATTTATGTAGCACTTTGAGATTTGCAAAGCCCTTTACAAATTTTATCTCATTTTATCCTCACAACAGTCCTGAAAGGTAGGTATCCTTATTAATTTTACAGAGAAGGGAGCTGAGGCAAATAGAGGTTAAAAGGACATACCCAGGGTCATACAGCAAGTAAGTATCTGAGGTAGAATTTGAACTCAGGTCTTCTTGCCTCCAGGTCCAGCACTCTATCCACTGTGTCACCTAGCTGCCTACAAATGAGAGGTCTAAAAAATCCCCCAAACAGTCCCTGATCCCAAATAGCTAACAGTCTAATGGTGGAGACAATTTGAAAACAACCACAAATTATCCCTTCCACATTGTGACTTACCCCACTGAGGTTTCCATATGTTGTGGGTCAGCATAAGAAATTAAATGGGAATTTTGGGGAAGTTTTGCAGAAGCAACAGACAATACTTGAAGGCCAACAGGTGACGCAGAAAGTTTAGAAACTCAGAAATGCATAAAATATATGTACAGTATCATACAATATCAGTCTAAATTTTACAATAAGGTACTATAAACACTCGATAAAGGAAAAAGAAAAAAATCAGATTTCTTCCCTGGTACAAAGGGAGATCAAAAAGTTTTGTGAAGATTTTCCAAATCACAGGGGTGCCACACCCTTAACCTTTACTATGTGGAAGGATAACTGTATGTACAAACAAGATCTATTCAGGACCAGTCAAAGTTAAAGGGAATAACAGAGGGAAAGCCCTAAGGGAGATGAGGAAAGACTCGTTGTGGAACGTGGGATTTTATCTGGGACCTGAAAGAAACCAGGGAGGGCTGGAGGCATAAATGAGGAGGGACAGAATTCTAGGAATGGTGGACAGCCAATGAAAATGCCCAGTGGGGAGATGGCAAGGTGCTGAGAGGTGTGAAGAAAGAGAGAGAGAGAGAGAGAGTGTAAGGAGGGGCCAGGTTATAAAAGGCTTTGAACATTAAACAAAGGGTGTTATATTTTATCCTGGAGGGGATAGGGAGCCACTTGAGTTTTTTGAATGGAGTGGGGTAGAGGGAGAGGGGAGAAATATAATGTTTTAGGAGGATTTATAATATTCTCCTAAATAATATACTATATTTTATATATGTGTATGTATATGTGTGTATATATCTATATCTATATCTATATCTATATCTAATATGTGCTTTAGTAGGATTAACTTGATAGCTGAGATGAGAATGGACTGCAGTAGGGCAGGAATTTGAGTCAGGGAGACCTACAAATTGGCATCATTCTATCCCTCTCACCCCCATGACTTACAGAGGCTGCCTCTGCTACTGTTACTAAGCAACCCCTTTTCCTTGAAAGCTCATTCCATCCTATTCAAGATCCTTGTTTCTGTCATCTATGTATGGGCTTTTAGGTCCCTCCCTTTCCACAGTAAATTCAGTATATGGCTCACAGTTTTCTTTTCCATCTTTCCCCTTTTCAAGGTCCCTGGCCTTCAAGTTCCATAACCTCTGTCTAAAGTCCGCTTCAACTCTGCAAAGGATCATGGGGTCATACTTAGTGCCCTGAATGAATTTTCCCTAGTTGTGAGAATTCCTGGTTATGGCTCTGGAACCATCTCTTGTGACAAAGAAAAAAATACAACAGCTACAGCCAGAGACGTGCTGGTAAACATTTAACGACTGGCTCCCCAGAAGAAAAAAAAGTTTTCATGACACATATTAAAGTTTTTGCTGTTGTTCAGTTGTTTCAATTCTGTCTGACTCTCTGTGACTCTATTTGGAGTTTTCTTGACAAAGATACCAATGGTTTGTTATTTCTTTCTCCAGCTCATTTTGCAGATGAGGAACTGAGGCAAACGGGGTTCAGTGATTTACCCATGGTCACACAGCTAGTAAGTGTCTGAGGTTGAATTTGAAATCAGGAAGATGAGTCTTCTGGACTCCAGGCCTGGCACTATCTACTACAGTGCCACCTAGCTGCCCCATTAAAAAAGTTTAGTTGATATTATTTTTTTAAGGGAATTTTTTTTTTAATTTTGCCTTTTCAGAGGGGGGAAGGCAGGGTAATTGGGGTCAAGTGACTTGCCCAAGGTCACACAGCTAGTAAGTGTTAAGTGTCTGAGGCTAGATTTGAACTCAGGTCCTCCTGACTCCAGGGCCGGTGCTCTATTCACTGTGCCACCTAGCTACCCCTAGTCTATATTATTAACATCTTTGCCATCATTTTCTTAAATCTAGACAATTAACAAACCAATGAATCAAACTTTGTTTTGTAGCATTCACAAATTTTTGAGGTATAAAGGCTCACATTGAAAATGTAACAATCATCTCTCATGAACTGGTGGTAGAAGGCACGCGCCACTAGATTCAAGTCATTTCCCAAGGAACTGCAAGCTATGAACAACGACGCGAGGGACTGCTGCAGATTATTACTAAAAAGAACAATATAAATGAAAAAGGGCTTTGAGGTTTTATCTCATGCCCAGCAATGATAAGAAAAAATGGACGGAGTCAGCGTTGGCAAGTCTACGGAAGGACAGGCCCATTAAACACTGCTGGAGGAGCTGTGAGTTCGTTCAACCTATCTGATTTTTAAAGGTTCTTAAAAAACTTTTTTTCTGAGGCAATCAAGGTTAAGTGGCTTGACCAGGGTCACACAGTTAGTACATGTTTGGGGTCGCATTTGAATTCAGGTCCTCCTAACTCCAGGTCCAGTTCTGCATCAACTGCATCACCTAGTTACCCTGGTCTAACCAGTCCAGAAAGCAATTTAGAATAATGCTTTAAAAAAGTGAATAATATATCCTATTTTTTTGACCTAAAGATCGCACATCCAGTCATGCATACTAAGGAGGTCAAAAACGAAAGAAAGATCCCAAATGTGCCAATATGTTCATAGGAGGAGCTTTCGTGGTAGCAAAGAACTCGAAACAAAGTAGATGCCTGTAGATTGGGGAATGGCTAAACAGACCGCAATCATACATGATTGTAATAGAACATTACTGTGCTATAGGAAATAATGAAGATGAGTTATTTGAACTGATACAGCATGATATAAGCAGAACCAAGAAAGCAACATCCAATACGACACAACAGTCGAAATGGAAGGCACAAAAGACCTAAACTGAACTTTGTTATTACAAGAACCAAGAAGAGCTGAAAAGATGCACCCAGATTCCTTTTTTTCTCCCAGAGATGGGGGATAATGGGTGTGGAATATCAAACATAATTGACTGATGTGTCTGTAAATGATCATCTTTATCTTTTTTTATTCCTTGTAATAAAAGACTGTAGTTGAATGAGGAGAGGGCATATTTGAAAATGAAAGAGACCTAAAAATAAAAATATCAACAAACATTTAAAAACATTTAAAAAATCAATACATTAACTGTGGCTGCTAACTTATATATTTCTCATATCACTCTTCCCAACTTCCCCTCAGTTCCCCATCTTTCTGTCATGAGGAGGGAGGCACATTTCATTATCTATTCCCCATGACCAAGAATGGTGGTTAAAAGTACTATCTTTTTAAAAAAAATGTATTTAATATTTTATTTCTTCCCAATTACATATGAAAACAATTTTTAACGTTTTTTTTAAACTTTGAGTTCCAAATTCTCTCCCTTCCTCCCTCCCCACCTCATTGCCTCATTGAGAAGGCAAGCAATTCAATATAGGTTATACATGTGTAGTCAGTCATGCAAAACATTTCCATATTAGTCATGATGTGAAAGAAAACATAGACAAAAGAAAAACACAAGGAAAATAAAGAAAGTTTAAAAAAAGTATGCTTCAATTTGTATGCAGACGCCATTAATTCTTTTTTTTAATTTTTTTTATTTACTTATATACTTTTAATTTACAAGATTCAGTTCCACAATCACTTGAGTTTCAGATTTTTCTCCCCTCCCTCCCCCCTCCCCCCTCATGACACCATTAATTCTTTCTCAGAGGATCCTTCATAGTTATCTTGGGTCTTTGTATTACTGAGAACAGCTAAGTCATTCACAGCTGATCATCTTCCAATATTGCTGTTACTCTGTACACAGTACATTTCACTTTGCATTAGCAAATGTAAGTTCAGTTTTTCTGAGAGTATCCTGCTCATCATTTCCTGTAGCACAATAGTTTCCATCACAATTACATGTCATAATTAGTTCTGCCATTCCCCAACTCTTTGCCACCAGAAAAGAGATGTGATAAATATTTTTGTGCATATAGACACTTTACCATTAAAAAAAAATTCCTTTTGGATACAGATCTAGTAGAAGTATTGCTAGGTTAAAGGGTATGCAGGATTTCATAGCCCTTTGGGCATAGCTCCAAATTGCTCTACAGAATGGTTGAATCAGTCCACAATTCCACCAACAATCCATTAATATCTCATTTTTTCCACATCCCCTCCAACATTTGTCATTTTCCTTTTTTATTCTATTAACCAATCTAATAGGCATAAGGTAGTACCTCAGAATTATTTTAACTTGTATTTCTCCAATCAATAGTGAGTTATAGTATTTTTACACGACTATAGATAGCTTTGATTACTTCTTCTGAAAACTGTTTATATCTTTCGATCATTTATCAATTGAGAAATAGTTCTTATTTTTTTTATAAATTTGACTCAGTTCTCTTTGTTTGAGAAATGAGGCCTTTATCAGAGGAACTTGTTTCAAAATTTTTTTCACAGTTACCATTGCTAACTGTGTTGTCCTCCAATCTATTCCCCTCTTCTTGTTTATTTTATTCTCTCTCCTTTCACCCTGTCCCTTCTCAAAAGTGTTTTGTTTCTGACTACCCTCTTCCCCAATCTGCCCTTCCTACTGTTACCACCCCCTTGTCTTATCCCTTTCCTCTCCTACTTTCCTATAGGGGAAGATAAATTTCTGTACCCAATTTAGTGTGCATGTTATTCCCTCTTTGAGTCAATTTTGATGAGAGTAAGTTCACTTACTTTCTCTCATCTCCCCCATCTTCCCCTACACTATAAAAGTTTTTTCTTGCCTCTTTTATGTGAGATAATTTGCACCATTCTACTTTTCCCTTTCCCTTTCTCCCAGTTCATTCCTCTCTCATCCTTTAATTTTATTTTTTTTTTAGATACAATCCCTTCATATTCAACTCACACCTTTGCCCTCTGTCTATATATATTCCTTCTAACTGCCTTGATAATGAGAAAGCTTTTATGAGTTATAAGCATCATCTTCCCATGTGGTAATGTAAATAGTTTAATCTTATCAAGTCCCTTATGATTTCCCTTCTCTGTTTACCTTTTTTATGCTTCTCCTGAGTCTTGTATTTGAAGGTAAAATTTTCTATTCAGTTCTGATCATTTCATCAAGAATGCTTGAAAGTACTCCATCTCATTGAATATCCATTTTTCCCTGTAAACGATTGTACTCAGTTTTGCTAGGTAGGTGATTCTTGGCTGTAATCCTACTTCCTTTGCTCTCCAGATTACTTTATTTCAAGCCCTCTGATCCTTTAATATAGAAGCTTCCAAATCTTGTATTATCCTGACCGTGGCTCCATGATACTTGAATTATTTCTTTCTGGTTGCTTGCAATATTTTCTCTTTGATCTGGGAACTCTGGAATTTGTCTATAATATTCCTGGGAGTTTTCATTTTGGAGGTGATAAGTAGATTCAATTTCTATTTTACTTTCTAGAATATCTGTATCAGCAAGCACCCCAGCACACCCAGGGCGGCTACTAGCACAGGTTCTTAGATCTGCTTTTCTAAAGGAAAGCAACTCAAAATGGGTTAACAATCTTACTTTAATTAATCAAATACCACTTACCTAGTTCAGGGGA
>CM053580.1:528311514-528332261 GCA_028627135.1 Pseudochirops cupreus
AAAGATTTTCAAAACCAAATAAGGGAAGTGGAAGAAAAATTGGGAAGAGAAATAAGAACGTTGCAGGAAAATCATGAAAAGAGAGTCAGCAGTATGACTGAAGAAATCAACACCCTAAAAAACAGATTAACTCAAATGACAAAAGAGAAAAAAAATGATCTTCACATGCAATTGGGAAAATATAGAATGCTATTTGCATAAAAAATAAAACTCTCACTTCAAAAAAAAAGAAATTCCATGTTGCCTTAGCCTCCTCTCTCCTTTACCCCACCCCCAACCATTCAGTTGCACAATACTATGGATTCCCCCTCCACAACATCTCTCACACGTGTCTCCTTCTCTCCATTTGTAGCCACCATCATAGTTCACGCCCTCATCACCTCTCACCCATACCAGTTCCAAGAGTCTACTAATTGTCTTACAACCTCACCTACATTTTCTCTCCTCTCCAATCCGTCTGCCACATAGCTGCCAAATCATTCCTGAAGCACTGGTTTGACTGGTTTAAACCCTTCTCCTCCCCTTCGATAATTCACTCTACCTCTAAGATCAGGCACAAGCTTGACTATCATTGAGAACCCTGAACAGGTGGAAGCAGTAATAATGCTTGGAAAGTCTGACACCAGCTGGCTTTTCCAGGACTGTTGCACAGGGCTCTTCTTCAGACATGCTAGGTTCTGGTCAAATTAGTCTTATTGCTGCTGCTCATACATGACATTCCGCCTCCTGTATCTGTCCCCTTGCATAGGCTGACCCCTATGCCCAGACTACTTCTCCTGCTCATCTTTACCTCCTCAAATCCCTAGCTTCCATCAAGGGCCAGCTTAAGTGTCACCTGAGACTACATAAGGTTTATCCCCAATCCCTGCCAAAATTACAAGCTAATATATATGTATGTGTATATATATGTGTGTACATATACATATATGTGTATGTATGTATATATATATATATATATTGAGAGATTTACCTATCTGTGTACATATTGATACTCTCTCAATAACATGTAAGCTCCCTGAGGGCAGGAACTACTTGGTTCTTATCTTTTCATCCCCAACATTTAGCACAGTATATACACGTAGCAAAGGCCTAAAAATTCTTGTTGAATGAGTGGATGAATGAATGGTCCTGCACAGCTAGGAAAGGCCACTAGTATAGGCTGGTTTAGAGAGCCTGATCACCAGAGCGTTGACTGCCAACTGATGAAGGTTCGGGTTTCAGCAGCTTCTAGGAAGAACCGTGAACTCTGTTGGTGAAACTGGTGAAATTGCAGATCATGGGATCATAGATGTAGAAATGCAAGGGACTTCAGAGGGAATCAAGTCCAACCCAGATGAGGAAACTGAGGCCCAGAGAGACAAAGGGCAAGATCATATAGGTAGGAGATGGTAGAGATAAGATTCAAACCCAGATCCTCTGACTTCAGATCCAGTGTGCTTTTCATTATACTCTGTTGCCCCCTTTTGGTTTTTTAAGTATGTGACTATGTATCTTGCTGCTCCTTTAGTTTAGGCAGGATGTGGGCCCCTGAATATTAGAATATTAAATCTCAAGGAGAGGCAGTAGACTCTTCTAAAAAATAAGGCAGCTGGGTGGCACAGTGGATAGAGTGCGAGGCCTGGAAACTTATCCTGAGTTCAGATCTGGCCTCAGACACTTACTAGCTGTGTGAGCCTGGGCAAATCACTTAACTCTGTTTGCCTCAGTTTCCTCATCTATAAAATGAGCTGGAAAAGGAAGTGGCAAACCACTCCAGTATCTTTGCCAAGAAAACCCCCCAGTGGGGTCACCTAAGAGTTGGACGCAACTGAAAGATGACTGAACAGCACAAAATGACAGTTTTTCTCTCTGGCTGTTTTTCTTTCACAATATGATTATTATGGATATGTTTTACATGACTGCACATGTATAACCTGTAATGAAATGCTTACCTTCTCAATGAGGGGGGTGAGGAGGGAGGAAGGGAGAGAATTTAGAACTCAAGAGTTTTAAAGACAAATGTCAAAAACTGTTTTTACATGTAACTGGGGGGAAATAAAATATCAAACAAAAAATTATAATTTGTCTTCCACAGGGACCATTTTGATTTTTTGTAATTCCACTTAATTTGGCTTATTTCTCTATCCCTGAGAGGTTTCTGCTCTGATCTGAAGCCTTAACCTGTGCCGCAATTGCTACTCTTTCAGTATTGCTGAAAAAAATCGTAACTACAAGGCAGAATATAAGTAGGTACCATTCCTCAGCTCTCCAAATTAAATACACCTCCAAAATTTCCTTAGCAATCACAAACAAAACTTTGCCAAATGTGAGAAGAAAACACATACCTCAAATATTGAAATTCCCAACCCAACACCTCCAATCAACTTTGCATTGTATTCCAGGGACCGCTTCATTTTATTTAAGCATCCCTGGGATTTAAAAAAATGAACAGATCAATACCTTCCCCTCCACCCCAAGCAAATCCTAAGACGTCTGATTTTGGATTCTAACAGGTAAAAGCAATAACAACACTTTAAATATATTTTAAAATCTAAATTGTCTGATATCAACAGAACCCTATCTAGTAATTTGTCTATGAGGCTAATATGGAGCTTTCACTCATATGGGCAGGAGTCAGATCTTCTGGAATATAAGTAACTTCTTACATTTGGATGTGCATGCAGTGTGTTTGAATGCCACACATTGAAAGAGAGCAATACCTTCTTGCCCACCTTAAGCCAAGAAGCTAGCCCAAGCCATTCCAGGGTCAACTTTTGCCTCTTGCCACCCTTGAGTGACCTTTTTCTGGACCAAATTTTGACCCTGCATCTGCTTCAGATGCCTTACTAACTGAGATTGGTACTCATCCTTCTGAATTCTTCCTCCATCTCCTTCCCACTTTCCCACTTCAAACCAGGAAGCCTTAAGTCAGCTTGCCCACCCAGCCATGACCATGTTAATAAACAGCAGAGTCCACAGCAGGGAAAAAAAAGTACAGCCTGGGAAGGCTAGGAGGGTCACCACACAATCTTTTCTTTTTTAAAAAAAATTGTTTTATTAGAAACTTAGTATTACGTCTCTATACTTACCAGTACATAAAGAGAAATATTAGACTCCTGGCAAGGTGAATTTCCTTTGCAGCAAAAAGCAGGATAGAAGCCACCACTTTGATTGTAGTATCTAGAGCCAGTGAAATCAGTATAGTTATGGAATCCACAGCAGAACAGCTAAGAAAAAAGAAAACTAGTTCATGGGTCCTGAACTTCTCAGACAGAGCTGAGCCTTGTTTACCTAGAGCAATATCTAAAATCCCCATCTGGATAGATACATTGTTGGTAAGAGAGAAGGGAATAAGCATTTCTTTTAGTGCCACTCTAATAAATATTATCTCATTTGATCTTTGCAAAAACCCTGGGAGGTAGGTGCTATTATTCCTCCCATTTTACAGTTGGAGAAACTGAGGCAGATAGCAGTCAAGTGAACTTGCTCAGGGTCATACAGCTTATAAGAGTCTGAGGCTGCATTTGAACTCAAGTCTTCCTGACTCCAAACTCAATTCTCTATCTACTGTACCAGCTAGCTGCCCAATAGCCCTTCTCATTTGTATAAGGTTGAAACTTTTCTAAGTGTTTTCAATTTATCATCTATTCTCTTATTTTCCCCTCACTATAATCTTGTGAAGTTCCCAAGGTCAGAATGATTATCCCAAATTCTAGATTAGGAAACTGAGTCCAAGAGAAGGTAAGTGGAGTTACCATCATGTGATACAGCATCATAGAATTGGAGAAGGTTTGAGAGATCCTTAAGTCCAACCTTGTTTTGTTGACCAGAAGACTGAGTCTCTATCAGGTGAAATGATTCTGCCCAGATCACACAGGAGCTAAGTGGGAAGGTAGGGATTCGAATTTGGGTCTCCTGACTCCCAGTCCAGTGCCCTATCTGCTTCCATTACCACCTCACTTCCTGACAAGATCATAGTCCTTGAAATAAATCAGCCATATAATGTCAACCCTAACCCATGAGGCCTGGACTCCTTTCTCTCAGCATCAATTAAGAAAGTATTCTACTGCTTAAGGGGTTTTTCTCATGATGCCAACCAGGTTCTTATAAAAAAGAGGATTTTTGTTTTCATTTGTCCAGTAGGGCTCCTTCTATGAGTGTCAAATGGCCTATCCAGGTCAGACAGGCAAAGTCTGTCCCTTCCTGGCCACCAGAGAATCTCTCAGGATGGCTCAGCTTACCTCGTCCATGGTGGCATTCCACATTTTTGTGATTTCTTCTTCCTTGTCATAGGACTCTTGTAGTGTGCCAACTGCCCAAGAACCAACGTGTGTGAAGAGCACGTTTCCCTGGAATGAAGGTATATAACTTTCTGTGATTATATGCACGGTGATATATGTTGGCTATAAACTAACACATCTCAACCAGCACTCAGCACAGTGCTTGCAAACAGTAGGCATTTAATAAATGAATTGTATTGAAACAACAGTGCATCCTTTGCAAGTCAGAGAGCTCAGTAATTAAATTCTCTACTCAGTTTCACAGACATCTAATAAGTGCTTTCTGTGCTAGGCTCTGGGATCACATAGACAAACACAAAATATTCCTGAGCGGGGTGGCTAGGTGGCGCAGTGAATAGAGTACCAACCCTGGAGTCAGGAGGACCTGAGTTCAAATCCGGCCTCAGAGACTTAACACTTACTAGTCATGTGATCTTGGACAAGTTACTTAACCCCAATGGCCCTCTAAAAAGCAAAAAACAAAAACAAGAATATAAGGAATCCATATGTTAAAAATACATATATATTCCTAAGCCCTCAAGGAGCTTACCTTCTCCTGGTAAGAACCAAGATTTGTACAAATAAGGAAATTAAAAATTATATATACAGAGTAAGCATAAGGTAATTTCAGAGGGAGGAAGAATGCTAACATCTAGGAGATCATGAAAGGTCTATGGGAAGATGGGGATTGACAAATAGGTAAGTAGCCATAAATGATAACAGTTTAATTCAATGATGATTATATTAAACATATATTCTGTGACCAGTCATGCATCAGATAATAATAGCTAACATATATATCTTTTTTTTTTTTTGGAGGGCAATCGGGGTTAAGTGACTTGACCAAGGTCACATGGCTAGGTTTTGTGTTAAGTGTCTGAGATCGGATTTGAACTCAGGCCCTCCTGACTCCAGCGCCGGTGCTCTATTCACTGCACCACCTAGCTGCCCCTAACATATTTATCTTTAAGGTTTGCAAAGTACTTTAGAAAGGTAGGTACTATTATTTTTCCCATTTTACAGATGAAGCAACTAAGGTTGCCTTATTATTCCACCAAAACTTCTCTCTCCAAAGTCAATGATCTCTTAGTTGCTAAATCCAAAGGCCTCTTCTCAATTCTAGTTCTCCTTGACCTCTCTGCACCTTTGACGTGGCTGATCACTCTCTCCTCCTTAATACTCTCCTTCCTAGTTTTTTGGGACACTGTCCTCTCCTGGTTCTTTTCCTGCCTTTATGACCTTTCCTATGCTCCATCCTTATGCTCCATCCATATTGTGCCCTCTAACCATAGGTGTCCCTCACGCCTCTGCCCTGGTCTCTCTTCTCCTCTCTATACTACTTCACTTAGTGATCTCATCAACTCTCATGGATTTAATGACTATTTCCATGCTGATGATTCTCAAATCTGCCTTTCCTGCCCCAATCTCTCTGCCAACCTTCAGTCTTGCATCTCCAACTGTCGTTCAGACATCTCTAACTGCATATCCAATAGGCTTCTTAAATTCGATATGTCCAAAACAGAACTCATTATCTTTCCCCCTAAAACTTCCCCACCTCCTACCTTCCCTATTACTGTAGAGGTCAACACCAGCCTCCCTGTCCCTCAAGCTCACAACCTAGGAGTCACTCTGGATTTCTCACTATCTCTCATCCCCCATATCCAATGTATTGCCAAGACCTGCCAATCTCACCTTCACAGCATCTCTTAAATATGGTTCCCAGAACACCAGCCCCATCCTGGTGCAGACCCTCATCACCTCATGCCTGGTTTATTGCAATAACCCAGTAGTGTGTCTGCCTGCCCCAACTCTCTCCCCACTCCATCCTCTATTTGGTCGCTAAAGCGATTCTCCTAAAACATAGGTCTGATCATGTCACCCCCCTATTCAATAAACTCTGATGATTGGCTCCCTACCACCTCCAGGAGCACATATAAAGTGCTCTGTTTGGCATTTAAAGCCTTTCATAATCTAAGCTCTTTCTACCTTTCCAGTCTCCTTACGCCTTACCTCCCAGCATGTACTCCTTGGTCTGGTGACACTGGCCACAAACAAGACACTCTGTGTCTCAGGTCTGGGCACTCTCTGGCTGTCCCCATGCCTGGAATGCTGTCCCTCCTCCCCTCTGACTACTGGCCTCTCTGGCTTCCTTTAAGTCCCAATTAAAATCCCACTTTCTACAGGAAGCCTTCCCCAAACCTTAATTCTACTGCCTTCTTTCTGTTAATTAACTATTTCCTACTTCAATTATTTCCTGCATATATCTTGCTTTGTGTCTATTTGCTTGCATGTTGTCTCCTCCGTTAGACTATGAGCTCTTCGAGGACAAGCACTGACTTTTGCCTTTCTTTGTATCCCTAGGGCTTAGCATAGCACCTGGCATGTTTTTATTGTCAAGTTTTTTTTTTTCAGTTGAGTTTGACTCTCTGTGACCTTATTTGACAAAGATACTGGAGTGATTTGCCATTTCCTTCTCCAGTTCACTTTACAGATGAGGAAACTGAGGCAAAAAAGGTTAAGTGCCTTGCCTAGGGTCACACAGCTAGTAAGTGTCTGAGGCCAGATTTGAACCAGGAAGATGAGGCCAGGCACTCTCTCCATTTCACTGCCTAGCCTGGCATATGGTAGGCACTTAATAGCTCTTTATTGATTATTATGAAGTGACTTGCTCAGGGTCACACAGCTAGTAAGTGTCAGAGGCCACATTTGAACTTGGGTCTTGGGGCTCCAGGTTCAGCACTCTGTCCATTGCACCATCTCTCTGGATGTTGTAAAAGATTCAGAAGCCCTGGCCAGTGACGCTAGATTCCCACGGAACCACATACTAGCAAAGCTAGAAGGGACGTGGAAGATCATCTGGTCTACCTTCGTACTGCACGGTGACTGATTTGAAATATTACAGAGAGAACCTCAGGGGGGCTGAATGCCCTAGAATTCAGCCACATTATAAAGCTTAATGCTCCTACTCTTTTCAGTAAAACCCCATGGAACTTTGAGTTCCTAAGAGGTAACATCTAGTCCAGCCTCCCACCCAATGTAGGAATTTTAACCGGTTTTTGTGTCCTGGATTTTGCTGGCAGTCCATTGAAGCCTACAGACCCCTTCTTAGGATAATGCTTTTAAATGCACAAAATAAAACACATCAGATTAGAAAGGAAGCCAATTATACTGAAATACAGTCATCAAAATACTTTTTTTAAGTTCCCAGACCCCAAATTAAGAGCCCCTGCTCTATCTACAGCCTCTTTATCAGCAAGGCAGGGGAGCTGAGCTGTAGGAATAGGAAGACGGCAGCTCCTACCCATTGTCCTTACAAGGCAATTGTCCCGAATTTCCTATCTAGAGGTTGCTTATAGGTAGCATGTAAAAAAGCAGGGAGAGCCTGGGCCTCTGAGCTGGTTTCCACTAAACAGTTCTTTATACTACAAAGCTGGTTATGGGGGGGGGGGGGTTTGAATGTCTAAGTGAGTTAAGTGTCTAAGTGAGTCCTTTTTGTAGCAGAGAACTTTTCTTCCCAGCTCTGAGGGTGTTCTTTGGCAGCTTTCTCTGTGTTTATTTGAGTCTGGTTTCCTGATGGGTGTGTGTGTCTCTGTGTGTGTATGTGTGTTCTATGCATTGGGCAGTATTGCTAGCCACCTAAGATCTTGGGCACAAACAACACCAATGGGTTTGGGTGATTATGACTCTAGAGACAGTCATATTCTGGACAAAATTTTCTGAGTCCTTTCCTATTCTCTTAGATGCATCTGCATTGGAGGCTGGGAGACCTTGACATGGTGCTTGAATCCCTCCAAAGGTGGAGACATTTGATGCTTATTGGACAGCTCTGTTATTACAAAGTTCTTCCTTGTATGGAGCTAAAATCTGCTTTCTTGTTGGTCCTAGTTCTGAACTCCTAAGTCATATAGAATGCCACCTCCCTCTTCCAAAGATACACCTTCGGTTTTTGAAGACAGCACTCATGTATCTCCAAAGCCAGGATCACCAAATTTAAGAAACGGAAGAGAGATGTATGAGGTGATCTTACCCATGCCGTATTTGGAAACAAATCTCTATTACAACACACCCCATTATAACCTACTTTCCAACATGTGGTTATCCAAATTCTGCTTGCAGACCTCCAGGGACGGGGAACCTACTTCCAACTGAGGAGGCCCATTCCATCTTTGGACAACTCCGATTGTTAGGAAATTTTCCCATACATCAAGCTTAAATTTGCTTCTTGATAATTCCCTTTATTGTTCTTATTTCAGCCCTCTGGCCCCAGTGTCTCTTCAAAAAAAATAGACCTTTAAGAACTTAAAAAGAATTCTCATGTTTCTTCTACTGACCAAATATTACTTCATTTCCTTCAACTGACCTTCACATGGCATGGCCTGGAGGCTCCTTTACCATCCTGGCTGTCATCTTCTGAACATCCTACAGCCAATCAATGTCCCTCTTAAACTGTGCTACCCAGAAATGAAGGGACCAACCCAGATGGGGTCTGGCCAGAGCAGATTATGGCAGGACTGTCGCCTCCCTATTCCTGGAAGGTATACACCTCCTCATGCAGCCCTAGATTAGGTTTGTCCTTTTGGCCACCATATCACAGCATTGGCTCATATTTACTTTCCACTTGACTCAACCCTCAGATATTTTTAAGATACACTGCTGTTGAGTATTTTCTTTTGGTTTTGTTCTTTTCTTTCTCACAGTCCCTCCCATTCATTCTAATTCTTCTACACAACATGACTAATGTGAAAATGTGTTTAATAGGAATGTAAATGTAGAGCCTATATCAGATTGCATGCCATCTTGGAATGGGGGAAGGAGAAGGATGGGGAGAAAATTTAAAACTTATAGAAGCGAATGTTGAAAACTAAAAATAAATAAATTAACTTAAAAAAATAATTACACTGCTGTCCAACACATTATCAAATAGGAATACTAACCTGCACATACCAGACAGAACACTAAGCCTATGCATGGTGTATATATAGAGAGAGACAGAGACAGAGACAGAGACAGAGAGAGAGAGAGAGAAACAGAGAGAAAGAGAGAGAGAGAGAGAGAGAGAGAGAGAGAGAGAGAGAGAGCCTATACTTTTAGCATTTTAATACCTAGACAAAACGGTATCTGATACATTCTTGGGGAATGTCCATATGATACAACATTCTGGCACACCTTACTTACAAGAGGCCACTAAGGTAGGTTCTAGCCTGGTTAGGACTACTGAAAACCTTGAAGTGCTTCCAAAGTTAATTCATTTTCTCATGATGGCATAAGCATGATGCGTTTGAACATCAGTAAGAGATCTCTTGGATTTATGCCGCAGCATGTATTTCAGAGAATAAAACCACCTTGATGGTGATTAGACCACTTACATCTAAACAAAAACAGATCTAATCAGAAACCTGGTATAATCCTAAAGAACTCTACTGTTAGGACTTTGGGAAAGATCTGGGTAGAATGGTCTTTCTGTTCTCTGCCCCACCTCCCAAACCTCCAGACAACTAGATTACTCAGAATTATGACAATCAGATATTAGCAAAGAAGAAAATGGTAATATTCTGAACAGAAACCACGTCTTGATAATGCAGTATTTCCACAACTGTTTCTGTTTAAAACTAATGAAAATGAACATAAGACTTTCCCACAAAGAAAAGATATACTGCTATCTAATTGTACATCTCCATCAGGCACTTATGAAGTATGTTTATAAGACTTTATACTTATCTCCATTGAATTTCATCTTACTAGACTTGGCCCAGAGTTCCAGCCCATCAAGATCTTTTCAGTTCCCAATTCTTACATTCAGCTTGTTAATTATTCCTTTTGCTTTATGTCATCTGCAAATGTGATGACCTTTCACCTATGATTTTAACCGAGTCATTGATAAAGATGTTAAACAGCACAGCACAGGGTCAGGTATAGATCCCCAGGTGCACCACATCCTTAGGGGCTCTCCCTAGTTTCCTCACTTGTCCTCCACATGACATGTTATCTAGACCCTTCGCCATTTTAGGAATGCCTTGTGCCTCCTAAATACCTTGCTTAAGAGACAGGAACTAGAAGCCAGATCAGCCAGGATCATGTAGGCAGACGTTATTGTGTCGGACTTGACTTCACAGCTTAACTTCCCACCCTGGTACACACTGAATGTAGGCACCAAAATTGGCAAACCATAATTCAGACTGATGTAGACAGCCATTCATACCCTCTCTCACAATATGATGACAACACAGGCCACACAAATGCTACCTCAGGCCATCCAGACTTCAGGCATCTCTTCCCCACAAGAGCTCCCCACTCTCACTCCAACGATCTCTCCCTCTCCACAAGTGTCCTATCACTACAATGTTCCTTTTTATTTTTTATTTTATTTTTAATTCTGAATTTAAATACCAAAAAAGAGCATTACCATATACACAGCAGAACACAAAAAGAGGATTGCATATGAAACCATAAATCTAAATTTCATGCTGCTTGCTTTGAAAAAATATATAATAATTCCATATTTTACTTTCAAAATGACCTGATTATCTATGCTTCCTTCTGAACTTCCTTCTGTTCTTTTCCATGCATTTTAAAAAATTTTCAATAGCTTTCTCTTTTTTTGTGATGTTACTATTATTAAGCTCACATCTCCTCCCCAATCCTTCTCCCATTAAAAATCAAGAGAAATGAAAAAAATTTGAAACAATTAAGAATAGTCGAGTAATGTGGAAAAATTGGAACACTAATGCATTGTTGGTGGAGTTGTGAGCTGATTCAACCATTCTGGAGAGCAATCTGGAACTATGCCCAAATGGCTATAAATAATTGCATACCCTTTGACCCAGTAATACCACTTCTAGGGTTGTATCCCAAAGAGGTCATAGAAGTGGGAGGAAGACCTATATGTACAAAAATATTTATTGCAGTTCTGTTTGTGGTAGCAAAAAATTGGAAATTAAGAGGATGCCTATCAATTGGGGAATAGCTAAACAAGTTGTGATATATGAATGTAATGGAATAATATTGTGCTATAAGAAATGAGGAGCAGATGGACTTCATATTTACCTGGAGAGGCTCATACAAACTAATGCTAAGTGAGAAGAACAGAACCAGGAGAAATTTGTACACAATGACAGACACAACATATGTGTGACGACCAACCTTGATAAACGCAACGCAAGGTTATAAGACAACTCTAAAAGACTCAGGATGGAAGATGTCTACATTCAGAGAAAGATCTAGAAAGAAGAGAGTTTAAATGCAGACTGAAGCAAACTGCATGCTCTCTTTCTTCTCCATGTTTGGTTTTGTTTCCTCTTTCCCATTGTTCATTCCAATGGTTACAACCCTTCTATACAACCAGACTAATGTCTAATGTGAAAGTATTTGCAGATCCTATACTTGATTGCATGCCACCATGGGGGTAGGGAGGGGAGAAAATTTGAAACTCAAGGGATTGTGAAACTGAATCTTGTAAACTAAAAGTAAACAAACAAACTAATTAATTAATTTTTAAAAAGAATAGTCAGATAAAAACACTAAGATTTAATAATGTAATGTTTTCATTTTTAAATTTTTCAATATTTTTATCTGCTTTCTCACTCTCCTACCTCCTCCCCTCCTTCCATTGAGAAAGAAATAAAAACAAAATCCCTGTTACAAAAATGTATAGCTAAGCAAAACAAATCTTCCTACTAGCATTTCCCCCTCTGTAGAGTTATATTCTGTTTTTCAGGATAAGTTATTCTTGATTGTAAGCCTATATCTTTTGCCTTTAGAAATGTTATATTCCAAGATCTCCTCTGGTTTTGAGTAGAAGCTGCCAGGTCTTGTGCAATCCTAACTGGTTACTTGGTACATGAATTGTTTCTTTCTAGATGCTTGTGGTATTTTTTTTCTTCAACTTTGGAGGTTTGGATTTTGCCTATGAAATAACATTCTTGGGGTTTTTTCTTTTATTTTATTTTCAGGTGATGATCAATGCATTTTTCCTTTGTTATTCTGCCTCTTGGTTCTAATAAACCTGAAGTTTTTGTTTAGTCTTGAAATATGGTTTCCAGGCTTTTTTAAAATCCTGGTCTTCAAGGAGCCCATTGATTCTTAAATTCTAGGTTTTATATTTTCTTCTTTATTCAGTCTTTTGATTGATAGTTCTTGCTGTCTCAATGAGCTATTGATTTGTTTGGTCTATTGCAGTTTTCAAGAAGTACATTTCTCGGGTAAGGTTTACTATTTTCTCTTCTAAGCTATTCCTTCTCTTTTCAATTCTTTTCTCTATAATTTTTATTTCATTTTTAAATCTTTTGCTTCATTTCTTCTAGGTATTCATGTAATCTCTTCATGGAGAATCTTTTTTCCCCCTTTGTTTGAAATTATTACAAGAGTTCTTATTTTGGTGGATCTCTAGATTGACAACAATCAGCCCTCTCTCATTCAAAGCAAAGTCAACTGCAAGTCAAATCATCATCTCCCTGATGTCATGGTCCTCTTCAAGAATGAAGGACAAACACAACAACACAACAACAAGAATAATTTATTTGTAATGGTAAGTGTTTTCTTTGATTTACTCATGTCTCCAGCTTTAGTTCCTAAATTGTGCTACAACCAATCTCTGCCCCCTGCAAGAATTTTGCATTAAGTGTCGGCACTGCTTGGCTCACATCAAATCCCCTAAGATTCTGCATTGATGTCTTCTTGTCCCCCAGCTCTTTGAGGCTCAGATTGCTGGATCTTCAGTACCTTCTCTTGTATCTCAGGACAGGATGCTAGTGACCTAGGAGTTCCTGGGCTCCTGGGCTGTTCAGGTCAGCACTGCTCTTGGTTTTTACCACTTCTGGGGCTTCCAGGGTCCCCATTCTAGAGCTTTATGGCCCACACTGGGGCTTTCTTAGGGGGCCCTCCATTGTCGTTGCCTCTGGACCTAGAATCTCACAGTCTGCATATGTCACTGGTCTGTTTCTGTTTGCACTGGGCGGACATGGGCTTGTTTGCCTGTGCCAGCATTGAGTTTGCTGGCTTCCCCATTGAGTTTGCCTGCTACCCCCTGTTCTGTTGCTCTTGAGCTTTGGGCTGATTTCTATGTAGTTCTGGGGTGGATGAAGTCACTTACTATAGTATCTTACTATGTTACATTATTCAATCTAGTACAAATAATTTCAAGGTTTTGCTGGAGTAGGTATGTGAGAGCTGGATGATCTGCCTCTGTTCAGGAAGCCATTTTGTCCAGAAGTCTCCACCACACTCTCCCCACACCAAACTTTCTCACCATTTTAATGGCTACCTTTTGTGATACTAAAACATTGGAAACAAAGAGGGTGCCAGTTGATCGAGGAAAGACTGAACAAATTGCAATTTAAGAATATCATACCAAATGAAATAATGAATAAGAGAAATTCAGAGAAACATAGAAAGACTTATATGAGCAAATGCAGAGTGAAGTAAGCAGATCTGTAGAAACAATATATACAGTGACTACAGTAACATAGATAAAAATAAGACTAAAAGGCAACGAGAGTGATCAATTACAATAACACGTATAAGGAAATTTATCACCCAGAGGACCTAGCTTAGAACATTAATTCATTTCCATTTTTAAAAGTTTAAGAGATAAGTATATTGGAGAATAAATTACCACCCAGTCACATAAGAGAATAATAAAAATGGCTGCTTTCTGCTTCTATCCCCACTCATAGCAACTTCCTTTGCTGAAATACTGGTGCAATTTATCATGCCATTTATTAGCTGTTCCCTTAGAACTTTCCCCCACAGCAGGCCCCTTCACTTTCCAGACTTCCAACATCCCCATCTCTTGATTCATAGTCTTAGTCACAGCCCATCTCCTTGCAATGGCTAGCCTTCCGTAAGAACTTTTAAGGCACGTCAGCCTTGAAGAACATATGAGAAAACGCACACCATCCCCCCTCTCTTTTTTTCACAAGTGAGGCACTGTGAAGGTGGAACATTGCATACGCTGTTACTTTTGTTGAATTGCTCCTTCCTGCACCACTTTTTTATTATAAGACTTAGCTTATTGGGAGGGTAGGAGGATATTTTCAGAAATTAAGTTAATGTAAAAACCAAGAGATTTAAATTAAATTTTAAAAAAATTAAAAAGAGATATGGGGTATAGTCTTCCTGCTCTTAGCAAAGGTCAAAACTAGACTCTGAACACTTACAATGGAAGAGAAGACCAGGATGATTACAGCAATCGCCATCTTGACCAGGAAGATGATCAATATAATGATGAAGAACTAGAAGAAAAGAGATCTGGTCACTGCTATTGGTCACATATTGACTTCTAGGACCACTACAGTAGTCCTATGAGTCCTACTCATTGGTAGCAATGTTTCTGAATAAAGAAGAAAAGTACACTCATTGGCCAATTCCTCAATGTCTCAGTTGGTATCTTGAGTAACACCTTTCCTACCTAGATTCTGGCATCAGTGAAGCCAAATAAATAGCAAGCATTTCCTTGCCCTAAACTTTAAAAGAAGCCTTGAATTCATGGAAGGCCACAGGGATGAATCTAGACAATTCAAAAATGACAATAGTCACTAGAGAAAGAATGGACTTACCTTCTTATAACATGTTCTCACCCAAAGCAATAACTAGGACCTTTTGTACCTTGATCAAGAGGCATAAAACATGCCCCCAAATCAACTTCTGTGTGAGAAGTGTTTTGTAAGTGCATTCATATAGTTCTGGGTTTGTCTTAGCAGGTAGACTTCCAAATATTTTATATTGTCTACAGTTACTTTAAATGGAATTTCTCTTTCTATCTCTTGCTGTTGGACTTTGTTAATAACCTGTAGAAATGTCAATTATTTCTGTGGGTTTGTTTTATATCCTGCAACTTCACTAAAGTAGTTAATTAATTCAAGTAGTTTTTTAGTTTATTCTCTAGGATTCTCTACCATCATATCATCTGCAAAGAGTGATTGCTTTGTTTCCTCATTACCTATTATAATTCCTTCTATTTCTTTTTCTTCTTTTATAGCTAAAGCTAACATTTCTTGTACAATATTAAGTAAGAATGGGGATAATAGACATCCTTGTTTCACACCCAGTCTTATTGGAAATGCTTCTAGTTTATCCCCATTACATATAATGCTTGCTGATGGTTTTAGATAGATGCTATTTATCATTTCAAGGAAAACTCTATTGATTCCTATGCTCTCCAGTGTTTTTAATAGGAATGGGTGTTATATTTTGTCAAAAGCTTTTTCTGCATCTATTGAGATAATCATATGATTCCTGTTAATTTTTTATTGAGATAGTCAATTATGCTGATAGTTTTCCTGATATTGAACTAGTCCTGCACCCCTGATATAAATCCCACCTGGTCATAGTATATTATCCCCGGGATAAGTTGCTATAATCTCTTGGCTAATATTTTATTTTAAAATTTTACATCTATATTCATTAGGGAAATCAGTGTATCATTTTCTTTCTCTGTTCAAATCAACTTTTCAAAATGAATTTTGGGTTGGGGAATTGAGGGAGGAAGAACACGGAGAGGTCAGGTGACAGTCTAGTGAGGATCTCAGCGGAATGTGGCCACTGTGGGAAAAAAGCATGGTCTTTTGCTCCCTATTTTGACTAATTATTTTTGCTAAGGAGGCACTAAGTTTAGTTGTTTCCATGCCAATGAAGGACTGTAACTGCTACCAGTATCCTTTAAAAGTTCAGCACCTGGAGCAAAGCCTCAGTTGCCCCATCCTAGTTACAGCTCTGCTTGCACATACAAGGTCCAAAGATGATGCTGTTCACTCATCTTCCCTGTGACACACTTGTTGTATTATTTCTCTAGCAGGGAAATGAGCTACATTGACTTGTCCTCACTCTGGGGACCTATGACCCTAGCAGGACTTGGGCTTAATGACAGTTCCTCTGCCCAAAGCTAATTGCGAATGGAACCCAGAACTTGCCACCAAACATTAACCAGATTCAAATCTGCAGAATTCTGAGACCCAACATCCTCCTTCTACCTACCAGCAAGAGCAGGCTTTTGTTTTCCCTTATGGCTCCCCAGCAGCCCAGGATTCCCAGGAACAAGAGGATGCTGCCGATGATGATGCAGAGATATTTGACAATCGCCAGCTGAGTGAATGGTGAGACTGTAGTCCCCAGAAAGTCGATAATGGAGCCTCCTCTTACTTTGAAACACAAGCCAATGCCCAATAGTCCCAATCCCCCAAACTGGGGAGGAGAACATGGAAGAAAAATGGGGGAGGAGGAAGATTTTCATTAGTATTTTGATACCGGAGAAAGAAATATCTTTATCAGAAAACTTCCTATCTGCGTCCAACTCTTACCTCCTTCAACTCCTAGACTAGGGATATTTTCCTTGCTGCCCTGGGTTGACATTTGGAATCAGAGGCGGTGACTAGCTATCTAGGTGTTCCCAGGGTGTTGGTAGCTCTTAACAGGCTGGCCAGAGAAAATTGGGCTCACTCCCTCAACTCATCCTCCAACTGTTCCCCTCAAGCACAGGTATTGCCCAATCCATCTATTCCCAAAGAAAGCCTATGATGAGGACTTTCAGAAGAGAGAGAACAGAATGGAAAAAGATGATAAAGAAGGGTATGAGTTGAGTGTCCAATGACCCTAGCCTGGAAGATGAACTCTGACCCATAGACTTCCCTAGCATGAGCGGTCTCTCCCACCTGAGCCAGGAAGAATCTCTGTAACCTGCTCAAGCAGAATGTAGGGATATAGGGAAGTCTTTGCTATAGGCAGCTTCTCAGAAATTCCCCCTTCCCTGGAATATGTCTGAACTGAGTAGAGGGGAAGGACAGTAGAGGGGGCGGCTAGATGGCACAGTGAATAGAGCACCGGCCCTGGAGTCAGGAGGACCTGAGTTCAAATCCAGCCTCAGACACTTGACACACGTACTAGCCATGTGACTTTGGGCAAGTCACTTAACCCCAATTGCCCTCCAAAAAGCAAAAAAAAAAAATCTCTTCTGGTCTCATACTCACAAATATGATGCTGTTAAAAACAAATATCAGGACTTTTAGGACAGAAAAAAGAGCCATCTTCCTCTGTTTGAAGCCCAAGGGATGGTTATGCTAGTTCTGTATCTCCAAAGAGCAGCCTCTAGCTTTCCAGGAAATCTGCAGGACAGCAGGCTGGAGAGTGGTAGAAAGTCAAGGCTTGCAGCAGGGTGCCCACAGTGCTCTTGAGGAAGGCAGGACAGATGGAACGGTGACCTTCAGTGCTGCTCGTTTCCTGGGTGCAGGGCCTTCTCAGACCATCAACCTGTAAGAGACCGTACCCCAGTTTCAATGATGGCCAGGAGCTTATCTGACCCTGGGCTCCTAGATATGTTCATTATCTAAGGGGTGCTCCCCTTTCCTAGGGGTGCTCCAACCCTGCTCTAGTGGGAGGGGGTCAAGGCTTCCTCCAGCTGGCAACTGACACTATCTGATAAATGGAGTCCCCTCAGTTTGCCTTTCTCATATCAATTACCCCAAAACAATACAGTCAAAGGTTCTTTTTACTAATCTTGAGGTCAGGAACAAATGAAAAAGGAAATGAAAATAAATAATAGTGTCGCCCATTCCGTGAGCATTTTCCAGTTTCTCCCAATAATCATATGAAGTGCCTAAGACAGGTATTGTCATCCCTGTTTTAAAAATGGGAAAAGCTGAGGCACGAAGAGGTCAAGTGACTCACTCAGGGTCACACAGTCAGTGTCAGGGGCAGGGCTAGAATTCAGGTCTGATGACACCAAAACTAGTGTCCTTTCCACTGCACACTTCTCAACCTCAACTAATGCGGTGTTTTTAGGCTCATTTACAAAGGGCAGGATGGCAGACTAAAAAGAATGCTGCATTTAGAGGTAGAGGACCAGGGTTCAAATTCTGTCTTTGTTACTAATTAGCTGCGTGATCTTTAACACATCCCTTACCCTCTCTAAGCCACTTGCAAAATTGAAGAGCTTGAGCCAGACGTCCTGTAAGGTCACTTCCAGCTCTGAATCTATCCCCTTATTAGTCATGGGGGTAGTGTAAAGAGCCCTGAATTTTGTGTCAGGAGGCCTGGGTTAAAATCTTTTAGTTGCTACTTTCATGATCCATGTGGCCTTGAGAAATCCCATAAAATGGGCGGGTCAGACATTGCTAGATGGTTTCTAAATAAAATAACTTCTAGCTCTATATCTTAGGATTCTGGGTATGGCACAATCTCCACCCACACAAAGGTGGGATGAGACTTAACCAAATAAGGACGAATCACGGGCGTCCTGGTTGGTGCCCCAGGAGGCAAACTCTCTGCTTTGCCTTCAAGCTGAGCTCAACCACAAGTGTGGCTTGACGTCATTGCTTAGGAAAACCAATCAGATGGTTTTCCTCCGATTGGCCAGAGCAGGCTGAGTGCCCAGGGACTGAACAATGGCCACTCATGGTTTCCGTGGCACAGGCGAAGATTTCTCCTCACACAGCTCTTTGAGAGAAAGAAGGAAGTAAGTCATTCCTCCAGTGTTGCCAGCCAGTCTCTGCTTGATTCTCTCTCTACCTGACTAGTTTTTCTCACCTATAAAATGGGAATAATACTCTCTGTATGGCTGAGAGGGAAGTGCTTTCAAGATGCCCCATTCATTCTTTATGTGTCCTAAAGAAGTAGGTGTGTGCTCTCAGCTGCCCTTTGAGAGTGGAGAAAAAAGGACACAGCTGTGAATGAAGAAGCTGTAACTGAAACTGTCCCAGCCCTCTTTGTGGTGGCAAAGCACTGGAAATTGCAGGGATGCCCATCAATTGGGGAGTGGCTGGACAAGTTGTGATATATAATTGAGATGGAATACTACTGTGCTCTAAGAAATAATGAGCTCCATGGTCTTACAAAAACACGGAAAGACCTGCATGAAATGAAGTGATATGAGCAGAACCAAGAGAACACTGTATACAGTAATAGCAACATTGTATTGAGAATGACTTTGAGTGAATAAATTATTTTGATTATTGTAAACACCCAAATTAACTGGAACTATACCCAAAGGCCTATAAAAAAGTGCATACCCTTTGACCCAGCAATACCACTTCTAGGACTGTATCCCAAAGAGATCATAGAAGTGGGAAAATGACCTGTATGTACAAAAATATTTATAGCAGCTCTTTTTGAAGAAAGACTGCATCCAGGGAAAGAACAGATAAATAGAAGTGTGTATAGAATACCTTTACATGCACACAGATATACACACATACATACATACATACATACATACATACATATACATGTGTGTATAAATATATATATATATTTTATGTATATATATATATATATATATATATATATATATATATATATATATACACGCACACCTATTTATGTCTAATGGTGTCTGCTATGCATGACAGGTTAGGTGCATTGGTCCCACAGATTATCACCATTAGTGATTCATTCCTTTGGATTAAGTATTGTCCTGTTATGTGATCCTCCATCCAAATGAAAAGATTCCATAAGTCAAATACCCCATAATCCCAGTGTTTCCTTTTCTGTAAATGCATGACTTAGATTATATTACTTCCAAAATCCCTTCCTGAGTGTTATGGGAATCTGAAGATCTTCCCTGCCCCTAGGCCCTTTGATAGGCTTAAGTGACTCTGAGAACCTTCCCTGATTTGAAAACATACTCTGCCTCCTAATAGGCTGAATGTGATCACATGGAGCCTGTGGCGGGAGGCTTGTTCTTCATGAACGGCCACACCTTGTTACTTTGTGATTGGGCAGTGGGTCAAGAGGGTTGTGACATTCTCTGATCCAGAAGAAGACTATATATACCCTGATGTGGGTTTTTGCTTTGGGGTTCACTTTGGAAAGAGTTGTGTGATTTGGCCAGAGGAGACTCTGGGCAGCCGTTGAGTGCCCCCCCCATTGAAAACCCAGATGTTGATGCTTCCCTCTCTGGTAACTAACTAGGTATGGTTGTAATGGTCAGATAGCTGGAAGCCCATCTGTTGATCTGTTTCTTTGTCTGCTTGTAATTTCTGCTTGTAACTTCTGTTTGTATTCTCTGAAGTTCAGGGTGTTGAGTTTTTCCCCTGAACTAGGTAAATGATATATGTTTGATTGGTTAAAGTAAGATTGTTAACCCATTTTGAGTTGCTTTCCTTTAGAAAAGCGGATCTAAGAATCTGTGCTAGCAGCCATTCTGCATATGCTAGGGTGATTGCTGATACACAGAGCTAACATTCATTGAAACTGAGGCCCACTCATTTCTAAAATATAAAGAGAACTGAGTCAAATTTATAAGAATATAAATTATTCCTCAATTGATAAATAGTAAAAGGATATGAACAGGTAGTTTTCAGAAGAAAAAATTAAAGATATCTATAAATATATGAAAAAATGCTCTAAATCACTATTGATTAGAGAAATGCAAATTAAAACAACTCTAAGGTACCACATCTCACCTGTCAGATTGGCTAAGATGACAAAACAGGAAAATGATAAATGCTGGAGAGGATGTGGAAAAATTGGAACACTAATGCGTTGTTGGTGGAGTTGTGA
>CM053580.1:528338985-528423420 GCA_028627135.1 Pseudochirops cupreus
TCTCTCTCTCTCTCTCTCTCTCTCTCTCTCTCTCTCTCTCTGTCTCTCTCTCTTCCCCCACCCCGACTCCCTCTCTCCCCACTTCTGCTTCCCAAGTTCAAATCTGGCCTCAGACATTTACTAGCTGTGTGACCCTGGACAAGTCACTTAACTGTTTGCTTCAGTTTCCTCACCTATAAAATGAGTGGAGAAGGAAATGGCAAACCACTGCAGTATCTGCTAGGAAAAGTTTAAACGGGATCATGAAGAGTTGGATAAGACCGAACAGTCAAACAAGAATTTACTGTAACATTTTTTGAAAGGGGTGGGGAACCTGCGGCCTTCAGGCCACATGTGGCCTTCTAGGCTCGTAAGTGCAGCCTTTGGACTGAATCCAAATTTTACAGAACAAATCTTTTTAATTAAATAAATAAAAGTATTTAATAATTTTTCAATTAAAAATTAATAAATAAAATAAAAGACCTAAAGGCTGCAGGTTCCCCACCTTTCTTTTTCTTTACTATTCAGCTATTTACACTTCCCAACATTATGTATTAACTGGTGATTCATATCTCTAGCACTCTGAGCCTGGAGATATCTCAGTCTCTTACAGAGATTAGATTCTGTTAGTTGACTTTTATATCTTTCTCTAGAATCCAACCTTTGTAATGATTGCTTTATTATCATTAATTAATTATTTATTACATTATTTTATAATGAATCTTGATGTCAGGTAAGGTAAATTTATCTTCACCAATTCTCTGTTTATGGTTTTTGAGGAGTTTTTTTGCTTTTTTTTTTTGGTAAATGGTATTTCATTTTTTCCAATTACATATAATTTTGACATTCATTTTTTTAATAAGATTTTGAGTTTCAGTATGTTTTTTCTTGATGCTGTCACTTATCTTGTTTTCCATATGCATTTAGTTGCAGCTTTGTATAATTCTGTGAAATCCATTGGTGTTTGATTAATTCTGTGTTAAAGCTATAAATCAATTTAGGAAAAAAATGTCCTGAAGTGTTCCCAGTCCCTTACCTGTCCAAGTAGACTCTCTGGCCAAGAGGATATAAAGTACTTATTTTTTATTTTTTTATTTTTATTTTTTGCCTTTTTTTGGGAGGGCAATTGGGGTTAAGTGCCTTGCCCAAGGTCACATGGCTAGTAAGTGTTAAGTGTCTGAGGCTGGATTTGAACTCAGGTCCTCCTGACTCCAGAGCCGATACTCTATTCACTGTGCCACCTAGCTGTCCCAGTACTTATTTTTTAAAATAGAATTTATACACTAGTTTTTATATTACATGATGAGAGAAATAATTATTTCTCTCTTATAGTAAATAGCCAAGAAATCCAGGTTTTTCTCCCCTGTTTTTTACCATTTCAAAGTCCAGTCTTACAAACAGATCTCTAACCTTGCCCAAAATTTTACCCCACCTGGACCATCTTATCTGGGTGGAGTTGTTGTCTCACTGAACTAGAAAAACTTTTCAAAGAAAATCTAATCTGGGTGAAATCCAGCCCAGTCCAGATAGATCTGAGTGATCAGAGCCCTTCATTAGCATAGGACCACCTCTCATTATAATAATCATTTTCTCATTACTTGTTAACCAATCAGTGTTGATTTCCACCCCTAGAAATACTCCCTCTTCCAAGGGCATATAAACATTGAGTGTGTTCCATGAGGGATCTTTGGAATTTGAGAGTGCCACTGACCCCTTTTATTAATTATCCACTAGCAATAATTGATAAAATGACTGATTAACCAGAAACTGTGTCTCTTGAACTTTTTATGTGTCACAATGTGTAAAGTGTGCTTGTAAACTTAACCTGACTTTCACCACAGTACTTCTCAGTTCTGATGTTCTGTCAATCAATTCATAGTCATTTTTTTATTACTAAGTGCCAGGCCCTTCTCTAGATTCTAGGAATGCTAATGTGATGAATGAAATCGTCCCCATCCCTAAGGAGCTCATACCCTAATGGAGAGGACAATAAGTAAATATATAATTATATACAGGATAAATATAAAGAGAATAAATGTAACTATGGACAAAATAGTTTAATGCAAGATAGTCTAGGAGGGAAGGCATTGGGAGTGGGAAAAATCAGGAACAACTTCTTGTTGGTGATACTTGAGTTCCACCTTAAAGGAAGAAAGCAGTTCTATGAGGTGGAAATGAGGAGGGAGTACATTCCAGTCTTAGGAGATAACTAGAAGAGGGAGAAGGCCAGCTGGCTGAATTGTAGAATGCAGGGGGCAGGGGTACCAAATGTATACTATAGGAACATGTGTGCAGAAATAGGCAGTTATCACTCATGGATTTCTGATGATTTGATTCTGTTTTCCTGTATGATCATGTCCAGCACGTACAAAATGCTGCATTTTGAGTTATAGACTCTGAGTTCAAATCCTGGTCCTGATATTCACTACTTTTGTGACCTTGGGCAAGTTGGACAATAAGGGAAGCAGATAGATTATTCCCAGGGTTCCTTCCGGCTCTTGTGATTCTGCAACTCTATATTAATTCCTCCCAGTGCCCGATCTCAACTTCCCAAATCCCCTCTCTCTGGCAGCTCCTTGGGAATCTCAAAGACTTGGATCCATCCCACCTTAGATGGATGACAGATTCCAGATTCCATCTGTCATCAGCTGCTTCCATGACTTCCCCCACTGCAGCAGGAAGCTCTGAGCCTTCTTGAATTCGCCCGCAGAATCCCTTTCTACACGTCTCAGTTGGGGACGGGCAGTTCCCACCTTCTTCCTCTCTGCTGCCAGACTCTTTTCCTTTCCATCCCCAAAGCTTCTGGTAACATCCTCCACTCCCTGCCACTCTCACTCATTCCCTTCTTTTCTTAGAGTTCTGGGAGCTGGGAGGAAACTTAGAGGTCACAGAACCCTCCTCCCAACACTCCAAAATTCTCCCCATCTTCATCCAAGGCCCTTTGTGGTCCTGCCTTGTTTTCATCTTTTACTCCCACCACAAACCTTGTCCCTTTTCCTGTATTCTTTCTTATGCTTTCTGGAACAGCCTCCCACTTTCCATCTGCAAAGCCATCTCCTGATCTTCAAGGCACAGTCAGCTCTGAATGCCCTCTTCCTCCTCCTCCTCCTCTTCCTCCTCCTCAAGAAGGAGACTGACTAGGGCAGTCCATCCCTGAGTGTCTGTACGGGGCTTTGAAGGAGCAAAGGCCAAGTAATCCAAAAGGAGTGACATTCTCGGCAATCCAATGATCCAAGATGATTCCAAAGGACTCA
Organism: Pseudochirops cupreus; assembly: GCA_028627135.1. Taxonomy (NCBI): domain Eukaryota; kingdom Metazoa; phylum Chordata; class Mammalia; order Diprotodontia; family Pseudocheiridae; genus Pseudochirops; species Pseudochirops cupreus. Next base: position 528,342,219 of record CM053580.1, read on the forward strand.
TGATATAAAATGCTACCACATCCGAAGAAAGGACTGACAGAGTCTGAACGTAGACCAAAGCATACCATTTTTCACTTTATTTTTTTGTGTCTGTTTTTCCTTTTGGTCTGTGTTTTCTTTCACAACGTGACTAATATGGAAACATGTTTTATGTGATTGCACATGTATAACCTCTATCAAACTGCTTACTATCTCAGGGAGGGGGGAGAGGAGAAAGGGAAAGAATTTGGAACTCAGATTTTAAAAAACAAGTGTTAATGATTACACATGTATAACCTACATCAGATTGCTTACTGTCTCAGGGAGGAGGAAGGGAAGAGAGGGATGGAGGGAGAGAATTTGGAACTCAAAACTTTAAAAAAATGTTAAAATTGTTTTAATGTATAATTGGGAAAAAATAAAATATTATTTTAAAAACTGAATATTAAAATTGTCTTTATGTGTAATTAGGAAATTAAACAAATTTTTTTCAAAAGGAATGAGAAGCCATCTCTTTCTTCCGTCATCTTTCAAATGGAAACTCCTTCAGAATTTTTTTATGGATATCTTTTGATTTTATATCATCTTCACTTCCAAATATGTCACTCTCCTCTCCCCTCCCCAAAGAGTTATCCCTTATTCCAAACAAATTTTACAAAGAAAGCAAGAGCAACAAACCCGGGTCTGCTTAAAAACCAAATCTAACAGTGTATGTAGTATTTCATACCCGTTGCCCTCCCTCTCTGCAAAGAAGGAGGTAAATATGTTTCCTTTTCTGTCCTTTGGGGTCAGACTTGGTCATCATAATGACTCAGCTTCAAATAGAAACCTCGAAAGGTCAGGGAATACCATCTGATTGGTGTAGGAACCTGACATTCAGTAACCAAGAAATCCCACACTGGTGGGCTTTGGGTTTTTAGGGTTTCATGGTAGTGAGTCCAGCCATCTGTCTTTCTGTTTTGTAGTGTTTCCATTTCGTTCTAATCATCTTCATCGTGTAAGTCATTGTGCCAGCCTTGCTTTGATCATCCTGCCTGTTGTAAGTACACACTCTTGAAATGTTTCCCAGAGGTTTGCCAAGCCAATGTAAATATGGGCAGAGTCTATGATTTCAAGAGCTGGAGAGAAGCTGCCATATGGAAACCTTCCCCCACCAAAGAAGATCATACCCTTGTCTGTGACTTAGGAGCCAAATTCTGAATAATTTCCTGAGGCTAAGAGAGGGTAGGGGACTTGCCAGCCTTGAATCAGAAATAAAATTTGACTCCTAGTGCTCCTGACTTAACAGTAATAATTGTTGTCCAATCATGTCAGACTCTTTGTGACCCCACTCGGAATTTTCTTGACAAAGATACCCAAGTGATTTCCTTCTCTGGGTCATTTTAGAGATGAGGAAACTGAGGAAAACAGAGTTAAGTGATTTGCCCAGGGTCACATAGCTAGTAAGTATCTGAGGTTGGATTTGAACTCATCAAGATGAGTCTTCTCCATTGCACCATCTAGCCACATGACATTTATATACAAAAGGCTTCAAGGTTTGTAAAGTGCCTTATATAAAACTATTATAATCCCCATTTTACAGACGAGGAAATAAAAACCAAGTCACAAGGTGACTTTTCCATGGTTTCCGAGCCAGTAAAAATCAGAGAGAGGATTTGAAGTCAGGTGTCTTCTGATTCCCAGACCAGCACTCTAAATACTAGTCCAGGGTGCTGAGGGAAGGGGGAAGGTTAGTCCCTATCTGGTGAATTTAGAGGCAGAGCTGCCTCCCAGCCCAGTGGTCTATGGATCAACCAGAAAGGGATGAACAATAGAACATTTCCTCACAGAGGGCACCATGTTCTCTTGTTGGGTTCCAAGCTGGAAGAGATTTTCCCTCTAGCAACTCAAAGATAAGACAATCAGGCCTGCTTGTTTATAGGGAGTTGGACTATGTGACCTTAGGAGTTCTCTTCTGGCTCTAACTCTATGAACTAGATATCTCCCAGTAAGGGATTGATCAGCTACAGGTCCATTTGGGGAACTCAACTCTGATTGGAGTTGTCTTGGACATTCATACTTCCTATCATAGTCCCCCTGGCCTCCCAATTCAATTCAAGCAATAATTTGGAATATATCAGGATGCTACCAATGAAGAAAGAAGAAGAAAAGCTCTCTCTGGGGTTGGCGGTTAATAAGAGAGAGAACAGAGATTTCCCTTTAGTCATGGAGATTCTTGGATCCCAGACCTCTGTCATGTGTAATGGGTGAAAGATGAAATGACTGAGGATACAGAGGTTTGAGTTTCCAAGCACATTAATTTTTTCCCCTCTTTAATAGTATTTTATTTTTTCCAATTACATGTAAAGACAACTTTCAACATTCATTTTTTGAAAGCTTTTGAGTTCCAAATTTTTTTACTCTCTCCCTTCCCTCTGCCCTCCCCAAGATGACGAGCAATCTGATATAGGTTATACATGTGCAATCCATGTAAAACACATGTCCACATTAGTCATGTTGTGAAATAAGAGACAGAACAAAAGGGAAAAGCAATGACAGAAATTGAAAATAATAAGATGTGTTCATTTATTAAGCTGTGAGTGCCAAGTGCCTAATCAATTGGGATTAGGGCTAGACCCCAAACGCAGGGTGAGACGGATTTATGTATCCTAAAAACAATCAATCCAAAAAAGCCAATTAATAAAAAGAAACAATTGACCAGGATACAACATGAGGTAATCTGGTTTCTAACTGGAGGAAAGATTAGGGACTTTCCAAGTTGAGAGGAGGAGAGTCAACAGGCACAATTCTTTGGAATAAAAAACAGAGGTTTCCTTTCCCCCCCAAATGCCTGTGAATGATTAGAGGGTCATGGAAACAACCACTGGTCAGTATCGGACCAGGTTTCAGAGAAGACGTATTCGCTGCTTGAGGTGTGTAATTGTGAGAAAACTTCTCGCATCAGTCTTATGATCTGATTGGGTTTCTGGTCAGCATAACCTGGGTCCTTAGTTAAGGGTCTCTAAGCAGCAGGGAGAGGTGGTCCAGCTTCCCAGACACACGGGGCTAGGTTCGAACGATGCAATAAAGTTTTCCTCCAATTTCCATAATTGAATAAGGTTTTCTCACAAGACAGAAGCTGGATTAGTCCCATAATTAAATAGAAAGGGAAGTGATCGAGCCCCAGAATTGAGTCCTTGGGGGCAGTGACATTTTTGTCTTTGTTTCTCCAGTGCCTTTCACAGTGTATAGTATTCATAATACACAGTAGGTATTTAGTAAATGTCTGTTAGATGGAATGAAGCTGAATCAGGATAGTGGAACAAGCCTTGGATTTGCAGTCAGGAGACCTAGGTTTCGATCATGGTTTCTTCTCTTGTCCTTTGCAAGGCCACTCTTCTCTCTAGGCCTCAGTTTCTCCAGCAGGAAAATGAGAGGTTTGCATCCATAAATAGCCGTATTTGTACTTGGGATTGCAGCAGTAAACAATGACTGGAGTATATAGCAGGAAATGTCCACTCAAGAGCCGAGACAACATCCCATGTCACTGGAGTTGAGAAAGAAATCCTTGGATGTTGTTAAGGAGGCTAAATTTGGGAAAAAGAAGAAGTAAAAGAACTCACTTGGAGTGGTGTTGTGTCATGTGGTAATGCCCTATTTTAATTATTCCTGCTAATTAGGTGTTAAACTCAGTTGTTTCTATTGCAGAAGATAAAGCTCCAGGTGCCCCAGTCTGGATTCCATATTCTTCATGGTCCACTCCAGGCCTGAACCTTTAGTAAGTCCAAAGAATAGAATCTAGGGGGCAGCTAGGTGGTGCGGTGAGTAGAACACCAGCACTGGAGTCAGGAGGACCCGAGTTCAAATCCAGTCTCAGGCTTACCAGCTGTGCGACCTTGGGGAAGTCACTTAACCTTAACCCCAATTGCCTTGCCTTCCCCCCTCCAAAAGAAAAGAATAGAATCTGATGACTATTAAAAAATGGAGATTTCCTGCCTAAGGCACCAGTTTCTGTTTTTTCTTTAAGATCCAAATTTTCTCTCATGACAAAATATCGATGACTTTAAAGAAGGACCCCAGGGGTTATGAAGCTCATAATATTGTCTCCAAGGGATGCAAGGCAGTCATCTTGAAGGCAAGATTTGCACTCACTCAATGCTGACTAGAGGATTGAAGACGATCCTGAGGGATATAGTGACCTTATTGGAAACCTCCCCAAGAGGATGAGATTAGCATGAACTGAACTATGGTGAGAAGAGGGATTTTATGGTGGTAGAGATTCCTGAATGAGTTTGTCCACCACACTGTGATACACCATGGTGCCTTGGAGTCAGAAAGCCTGACTTGGCAGGATTTAAACTAGCAGTTCTGCAAGCTGTGAGATCTTGGGCAGATCACTTCCCCTCTTTCCCTGAACCTTGTGTCTTCATCTATCCAATGAGGAAATCAGACTCTCTGAAAAGGTGCTTCTAGTTCGAGCATTTAGCACAGTGTCTTGGCCCAAAGTGGGTGCTTAATAAACGCTTTCTGACTTGATTTGTTTTTTATAATCAATAAACATCTAAAATTCTAATTCTATCTTTTGAACAAGCTGAGTTCCTAGCACTAGAAGGCCACCAGGTGGCGCAGTGGAGCAAGCTCAGTCCTAGAGTCAGGAAGATCTGAGTTCAAATGTAAACATGGGCACATCACTTAACTTTAGTTTCCTCATCTATGAAATGGGGATAATAGTACCTAATGAGATAAAAAACTTTGCAAGCCTTAAAGTGCTATATAAATGCAATCAATTGTTATGATTAGCAGAGCTTCCCATTAAAAATGGTACAAAATCTGATATTCAGCTTTTCACAAGCTAGGGCACTAAAGCTTAGCACAATTTTTGTATGGATCACAAGGCTAGTTCTTTTCTCTCTGGTGGTATCTGGTGTTCTGACCCCACTCACTGCCACACAGTAACTGTATCTGCAGTTTCTTGCTAAGAGGTACAGTGGCTTTGAGAGAGGTCTCAGCTTCCTTTTCTCCAAAATGATCACACAATGATTTCTTTTTTTAAAAAAATTTATATTTAATTTCCCTCCAATTACATGTAAAAACAATTTTAATATTAAAAAAAATTTGAGTCCCAAATCCTCTCCCATCCTCCCTCCCCTCCCCCCTTATTGAGAAGGCAAGCAATCTGAGATAGATTATACATGTACAGTCATGCAAAACATATTTCCATATTAGTCATACTGGGACACAATGATTTCTCAGGGCCCTATTATCTCGAAAGCATTCTAGATTTTTAAAAATATTATTGATATTTTTATTAAGAATATTTTAATAAATATTTTTAGTAAAGCTAGTTTTATTCTTTAAGTTGCTTATTCAATCAACAAGCACTTATTAAGTGCCTGCTGTATGCCAGGCACTGGGCTAGGTTATGGGAATACAAAGACAAAAGTGAAGTGGTCCCTGTCCTCAAGGAGCTTCTGATCCAGACCTAGCTGGAGTAGACAATATGTGCATGTGTACATACATACCTACATACACACACACACACACACACATATAAATAAAATCCATATATGTGTGTAATAGAGAGTTATATAGATATAGAGTATTCATATATAGTTATATCTATAATAGATATAAGATAATTTGAGGGAAAGGCACTGGTAGCAAAGGGGATTGTCAAGGGAAGCTTCATGTAAAAGGTGCCACTTGACCTAAGCCTTGAAGAAAGCTCCCCTCCCCTCCCCTCCCCTTCCCTCCCTTTCCCTTCCCCTCCCCTCTTGTCTCATCTCATCTGTCTCCTCTCCTCTCCTCTCTCAACATGGCTAATGTGGGAATTTATTTTCTGCACAGCTATACATATATGTTATGGATTTCGTGTTTCTTGCCTTCTCGAGGGGTGAGAAAGAGAGAGGGGGAGAGACTAAAAATATGCAGAACTAAAAGTAAAATTAAATCAAATTTTAAAAAAGATTTAGAGGAGATAGCTTTTGTCTCCCTCCCCCTGCCCCTTTCCTTGTCAAAGTTATAAAAATGGCAATAAGGGTTAGAAACAGCCCAAGGAGTTATTCAGAAATGACAGATCTTTGAGTCAACGCTTTTCTTTTTCCTTCCTGTAGTTAAAATACTATGGCTCTAGTAACTACACTGATTTCTTTTACCTCTGGTTTTGAAAAGAATGCTGGCTTACCGGCAAAACTACTGTAAATCCAGCAGAAACAAGACATGTAATGGCCACAGTATGTCAAGTAGTGTTATCTGCACAAAAGTAATTGAAGATTGACTCTTCATAAAAATAAGCACAGGGCACACAAAACCTTTTGGGTGAAAAATTGAGATGTTTATAATTCTTCTAAGGTTGTGGTACTGTATGAATGACAGCCATAAAGTACCCCTTGAGCAGGAAGGAACACGTTGGGAATTGCTTTAAAAAAGGCTGTGAAGGAAAAAAAAAGATCTATGACTGGCACAGGGGGCATCCTACCTACAGTGTCAAATGGCAGTCACACACAAAAAAACCCTAACATAATCACGGGTTACATGAGCAATGATTGTTCAATTGTGTCCGACTCTTTGTGACACCATTTGGGGTTTTCTTGGCAAGGACACCAGAGTGGTTTGCCATTTCCTTCTCCAGATCATTTTGGAAATGAGGACACTGAGTCAAACAGGGTTAAGTAACTTACTCAGGATCACACAGCTTGTAAGTGTCTGAGGCCAGATTTGAACTCAGGAAGATGAGTCTCCACTCCATCTCTCTCCACTTTACCACTATCCACTAGCTACCCTACATGAATAAAGGGGTACCTGAATGAAGGAGATGACAGTCTCACTGTTCTCTGCTCTGGTCGGATCCTACTGGGAAATTGTATTTAGTTCTAGGTGCTATATTTTAGGAAATGTGGGCAAGCTGGAATGACCAGAAAAGGACAGTCGGGATGATGAGGGGACTGGACACTCTGCCATATAAGCACCATTTTAAGAAGTGGTGGTGTCTATCTTGGAAAAGAGAAGACTGAGGAGAGAGGAGTGTGATAACCATCTTCAGGGATTTAAAGGTATGTCACAGGAAGGGGGCAATAGACTTGTTCTCCCTGCCATAATAAGCAGAACTAGAAGCAAAGGGAGGAAGGTGTGGAGGCAGATTTAGGCTCAATGTAAGGAAACACTTAGGGAAGCTAGGTGACGATATAGTGTATAGAGCAGTGGGCCTGGAGTCAGGAAGACTCATCTTCCCGAGTTCAAATCTGGCCTCAGACACTTACTACCTGTGTGACCCTGGGCAAGTCACTTAACCCTGTTTGACTCAGTTTCCACATCTGTAAAATGAGCTAGAGAAGGAAATGGCAAACCACTCCAGTATCTTTGCCAAGAAAACCCCAAATGGGTTCATGGAGAGTAGGGCACAACTAAGCCACAAGGAAACATTTCCTAACGATTAGAGTTAAGTAGAGGCAGAATGGATGGCTCCAGAAGGAAGTGGGTTCCTCCCTGTGTCAAGAAGTTTTGAGATAAAGAAAAAGGGAAAAGAGAAAGTTAATGTAGAACAATCTCAATTTTCTCAGTAAAGTCAGAGATGGGATGCTCAACTGAGAAGGAATATGGAGGAGAAGGTATAGGAGGCTTGAGGAAGAAGTGAAAATTTCAAATATCTTCTGTGGGGAATGAGATAGAGAATCAAAGAGGAAGGAATAAAAGGACTGCCTTGCTGCAGTGAGTGCCCAGTTGATGTCAGGTAAGGTGAATTTGGAATGTGCTCATTCAGCTCAATTGTGAGACTTGCTCCATTTGTGCTCAGACCTATAAATAGCAGGAATGGAAGAGGACTGAGGTCAACAATCAGTATCTTGGTAAGAGTGTCAGCTTGGGAGTTGGAGGACTGGAGTTCCAATCCCACCTCTAATACCTAATATTTGTGTGACCTTGGGCAAGTCATTAAATCTCCCTTCCTCATCTACAAAATGAGAGTGTTACACTAATTGTTTTCTGAGGTCCCCTAACCTTCTCTAGAAGAATTTATTGTGGGTTTTTTTTTGGTCTTTTTTGGAGGGGGGAAGGCAAGGCAATTGGGTTTAAGTGACTTGCTCAAGGTCACACAGCTAGTAAGTGTTAAGTGTCTGAGGTCACATTTGAACTCAGGTCCTCTTGACTCCAGGGTCATTGCTCTATTCACTGCGCCACCTAACTGCCCCCCCAACCTTCTCTAAATGTAGAATCCTATTTATTATTCCTCTTTCTTCCACCCCTTTGCCCCCCTCAAAACCTACTGGGTTTATAAAATGTCTGTAGCTACCTGTGCCCCCAAGGAATCCAAGGTTCTCAAAGCATTCCATCCGGACAAAACTGTAGGAGGGTTTCCCTGGGGAGCAGTGAAAGCTGTGATTTCAAAATTTTGGAGTGTTTCCCAGCAGAAAGCAACTTCCAGAGAAGGCTGGATGAAAATGAGGGTGAAAGTGATAGTTGGAGACTTTTTCAAATTATTTCAGGCTCCAGCATCACACCAATCCATCTAGTGTTGTTGTTGCTGTTGGTTTGTTTGTCCTTGGGGACATCAGGGAGGTGATGTCATGACATGCGAGAGAATTGGATTTAAGTGAGGGAGGGCTGTGCAAAGTCACCAGCCTCACTTTCTTCTTTGGAGCCACCTGGGTCTGACAGCATGATATAGATCAAGACAACTGGAGACGGCCCAGGATGCAGTGTGGACCTTGACCCTTTTAAGCTAAGGCAGGCCTGCACAACATATGGCCACTTGTAGGCCACCAAAGGACTTCAGGCAGCCCCCCACTGCCACCGGTTTGTCACAGGACCCAAGGCAACCAGCCATTGTCAGTCTGTTTCTGGTTATCTTTAGTTGGAAAGTGAGCTGCTAAAACCCATATGCAGCCTGGAGAAGTTTAGCCTGTTTAAATTTTGGCCCCTACCTACTGCCAAGTTGTATAGGTCTGAACTCAGTCTTTAACAGGCCTCAGCTTGATTGAGGCAACACCCATTCAAGTGATCTAGGCTAGGTAAGAAATGCAGCAGAGAACGGCCTCTTAAAGAAAACTTGATCTGGGAGAGGAAGACCCTCAGGGCTTCTGTCTGAAGCAGGAACGATTGCTATTTACACTTATTCTGAGCCAATCAGGGCCCAAAATGACCAAGCAGGGCTTGGCCTGGCACCTATTGACCAATCAGTGAGAGCCACTGGGGAGGCCAGGAGGAAACCGCCCTTCTGACAAGCCCTTGTTTGGGACCTTAACTCCAACTTCTCTCTACATTGAAGAAGCTTGAGATGGTCCATTAACACCTACTTGAGCCTTAGTCCCTGATGTTTGCCTCAGTCAAACTGAGACCTGTTAAAGACCTTAGTCTGAACAGGTCAAGGTCTCCCCCTGCATTGGGTCCATCTGTAATCATCCTGTTCTATATCCTCACCCTGGACCCAGATGGCTCTGGAGGTTGGCGACTTTGCACAGACCTTCTGAGACATTTTGGTGGGATGGAAGCTCAAGATCCATTACCCAGATAATTTGTGCCCTGTGGCGGGTCTCTAGGAAGAAGGCAGGCTCCCAATAACATTTACATTGATCTGCTCAAGTCTCCTGCTAAGTGCCGGTCATTTTCATTTCTGCCTCTGTTTGCTTCAAGTTGCTTCGCCTAAGTAAGCTAAGGGCTGTTGCTACTACATGCAGAGATTCTGGTAGCAACTACATTACAAGCATTTATGGGAGGCTTTTCTTCAGAAGCCTGAGAAGCCAGTTCATGGAATGATAATCAATGATATTATTCTAGTATTTTGCAGACTTCAGCTCATTTGAGTCTCTAATTAGTCCTTTAGATTAAGTACTGCAGGTACAACTGTTCCAGTTTTACAGATGAGGTCGCCTGAGCTTAGAGAGATGAAGTGACTTAAACCCAGGATGTCACAAGCAAGACTTGAACCCAGGTTCTCCCCTCCCCCCCAACTCCCAGTCCAGGGCTTTTTTTTCTGAGTCATAATACCATTGGTGGCTTCTTTCCCCCACTTAACCAGAGCCATAACTAGAGCAGGGCATGCCCTAGTGCTTCAGGGCACCAAATTTAACCCTAAAGACCTTCAGTGACATAAAACCAGCTGAGCTCAGCACCAAGCTAGCAAGAATAATTAGCTAAATAGCACCTCTTCTCTTCCTCTCACCCCCATCTAGCACTTTGCCACCCCTCCAGCAGGGGTTGTACTTCTTTCTTTCACCAAAAGGATGGGTCTGACCAGCCATATAGCCCTAATGGGGGGCACGCTTCATGCTACTAGCCCCAGCATGTGTATGGCCCTCGCCTTGGTGCAAGAATTCCTGATTATAGGTCTGCATTGGACAAAGGAGAAATTGATACAGTACACATCATAATTTCCCAGAGCTCACACAGTGAGCCAGTGGTGTGGTCCTCATGATCATTGTCCCCGTCACTTAATTTAAGAGAAGGAGAAGCAGAAAACAGTAGGAATTCAGTTTACATCTGCACACTAGCATTTATTAAGAACCTAAGTGCAGGGGATAGGTAAAAACAAAGATCTCCCCTCCACACCCCCATCTCTCCTTCTCCCTATCACCACAACCCTCACAAAAAGTCCCTGCCCTCAAGGAGCTCACAGTCTGCTCTTGAGGATAAAATGCCCAAGAAACCTGTAGGTTTTCCTCCCAGTCCATGCCATTCTGTCTTGTTTGGTTCTTTTGGTGCGGTGGAAGAATGCTGGACCTAGTTTTTCATTCCTCTTACTCCCTGTGTGACCTTGGGTGAGTCCCAACCTCTCCAGGCCTCGTGAGGAAATTGGACTAGATCAGGGCTCCTTAAACTTTTTCTACTCTCGACTCCTTTTTTGAGTGTCACCAGTATTCATTGGCATTGTGTGGCCTGAGGGAGGACATGCACAGTACAAAGTGCGCATGCTTTGTGTTCAGAACCAAGGCTACAGTGAAGTTGCTGCAACATGGGCAAGGGCTGCCAGAAACACCTGAGATTCCTTAGGTGTTTGATTCTGAATTAATTTTTCGTTGTTGCCCTCCAGAAACCTTTTACCGTTGCCAATTTTTTTTGATCCCACATGGAGTTGAAATCTACAGTTTAAGAAGTGCCGGACTAGACGACCCCTAACAAAGCTGGGTGGCACAGTGGATAGAACACTGGGCTTGGAATCAGGAAGACTCATCTTCCTGAGTTCAAATCTGGTCTCAGACACTTACTAGCTGTGTGACCCTGGGCAAGTCACTTAACCTTGTTTATCTCAGTTTCCTTGTCTGTAATATGAGCTAGAGAAGGAAATGGCAAACCACTCCAGTATCTATGCTAAAAAAAGCCCCAAATGGGGTCATGAAGAGTCAAATACAACTGGGCAATAAGTCTCCTCCAGTCCTAAATCTGGGATCCTATTACTGGGGAGCACCTAGCTCTAAAAAGAGCTAGTGGTGCTATGGCAGGGGGGAGGGAGAGAAAAGAGAGAGAGGCACAGGCAGACAGACACAGAAAGACTTCCAAATTAAAGATTTGAGGAGGGTGCTAGGTTTTTTCTTCAAAAAAAAAACAATCCACACCCAGGCCCCCCCCCCCCCAACAAAAATCCTTGCAAAAACAAGACCAAGTAACTCCCTAGCTGGAGAAAAATGACAAAGAAAGGTTCATAAAAATAAGGGAAGTCGTGGCTGAATTTAGGAATGATGGCAAAGATCGTCAACCTGAGTTATCAAATAGCCTTCTGTAAAAAGGCCAAGGCCCCTACAACAACAGGGAAGAGGAATACCTTCTTCCCTCATGACCTTTTTCCATAAGCTATTTTGTGTCAGGATGCAGTTTAAATGCCCCTGCAATTTGACATATACGCACAAAGTTTCCTTCATTGCAGCTGCCAGTAAAGTGTACCACCTTACTGATCAGTGCTAAACTGGGCTGCTAAAGGCATCCAGGGCCAGTCCTCCATGCCAAGGACTGAATGAGTTGCCACCATCAGCTTAAGAGGTGCCTTAGCCGTGCTTTTCATGTTCCCTGTGACAAAATGAAGACAAAACCAAGCAGATCCCCAATAAATGTATTTCTAAAAGGAGAGCTCTTCAGATATGAGTAATTAAAACTATTCCCAAAACCCTTCCCAGTAGTCCTGAATCTTTCTTCCCCAACTCCTCCCCACCCAGTTCTTCTTCATGTTCCCAGGGGAGAGCAGAGTTGTCAGGTATGAAAGACCAAACTGGATATTGCTGTGTGATGTCTAGTTCTCAGTGCCATGGAGAGCTTGAAGAATGTGGTTTCTAAATTAGTCCAGTAGTTAGAGAGAGGTCACAGGGAACTTATTGGGACAGCCTGGCTCCCCCTTTCCTCCAGATGTTTAACACTAGGAAGACCAAGTGCATGAATCGATGCAAAAAAAGTATACTTTTACTTAGAAAGAACAATTTTATCTTATCTGTATTTTTCTTTGACTTATGGATAAAAAAAATGCACTGCAAAAGAAAAATGCACTGCATCTTTGATGCAGCTTGGTCCCTCAAGGTATTTAACTGGCCACAGCTCTAATAAACTAGAGTTCTCTGCTAATACTTCTAAGTTAACAGAGTGCCCGACACATAGTAGGTGCTTAATAAAGACTGATTGAATTCTTGGTGTTGGAGAAATATAAAGAACTTTGCTCCTAACCCCCAGGACAGTCCATTAAGGCCTTACCCTCTGTACATAGAACACAGGAAGAGCAAGACTTTACCCTAGGATCAGACATTGTTCTGAGGCAGAGCTAGGAACAAGAGACAGAAGGAGGAAGGAGGTCAACTAGGGAGAAAGATCTTTGCATCGCACATTTCTGATAAGGATCTAATATCCAAGAAACAAACAGAGGCAAAATCATCAGAGGAACTTAATTTACCCAGAATGGCTATTTAAAAAAACAACCCAACCAAATTCTCATGTTTTATTTTTTAAAATAAAGAGTAAGTAAAAGTTACAATTTTTCTCTTCCTCTATATGAGACAATCACTAGCTATGTTCCTCCTCCCTGAACTGGTGTGAAGCCCCAGGAATAGCATAGATGTCAATGTGTGTGCATGCATATATAAACGTACATGTGGGTGGGTGTGTTTGGGTGTGGGAATGGTAAGTATATGGGTGTGGGTGTGTGGTGATAGATAGATGGATGCATGGATAGATAGATAGATGGATAGATGGATGGTTGGATGGATGAATAGATAGATAGATAGATAGATAGATGGATGGATGGATGGACAGACAGACAATGATTTCAACTCAGATGGAACATCCATCACCAGTATCTGGGTTTAGGAACTAAAGTGCACTATGTGCAGTACCGGCAACCTCCACTAATAATTGGTGGCCTCTGTCCTGTGCAAAATGTAAACTCATTTTATAAATCTTTTCAACAAAGGAACAAGGGAAACAACAATGACAGCGGCAGCAGCTAACGTTTATATAATACTTACTGTGAGCCGGGTACTTTAGAATTATTATCTCATTTGATCCTCACAACAATCCTGGAGGCAGATGGTATAATTATTCCCATTTTCCCAGATAAGGAAACTGAGGCAAACAGAAGTTGAGTGACTTGCCCAGGATCACACAGCTAGTGAGTGTCTGAGGCAGGATTTGGACTCAGGTCTTCCTGACTCCAGGCCCGGTGCTCTAAAGAAAAGATCATTTGAACACCCCTTTCTATTATGTGAAATTGATTTTTAAAAGATGAAAAGAAATCTCAGCAAATTAAAAATAACAGATGCAGACAGCTACCACACGGTATCGGGTCTAGGTAGGTGGCATGCTTACCCAACACTCTAAATGTAAGCTACTGTACAGATATATTACATAATTAAATGTAGTATGTTATATAATTAATTATATAACATATTTATGCTTCATTATATATTTATATTATATTAATTATATGATATTTTAATTATAATATATAATTTCTCATCTGTGCCCTTGCAAATATGTTTAAAACAAGACAAGAAGGGATTACTCTGTTATCACACGATAAACATTTTTTGCCAGTCTTTCTTCTCTTCCCCTGCCCCTCCATCATGATCATCATGATCTTCTTCTTCTTCTTCTTCTTCTTCTTCTTCTTCTTCTTCTTCTTCTTCTTCTTCTTCTTCTTCTTCTCATCCTTGTCCTCCTCCTCATCCTCTTCTTTTTCTTCCTTGTTCTTCTCCTCTTCCTTTTCCTCCTCCTCCTCTTCCCCCTCCTTTTCCTTCCACCCCCCTTTTTTTGCTAACTTCCAATAGGGAAGAATGGCAAACACCTAATCCTCTTCCCCCTTTCTTCATTCTCATCATCATTACCTACTACAACCTCTTCATTACTTTCTTCCTCTTCTTCAACCCCTTCTCTATATCTACATTCTCCTCTACTTCACCACCACTTCCTTCGCCCTTACTCCCTCTTAATATTCTCCTTCTTCACTGCTTTCATTATCATCCTCTTTACCAGATGTGTCAAAGTTATAGCCCTTGGACATGTGGCCTCTGCTTGCTCCTAAGTGCCACCTGCACCAGATTAAAATGTAATTTGGAAATATTTAACAAAATAAATAAAAATAGAACATAGCTAATGTTAATTTGTGGTTTTCTAAATCAATATGTATCCCATACATACTGTTTAGTCCTCCCCCATTTTCATTTGAGTTCTACATCACTGCTCTTCATCATTCTCTTTACCCTAAGCCCCATAATTGTGAGGATTAGAAAATACGTGCAGATTGCAAGCGGTTGTGTCGAGGCACAGGGAAGTGTTTGAGGCCCGGGAATCAGTTGGGTCACGTAGAGGTCAGAGCATACTGCACTGTCCCCAGCCAGGGGATATTGCATTGCTCAAGACTCTCTTGCGTGGGGTTACCTGATATTCCTGATTGGCGTCTCCACACCCTTAGGCCTTCATACCCTTGTGATCACACTCCCCCTCTCACAATTCTGTTCAGTTGGGCTCTGTCACATGTGGTAAGTGGATCTGGTGTATATATAAGATCTAAGCCTTGGAGGTATCTTTGAAGCCTGCCTTAAGATCTGGCTGTAAGGCTTCCCTATAGAGAGATCTTAATAAACCTTTTCTGTTTGGACCTCAGAGCCGTGACTCTTCTGTTCTAAAAGGTACTCTAGCGTCAAGTAAGTAGGGTAAGTAACCAGTTGCCCCTGCAGGTAAGTTAGGGTACTCTGAAAGAGAACCCTGACACATAACCAATATAATCATTATATTCAGCCTCATTCCTCTTCTTCCTCTTTACTCCTCTCTCCTTATTTCTACTTTTGTGTCTTTACCATGTTTATTGCTTCAACTGGGGATCCTGCTGCTTCCTCCTTTACAAATGAGCCTGTCTACATAGTTATCCTTCCAAGTCATAAGTGTTTTGTCTCTGTATCTAAGAGACCTTGTTGGACCACGATCTTTGGACCCAGACCCCATTTTCTGAGAGTCTCTCTCTACATTATTACTTATTCTTAGCCGCTATAACATCGTCACAAGTAGAAATTATTTCTGTAATCATCAGAGCAATAGCCAAACAAATGGATTTCTTATTGGTAGAGATGACTACAACCTCCTGATTGACTTCAACGCCATCTTCATACCAGAGAACCCCAAGAAACATGATCTTTGATACAGAGGAGATGGTATTAACTGCACTGTCCTTCATGACCATTTGCAGTACGTCTTCTGCAAAGAACAGATATTTCACCATATGCAGCCCTCATCCTTGTAACTGTCATATTGCCATTGATCATCTAGCACATCACACATAGGCACCATTTGGTCCTTCTCCCCTCCCTTCCCATGACTCCCGAATGGATATGCCAAAGCTCTGGCATCTGGCCTCCACCTCAAATCAACAAAGACGCACAGCATCTAAATGTATGCTTCAGCCTCACAGCTCACCCAGAAGATACCTAATATTCTTTCTGTGTCATATTCTAACATCTTACTCTCATAAATAGTTCAGATTCAGAACTATGTCTTGACAGCAGCAATGAGAGAGCCTGTTCTGGTGTTCTGAAAAGTTAAATTTCACCT
Source organism: Pseudochirops cupreus (assembly GCA_028627135.1). Lineage (NCBI taxonomy): Eukaryota > Metazoa > Chordata > Mammalia > Diprotodontia > Pseudocheiridae > Pseudochirops > Pseudochirops cupreus. The sequence continues at coordinate 528,358,188 of CM053580.1, forward strand.
TCAGTAGCATTATACAAAGGAATAACTCCTTGCCTGTGCCCTGCTGAGATTTGATGAAGCTAGGAGTTTGCTCTATGCTCACAATTAGGTAGTTACTCATGTTTGGGTCCGTTATAGCATTGTGGCCTGTCTTTTCAGCCCAGAGGATCATCCAGAACCACACAACTGCCTCATGGGAAGAGAAATTGGAAGGTTTGTTAAGGTTAATGGAACCTGTCCTGATGTAGTGTGTCATTTCTCTCTTGAGAGAATTAGATCCAGAAGGAAAGGGAGTGTGATGGACTGTCCTTACATTTAGTCTGTCAATGTTCTTTAGTAATAAGGACCTCTGAGATGAATCCAATTGAACTACTTTGGATTTGGGTTTGGTGAGGAATTCCACCTTCAACGTGTGGGTCAGTCACATCATCTTCTAATACTTTGTGGTCCTTTTTCCTTGCTACTTCAGCATCCCACTTGTTGGTGGCTACAACTAGCGACCTGCAGACTATCTTCTCTGGCTGGGCACAGAAAGGAATGACATCAGAGTTGGTTTGCAAAGCAGGACAAATAAAACAGTCTTCAAATCACCTTTAATGCCCAGAAGAGAGCTGAGGCAGAGTAATCACCATAATGAAAGACATTTATATAGTGTTTTAAAGTTTGAACTGTTTTCTAGAGGTCATCTTTTTAACTTTCACAGCAACCCTGTAAGATGGGTACGACAGGCCATTTTGGCCCTGTTTTAATGCAGTATGACACAGGGGAAAGAACATTCATAGGTTCTGCAAGAAGAAGACCTGGGATCAAATATTACCTTTTATGCTATTGAAGCTAGAGGGGCAGCTAGGGGATGCTGTGGACAGAGAGAAGACTCATTTTCCTGAGTTCAAATGTGGCCTCAGACATTTACTAGCTATGTGACCCTGTCCAAGTCACTTAACCTTGTCTGCCTCAGTTTCCTCATTTGTAAAGTGAGCTGGAGAACGAAAGAGCAACTCCAGTGTCTCTGCCAAGAAAATCCCAAATGTGGTCACAAAGAGTCAGATATAGCTGACAATAACTATATTTACTACTTGTGTGACTTTGACATTCCTGGCCCTCGGCTTCCTCATCTGTAAAACGAGGGGTTGGCCTTATCTAGGCACTGCCAAGGCTCCTTCTAGCTCTAAATCTGTGATCCCTATGTTGCCCCCCTCTTTTTGTTGAGATTTCACAGACTTTTGCAGTGGAAGGAATCTCAGAGATGCTCTCTAGTCCAACTTTCTTATTTTACAGCTGAGAAAACTCTGAGAAAAGTTTGCCCAGTGACTTGCCCAGATGTCACACAGATACTTTGTGTATATATGACAGAATTTGAACTCAGATCTTCTTTGCTCCAATTCAAGTATCCTTGTCCATCCCAATCCCCCCCATTGGAATTTGCAAACACATTAATCAGCAAAGAGTACAAGAAGGGAAAGGATCTGCTCAGAGGTTTTTCTTTCCTCAGATAGTGGGGAAACAGATACTCTTCTTGTGGATTTCTTTGAATGTAAACCTGATGAGGACACTTCCTGCCTGATGTATTTGAGAATGTAATCTGAGAATCTGAGAATCTATATCAGACACTGAGAGTATTTTTTGATGTCATAATCATATTTTACCTCCCTGCCTGAAATTTTTTTAAAAAAAGAATATTTTTGATGGGGGCAGGGATAGGAAAAATGTTTCTGTAGTGTTTATAGCTTTGGCAGATGTGATTGTCAGGCCAGTTCACAAGAAACACCTACTGGGCATGTAAAAGACACCCTGTTGTAACCAGCGGGCAGAGATGGAGCAATGGGGCTCCTCCTGACAAGACTGTTTTTCTACATAAAGGAAGTTGGGGGTAAACATTTTTGCCATTCAGCCTCTGAGCTCCCTGGGCCATCCCAGCCTCCCTTCTCTTCAGCACCAATGGACTCCTCCCATAAGGAAAATGGGCCTTCTTGGTTGAATAGTTCCCACTACAGGCCCAAGAGGAAGTTGTTAATAATTCCAGAAAATGTTTTCATTGTCTCTGACCTGACCTTAACTGCAGGAATCAGGGCTCACAAAGACTAAAGATCACATCTATTGCTTCTAGGACAAAATGTAAGGGCCTTGCTTAGCCTGATATTTAAAGCCCTGCATAATCTGATACCCTCTTCTCTTTTCCTGGCATAGCTCACAGTGCTCGCTATATTCTGGACAAAATACACGACTAGCCATTCTCTGATCCCACACTTCTACATGCAGGCTCTTCTCTCGTAATAACGCCTCTCACCCCAACTCAGATCTACCTATTGAAATCTTTCTCTGCTTTCAAAGGCCAGTATTGGGGTCGCTCACCCCTTCCCATCCCACAAGTGACCTCTCCATCCTCAAAACGTACTGGAGCAATTCCCAGTCCTGTTCCATCCTACCTTATAGCACAATTATTTGTGGACATGCCATAACTCCCCTAGGAAATTGGGAGCTCTTTTAAGTGCAGAGAAAGTGCCTCTTTTCCAGCATGGGATCATTTAATTTTAAGTTTGCTGAATCAAATCAAATTGGAGTCAGACCCAGGCATTTCATTACCTCCCAACTTCAACTCTGCCTGCTGATTACAACAGGCAGTCTTTACATGTGGCCTATTCCAAGTACATCAACCAATCCTTATATATTTATTAAGCACCTACTATGTGCCAGGGGCAACTAGGTGGCACAGTGGGTAGAGTCCTGGGCCAGGAGTTAGGAAGACCTAGATTCAAATTTAGCCTCAGACACTGGGTGTCCCTGGGTAAGTCATTTAACACTGCCTCAGTTTCCTCATCTGTAAAATGATCTGGAGAAGGAAATTGCAAATCACTCCTGTATCTTTGCCAAGAAAACCCCAAATGGGGACTGGAAAAGTCAGACACCGCTGAAAAATGACCAAGTGAAAAGAAAAAAACAAAACCAGCCTCTGCCCATGAAGCTCTTATTGTCCAGCCCAGGAAGGCAACATGTACCTATGTAGCTACAGACGAGGTAATTTGGAGGGAGTCATTTATATAGTTCTTTATGATTTGCAAAGAACTTTACACGTGCTATCTCACTTTTTCCTTTCAAAACCCCAGGAAGTAGCTACTCTTACCACTATTGGCGGATGAGAAAATTTAGGCAGACAGAGGTGAAGTCACTTGTCCAGGGCCACATAACTAGTAGATATCTGAAAACGAATTTGAATCCAGGTTTTCCTGACTCCAGCTTCGGAGCTCCATCCATCACTACCAGCTGGGCATTGGGGGTGGGAACTAGGGGATCAAAAAAAGGCCTCAAAGCCAATCCCACTCAGGGCCTGAGTTTAAGTTTGGGATTCTTAACCTTTCTGAGGATACTGGATCACTTAGATAGTTTGATGAAGCCTATGAACCCCTTCTCAGAAGGATGTTCTTAAATAATAAAATTAAATAATTGCTAAATTTCAGTTAGAGATTAATGGAAAAACAAAGATGTAATTTTTTTCCCCTCAAGTTCACTGACCCCTCAGGGCAGTGGTTCTCAACCTGTGGGTCGTGACCCCTTTGGGGGCTGAAGGGCCCTTTCACAGGGGTCACAGGGGTCGCCTAAGACCTTCAGAAAACACATATTTCTGATGGTCTTAGGAACCGAGACACTGCTTCTCTATCTGTCTCCAGGCGGGTCCGCCCACATGCAGATACACCCACATATGACTATTAAAGGGTCGTGGCATTAGGAAGGTTGAGGACCACTGCCTTAGGGGGTTGTGAACCCCAGGTTAAAAAAAAACCAATTTAGCCCATAAGCTACATTATGATTTTAACCACACTCCCTAATGGCTTGCTGTGAACAGGAGGTAACACCTTCACCCCCCCAAACAGAGCATCCATAAAGCTAACAGTGGATGTCAAAGAAGAATCACCCAGGACATCGCCATCTGCAACATAATCCTCTCTCCTTTCCCTAGTCACATTCATTGGCTGTTTGAAGGCCTCAAACCCATTGGTGAATTAGGGAGGAAGCCTACCCCAAGCATGTGAAGACTTCCCTCCAGGCCAAGCAATGGGTAGAAGAGAACAATTCATTTCAACAGTCTTGAAGGTGGCTGAATCAGATGCTGTGGAGTGCTTATAGCTTGGTCAGAAATCAAAGACGGGGCAGCTAGGTGGTATAGTGAACAGAGCACCAACCCTGGAGTCAGGGGGACCTGAGTTCAAATTCAGCCTCAGAAACTTAACACTTACTAGCTGTATGACCTTGGGCAAGTCACTTAACCCCAATTGCCTTGCCTTCCCCCCTCCAAAAAAGACAAAAACAAAAACAAACCTCCCCAAACAACAGAAATCAAAGACACTGAGGTCATCCCCTGCATCCTGGGCCATGACCATTTGTCCTGATTTTTGCCCTGCCACTGGACTTCTGATAACTCTGGAAGAGAAAGTGAGACTGAGAACTTTGTGCAAATTCTGCCTCACTTCAATCCAATTCATGTCAACTGAAGTCAAGACATCATGATGTCATTGGTCTTCTTTAAAATGAAAGGTGAAAAAATACAAAAATTCTCACCTTTTAGAAGATTTCTTACCTTTGGGACATTGCCCATTTCTTTAGTTTTTTGGGGGTTTTTGTTGGAGGAAGGAAAGGCAATTGAGGTTAAGTGACTTGTTCAAGGTCATACAGCTAGTAAGTGTGTCAAGTTTCTGAGGTCACATTTGAACTCAGGTCCTTCTGACTGCAGGGCCGGTACTCTATTCACTGTGCCACCTAGCTACCCCCTATTTCTTTAGTTTTTGAGAGGGTGTCCTAAACAAAAACTGCCCTGAGAAAGTCCACTGAGACCCTTTCCAGTAGGAGGTGTGGCTCTGCCCATTGGCCCACGTAGACTCAGAAAGTGTAGTGATGAGGTCAGAGCTGCTGCTTATGAATAAGCAGAGGCCTCTTCCCCTCCCCCTCCCCACTTGGAGTGACCACAGGAGGCTGAGATGGCAGTAGAAGTCACCTCTCTTCCTGCAAGGAGGAACTCAGAGTGTTCCCAACAGGAAGCCATGATTCCAACACCCTCCACATAAAGCCTTGTTTGTTCCCATTAGTCACAGATTTTGGGCTGGAATGGTCCTTATCCAACCCTCTCATTTTACAAGTGAAAAACTGAGGCCCACTGAGGCTGAGTATCTTGCCCAAGGTCCTGCAAGTAATTAAATGGCAGTATTGGAATTTGAATTCAGGTCCTTTGACTTTAAACATGATGGGGGGTTTTTCCTGTTGGCTTAGTGACTGGTTTACAGCAGGAAGATCTTGAGGGATATATGGACCGTTAGCAGAACACCTATTTTTATAATCTAGAGGCAGAGGGCAGCTACCCTGATGGGTTTAGAACACATCTAGGTCATGTCTGTGAAATGAGAGCCTAGACCAGTAGTATGCTGGAGCCAGTCAAACCTGACTTGCAAGAGCTGATTATTAAATTCTCAGCGTGAGCATTTATATCTTGGAAATCGGCAAACGCTCCAAAGCAGGGTTTGGTTTTTTGTTTTGTTGGTAATCTAGACTTAAGAAAGCAATGGAGAAAATATTAATAATTCAGATTAAATGTGAAAGTGTGTTGTGTATGTCCCCCCCCCCCCACAAAGAGCTGGTTGTTAAACATTTATCAGTATACTCTTGGATTGGATTGACATTTTCACTGGGGGAAAAAACTAAGACCTTTCTCCCCCCCACCCCCAAATACATCTTAGCTTTGGAAGTCTGCATAGTACACTCTTCTTTCTGAGATTATATTTATTTGTAGAAGCTCCTTGAGGAGAAACAATGTTTATGTCTCACTATCCCCACGACTTAGCACAGTCCCTTGCACAAAGTAGGCTCAATAAAACGATTGTTAAAGTGAGCTGAATTACCAGTAAGTGCCTCTCATCACCCTTCCTTTGGGTGTACAAAGGAGGCTATAACTGGTTTTCACCAGTGTTCAGACAGGTGATGAGTCCTGGACAACTTTCTCAATGGTCTTCAGAAGAGCCCCTGTGTATTCTATTTAGCCGGGGAGCAAGGGGAACTGCCAGATCTTTGCTCAATTTCCTTTCCTGGCAGGAAGTAAAGGTTTACAACGCCCAACTGTGCTGGAACCAAACCAGCTCTCTGGGGCCTCCAAGGCAGGTCCAAGGTCTCCATCATGCCCCCTTAACCTCAGTCTTTCAAAGAGTCCACGTAATTTTATTAAACTCAAGACTTGTATATTAAAGTTTGATTCTCCACCTGTTACAGTTATTGATACTTCTATAATGAAATCCTTATTGGGGAGGGATGGGGGATGAGGGTAATGGGGAGTGTGGGCAGAAGGGATGACTACAGTGAGAATATTTGGAATGAAGCAGGACCATTGTGGGGACAAATGAAAGCAAGTTCAATTGAAAGGCACTTTTCATGTCCCTGAAGTGAGAAGAAACCACTAGACTAGCCTTTTCCTTCTATGAGTTTCCAGTGTTTCAGCAGAACTACAAAGAATGACTTTGCTGCTCTGTGTATTCTCAAGCAGCAAGGAGGATCTTTGGGATAAGAGTAGACAAAGGCCTGGGATGATATTGGTCCAAGGGAAATCAAAGTCCAGTACTAGCCATAGGCAAAGGCTACCCCTTCTAGTCATTGGAGTTTACTCTTGAAAATCCAAGAGGAGGCCCATCTACCACTCCATGGACTTTTTGGTAGCAAATTTTAAAAATGCCTTGCTGATTGATGCTAGAATGGCTAAGGACCCTGTCAACCCCATTCTCCTTTCCTCCCCACTACTTACTCATTCAACTGCCTGGCTGGGGACTCAGCTGTAGCACATTAAATCCCCACGTCAATCTCACCACCCCTCTCCCCACTCCCCCAAAAAAGGAAATGCCAGGTCATGCATGTCTGATCTCCCTAAACCTTTAGGCAGTACCAAACTCATAGCCAACACCACCACTTTCTCCTCATATTGCTACAACTGGATCCCTTCAAGGTGGAAATACTAAATTTGTTAGGGTGGGGGATCCCCTTCTCTCTAACCAAGTTGGCAAGCAGGCTTATAAGGAGAAACAAGGAGCACCAGAGTCCTGCATCCTGGGGGGACAGGAGCAGAGGCCCTGTGCTAGGCTGCAGTCCCCCATGGGGGGAGTGGGTGAGCTGGACCTGTGAGCAGACATGAGGAGGGACCTAGAGGTCTCCCTCACTGCTCCTGGTAGCAGAATGTCCATGGCAGTGGTAAAGCCTGGCAGGAAGAGTGGCCGGGGAGCCTGGAGTCCAGGCAGCCCCGATGTCAGCAGCTGCAGTTGCTGGCCTGGGCAGGAGGCGTGTCGCTGAGAGCTGCACTCTTGCTGTTGCCGATGGCACCCGGTCCTGCTTCCAAGCTCTCATTCATCTTCTCGCAGATAATGTCCACCAGGCGCTCAAACACCTGCTTCACATTGATGTTGTCCTTCGCACTGGCTTCAAAGAACTCAAAACCTACAATGCGCAAGAGAAGGGATGTGGATGAGATGACCCCATGAAGGGTGTTACCCTCCACTTGCCCACCTTCCGTCCACCCCTCTATGAGAAAGCTCTGAATATGACTTGCCTTGGCCATAACCAGTAAACCATTCACTGGGACGATTCTACTGAAGTGGTAAGGAGGAACAACAGGGAACCAGGATGCTGTTCCCTGGGGAGACAGAGGCCTCAGTATACCTCCAGGCTATTGCTATGGAGGCCACCCTCTAAGCCTCAGTGGAGGCAGGGTAGAGAACAAGGCAGACTGGGATAGAGAGGGCCTCCCCTAGGGTAAGTGGGGGAGAAGTACATCATGTGGCAACTTCCTCTTTCAACTAACCCTTCTTGCTTACTAGGGGCCAAGCTATGATATTTCTACACTACACTCACTACAAGTGCTATCACTCCCTTCCAAATGTTGGTGCCCTGGAGGCCTACACGAAGCCCTAGTTATTCCACTCTAGTTGTGGCCCTGATAACCAAGCATTAGCCAGTAGTGAAGTGCGATGTACGAAGAGGCTGGAAGACCTGAGCTTAGGTCCAGCCTCAGACCCATGCTATCTGTGTGTCCCTGGACAAGTCACCCGACTTCTGTTTTCCTCAGTTTCCTCATCTGGAAAATGGAGGCTATAATAGCATCTGCCTCCCAGGGTTGTTGTGAGGATCAAAAGAGATGACCGTGAAAAGCACTTTACAAAGGTTAGTTCTGATTAGGGCTTTGGGGGGACCTCGTCAATCTCTGGCCTGCGCCCTGGTCAGACCACACTGGAGCCACATGTTTGGTTCTGGCCGCCATGTTTTAGGAAGGATGTTGACACACCGAAGCAGGATCAGGAGAGAGGGGCCTAGATGCCAAGAGGAGGGAGATGGGAGACTGTGCCAGGCAGTGATCAGCTGGAGGAACTGGAATTGTTTGGTTTAGATAAGGACGGCCGTGCAGGGCTAGGACTATTTCCTTTTTTGTCTTTGTATCCCCAATGCCGTGTGTGATTATTGTTGTTGAGTCATTTCAGCCATGTCCAACTCTTCATGACCCCATTTGGAGTTTTCTTGGGAGATATGCTGGAGAGTGGTTTGCCATTTTCTTCTCTAGCACATTTTACAGATGAGGAAACTGAGGCAAACAGGGTTAAATGACTTGCCCAGGGTCACATAGCTAGTAAGTGTCTGAGGCTGGATTTGAACTCAGGTCTTCCTAACTCCAGGTCCAGTATTCTAGCCATTCACCAAGTGTTTACTGAACTGAATTGAATTGGATTCAAACATCTGAAGACCTATCATAAGGAAGAGGTAAGAGGCTTGTTTGGCTTGGTCCAAGAGAAATAACAGCAGTGGACACCAGTCATCGAGAAGCCAATTTTGGCTCAAGAGGAAGAAGTTCAGGGACTGGATCTGTGATTTCATTGGCACGGGGAACTCACTGCCACCACTGCAGATCAGTACCTTCCCCAAAGCTTACAATGCTAGGGCAGGGAGCCCTTTGGTGACTCTCCCAGGGTCCCACAGCCAGCACGTGCCCAAGAGAGCAACTGAGCCCAGGTCTTCCAGGCTCCAAGGGCTGTTCTCCATCCACTATAACAAGTTCCCACTCATAAGGAGGCATTTTCTAACAACTGTAGCTGTCCCAGAGTGGCATGGATTGTTGCTGTGGGACAGTGAGTTACTCATCCTTGGAAGTCTTCAAGGGAGAGCAGCATACTGGCTACTCTAACAGTTGGCATTTATGTAGCATTTTAAGGTTTATAAAACACTTTACACATGTTATCCCATTTGATACTCACAACTCTGGGAGGTAGGTGCTATTATTACCTCCCCCCCAACACACACACTTTACAGATGAGGAAATCAAGGCAGAAAACCATCAGAGCTAATAAGTGTCTGAAGCTGGATTTGAACTCAGGTCTTCTTGACTCCCAGTCCAGCATTCTCTCCATTGCTGCTTCATATATAATTTGTCAGGTAATTTGTAGAAGAGATTACCACTTGGGTGTGGGTCAGGTTAAGTGACTAGAAGTCCCTTCTAATTCAGAGACTGAATGAATGTATGAATTATAGCCAATATTCCAATATTTAATTATTTGGAAAGGGATTACCTACTGGCTAGCTCCTCCCCACCACCTCCACCCTTGAGGCCTATCTCACTCCTTAGTCATCATATTTGTGAGTAAATCCAGTAATAACAAATTCATGTTAATATGGAGGGGGGCACCACTGTCTAGTTCTATCACTTGATCAGGTAGAGAATTCCCTTCATTGATACCAGTCAAAAATTCTTCGACAATTTGTAGGCCTAGACATGGGTGATAGGTTGGTTGGCTTTTATTGAACTGATATATATTTTTCTTTTTAAAAACATGTTGTTACAAAGGGATGACTCATTGGGTAAAGGATGGGAGGAGGGAGAGAGAGAGAGAGAGAGAGAGAGAGAGAGAGAGAGAGAGAGAGAGAGAGAGATTCAGAAATGAAAGGGGTGCAAAGACAAAAGAGAGTAACAAAAATAAGATTTAAAATCAAACCTCATAGCCAGGGAGTTGCCCAAGGCACATGTGGAGAAGTAAAGGGACTCACTTATGTATGCGTCAGAGGCAGAAGCCAGGGCAAGCCCTCTACTTACCATGCCAATCTGTATCTCAACGGTAATATTTATCTGAGCAGAAGGAAATTAGGAATGCCAGCAAAAAAAAAAAAAAGTTAGTGGAATGAAGAGAGCACAGAGAACGTGGAAGACTTTATCTGCCTCTATATTAGCCTCCATTTCCAGGAGCCCTGCAAACTTTAGGGGGGTAGATAGAAGTCTTGTCCCAGAGAAATTGCTCTAGATTTATGTTGGAGAAACCAAACAAGTCTCATAGCTCCTGCTTGTTTCTCCAGTCAGGCTTGCCCTAGAGATCATGGCAGTGCCAAGTCAGTTTCCAAAGTTCCCCAAGTTCTGGGGTGAAGAGATGGGTCATTTGCCCCTCCAACCATCACTAACCTAGGTCATCAGCAAGATGTTTCCCATCTTCTGTGGACACCACCCGCTCATCCTCCAAGTCACACTTGTTCCCAACGAGGATGACCTGTGCATTATCCCAGGAGTATGTCTTAATCTGTGTGGCCCTGGAGGGGAAAGGGAAGCAAACATATTTCTGCTTAGTGACCATGCTTGCCTCCAAGACTAGCTAGCTTGGCTAGACTCAGGGACCTGAATGACTGTCCCTAGTCAGAGTGACTCAGCCTAGTCAAAAGTGGATTAGGGAGACATCTGTGATTGAGGACTTATGAGTAGCTTGAAGAAAGGATCGACAAAGCTTAACAGTACTGTACTTCACTTTCTGGAGGCATCCTGGGGTGCCATGCAATCACTCACAGCAATGGCATCATGTCTCAAGCTAGATGGGAAAAGACCATCTTCCTCTTTTCAGTGGCTCTGAGAAATGGGCTGGGGGCTTTGAGCTTGCTTCATTTGTCCTTTTCAGTTCTAGGTGTAGGGAGCAGAGTTTTGGACATGACAGTATGAGCCATGGGGAACTTGGAGCCTAAGATTCTGGGCCGGATGTTGCTACCAGTCTCACAGGGAAGAAGACAGGACCACGGGCAGCAAGCATAGGCAGGGCTTTGGACATTGAAGATGGTGAAACTAATGGCCATGTAGAATCTGAGCTACAGCTGAGAACCCAATCCTCCTCTTCAGAGACTGGGGGGAGGGGTAAGAAGGGATTAAGCCTTCTATGTACAGGGGAAAATATTTGTATGTTCATTTTATATTCCTTTGTAAAAGCTAAAACAATCACAGTGTAGAAACAAAGAGCGCTGAAAGACTTAAGAACTTTGATCGGAGCATGACTGAGGAGGCGATGAAGCGAGCGCGCCTGCCGCCTCCTCACAGGGAGGTGCTGAACTCAGGGTGCAGACTGAGCTTTGTGTTTTTGGGACAGGGCCAATGAGGGAACGCATGCTGCTTGCCTATGTAGATTTGTTTGTGCATACTTTGTTTTTCTTTTTTTTTCTGGTGTGTTTGTGTATGGAGGGATGGGTGGGAGGGGGAAAAATAGATTGTTAACTGAAAAACATAAAATTACATTTAAAAACTTTTTTTTTTTAGATGAGGCTCCTTCCTCTCTTGGCAGAGAGGTGATGGTTTATAGGTGTGGAATGAAGCATACACCAGCTTGGACAATGTGTTGATTTCTTTTAACTTTGCTACAAGGGAAGATTCTTTGGAATTGGGTAGAGTCATTGGGAAGTGACAACAATGTTGTTGGGTTTTTTTAAAGAGTATCAATAAAATATTTCAAAAAGGGAAAAAAGCCCACCCAAACATAAAGAAGCCATTCTACGTAAGGCTAGCTTGAGTCCCCCTTGGAGGCAGACACTCCCTTCTACCAGCAGACATCTCTGCAAGGAACAGGGCATGTGGGTCTGGGGCTTGGCATCTGGCATTGAGAAAAGGGAATGATGGGCAGGGGTGACTCACCAGTCCTGGACGGCATTGAAGGATTCCTGGTTTGAGACATCGTACATTAGCAGGAAGCCCATGGCACCCCGGTAATAGGCAGTGGTGATGGTCCGATAGCGTTCCTGCCCTGCAGTGTCCTGCAGAACGCAGAAATGAGCTAACTTCTGCTCCTGGGTCTTCCTTTCCACCACCACCCAAACCCTGAAGCCTACCACATCCAGCCCTGATGTTGCTAGCATCCTGAATTTCCCTCATGTTAGCGATTTCCGAGGTGACTGAACACCAGACAACTCCTTTGCAATTGAGAATCCCATCTAATGTAAGAGCCTTGCTCCTGCCGTCAGGAAGCCTTAAATCTGGGCCAAGTGAGGATCAGTTAAATGAACTACTAATAACCTGCAGAGAAGACTCAGGGAGAACTTGATGGCTGTTTTCTTTTCTTTTCTTTTTCCCTCAAGTTTTAAACATTTTTATTTAAAGTTTTGAGTTCTAAATTCCATCCCTCTCTCCTTCCCCTCCCCCCACAGTAATCAATATAGGTTATATATGTGAAATTATGTAAAACAGGAATGGGGAATCTGGGGCCACATGTGGCCCTCTAGGTCCTCAAGTGCTGCCCTTTGACTGAATCCAACCGTCATACAAAAAGTTTGAGGACTTAGAGGGTGACATATAGCTGTAGATTTCCCACCCCTGAAACCATTTCCACATTAGTCATTTTGTACAAGACAACGTGAATAAAAGAAAAAAAAATTAAAGAAAATGAAAAATAGCCTGCTTCAGTTGGTATTCATTCAGTATCAGTTCTTTCTCTGGAGGTGGACAGTACGCTTCATCATTAGTCTTTTGGGATTGTCTTGGATCATTGTATTGCTGAGAATAGCTAAGTCATTCACAGGTCTTCATCAAACAATATTGCTGTTACTGTATACAACGTTCTCCTGGTTTTGTTCACTTTACTATGTATCAGTTCACGTAAGTCTTTTCAGGTTTTTCTAAAATCATCCTGCTTGTCATTTCTTATAGCACAATAATATTTCATCATAATCATACACTATACTTTGTTTAGCCATTCCCCAATGGATGAGTATCCCTTTGGTTTCAAATTCTTTTTTTTTAATTTTAATTTTTAAAAATTGATTGATTTCAAATTGTTACCATCACAAAAAGAGCTGCTTTGATGGCTGCTTTCAAGTAATTAAAGGGCTAACACATGGAAGAGGAATTCATCTTGTTCTGTTTAGTTTCAGAGGACAGTCAAACAGGAGAAATAGGGCTGAACGTGCAAAAATTTAGGCAAATGTGGGCTTCATATCAGAAAGACCTTCATATCATTTAGAGCTGTCCAAAATGGAATGACCCATCCCTGAGAAGCGGTGGGTTCCTATCCTTTGGAGATCTCCAAGAAGAGCCTGGTTAGCCTGCTCGACGGGTATGTTATGGCATTTCTTTTGAGTATGAGACTCTTGTTGAGGTCCCTTCTAAATCTTGAATTCTGTAATACAACTGTGACCTCAGGAAGCCTTTGATCTTTGGGGGGAGGCATGATCTGGATCCTGGAGCTCTTAGTCTGAAGGTAGACAAAGCCCATGTTCTCAGGAGATGCCCAGTAAAGTGGGTATGCAGGGAATCTCATATTGAAGTAGGGGGAGACTCTTCAGTGTAGTGTATACCCTGATGAATCACAGAATTAGGGCATTTCCAGTCCAACCCACAGCTGAAAAAAAACCCCCATGACCACATGCCTGACAAACAGTCACTTCCAGTGTGGGGGAACCTCCTACCCTACAATCCTGTGAATCTCCCAAGGCAGCCTTTGGTTCAGCTCTAATTGTTAGGAACCTTTTCCTGGAATGGAGCTTAAATTTGTCTCTTTGCAGCTTCTACACATTGTTCCTAATTCAACTGACCCCTGGAATCAAACACATGATAGTCCTTTGAATACCTGAAAACAGCTCTCCTGTTTCCTCCTGGTCTTCTCTTTCCCAGATCCCTGAACTTAGAGGGGAGATAAGTTTCCAGAGTTTCCTATCTGAAGGTAGAGACATGGCTTCTAACATCAGCTTGCTCCTAATCTGAGAGCAGAGACATGTCCCTTAGATCCAGGGGAAACTCAAGACGTATAAACTGTAAAACACTTTCAGGACATCAGCAATTCCAGATGCAAAGGATGCCCAGTGACGTTCTGGGAATGAGGGACAGGATGGGTAGATCTTTCTACTGCTCAGACTTCAGCTGATGCTTATTCTATGGAAGCAATGATTCTTGGGTACTTAACCCTCCTAGACACACACACACACACACACACACACACACACACACACACACACACACACTAGCATGCCTACAGGCCCAGTGAGCTAGGCCTCTTCCCAGCACCCACCATACACCCACAGCCCTGCTATTTGAGCAGACTGAGCTCAGGAAGCTCTGTGTTACTGTGGCAACCCCTGCCAGCCCCAGTGCTAGGCTCCAAGGTAGCCCACAGATGGAAGATGAGGATGCAGGCAGTAGAGAAGGGGCTGGTGGCCCCTCAGGTCCTTTCCTGGGAGAGAGGAGGGGAAGACCATGGTGTGAGCCTGGCTACACGTTCCCTGTTTGAGCCTGGCTTTGGAACAAAAGAGCCATCCATCCCATCCTGCAACACCTCCTTATAACTGTGCCCCAGAGTCTTTTCTGCCTTTTCAGGGTCATGGCTGCTGAGGAACAAAGGGCAGGCTGAGCAGAGGCCTCAAAAAAAGGAGGTGGAGAAGGGTAAGGACAGAAAAGAGGAGCAGGTTGTGAGGGCTGGGCTAGGCAGCGTCCCAGTCCAAGCAAAGAGAGAACAATAATATAAGCACAGTCCCTATGCTGCTGGCACCTAACAGTAGCTCTCAAATCTCTGTTAATTTGTGAGTCACCTGGACATTACCCACATCCCTAGGACACACACACATCTCTGACAATAGCCATCTGGCACGGCTGGTGCTGTTACCATGGCAACCAGACCTTGGTGACAGAGACCTGGAAGCCCAGGACTGTTGCACCAGCTCCTGCCCAGGAAGTAGGAAAGCCAGTGAGGATGTGCGACTGCTCCTTGCTGACTTGTTTCCAGGCCCCGGAGAGGCCCCTCTGTTTTAGCTCTGCTTCTGGGCATTGCTGACAAACCAAATTAGCTATATGGAGTGATACGGTGACTATGTCCCTCTTGTCAGATATGGGGCTCCCTGAGGGCAAGACTCAGGTCTCCCCACTCAGATTAGGGGATCCAATGAAGGCAGGGTCTATAATTGTGTATGAGACCACAAGGCTCACCCACCACACCCTAAAGGCATACTCTGATTCAACCTAGTCACCAGGCTAATTCTACTTCAGCCTTCCATTTCCATAGCAACTTCTTTCAATGGAGTGGAGTGGTAGGGAGAGGTGATATGCCCTCTTAGAGGTCGCCAGACCAGGCCCAGTGCCCAGGGACCTATCTTTGCTACTCTCTCCTCTTCTAGCATACTGATCAGTCACCCTCCCCCATACACACACATACACATTTGTACTACCCATTGGGTAGACCCCATTTCCCTACCATCATGCCTTCCATGGAGTCCGGTCCCCACCCTGGCACTCACCCAAATCTGCAGTTTGACCCGCTTCTCATTTCGGTAGACGGTCTTAACTTTGAAGTCAATGCCCACCGTGCTGACAAAAGCTGAGGTGAAAGAATCATCGGCGTATCGGAACAAGAAGGAGGTCTTCCCCACACTGCTGTTCCCAATGATAAGCAGCTTGAACATGTAGTCAAAATTCTGGTCAGCAGCATCTTTCTGAGCAATGTGGGGGTCTCCAGCTGAGGCCATCTGGGATGAGGAAAGGGCTTCTTTTTAGGTGAGGGACCACTTAACTTTCCCCTGTCCCCTGCATAGGTCTTTACTCCAACCCTTAGGAGAACTTTCACCTTCGGTGGTTTTTCCCAGTGGTCACTGAAGTGGGGATTCACAACCCTCTGGACAGTGAGGGTCAGGGAACTTACAGGGCCTTGAAGGGGGTGTGGCCTGCATGGACTTTGCCCCTAGAAATCTGTATGTTGCTACCTGGGAGGCATATAGAGAAGGGAAGGGAACCAGCCACCTGGCCTTCACCATCCCCCTCCACCCCCAACCCAGCTCCCCAAGTCAGCAGTCCGACTTTCTATTGACTTTGGCACCTCCTACTGCCACGCTGATCCAGGCAGCCCTTCCGCCTCCCCATCATCAGCCAGGTAAAATTCTCCAGGGTTTTAACCCCTTCCCCACCACCAGCCATGGCCAGCCACCCTCCAGGCTATCTTGCCTTACTTGAGGCAATTCAGTTTTTCTGCAGAAGAATCCCTTTTCAATTTCCAACTGGTGTCATACTCAGCCATGGTTCCAAACTCTCTAACTTAGGATTTGTCAAATAGGTTGGCTCCTTGTTCCTTTTCATCTCTGACTTCTTGGAAGATATAAGGACTTCCCTTAGAATGCCCTCATTTCCTCTGAGGATTCTCAGAGCCAGAGAGATTCTCTCCCCAAAGAGGCATTTCTAAGTATAGACACCCACTACTAATAGACCAAATGAGACAGTGTTAGAAATGCCAAAGGTTATCAAGATGATCACTGTGCTCCAGTATAAGAACCTTTCCCTAGCCCTCTGCCTGCCTGCACTAGATGGGCTGGGGATGAGAAGGAGGCAGGGAGACTCCTGAGTTTCCCAGAAAAGTCCTATCACATTTCTCCCCAGGTAGGGGAGTGAGACTTCTGAAAATTCTCTTCTTAAAAGAGGAACAAGTGATCTTTTCTTGAGCCATGAAAAGGTACCTGTCCAGTTTTTATTGTTTGTAACTACATACATAGTTCTTCCTTAGGTAGAACGTAGGCTCCTAGAAGGCAGGGGGTGGTTTCATTTTTGTCTTTGCATCTCCAGTGCCTAGCCCAGGTCTTGGCACCCAGTAGGTGCATTATAAATGCTTGTTGTTTGAATGAGGAGAAGGGAGCTGTCCTAAGGGACCCCTATCCCTCCCACAGGATGCTGTGTAACACAGGATATCTAACCTTCTCTTCATCCCACTTGAGGGCCCGCCGCTAATACTCAAGGCCCAAACCCTCCCAGGACCTGCTTTCATCTGGAAGAACCAGTCTGTGGAGAAAAAGGACAGGAGGGAAGGAAGTAGGAAACCCCTTTGGCTAGGATCGTAGGTCCCAGGGCCAAGCTTGGACTCAGGGTGGCCTCATGCCCCTTCACCTCCTCCATCCCAATGCAGGGCCGCCTCCCCCCCTCCCCATGACAGTTTCAGTCCTCTCCAGGCTTTGGACTTGTCACCTCCCTCCTCCCCCATCTGTACTGCAGTACTGGGGAGGTTTCCTTTGTAGAGGTCTGGAACCTGGGGGAGCAAATTTCCCTTCTCCAATTCCCCCCCACTCCCCATCCCAATGTGGCACCCACACACAGAAGGAGCTAGATAAGAGGGAGTCTCGGGCCAGAGCCCCTCCCCAAAGATGTGACCCAGTGACTACTGTGCCTCAGGTGGTTTCAATTCGCCGATCTTTGCGCGTCTGAAGTCGGGGAAGGACCCTGCCCCATTAACCTTCTACTCGGTAGAATCTATTGGGTGTAACTCTGGACCCTTTCACCCCTAAACCCCCTTCCATCTTCGAGTTCTAACAATAGAATCAGTCTGGTTCTCTGGGAAGATCCCAGTCAAAACCGGCCTTCCAGTCTGGCCCAGAAAGTTTCTCGGCACCGCTGGGGCAGGGAGGTACGGGGTCCTCACCTCTCTGGGGACCCGGTCGGGGTTCGGGTCGGGGCTAGGTGCGCCTCTGTCACACCGTCCACTCCCTCCGCCTACTCCGAGCACTTTCTAGCCAGCCCAAGCTCGGCAGCCGCCGCCTCCTCCCGGATCCTGGCTATACACCCAGCCCAGCCCCGCCCCACCTAGCCCCGACCCAACCCAAACGGGAAAGGGGGGGGGCGGGGGAACGAGGGAGGACCTCGGCCACAGTAACTGAGCCCTCCCGGGCAGGCCCCCTGGTGGCGAACAATCTTGGTTTTTCCCTCTCCAACAACGTCTCCCAAGATTGGGGTGACTGCTTGTGCCTCCCCTGGCTCTCGGCTCTCCGCCAAATCAATTTACATCGATTATAATTAGTGCAGAGCTATAAGTGTTATGAGATTTCCTCAGAACAACTGAAAAATATGGAAAAACAAGTACTATCATTCCTTTTACAGGTTAGCAAACTGAGAGCATACAGGTAGTCATGATCAGAAACCAGAACCAGAACTCGGCCTTCTAAGGGAAAAGCCTGTGCTTCCATTTACATCACTCTGTCCAGTGCCATTTATGGTTTTCAATCTTCTTTTGTTCAGCCACACCCGTACCCCTTACCCTAAACCTGGAAAATAGTTCCATCTCTGCTGCATCTGAGCTGGATCACCTTTAATCTCCACCCTATGCCCTAACCAAACTGGTCTTCTGGCCCCTGTGTACAAGATGTACCATCTCTTTTGACACTGTTGGTCACCTTCTCTGCCTGGATACCCCCTCCTCTCTTGTTTCTGTCTCATGTATCTGGCAACTCCTAGGCCTCCTCAGCCTTAAAGACACTTCATCCATGTCATTGCGGGTGTGCCCCAAGGCTCCATCTTCAGGTCTCTTATCTCTACACTTTGACTTGGTGGTCATTTCAGCATCTCTGATTTTAATTATCATCTCTGTGCTGATGGGTCCAAGATCTATCTAGACTGGGCCATCTTGCCTATATCCAGGCCACCACATCTTCCCTCACTAGAACTTTAGATTCTGACCCTGGGATTCCAGACCCAATAGGTGGGTTTTTGCCTTATCTTGCCCAGAACTAGGCCTCCATGTCACTTTTCAGCTCCTCACCATGCACATGACTCCACTCCCTGCCCTTCCAACTAGTCTTTATGTTTTGTCTTCTGCCATTAAAATATTAAATTTTTTGGGAAAAGAAACTCTCTGGCTTGCTTGTAATTGTATCCTCAATACTTAGCAGAGTGTCTGGCATACAGTAAGTATTTATTGTATGCTTTATGTATTTTTTCTCTTTCCTGAGCTTTGGTCAACACCAACAGTCTGCTGGACATTTCAAATTGGACATCCTTTGGCATCTCAAACTCAACCTATCCAAAATGGATCTTGTCATTATCTTCCCAGCCTCCCTCCCTGCACCATCCCCAAACTTCCCTATTTCTGTTGAGAGAAACACAGGTTAGAGACCTGTGTCCTCCTCACCCAACATATCCAATCAGTTGCTGAATCCTGTTTCTACCACCACATCTCCTGAACACATCCTCTTCTCTCCATTCATACTTCCACCAACCAGACCTCCATCACCTCTCACCTGGACTACTACAACAGCATTCTGGTCCATCTCCCTGTCTTGTCTACCCCTGCTCAAACCCATCTTCTGAAAAGCTTGCCAGTGATTTTCCTAAGGGGTAGGTCTGACCTCATCACCACTCCTCCTACTCAATAGACTTCATTGGTTCTTTATTACCTCTAGGATGAAACAGAAATTCTTCTGTCTTGTACAGCTCTTAACAAGCTAGACCCATCCTACCTTTCCAGATTCATTGTGCTGTGCTCCTTTCACAAACTCTTCCATCAAACTGGCCTTCTTGGCAACCATATACTTCATCTCCTATCACTATCCATCTTTCCATTATTCCATGTCTGAAATGAACTCTTCCTCCTAGCCTTCTGGAGTCCTTAGCTCCCTTCAGACTCAGTTCAAGAGCCACCATCTGTCCTCCAGCTGCTAGTGCCTCACCTCCTGATCCAAGGTTACCTCACTTGTTCTGTTAACAGTCTTTTCTTAGGGTCTAAGCTCCACGAGGGCCCCCACTAACTTGCTTTTGTCTTGGATCCCCAGTTTCTTTCCTTGTACCTGGTACAAAACAGGGGCTTGATAAATTCTTGTTGACCTGGGTTCAACTACCGATTCTGTTACTTGTCGCTGTGTAATCTTAAGCAAGTCACAACCTCTCTGGGCTTCAGTTACCTCATCTAAAAATAAGGGGGATAGACTCAATAGCCTCTGTGGGGGTGGGGTCTCTTTCAGCTCTAAACCCATGATCCTTTGATCTTCCACTTTCAAGCATTTACAAGGGCCACCTTTCTTTCCCTCCTCACCTCCTCTTGGAATCCCAAGATCTCTTCAATGCTCAATTTAGGTGCCAAGTTCCACATGGGGATTTTTCTAATTCACCCAGTCAGAGCTTCACCATCCTTTCCAAAATTATATCGTATTTCTTTTCTATTCACTTATCTGTGCACATGTTGCTGCTCTACCACTTCCCCCTTAGAATGTAAGCTCCCTGAAGGCAGAGACTGCTGTGGCCCTACTTCAGTGCTTTAGTGCTTGGCATGAAGTAGGCACTCAACAAACGCCTGTTGAATTGAACTCAGTCTCTCCAACTGTTAAATGAATGCGTTTGGATTAAACATGTATTTGAATCCTTGGAGGCTTCAGGAAAATGAGAATTGAATGGATACTTGAAGGGCAAGTAGTAGAAAGAACCTTGATTCCAGAGTCACAAGTCCAGGGTTCAAATTCCACCTCTGAGACTTGTGAACTTGAACAAATCAGTTAATTTTTGTGCTTCAGTTCCTTTAACTATAAAATGAGGGGGTTAGACTTACATGACCTAATATCCCTTTAAGCTCTAAAATCTTATGATCCTAAGAAGGGAGAGGTCAAGGGACCAGATTGCTATTGACTGGAATCATCTTTCTGTGAGGCTAATGCTTGGTCACATTCTACCCCAACCTGGACAACTGACCCTTCAATAGCTTAGATAATGGGAAGATGCTGTTCTGCTGGGGGTGGGGTGGGGGGAGGCAGTATATGTAGAATTGTCTTCCCTAACTCTAATCTAAGTCACACCAGAGGCAGTTGTGAGAAACCATTTTTTAATAGGAAATACATGATATAGAATCACAGTCACAGAAAGTCTCCCAGTTCTGGCTCAGGTAGCTAGAGCCACATCCAATATCTGGAACAGCCAGAGGAAGGAGGAAGAGCTATAAAGAGTGTCCTGGATCAGAAAATTAGAACCCATGACCATGGGCAGACAGAGGATAGGGAAGGAGACAGGCTCTCCTCTATCTTTTGGCTGCTTCACCCACATGGTCAGCTGAACAGAGTCCAAGTGAACCTGGTCCATGTGGATTAGATTTGGGTGCAGGGAAGAAACTAGAAGCCCCTCCTCTGAGCAGTATGAGGTCCTGCTCCTATAGGCTTTGGAGGTGCAGTGCCAGGAAAGCAAGGCAGATGCCATTGCTAAGCAGATTCCCCAAGTTGCAGAGGGAGGAGAGACCATGATAGTGGAAGAAGGTCTGCCGAAGGGCCCGATACTTGGGATCCTGCTCTCGAAGCCGACGGTAGGGGTCTTGGCCCTGGCCCTGGGGAGGTCCTGGGGGTTCCCCACCTAGACCTCGATCCTTCTCCATTGCTTGCAGGGCCCACATAGCAGCTGTAGTCCTGGGCTCTAGCCACCGAGCATTCAGAGCTGACAGAGCCAGGCTCAAAGCCAGGAGGCCCAGCTGGAAAGGAAGCTGTAGTTAGCTGGGGGGCTGGCCCTGGGACACTGCCCAAGGCCCAAGGTCATAGCTAAGGGTGGCCCTGGAGACCAGCAGCTGCCTCCCAGGGATTGCAACACATTCTATCAGCTGGGAGGAGGCAGGACAGGATGGAGAGGGTGAAATTCTTCATTCCTGCCAACTACCATTATTTACATAATTTTAATTATGCAGTCCAGAAGACTCCTGGGTATTGTATTATCCAGGGACAAAGTCAGAGAATATGTGCCCCACACACAACAAAGTGAATACAGAAACTTCAGCAAAAAGGAGTTTGGAGCACTGTCCTTGGTAGGTTGCTTACTCCTAGCATGCCCCATATCCTGGTCATTTGAGAAGGGATAAGAGGAAGCAAAGACAGATTTATCCCCCTCACTCCAATCAGGCTTATGAAGGAAGAGACAGTGGGTGGTACCCATTCCCCCAGGGAGAGGCCTAAGCCCTCCTGCAAAGACTTAAGTCCCCAGCCAGGCAGGTTTCAGAACAATGAACTCAGTGAAAAGCAGAAACCAAAAATGAGGTTTGGTCATCAGCACCAATTCATGGGAATTTAAAAACACTAACTCCAAGGAATAATAGCTATATTGAGAGACAGCTGGTCTAGAGGCCAGATGTTGTCTTGAAAGGACTGCAGAGTGCCTTAGGTTCTCTTCAAGCCCATGTTCCCTAGTCTCCAGCCTCCCAGGTCTCTAGTCCCCACCCACCGCCTCCTGGTACCTGACCAGCTTCTGCCAGGGTAAAGCTGAGCTTCACCAATGGGTGATGGAACAGGAAAATGCCCAGGCTGATGATGGCACAGGCCAGAGAGATGTGGAAGTAGAAGGGGAAGAGCTTGCTCTGGACCAGTCCGAAAGTGTGTTTAGGCAGGCCCCGGAACAACACAAATCCTAGGGGTGGGGTGGGAAAAGAGTTAAGAGGAGGCTGGCTGGAGAGCATAAAGAACATATTCTGACTCTGCAACTTGGTTCTTGTGTGACCTGGGACAAGTCATTTCCCCTTTCTGATATCATGTCCTCCTCTTTAAACTGAAAAGATTAGATTAGGAAACAGATCAGCCTCAAGTCCTGGAAATTCAGACCTTTTGCATTTGACCTAGGCTTTCACGCTGCAAAAGATAGGTATAGAAAGCTTGGGCAGAATAGGGAAGAGTAGGGAGTGTAACAGGTAAAAATCCCAGAGGTGTTACTTCTTAACTTCTCTGAGCTTCATTTCATGGGTGACTATGGGTATGGAATTTTGCATGCAATGTCAGAAGACCAGCATGAGTCCATAGGTTTGGCTTAGCCGTTACTTTTCTTTTTCGTAAGGGAAGGCTCACTAGGGCTGAGTATACTCAGAAACTACGGATGTATAAATGAAAGGAACAAATGAAAATTAAAATTAAAATGAGGTGGTCAGCCTAGTGCCTGGCACAGAGCCAGCATTCAATACACTCTAGCTGGCTAGTGGAATATCCAAGTTAGAAGAGACCTCCGGAGGAGGGGGTGGGGGGAGATTACCCAGTGGGTGAATTTCCTTTTGATTATCCCTGACAAATGATCATACATTCAGATGCTACTTAAATACTTCCATGAAACAGCCTTTTTTTCTTTTTAAAATTGGAATGTATCTTTTTACTTGATTTCTTTACCTATAAGGCAAAGAGTATTAGGTAGGGATCAGAAGGTCTGAGGTCTCCTTACAAAGGTTGGAAAGTTCATTTTTTTTACTGCGGAAACCTGCTTGGACTCTTCCTAACTCCAAATCTGTTAACAAATTCCTATGGTCCCAGCTCTAAACCTCAGAAAGCCACGAACTCCTGTTTTCTTCTCCCTTCCCTTCCCTTCCCTTCCCTTCCCTTCCCTTCCCTTCCCTTGCCCTCCCCCCCCGCCCCCCCCCTCGGCAAGGAGCAGAGTCCAGGGTCCCTGGAGGAGGGGAACGTACCTGAGATAAAGGTAACCCAGACCTGCATGCCCCAAGCACTGGACAGGATCAAAACCTGGCCCACCTTGGCCAGGTCACCCGGCTCCACCTCTGAAGACATTCCGCAGTCCCAGCTCCGCACCTGGGGGAGAGCAGGAGGAAAGAACCAAGCTCAGAGCCCTGCCCACCCCCCACCTCCAAGAAAGGAGCTGGGGTGCCCGCAAGGCTCAGGCATCCCAGGTCGGAGAGACCCAGAAAGGCCCGGTTCCCTGCACCTACGGAAGGGGGAGCGAGGAAGAGGGGGCGACCCTCTGGGGCCAGGGTCGCGGCTAGGGTCCGGGGAGTCCCTTCCCCAGTCCTGCGCGTGCAAGGACCTGAGAGTCACGGGCTGCCCGAAATCAGATCCCATATTCCATCCTCCCTACCTTCCCCACCAGGGGCTCCCGGTCGAGTGAGACTGTACCTAAGCTCCACTCCTGCCCAGCCGACCCTGGACCTCAGCAGCAGCCCTCCCCGCCCCACCACCTTAATACTTCAGGCCAAGCATTCCCGCCCCGCCTCCTCGCTGGTTTCAGACCAGTCCCATCGTGATCTCTGTAGCATTTACTCCACCCTCTTTGGTTTTAACCAATCAGTAAGGAGAATACTTATACAAAACCCGCCCACCTTGTCTCCTACCCCACTGCCCTTCCTCTTACCGCGACCACGACTCAGAGCTAATCCAATCATCTTTCGTCTCAGAGAATACAGACGAGGAACACAACCAATAGTATTGCAGAATCGCCGCCGGGTTGTAGAGCTACATATACAAAGGCTCCGCCCCTCCACTGTGACTCTAGACTCTATCCTGAGACTACCTCTACCTTATGGTGTCTCCATTGGATCAAACTTCATCGCTCCAGCTGGGGACTTTTTTCGTGGTCCCTCATGGGCTTAGAGTATGAGCATCTGGTGGGTATTTCAATTCTATGAACATTTATTGAGTGTCTGCGGTGTTCTAGACCCCAGCTGGAGGGACCCAGGGCAGTTTTGCTTTACCCCCAACCCTTACCCCACTCCCCCCAGCAAGGGCCACGCAATGAGGACACTATGGACGGGATTCCCCTCCAGATGTTCTCTCCCAGGTGCAAACATCTGGCCTTGACATCCCTAGGATCGAGTTCCAGTTTGAATGGCTGGGTCTAGGGGAAGCAGGATCTGATAGAATTCCTCTTCTGGCTATGTGGATTCCAGGGGTGCTTCCAGATGTGAACAGCTCTCTAGGGCTGGGGGGTGAGGTGGGGGGATGGGCAGGTATGGGTGCCTGGGCTTCCCTATACAGCCTCCTCACCCAGCACTAAGTATTCTTCCCACCCATCCAAGTGACTGTGTCCTGGCTGGAATTCCTCGGGATTCTGACAGCGCTGGGGTGTCCAGTAACTCTCCATGCTCAGCCTCCCCAAGGGAATGTGCACTGCAAATTCATTCCCAGTCTGATAAGCTGAGTGTCAGCTTGGCCCCTCAGAAGCCTTGGGGTCTGGGTATGTATGGAGTGATGCAGCAGTTTGGAGGGTTTGGGGGGTAGACTGAAGGCAAGAGCTAGAGGACTGAGGACCAGCGACAGGGAATGGAGGGGTGCATGGGGGGAGTTGGGGTTTGAGAGACTAAAGCCCAGGACTTGGGTGCCATAGTGCTAAGGTCCTGGGCAGGACTTTGAGATTGGGCCACTAGGAGAACAGGGAGCTGAGATTTCAAGGTTGGGAGACCTAGGGGACCTGGAATGATTAAGATATTGGTGGCTTGGAATAATCTTGAAAGAAGGAGCCGGTATTGTCCCCAGCAATCTTGAAGAATGATTTAGGGCCCCTTTGTGGGATCCCATTTAACGAGGTAGGGTGGGATCCCTGAGGTGTCACTGATGTGATCTTGGCTCTGAATGGCAGGTGTGGTTCATAACATCAACTCAGATTCCCAGAAGCTGAAAAATGATGAAAAAGACTCTCTGAAGAATGGACATCTCAGTTTCAAGGTCACCTCTTCCTTTGTTCTCTCAGGGTCCCTACCTCTCTAGATCACGTGGTGTGATAGGGGAAAGCCCTGGACACCTAATCAGGAGACACCTAGATTCACATCCCAGCTCTGGATGATGGATCCTTAGGAACTCAGCTCACTTGTCTACACCTCAGCTTCCTGTCTGTAACATCTGGGTTATTGAGGATGCAGACCACTTTGTACAAGGTTGTCAGAAAGCATTTTGCAAAACTTAGCCTGATACAGAAGTGGACGCTGTTATTTTTATTATTGTAGAAGCAGTGTGGTTCAGTAGATGAGAATCTGGGCTTAGACTCACTAAAACTTGGATTCAAATCTCCTTCTGACTCTTAGTAGCTATTTGAACCTGACCGAACTATTTAATCTCTATGTACTTCAGACAATCTCCTAGGGCTTAATTACTGTTATAGAAGGGAAAGCCCTTTGATCTGTATTGGGAGAGACACATCCCCACACAAGCAGCAGTTAGAGGCACAGCCCTTTCGAAGGGTTTGTGGGTCCTGTGATGGTGCGTGATGTGACTGTGTGGTTTCTGCCCTCACCCCAACTCCTATAGAAGTGGCTGATCTCTGAGGATACCTTTTCCTCGAGCCCAAAGCTGAATGGGAGTTCAAAGGAGAACATGACCAGGAGTCAGAATGGGAGCAGAAACAGGAGTCGGAGTCGGAGCCTGAGCCCGAGTTCAAGACCTCTGATGGAGGCCAGTGACCAGGTACAGGCATGTTCTTGTATATGAACAAGTCCAATGGGGTACCCACATGCGTACACCAATTAATAGCTTAGGGGCTTCTTCAAGTTCAGCCTAGCTTCTTCTCTACCCCCATGCCTCAGTTTCCCTTCTGTGAATTGAATGAATGAATGAGGAGACCCTGAAGGATTTGGGGGAGGGAAAAAAGCCCAGATTGGGGTAGGATTGGATTCTAGAGGTAATTGGAGGGAGATCTGGAACAAGGTCTAACATGCCCTCTACCCTTTTCCCCCATGATCTACCATGCTGGCCCTCAGAGGAGCTTGGAGACAGACAATTCTAAGGCCCAAGGTAAGGTGCCCTGGGGCCACAGGAGTAGGGAGGATGAGGCCAACAGCCCAGAGAGCTGGGGGAAGCAAGGGCCTCTGTTTTCTGTAGAATAGGTAAACTCAGACTGTTTTCACTCCTTCTAGGGCCTTCCTTGCCTGATGGGGTGAAATGGAAAACAGGGACTATGATCTCTGATCCCCTAGGCAAGGTCTCCACCATCATGATTCCTGATTCACAAAAGCTCTTAAGGACAGACTTGGATTGCCTGAAAAGTCAGCTTCAAGCCCAGACCAAGGTGAGCTGGCCCATCTCCTTCCTTTTTGTCCCTTCTGATGTTGACTCTATTGCAACCTCTTATCCTGTTTTCTTACCCCAAACCCTTCCTGTTACTAGGCCTTTGAGTTCCTGAACCACTCTGTGACCCTTCTGGAGAAGGAAAGCAGCCATCAGAGGGTTAAAATCCAGGAGCTAGAGGGTGAGGTTGGATCTAGGGAGTCAAATCACTAGGATTTGTAGGTGAGCTCAAGGTTAGGAATAGGGAGGAGTTTCCAGGGCCTCACACCAATCCCCTCTGAACCTAGGTGTGGAATTTAAAGAGATTTCCTTTTCCTTCCCAGAGGGGATGGTAGGAGGAGAGACAGGGAGGCTCTGGGCAGGAGGTGAGGGTCAGGCTAAGATCAGAGATCACACTCTCCATCCATCTCCTGGCAGAAGTGATGAGCCTGTCTTGCTGCCCAGCCCAGGATGACCTCATTAGACGAGGGGCAGAATTAGGGCGTCAGGAGCTGTGGCGGGCACTGGCTCGGGGCCTGCAGGAGGTGAAGGAAAATCTTCGTGGGAGTGAGGAGGTCCAGCGGGGCCGTACCACCCGCTCCCTACTACAGCTGGGCCAGGAGATTCGGGAAAGGTGTGGATCCTGGCTTGGGGGGGTACAAGATTTCTGAGATCAGTAGAGAGATCTTAGGGTGAACAGGAGAGCTAAGGAAGGAGAAAGGGGTGGGGGAGCTGGGAGAGGTTAAGTTAGGGACTCTGTGGCTGTGTTATCATTCCCTCCCACCCCTGCACCCCCCACAGCAAGAAGTTCCTATGGGAGGAGCTGGAAATGCTGCAGGAAGAGGTGACCTACATCCAACAGAAACTCAGTATGTTCCCCCACCCCCACTTGTCACCCCCTTGCCCAATTCCTCTGTCTCTTCATTCCCATCTCCCCTCCCTCCAAGGGCTCCAGCCTCTGGGCTGAGGGCAGGGGTCACCAATTCCCCCCTTCATCGCTGGGGAATGAACAGTGGTTGATATTGGCTCAGTTTTTCTCTTCTCATATCTCCAAGACCTGGATAGAGGCGGGGGGGGGGGGGGGCACTACTCTTTCCTGATGGCCCCTTCATTCTCTTGTCCCCATGCCTTTATTCAGAGTCACAGGAAGAAGAAATCACCAAAAACCTTGTTAATATCAAGAAAATGCAGAAGAATCAGGTGAAATGTCGAAAGGTGAGGGAAAGGTAGCTGCGGGAGTGGGTCAAGGAAGGATACAAGGGGGACAGAAGATGACCAGGGAGGGAGGAGGTAAGGATAGCCAAAGTCTGAATCTCCATTTCCCTTCCACGCCCATCTCTGGCTCAGCTTGGGCCAAGGCTGAGGGCTGAGCTGAGATGCCTGGGGTTGATGCAGGAGAGAAGGTAAGGAGAGGGCCTTACCTCTACCCCTATTCACCCCCCTACCCCCAGGTCCTAACGAAGATGAAACAGCAGGGGGGCATGGTATCTGAGGAGGATTCTAAGTCCAAGGACTGGTGGGGGCAGGAGGAGCTGGAGGAGGAGCTGAATGACATATGGTGAGAAAGAAATCCAGGGTACCAAGACTGGTTCCTTGAGCCCAGACCTTTATGAGCCCCCTCCTTGATTCCCAGGAACCCACATTCCCTCAAATCCCCTTCAAGTCCCTACCCAATGCCAGCTCCTAAATAAGGCAAGTTACTCCCTCTCTCCATACCTCAATTTCCCCATTTATAATATGGGGGGGTGGGGATTCATTGGACTAGATGATACCCAAGACCTTGTCCAACTTAAAACAATCTTGTGAGGCTAAGACTTATTAGAAAGGCACATGATGAAGATTCCATTGTCCCGACTCCCGTCATGACCGGGGCCTCACTGCTCACTACTTCCCCTGTCCAGACTTGGGGTGCACATTCCAGCCCTCTCCTCCTCCAGGTCAGCTGTAAATACTCTTCAGAATGCCATTGAAAACTTATCATTGACTGAAGTGAAGCACCGTGGAGTCCTCCGGAGTGAGTGCCCAGGGGGAGGTGAGGCTCTGGGGAGGAGAAAAATGCCTCCCCCACGACTACGTTCAAAATACCCCTTCTGGAATTCCCTGGCACAGGCCGGAGGGTGCGCCGCTGTGTGAGTCCACCACCACGGCCAGCCTGGGCAACAGATTCGGATTCAGATGTCAACCCACCTCACAGCCCATAGCCAATAATCCTGATGCATGCAAGACTCCTTCAGTATGGCCCGTGACAATCTCCAGCCCCTGAGCCCCACCCCACCTTGGCCCCTGGCCCCAGATGTGGCTTCTTCAGGACCTCTGACCTCAACCCTTGCTCTTACCAGACCCTTCCTAGCCCAGCTTCCTCCCTAACCCATGCCTTTGTACCCTTCATTTCTGAGTAGCCCTGATGAGGATCTGACCCCTCACATCACCAATCTCTTCACAGGCTGAGCTGCTGGGACCTGTCTGATCAAGGGAAGGGAGACCTCCCTGAGGGGAGCCTCGGTCACCTCCCAAAATCCCCTAAGAGAGAAAATAAAATAGGAGTGGCCTCTTCCCCAACACGTCTCTCCTTGCTGACACTGCTTGCCCCTTCTCCTTCTTCCGTCTTCTAGAAATGGGTAATTCAGTGGGGCTGGGCTCAGAGACCAGTCTTAGGCAGGAGTGAGTGCATAGCCAAGTCAAGGCTAAAATGAGCTTGAGTCTGTGACCTTGGTCAAATTAGAACAGTCAAGGGGAGCCCTAGCTCCAAGCTCAAACTATTCACACAGCCATGCTCCTCCTAACAGTCTTACCGCGCCCTACTCCCCCGCCCCCCGCCCCAGTCACCCAAGCACAAACGTCTCAGTCAAAAAAACACCGCCGCCCCTCCCCTTCCCCTTTTCCTTTCCCCTTCCCCTTCCCCTTCCCTTTCCCCTTCCCCTTTCCCTTCCCCAACACAGGTGGCTCGATCCAAAGGTTCCATACATTCATTCAGCAAGCATTTACTAAGCTTCTAATGTGCCGGGGACTGTGCTAGGTGCGGAGGAGAGAGAAAAAGGAAATAGTCCCTGCCTTCAAGTAGGTTACATTCCGGGTCTGGTTCCCTCTCCTGGATGAGTACTGGAGGCCAGATGTGAGCTCCAGGGGCCTCGGTGGGGAGGTGGGGGAAGGTGAGCCTGGGAGCATTTTCACAGATGCCCCGCCCCGGGGCAGGCCCGGTGCTAATGAGCCGGCGCACGCCTGGCGCACTCCCACCCCTCCCTCCATCTCTCCATCCATCCTTTCCCTTGGTCCCTGCTGCTGTCTTCGGCTCGGCTCCCGAGGCTTCGGCTGGCTAAGGCAGCGGCGCCCAAGAGAACCAGGGTTAGGCTAACCTCCGTCTGTGTCTGCCTCTGCCTCTGTCCTCTCGTTGGCCCGCGACACCTGGACATCTGGGACAAAGGCGACCGGCTGGGCCTGGGACTGGCCTCCCCCGTCGTGGGACGTGGATCCGGGCCATGGAGCGGCCGTGACCCAGGTGGCGGTGATGAGGAGTGGGCCGTGATAGGGGGTCCACGCTTACGGGGTGGGGGAGGGAATTCGAGAGCCGTTGTCAGGGGATAATGTGGGGAAGGGTACTTGGGATCGCCTGGTGGCGTTGGGAAGAGGCAATGGGGGAGGGGGAGACACCGTGTATGTTTGCACGCCTGTGCGAGGCTACGAGCCTGTGTATTCTCCCACTCGCTTAGGCTTCCCCTCCCAACAAAACATACAAACACACACACACATACACACACGCACACACCCTCCTGTGATGGAAACGCCAGTACAGCAGGATTGGAGCTGTCCCCGGGGGTTGGGGTTAAGAGAAGGTGGGAAGGGGGTAGGGGTTGGTGTCAATGGAGCCCCTCCATATGATGAGGAATGCTGTAGCCTAAATGAATCCTTGGATGGAGGGGCAGAACCCCTTGGAGGGAGAGTGGGCTGGAAAGAGAAAGCAGGAGCCAAATGGCCTAGAGTTTTCCAGTCTTTTCCGGGTTATTTGAGGGAAAATGGTCTTAGCTAGGTTTGGACCTTCTCCAGCATTTAGCAATAGTCTTCTCCAAACACATAAGGCTTTAAATCTTTGGGTGATTATTTTCTGAGACAGTTACCCAATGAAGGCTATATTACCGGGAGAACTTTCTAACTGATAGTAGTTAAGGGTTGGGGAATGTTCTTCCAAGGGATGCCTTTCTCTTTCTAGTGAGGAAGGGAGGGACAGATGAGAGACTGAGGCAGAAGGGCCAGTGTCAGGGTTGGTCAGACACAACAGACTCAGTAAAACCTTAAAAACTTCTGGGGTGAGGGAGAAGACTGAGCCTTCTGTTCTAGGAGATTGCAGTCTGAGGGGTTGATGGAGGGTGCATCTGGGGGGCCTGTGTGACTGGGCCTTTCTCCCAGGCCCCTGCCAGTTGTACCCTTCAACCCAATCCCACCATGGCGAGTGGGCGGCCAGACCTGAAGAGGAGTTTCTCCATAATACCCTGCTTCATCTTTGTGGAGGTGAGGACCATGCAGATCAGCATGGAGGATTTGGGGGAGAGGTTTCTGGAAGTAGAAGAGATAACCTCAACTTTAATCACTATTTTCTCTCTCCTTGGTTTGTGACTATCTCTGTCCTGATCTTTGTTCTCTTTGTAACTTCTCTTTCTCTCTCCTTCTCTCTGTCTCTCTCCCTCTCTCTGTCTCTCTCTGTCTCTCTCTCTCTCCCCCTACCTCCCTCCTTTTTCCCTCCTCCATTTCTTTACCTATCCTTTCTACCTCTGTGCCCCCTCCCCAATAACCCTTATGTGGCGTTCCATTGTGTCTTTCTTGGTGGCTGTTTGTTTTTCTTCTCCCCCTCTCTTTTCTGTCTCTCACCATCCACCTTTGCCCGGGCCTGGCCTGGCAGTCAGTACTCTTGGGTGCTGTGGTACTTCTTGCCTACCGCCTGGAATACACAGACACATTCCCAGTGCACATGCAGGGCTTCTTCTGCTATGACAGCACTTATGCCAAGCCCTACCCAGGGCCTGAGGCCGCCAGCCGTGTCCCCCCAGCTCTGATCTACCCACTGGTCACTGCAGGGCCTGCCATCACGGTAATTCCAAGGGTCTTGGAAGGTGCTGATTGTGAAGAAGGGAGGAGGGTGATGAAGGTAGGGCTCCCCCTACAATCTTGGTCTTTCCTCCCAGATCCTCCTTGGAGAGCTTGCCCGGGCCTTCTTCCCATCTCCCACCTCAGGAGTGCCTGCCCTGAGAGAGAAGACCATTGTGTGTGGGGACTGCTGCCGCTTCAGTCCAGCCCTCAGAAGGCTGGTCCGCTTCCTAGGTGTGGGGTTAAATTGGGACTTAGCTAGGTGGTGGGGCAAATTGGTGTTAGTTTGAGGGGACCTGGGGAAAAGAATGAATTGGAAAGTGTTCCAGGGCGAGGGGGAGCCCAAACTCTGCCCCTGGGTGGACTGTAATCTGTTTTTTCTATCCTTCAGGTGTGTATTCCTTTGGCCTCTTCACCACATCCATCTTTGCCAATGCTGGGCAAGTAGTGACGGGGAATCCTACGCCACACTTCCTGTCCGTCTGCCATCCCAATTACACGGCTCTGGGCTGCCCACCACCAGCCACAGACAAACCTGGACTGGACCGGTATGTCACCGACCAAGGGGCCTGTGCAGCCGGCAACCCTGCCTTGGTTGCAGCTGCCCGACGTGCCTTCCCCTGCAAGGATGCGGCCCTGTGTGCATTTGCAGTCACCTATACGGCGGTGAGTCTGGGCAACACCTAGAGAGGGCTGAGACAAAGTACCAGACTCCAGGCCTCTGCCTCTGAAACCTGCTGTCCCCACCCTTTCCCCTCTCTAGGCCTCAGCTTTCCAGTCTGTAAAAGATGCCCCTGTGACCCCCTCTCTCTCCTTTCTCCAGATGTATGTCACACTGGTATTCAGGGTAAAGGGCTCCAGGCTGGTGAAACCTTCTCTCTGCCTTGCCCTGCTCTGCCCAGCCTTCCTGGTGGGTGTGGTCCGTGTGGCTGAGTATCGGAACCACTGGTCTGATGTGCTGGCTGGATTCCTGACTGGGGCAGCTATTGCCACCTTCCTGGTTAGTCTCTTTGTGGGGCTGGGCCTCAACATCCCCTGGAGGATGCAGATGGGAGGAGGAGTAGATTCTATAGAAAGAAAGAGGGAAAGTCAAGCCTTAGAGAAAGCCGGGGTATACCCTAGACTGAGAGATAGGATTTCCCTCTACTGCCCAGTTTGAGTTCTGTGTCTGTGACAGTTTTTGGTCTCTGGTGGGTAAAAGATTAGTGCCTCCCTTCATTCCTGCCTCAGGTCATCTGTGTTGTCAACAAGTTCCAGAGTCGAGTGCCTCTAAGCCAGAGAGCATTCAGATGGGAAGGTCTGAGTCCAGTGCCTGCCCTTGAGAACCCCCTTGAAAAGTTAAATTCAGCCCAGGTAAGGGGCAAGCTGAATGCCCCCCACCCCACTTCTTAATTTCCGATTCCTGTACCCAGCTGGTGAGCTAGAACCTTGGACTTCTTCTTAAAGGACTCAGTTTCCTGATGAGGGGCTGACTCTTCTGGGTCTTGAGAGTAGAGGTCCCCAGATGACATTGGGGAAGCTTGGGGGTGGGGCTAGAGATGGGTCCACCCCACCCGGTCACTCACAAACCTGGCAGGAAGGGGACCTGGGGTATGGTTCATTTGGTAGAGGGTTATTCTCGATATTTCTAGAAGTCTTAACCAAACAGCCGCCTATGAGTAGTGCTGCTTCAAACCAGGGAGAAATTTCTCCAAATGTTTGGAGGGCCTGTACTACTATGGTATAGTGGAGAGAGAGCCAGAGGTCCCAGATTCAAATTCTGACTTTGCTATTTATTAACTGTTTGACCTGGGGCAAATCACTTCACCTGATCAGGCCTCAGTTTCCCTATCAGTAAAATGAAGGGGTTAGACTGAATGATTTCTAAGGCCTTTTACTTGTCCCACCCCACCCTTGCTCCCATTTGGAGGTCATGACTAGTGACCCCTAACTTGGGATCCCTTTCTTGAGAAGGATGGTAAAGGGGGGGAGTATGGTTAATGCTGGAAACTCTTTTTCTTCCATGTGCCCCCTCCTTTCCCATTCTACCCCCTCCATTATTGCCCTCCTGGTGTCCACCCTAACTGGGGGGGGGCCCTCAGTCAGCTCAGGAACAGAAACAGGAGCCGCCGGGACAGGGCCAGGGGCCAGGGCTGGGGCCAGCCGGGCCACTAGCCCGCTCCCTCTGCCTGTCTGTCTCAGGAGCCCAAGACCACTGCACCCCCGCTGCAGCCTGCCCGCCTCACCCCACCCAGTGAGTGAACTCCTTTTACCCTCCCCCCAGAACCCACCTTCCATACCCAGCTCTGGTTTACTCTGGTTCCCTAACTCCTCCTTGGGACCAGCCCTCTCCAGCAAGCCTCCCTTCCTTCCCTGGGCCTGCTTTCTTCAGCCTCCACTGGGTCAGATGATATAGTGGAAAGGGCACTGAATTGGGGATTACAGGCTCTGGATTCAAATTCAAGGTCTGGATGGTACCTAAGGTGCTTTCCAGCTCAAAACCCTAATAGATTCAGGTTTATTGGTGGAAAATAGCCTGAAAAAATACCGCCTCCCTCTCCCTGTCATCTCAAGATGGGGGGCTACCAGCCCTTCCCCTATTCCCTGCTCCCCAAGACTTCTGTGCTTTGGAGATTCCTACCCCAGCATTGCTTTTGCCTGTTTTCCCAGAGCTGCAGAGCTGTACCCGTCGGGGCCACCTGATCCCCAGCTGTGTGTCTTCCCGGGCCCCCCCGATGTGTTCTTCCCCTCGTGTTCCCCGCGCTCGAGTGAGGTCTGAGCCAACATTGCCTGCCATGGTCCCTGGACCCAGCCAGGGCCCCCCACCATCCCCTGGACCATCTGTGGCAGGTGGGGGTGGAGGTGGGGGTGGCCGGGGCCGAAAGTTGCTGCTGCCCACCCCTCTGCTGAGAGACCTATACACCCTCAGTGGACTCTACCCCTCTCCCTTCCATCGGGACAGCTTCAGCCCCTACCTGTTTGCCAGCAGGGACCACCTGCTGTGAACTCAGGTTCCTAGGTCCTGAGAGCCTCTGGCCCCAGATACCCCGTGGAGCCAAATGTTCTCAGGCCTTATGTATGTGTCTTGTGTGTGTGTGTGTGTGTGTGTGTGTGTGTGTGTGTGTGTGTGTGAGTGTGAGTGTGTGTGTGCACCTCTGCCTGTGTGTGTGTGGCCCCATCAGCCACAAGGGTATAGGGATGGATGGAGATTTTAAAGAAAGTTCAGGCCTGAATGGCTTTGTTTCTTACCTTTCTCTCTAGCTGACTGGGCCCCAGGAGAGTCTTCATTGCTTGATCTGGGGGAATTTGGCACTGGGAAAGCTGAAGGGGGAGACCTTCCATTGTCCCAAGGTTTGGAGGGGGGACAGAAACTCCTTCTTTTTAGGCAGGAGCTAATAGAAATAACTTTTGACTTCTTACTGTATATTGAGGGCCTCCATGTCTCAAAATTCTAAGAGTGGTTGGAGTTGGTGCGATTCCAGCCAATGAGAAAGCCCATGTTTCAGAGACTTGGGAGTGGGGGAGGTGGACATGTGGACAGATGTCTGACACCAGCCAATGAGAGTGCTTGGTATCTAAGGATTACAGGGAATCTTGGTGCTTGCCCCAGGGTTGGGTCCTAGATATCTCAGAATGCCAATAATGGGTAATGATTCCTAGTGATGGACCCTAGGTATCTGAAAATTCTTGGGGTTGAGGGGGGAAGGGAAGGCAGTTTCAGCCAATGGGAGCCCCTTCTGATTATTCTAAAATTACCCCCTCTTCGGACAGCAGGATGGAGAAAGGAAACAGTGAGTCTGACCAGGGGGGAGGCATTGGATTGTCAGGGTCCTTCTCCTGAAGCCATGTCTCTCATTTTCTTCCCATTGTAAGGTCCCTTGATGGGGCAGTTCCCACCCTACCGTGATAGTCTCCCCTATCCTTCCAGCCAAGCTGGGTTCCTTCCCTTATCCTCTCCATCCCCCTCAATTTCAATCATTATCTTAATGACCCTAAACTCTGAATTCCTCTCCAGTCACCTCGCTGGGAAGGATTCCCTTCTACTCTATGCTCTGAGAGTAAAGGGAGTAGTTGAGCAGAGTCTTTGAGGTCAGGGTGTTGTCTCCCCCAAGTGCCCTATCCCTCATTTCCTTGGTCCTAAATTGGGTGGGGGTGGGGGTAGGGGTAGGGATTTGCCTTTTGGACCTAAGGCCAGAGTCTTGTGGTGGAGAATGGAGAGGAGGTAGGGGGTTTCTTGTGACCTACGCACTTGGGAGATTAGCTTTCATGGCCTGCTTCCTCATCCCACCCCAACAACAACAAAACAAAAACAGAAAACAACCTTTTCTCTTCCTGAACTGGCTGTGCCAGTTCCAGGGCACAAAGCCCCCAACAGCCCTGGCCTTGCCCCAAGGGAAGCTAAAGGGGTCAGCAGAGAGAGAGACCTCTCCTCCACTCCCAGTTTCACAGCCTTT
The DNA here is from genome assembly GCA_028627135.1 of Pseudochirops cupreus. Lineage (NCBI taxonomy): Eukaryota > Metazoa > Chordata > Mammalia > Diprotodontia > Pseudocheiridae > Pseudochirops > Pseudochirops cupreus. Next base: position 528,394,412 of record CM053580.1, read on the forward strand.
AATAAATATCTGTTTGTATCAGAAATACCCCAGCATCTGTTTCCTCAATGCCTACAACAGTATACATGTGACTCTTCTCCCTGAATGTAACTAACCATGTGCCTGTGTGGTGTGTGAATATGGCTGGAGCATGTGAGCAAAAGAAACAGAGCTGGAATCAGGACTGGGCCATGGAGCTTTGCTCTGGCCTAAGTACTTTAGATGGTGCCTTCAGCCTCAAGTTTAAAATATTTCTTTCCCTTCAGTAGCTTCAACACCTCTCATTGTCCAGAGGCTTGCTCTTTCCAGTGGTCACTGTACCCGCTGCCCCTCCAGGTTGACACCACTTCCCATCAGTGGCCAGTCCTTCAGCCATGGTGAACACTCCTGGTATCCTGGGCCTGGAGTCTGTCTTCTCCCACCCTCACCCCAACCCCCTGCACCAAAAGCAAAAGGCTGTTAAGTCGGTAAAGAGAATGCACCAAGCTATTGTAAGAGTCTTCATTGGCTCTGAGATGCACCCCACAATCAGGACACGAGTGTGGTCCCTCTGTTCATTTGCTTAGAGATTATGATATGGAATAGATCTCTTCCCCACTCTGGAGATTTGTAAAATGAAGGGATTGAATGGCACGATCTCGAAGGGCATTCTTATTCTGAAGTTTTATGATAGATGGTTAAATGGTTTCTGGCTTGAGAGCCCCATCCTAGCTTATTCTCTCGCTGTCTCTTTGTCTCTCACACACGTACGTCTTAGTCACATGCAGATATAGGTATCCTCAAAGACAAAATCACAGTCACAGATACAGTCATTTTTTTGCGGGGGGAGGGCAGGTGCTTGGCCTGTGTGACTCGCTTCGCATTCCACACTTCGGCTCCCTGATTGGGAGTGGGAGCAGGAAGGGACTGGGACCCATTTGCTTTGACCTGCCATCCTGGCAAGTAACTGGAACCCACGTTCCTCGCCTTTCCACCGGCCGAGAGTGGGGGCGTGGGGGCGTGGCCGCGGGGGGGGTAGGCGGTGGAAAGGAGTGAACGGGGCTAGGGCCAGGGCAGCCTTCCCCGGCCGGGCGGTGTCCAGCGGCTCCTGCTGCTGCTCTGGGCCTCGCCCCCTTCCCTGAACACAGTAGCACGATTAAGGTCCGGCAGATGCGAGGGGAAGTAGGGAGCAGGAAGGGAAAAACTCGTCGGGGATGGGGGCTTCCCGCAGGTGGGGGGCTGTCAGGAGGAGGGAGCCTCTGTCTGGCCCTCACCTCCGCCCAGGGCCCAGCTCGTCTTGCTCCCTCCACCGCGGAAGGGGGACGCGAGGGGAGGGGAGCACAGTGGGTGGGGTGGGATCGGTGGTTTTTCCAGAAACACAGAGATTTCCGGAGGGGGGCAGTGGGAGCTGGGCTGGGCCGGGCGGGGGCGAGGCACGGGCGGCGCAGGATTCTCCCGGGATCCACAGACAAAGGGTGAGTCCGTCCTCGGCCCTCCACTCACCACGACCCTGGTCTCCTAGAACCTTGGCCCTTGACCCTCAGAATCCCGAATTTTCTAAGGCCTGGGTCTCTTCTCGCTCGGGCACTGATCCCTTGACCCACAGAACGCTGAAGCCAACCTCCCCGCGCCCCACCTTGATCTCTATAACTCAGAACTCCCCAGTCACTGGACTTTCAGAATCCCTCAGGTCCCTGGATGGGGCCTTCAGGCTGGGAGCCCCTACTCAGGCGAAGGCTGGAGTGAAGTCACTCCCTATGCTGAACCGTATATCTGTCCCGGTCTAACTCCCGTTTCAACCACATCTCTGTGTTTCTATCTCTCTCAATATCTCACAGGGTTATCCATGTCTCTTCTCCCTTCACCCACAGTTATTACCCGGACTACTGTTCTACCCTCTCCTCCACAGACCCAATCTATCTGGCCTGCCCAGAAACAGTGGCCAACACCGCCCCAGCCCTTCTCTGAGACTTCAGTAACCTCTCTGTCCAGGAGGCTGGAGCCGGGAGCTGTCCGCGGTTCTGAAGTCGGATCTGAGGCTACAGGTGGTGGTTGTGCGGACTGCCCCGCCCTTGCTCACAGCTCCACCCCTAGGGTCTCCAGGGCCTGGGTTCTGGAGAAGGGCTAGAAGCCTCATATCTGGGAAGAGGACTAAAACTAGTTCTCCTGGGAGTCTGGAAGAGGGTCTAAAGCCCTGGGGAAGTACTTTTGGGACACAAAAGTGAGAAAGGGAACTGTGGGAGGTGGGGTTTCCTCTTGCAGTGGGACTAGGTAACAACTCATAGTAGAGGTTCTAGGGATGTAAGATATTTTTGTTCAGGTATGAGTTGGACTGGAATTCCTCTGAGGTCCATTCCAACTATTAGATTCTGGGTCTCAAGACTTAAGGGGCTAGAAGGGAGGGGGTTAGTCACTGGGGACCTAGAAGAGAATTCCAAGGGGGACGTGTCTAGTTGCTGTAGGGGTGGGGCAGGGCCTGGGTTACTCAGGAGGCCTGTGGATCTGGATGAGAGGTGCTTGGGGCCAGGGTCTTGAAGTACAGCTGAGATGAGAGGGTCCCACTGGGTTCTGAGGTCAGAGTGGGCTTGGGCCAGAGCCAGCTTGCATTATGACCATTGTGTCTGTTGGAGCCCAGAGCTGCTACTGCTGTTGCCACTGCTCAGTGTGGCCAAGGAGTACTCCCCAATCTGGTGCCACTGTTCCCCAGGTCCTACCCCAATGGCTGGCCCCCCGCGATGACGGGTATTCTTGGGTAGATAATACCAATGGCGCTGTTATTGCTTGAGAATACACGTAGTTGAGGGGAGGCACCTTCGCCGACCTCCTCCCCCCCAGTGCCCAGCCTGTTCCAAAGGAGACAGGGCCTGGCTAGGGACTGAGGATGTGGGAGGGTGGGGTGGGATGTCTTTCTAAATCTTTATATCCCTACTCTTCTCCCTCTCTCTTCCTCTTATCTCTCCATGTCCCACTCTCAACACACATACTCTTCTCTGCAACCTCCTAGCCTCTTTTCCTCTATCTATCTTTTTCTCAGTTGTGGACCTTTTCATCCTGGTCCTTGTTTTATCCAAGAGGACCTCCCTATGGGGTTAGAATCCTTGTATTGGCCTTGGATGGATCAAGAAGCAGCAGTCTCTGGGAAAGGAGAAAGGAAGGGGGAAAGGGAGCCTTTCCCTCTCCCAATATATCTCTGTTAGCACACCCAAAGCACATCTCTAAGAGGTCAAGGGTGTCTGCCTGTCAGTGTATTGGTATGTGTCTGTGTGTAAGTGGGGGGGAATGGAGCTGTAGGCTGAGGGTGTTGCCCAAGCCTGGGCATGTGTGTAGGGAATGGAGGGGTGGAAGGGAGGAGGCTGGGCAAAGCCTGTAGATTGAGGGTGTCTCAAGGTGCATGGAGTGGAGATGGGTGGGTGGTACTGAGCCTGTAGGCTGTGGAGGTGTCCTGCCCAGAGAGCCCTGATGGGATATGTGTTTATATGCTTTGCTGCTGTTTATATGCTATACTGCTCTGCTGCTGCTGCTGCTGCTGCTGCTGCTGCTGCTGTTTCCTGGTCTCAGAAGCCTCCACCCACCTGGGATCTCCTAGCAACAGCCTGTCTGTGGTTGCCAGGCAATGGTGCTATGGTGGGGATTGATTGACAGAGGAAAGATGGACAGACTGAAGCAGTGGATGATACTGGGCAAAGAAACTGAGCCAAAACCATCATCTATCTCCCCTTTATCTCCCAGTCCCCAGGGTGCTGCTCCAGTCTCTGTAGTCCAAAGTCTCTAGGATTTCTGGAACAGAAAACATCCCTACCATCTGTTCCCAGTGCCTCATGTCTCAGAAAACCACCCTCACACACATGTATTTATTCATACACACCTCACTGACCCCTAATGCCTGGAACAACCCCTCTTGCATCTCTACGCATATGCATATTTATGCCCCAAGTCAGAGAAGAACTCCTCCAAAACCATATGGTTCCTCTAGTATGTATAACAGGATTGGAATCTGGAAGAGAATTTAGAGATCACCTGGTCCCACTCTCTCATTTTACAGATGAGAAAACTGAGAAGGAATTGTTCAAAGCCATACATGTAGTGCCATTTTGGCAGTGCCAAAACTCAAACCTAGGTCCCCTGTCTCAAATCTAGGACTGAGTCCACCTTGTTAGAGCTGTGAGAATGAGTGGAACATGGCAGAAGGGCAAGAGACTGTTTGGGAAAAGGACCATGATACTATACCTGTCTTCTCTCTCCACTGATCAGGCAACTGGTCCTGGAAATGTGATAGGAAATAGATAGGAAAAGCACCTGGATCAAGTGGGTGCCTGCAGGTCCATGAATGCAGAAGTGAATACACACATATGCTTGTGTGGAACAACACCTATACAGATGGATGGATTATGCCCTCACACTCAGGCAGAGACAATACTGTATCCTGCATACATATCCAGGCAGGTCTATGGGCTCCCAGGCCCAATCCCAGAGGATCAGATCAATGGAAACCGAAAGGTGAAGGGTCATGTGTTTTTTTACATAGCTCCCTGGGTTTTGCTTCTTTTTTAATCAATTAATTTATGTATTTTTGGTTTTCAACATTCACTTTCGTAAGATTTTGAGTTTTAAATTTTCACCCCCCCAAGACAGCATACAGTCATATATAGACTGTACATATACATTAATATTAAACATGTTTTCACATTCCATGTTGCAAAAAAAGAATTAGCACCAATGGGAGAAACCATGAGAAAGAAGAAACAAAACCAACCAACCAAACAAAAAATAGAACAAATAGTATGCTTTGATCTGCATTCAGACTCCATAGTTCTTTCTTTGAATGTAGAGAGCATTTTACATCATGAGTCTTTTGGAGTTGTTTAGATCCTTGCATTGCTGAGAAGAGCCAAGTCTACCAAAGTCAGTTATTGCACAATGTTGTTGTTGCTATGTACAATGTTCTCCTGGTTCTACTCACTTTACTCAGCATCAGTTCATATAAATCTTTTCAGGTTCTTCTGAAGTCCACTTGCTCATCATTTCTTATAGTTAACCATACTCTTTACCTGAAATGAAGTCATTGTCTCCTAGAGACCCTAGCCGGGGAAGGGAAAAACCAGGAAACCTAAACCTATAGTTAGGGTTGGAAGGTTGGTGTTCTCACTCACCCCAGGAGAACTGGGGACTGGAGAATCGGGGTTTGAATCCCAGCTCTCCTATGTTCTACTTGAGAAAGACACATTGTCCCTCTGTGGACCTCAGCTTCTTCATCTATAAAGTAATAGTTCATAAGTATATGTGTGCCTGTGTGTGATGAAGTAAGTAGCAAAACTCCTCAAACAGTCTATGGCCCTAATGGGCCAACGAATCCCTGGTGATAAACCTCTGCTCTGAAATCATTCCTGCTCACCAATGGGGAAAAGAGAAGAGAAAAGGGAGAGAGCAGAGAAAGGAATGGGAAGACAAAAAGGAGGAGGGAAAGAGGAGAAGAATCTTAGTTTCATTTGTCTAAAGTTGGTTCACTGTTCTAGTTTGTTGGGATCTTTTGAGATCCTAATTTTGTTAGTCAATATAAAATTTCCCTACCAGCAATAAGTGTTTCCTGAATTATACAAGCATTATTGAAAGTATTGAATAAAAAAACACCAAGGACAGGACAGAACCCTGGGATACAAATACATTAAGGACTATTCTTTGGGGCAGGGGACTGGGTTCAACCAACCAATTTTAAAATTCTCTAGCTAATAACTCTCTATTTTCTCCATGAGGTCAGCATGAAACACTCTGTCAAGTGCTCTGCTGAAATCCAAGTCCAACATTCTTCTTTTCTGCCTGCTTAGTAACCCTCTAAAAAACAGAAATGTGATTAATCTGGCATGACCTGAAATACTAAAGTAACCCCCAACACCTTGTGTTTTGTCTTTTTAATAGTTGATTGCTAACATTTATATAGAGCCTACTCTGTGCCAGGCAGAGCTAAGAACTTAACATAAATTATTTAATCTGATCCTTACAACAACCCTGCTAGGTAGGCATGATTACTATGCCCATTTTACATATGAGGGAATTGAAGAAAACAGAGGTCAAGTGACTTGCCCAGGGTCACACACGTAGTAGGTGTCTGAGACTGTTTTTGAACTCAGGGATTCCTGACTCCAGGTCTCTTGCTCTAGCCCACTGTGCCACCTAGCTGCCACCTACAGGAAGGCAGGGTAATACTCTATTAATTAGCAAATAAGGGAATATAATATATAATTTTCCCACCAGGTGGCACATTACTCCAGCCAGTAGTCAAATGGTCACAGGAAATGAGACTCCCATAACTAAGGCTCTGAGGCTCCATGTGAGATATCACACACACACACACACACACACACACACACACACACACACACACACACACATGCACAGGTAGGAATAAAAATTTATACTGTAAAAGTGAAATATTGCTAAGAAATATAATTTTTAAAAATAGTGTAGTATAATTAAACAATTATATAACTGTTTACTTATAGAACTCATCCTGAGCTCTAGGGTAATGCTGTGGTATCTTTAAATATCTTCTCCTTAATTAACAAAATTACAGTATAATAAACTAAGCTCAGAGTTCTCAACATAGTTTGTTATTTATTTAATGAGCTGGAGAAACCTCCTTTTTTAATAGTGATTACAAATATCTATATATTAAATCTCTTAGGATTAAATAAATATCAAAGATGCAAAATATATAATTTATTAACCATGAAATAGGTAATAAAACAGACATAGTTATTTACGGAGGACTTCTCTTCATTTCTTAGAACATAAGCCCACACCATTTATTTCATAACAGATGACAAATAAAGTCTCTTTACTAGAATCTTCTTCATCTTCATAAGGTAAAGATTATAATAGTTTTTATCAGAAAAAAAATGAGCCCTCAATATTGTTTCTCTATGTCTAATCTAGTTTCTCTCCAGTCTCATTTGCTCCTCTCAAACCATCAATCTAAATATTATCTTCAAACTGACAGTTAAAATGGCAATTGCTACAATATTCCATTTGCTTCTTCAGAGAGCTTCTGTAGAGAGTCTTTTGAAACACATTAAAATTTTAAAAAAAGCTAAGCCTTGCCATATTTCTATCTCATATCTGAAATTTCTTTCCTGAAGGAAGAACAATCCTCTATACACATAGGATCATAGATAAAGAGCTGTATGTGATCTCAAAGGTCATATGTGTCTTTCCATGGCGGGGAGGGGGAAGTTGGTATAGGAAAAACTTAGTGATGGTTCCTGAGAAGCGTTGTGTCATTTTTTTTTTTTCTGTTTCGCCAGTTACCATCACTTGAGCTAAAGGCAGCTAGTGGATAAAGAGCTGGACCTGGAGTCAGGAAGAGCTGAGTTTGAACCTTGCCTCAGGGCAAGTCACTTAACCTCTGTCTCTCTGTGTTACCATCAACTGGGTCCTGGCGTGGAATAAGAGGGTATATAGCATGAGTACCAATTTACAAATATGTTCTGGAATTCTGACAGGCGTCAGGATCAATATGAGAGAGTTTGGAGTTTAAGCCTTTTGAGTTAACTCTTTTTGGAAACTGGGACATTTGCCTCTCTACAATCTCACAGCACTTCTATTTTTTTCCATTCTTTTTCAAAGATCATCAACAGTAGCTCAACAATCATACCTGCTGGTTCTTTCAAAAACCTTGGGTGTAGATCATTCAGACCTGGCAACAAATTCAGTGAGGACTGATCAGTGTTATTGTATTTCAATCTATTGAAAACCACATGTATCTAACACTTTCCAGTCTGAAGAAACTTTCTTCTTGGTAGAGAAAACAGAAGCAAAATGAGAATTGAGTATTTCTTCCTTCTCTCTGTTATTTATGTCCACTCCAAATAGGAGTCTTACCACAACCTAGCTTTTTTTTGGAGGGGGGAAGGCAAGGCAATTGGGGTTAAGTGACTTGCCCAAGGTCACACAGCTAGTAACACAACCTAGCTTTAAAGAAAGGTTTAAAGAAAAAGATATTATTAACCACGTTTTTGAAGGATGTTAGTATGTGTTCATTTCAAAGTATCATTTTAGCTTAATTATGGGAAAAATGCTGTACTCAATATGCCAGCAAACTTGGAAAACACAACAGTGGTCACTGGATTGGAAAACATCAGTTTATGTTGCAATCCTAAAGAAGGGCAATGCCAAAGAATGTTCAAATTACTGAACAATTGTGCTCATTCCACACACCACCAAAATTATGCTTAAGATTATGTAAGCTAGGTTTCAGCAATATGTGAGCCACAAATTACCAGAAGAGCAGGCTGGTTTTCAAAGAGGCAGAGGAACTAGAGACCAAATTGTCAACATTCACTAGATTATGGAGAAAGCAAGTGAGTTCCAGAAAAACATCTACTTCTGCTTTATTGACAATACTAAAATCTTTGCGTGGATCACAAAAAAATGTGGCAAGTTCTCAAAGAGATGGGAGTATCAGATCATCTTACTTGTCTCCTAAGTAACTTGTATGCAGATCCAGAAGCAACAATTAGAACTGAACATGAAAAAACTGATTGGTTTAAGATTGGAAAAGGAGTCCCAGTTATTGAATATAAGTTTGAGGACATACGCTCATCTTCTGTAGGTTCACTGAAAGCATCTTTAAGATGTCTCCAAAAACAGAGAGGATGGTGGAGATGAGATATGGAGGAAATGCATTTCATTCTGTTCTTGCATGGTTTTGATTTCTTCTACTAAGTTTTGAAAAGATTTTCACTCCATAGCTTAGAGATTATGAGTATTTGGCATGAAGAAATATGTCTACTAAAACCATTGTTCTTAATTTTTTATCACTAAAATAATTTCATCATTTTTGTTATTGCTAAGGTAGAAACAAGGGCAGATTAAAAGGGATCAATTGGTCAAGTACCTAGTAAAAGATGGGCATAACCCTGGGGAGAAAAGTATTGGGAGCCTGGAAGCTCAGAATTCTCTAAATCTGGCAACAAATGCTGGTGTCACAATAGGTACCTTAGAAAGGGCATTTTTGGAGATTCTGGGGCCAAGATTAAGTGAGACATAGCACCATTGCCCAGGAAGAAGGGGATAATGGAAGATGGAGAGAAGTCAGAATAATTCAACTCTTGTTTGTTTTCTTGGCTAAGGATTTATTAAACACCCATTTATGAAGCATTTATTATGTGCAAGGCACCATGCCAGGTGCTGGGGATACAAAACAAAAGTCAAAACTCCCCAGGCTTTAAGGTGTTCACAATCCATCTGGGAAGATAACACATTCATCTATAAGTACCTACACACTAAATACAAGGAGATTGGGGAGGAGGAGCCACTATCAGCAGAGTAGATCAGGGAAGGCTTATGTAGAAAGGCCAAGTTTGAGGTGAGTCTTGAAGGAAACTAGGAATTTTAAGAGGCACAAGGGAAAAGGAAGTGCAACCCAGGGATGGGGAACAGTTATTACAAAGGCACAGAGATGTGATGGAGAGTTATGCATGAGGAACAATAAGGCAGCAAGTTTGACTGGACAATAGTGTACGTAAAGGTTAGTATTGAGTCATAAGGTTGGAAAAGTGGGTTGGAATCCCATGTGTGAAGGATAGAAAGGAAATGGTGGGGTGAGGATAGGAAACCACACAACTGCTTTTAATGAATTCAACACACTGGGACTAGATAAACTTTATCCCAGTGTACTGGGAGGACTTTCCACACATAGATTTAGAGCTTGAAGAGACCTCCGAGGTCATCCAATCCAAATTCTTCATTTTACCTATAATGTGATAGCTGAGTGGGTGTCAATGTACTTGGGAAAATAAGGGAATTTGGAGTTATCATAGGAAAGTAAGGAAAATGTCTACTTTCTTTACCCAAAGATCACACTGCTAGCTATGAACCCTGAAGAAGTCAACCACAGAAAGAAAGGTCCCATATACACAAAACAATCTTAGCATTTTTCGTGGCAGCAAAAAAACTACACAAAGTAGATGCCCATTGATGGGAAAAAAGTTAAACAAAATGTGGCATGTAAATATAATGAAATATTACTTTTCCCTAAGAAACAAGGAATATAAAGAATATGAAGAATTCAGAGAAGGCTTACATAAACAGATGTAGAGTGAAGTAAGCAGAAACAGGAAAACAACATACATTATGACTATGATGATGCAGATAGAAAATGAAACAAAACAGGATTCTGTGTAGTAATAATGACCAAGGCTGGCCCAGGAAGAGATGAAAAATGTACCTTTCTTCCTTCTTAACAGAGATGGAGGACTATAGGGATGGAATATTTCATATACTATCAGATTTTTTTTAATGTGTTTGTTAGATTTGCTGAATTCTTTTTCTCTCTTTTGAAAATTCTCTGTTATAAGGAATGGCTTGATGATTAGGAATAGCAGAGTGGGTAGAGTATTGGACTTGGAGTTAGTATGACCTGAATAAAAAACCTGCCATAGACTGTAGAATGGGGAGACACTTCTTTTCTTTATGACCCTGGGCAAGTCACTTAACCTTTCTCAAACTCAGTATCCTCTTTTGTAAAATGAATATAATAATGGCATCTATCTCACAGAATAATTTTAAGGATCAGATGAAATAATGTATGTAAAGCATTTTCTCTTGTGGAGAAAAAGAGAGGTGCCACAGGCTTGGAGATGGGCAAATGCTCAGGTTTTCAAAAAAGGGACAAGAACAGCAGTCTTTAGAAACTATAGAGACTGGTGATCTTGACTTTGATTGCTGGCAAATTTAATTTTGTTGTTCTCGTTTAGTTGTTTATTCATGTCCAATTCTTTGTGACCCCATGGCACACCAGGACCTTCTATCCTATACTATCTCACGAAGTCTGTCCAAGTTCATGCTTGTGGTTTCCATAACACTATCTAGTTATCTCATCTTTTGCCATCCCCCTTTCCTTTTGCCTTCAATTTTTCCCAACATCAAAGTCTTTTCCAATGACTCCTGTCTTCTCATTATGTAGCCAAGGTATTTAAACTTCAGCTTCAGTATTTGTCCTTCCAATGAAGAATCTGAATTAATTTCTTCTTTTTTAATATTTTTTTAAGGCTTTTTGGAAGGGGGAAGGTAGAGCAATTGGGATTAAGTGACTTACCTAATGTCACATGGCTAGTTTTGTGTGTGTGTGTGTGTGTGTGTGTGTGTGTGTGTGTGTGTGTTTGTTAAGTGTCTGAGACCAGATTTGAACTCAGGTCCTCCTGACTCCAGGGCTGGTGCTCTATTCAGTTTGCCACCTAGCTGCCCCCTGAATTAATTTCTTTAGGTATTGATTGGTTTGACCTCCCTGTTGTCCAAGGGATTTTAAATGTCTTCTTCAATACGACAATTCAAAAGTGTTGATTCTATGGTACTCAGCTTTCATTATAGTCCATCTCTCACAGCCATACATTATTACTGGAAAAATAATAGCTTTGACTATACAAACTTTTTGTCAACAAGGTGATATCTCTGCTTTTTAGTCTGCTGTCCAGATTTGCCATAACTTTCCTTCCAAAGAGCAAGCGTCTTTTAGCTTCATGTCTATAGTCACCATCTGCAGTGGTCTTTGAACCTAAGATTATAAAATCTGACACTGCTTCCATTTCTTCTTCCTCTGTTTGCCAGGAAGTGATAAAACCAGTTGCCATGATGTTACTTTGTTTTTTTTTTTTTTAACGTTAAGCTTTAAGTCAGCTTTTACACTCTTCTCTTTCACCTTCATCAAGAGGCTTCTTGAATCTTCTTCAGTTTCTGCCATCAGAGTGGTATCATTTGTATATCTGAGCTTGTTTATACTTCTCCCAGCAACCTTAATTCTAGCTTTTGATTCATCTAGCATGGTATTTGGCATGATATACTCTTCAAAAAAGTTAAGCAAATAAGGTGACAATATACAGCCTTGTCATGCTCCTTTTCCAATCTTAAACCCATCAGTTGTTCCATGTTAAGTTCTAACTGTTGCTTCTTGACCTTCACACAGATTCCTCAGGAGACAAGTAAGATGATCTGGTATTCCCATCTCTTTGAGAATTTGCCATATTTTGTTGTGATCCACACATTTAAAGACTTTAGTATTATCAATGAAGCAGAAGTAGATTTTCCCCTCCCTGGAACTCCCTTGCTTCTTCTGTATAATGTAGCAATTGTTGGCAGTTTGGTCTCTAGTTCCTCTGCCTCTTTGAAAACCAGCCTTCACTTTTGATAATTTTCAGTTCACATATTGCTGAAGCTTAGCTTGCAGAATCTTAAGCATAACGTTGGTGGTGTGTGGAATGAGAGCAATTGTTCAGTAATTTGAACATTCTTTGGTGTTGCTTTTCTTTAGGATTGGGATGTAAATTGATGTTTTCCAATCTAGTAGCTTCTGTTCAGTTTTCCAAATTTGACACCATATTGAGTGCAATATTTTAACAGCAACATCTTTTAGAATTTTAAACAGTTCAGCTGGAATTCCATTTCTTCCATTAGCCTTATTGTTAGCATACTTCCTAAGGTCCACCTGACTTCACTGGAAGGATAGTTTATGAATATCTACAAAAGGAAGCCATGATCCTTAAGAGTCAACATGGCTTAGTCAAGAAGGGGTCTAAATTTTGTTTTATTTGAAATGATTACTGGACAGTACTATCAAGAGAATGCTATGAACTCAATAGAACTAGATTTAATAAAAACTTTAGACCAAGTCTTTCAAGTGATTCTTCTATCCAAGGTGTAGGGATGTAGCTGCATCATATTGAAGTTAGCGAGATTTGGAATAGGTTGAATGACTGACACCAAGGAGTAGTCATAAATGTCAATGAGTTGGAGGGAGTACCTCAGGGATCTGTCCTTGGCCCTGTATTTTTTCATATTTTTATCAATGATTTAGAATAGATGTTGGGATTATAAAATTCACAGATGGCATAGGGGGTAGTCAGCAGATTGGATGACAGTTAGAACCCAGAGAGTTCTCAAAAGGTTAGAATAATGGACCAGATCTAATAAGCTAAATTTTGCAGCTCAAGACTTGAATTAAAAAAAAAAATCAGTTATACAACTAAAGAACAGGGGAAACATAGCTAAACAATTCATATGGAAAGGAATTGGTAGGGTGAACAGTCAGTGTTGGAAGAATTGTGGAAAGATGGGCATATCTAAATATACTGTTGGTGGAATAATCAATTAGTCCAATCATTCTGGAAAACAATTTGGAATTATGGAGAGAAATTAATGTTTGAGTAAATGACAAATAATTTAGTAAGCACTTACCATGTACAACCACTGAGCTAGGTATGTAAGTAGAAAAGCAAGGCAATCCCTGTTCTCAAAGAGATAACATTCTAATTAGAGGAAGACAATGCAGATAGGAATGTTCAGCCACAGAGCTGAAAGTGTCTGAAATGTCCATATCCTTTGATCCACTTCTAGCCATATACCTCAAGGAAGTCAATGATAAAAATAAATATTCCTTATTCGTCAAAATATTTGCAGCAGCATTTTTAGTAGCAGCTGGGAACCAGAAACAAAGCCAATGCCTCTCTGTTGTCCTAATTTTTTTCTTCTCTCCTCAGGCTTCTCATGCTACTATTCACCCTTATCAACCTCTTGGCTGAGTTGCACATCTTGTACTTCCTTTCCCCCAAATTGAGGGGCTATTCATCAAGAACTCTGTCTTCTTTATCAAATATCCGTCTTACACCTTCCTCTAACACCTCTTGTTTCACTCTAGTCTCTGATGTGAGGTAGCCCTTTGGTTTGCCAAGGCTAGACCTCCTTAATTCCATCCCATCCTGTCTTCTCCAGAAGATTACCATCATTATCTCCACTTACTCACTACCATCTCTCCCTATCTACTGACTCTATTCTTGCTTCTTAATTACATCAAAGTTTCCCCCAACCTTAAAAAAATCCTTTAAGCCTTACCATGTCTACTAACAATCCTGTTATGCCTCCTCTTCTTAGTCTGACTATTCCAAATAGCAGTGTACACTTCATGCTTCCATTTCCTCTGAATGCTGGCTTCATCCAACTGAAACTGTTCTTTCCAAAGGCACCAGTTATCTCTTAATTTCTAAATCTTTTCTCAGTCCTCATCCTTCTTGATCCCTCCATAGTATTTGAATAAAAGTACAAACATCTCCCCCCATACTGTCCTCTGTCCTACTTTGACTTCTGGGGGTCATGGGCTCACTCTTAGCACAGTTTCTACATAACATTGGTCCACCAGGTTCATTTCTGGATGAGGCATGACTACTGAATAAGTCCTTGTCTGGGCTACTGCTGGGCGAGGTCTTGAAGGTCACTTCCAAAGGTCTCCCTGGGGCATTGATGCTGAACTGGCAGAAGAATCCCACTGAGACACTTGAATGCCAAAACACCACTATCCCTTCACCTAAAATGGAAAAGAACAAATGCCAAGACAGGCAAATAGTCAACAGACATTTGTTAAACACCTGCTATGTGCCCGCCACTGTGCCAAGCGCTGGGGATACAAATATGGAAAAGAAAGACAGTCCACACCCTCAAAGAGCTCACAAACGACTGAGGGAAGACAACACCTCAAAGAAAGCTGAGGAGCGAGGATGGCCTGCCCAGCACAGGGACACAGTGGAGAAGTCTAAGAACCCAGTGCTATAATCAATCCCAGGGTCCTCTAACTTGGGGAGGGGATGGAGGAGAAAGGCAAGGCCTCTCTCCCTCATTGCATCGTCCAGAGAAAAAGTCCAGCCACAAGTAGAATAGCCAAGAGAAAATGGCGGGGATGACTCAGGCCTTTTTAGATGTACCTGCAGAACACCAAAGAGCCTCCTAGTCTCCATGTAATTACCCATTATAGAATGTCTAGGCATGCTCCGAAGTCTCTCAGGGGCATTTCCATTACCTGTCATCATGATTCTCCCAGAAGCAAACGTCCTGGGCTCTGCATATGGAGAGATGCACATGCCAGACATTCCACTTACCATCAAAATTATGTATCTTATTTCTGATCACCTCTATTCCTTGTTTGGTTAAGAATTCTGTCCCTAGCCATAGCTAAGAAAGTAGAACCGGGCCTGGTTTTCTTCTAATTTTTTCCATAATAGAAACTTAATAAATATTTATTACATTAAATAAAAACACAAGAAGAAAGAGGGAGAGGGAGAAAATGGAGAAAGATGAAGGAGATGGAAAAGGAGACTGACATCGCCATCATGTTTCTCTTCTCTACTAATCTGTATCTCAAAACCTCTTCACACTTTTGCCCATCTTCTCTTCCTTTACTAGTTCTCTGTGGACCTTCAACAACCGTCAGTGAAGCACGTACTCTGTGTGAGGAAATGTGCTTAGTGCTGGGAAATATAAAACCCAAAATGAAATAGTCCTTCCTCTTACAGAGTTTACAATTCTACTTCTTCTTTGGGGGGGGGGGGGCACGAGGGAGAAGGAGGGTATGGAATCCTACTAGCTAAGTCAGCACAATAAGGATGTAAATAACACTTTTGCCCACAGGACAGGGACAGTTTGAATCCCAAAGGGACGGTGTTTCTACTAGGACGAGCAGGTGAGGCTGTTGTTCATCTTGCTCTATCTATGTCAGCCATCAGGTGGCACTCATGTCTCCAGTTTTCTCCCATTGCACACAGCCAATAACCTTGCAGCGTCACCCAGCCTCACCACTCTGCCTGGTGGTTTCAGGGGTCCCCATTCCAAACTAGGGCATAGATGAATTCCAAAAATAATTCAGTCTTCAGACCTCAGTCTGAGAAGTCATCCTTTCTCAGCATATTCACAAAGAATTCTTGCAACTGATATATGGACTAAATGTATATTTGCTATTGTGAAGCTAGGGTGGCCCTGCTGGAAGATTGTTGGGCCTAGAGTCGGGAAGATTTGAGTTTAAATCCTGCTTCAGGCACTTACTGCTGTGTGACTCTGGACAAATCACTTAACCTCTATCTGCCTCAGTTTCCTCAGTTGCAAAATGGAGACCATAATACTTACCTCCCCAAACTGTTGTGATGGTCAAATGAGATAATAGTTGCAAAGTGCTTAGCATGGTGCCTAGCACATAGTAGGGACTTATTTCCTTCCTGTCTATGAAGATGAAAATAAAAGGTCCACAGTAAGCAAAGCACAGACACCCCAGCAAAGTTTGGGTTACAAATGTACCCTCATGCTCTTCTGTGTCCTCTTGATTTGCTTTCACAGGGGAGAGGAAGACAGATGTACTCAAAGGCCTTTGTAGAGAAATGTTATCAAGCACTCATCATCTCAAGGTCACAGAGGGGAGAGAAAACTATTTACCTCCTTCATAGGGAGGGAGGGAGGAAGGGAGGGAAGGAAGAAAAGAAGGAAGGAAGGAAGGGAGAAAGGGAGGGAGGAAGGAAAGAAGGAAGGAAGGAAGGAAGGAATGGAGGGAGAGAGGAAGGAAAGGAAGGAAGGAAGGGAGGGAGGGAGGAAAGAAAAAAGGAAGGGAGGGAGGGAAGGAGGGAGAGGAAGGAAGGGACAGAGGGAATGACGATGGGACGGAGGCGGAGGGAAGGATGATGGGACGGAGGCGGGGGGAAGGAAGGAAGGGAGGGAGGGAGGGAAGGATGAAGTCAGGGAAAGAGGAAGGAAGAAGGAAGGAAATAAGCCTTTATTGTTTACTATGTGTGCCATAGTCAGGGTGGGAAGTTTGGGGATAAAAATAAAAGCAAAAAGAAACATGGGCCATGCCCTCAAGGAGCTTATATTCTAAAGAGGTAAAAACACACACAAAAAAGAGTTGAAGAAGTGATGAGGGATGGAGAGGTAGCAGGCACAGGGCATAGTTCTAAGGTCTAGGAAGGTAAGAAAGGGGTCAAAGAGAGAATTAAGTCAGGCTGTCCTGAGCCCTTCCACAAAATGGAAGCCCCAGGAAGAATTCACCAATGGGAAAAGGGGACAGGTCTTGTAGAGGGATGGATATTCCAGGGGGAGCAGGCTGCTCTGGGGCAGGCAGGCCCAGGTAATGAGTAAAGTTCTAGAACGAGCCAGCAGTAGGGAAGTCCCAAAAGTCAGGTATGGAGCCAGGAGTAAAACAAAAGCCTTCTTGTAGAAAATGGGATTTTATCTGGGACTTGAAAGAAACTAAAAAGGCCAAGAGATGAGAAGGGAGACAATTGCAGGCGTGGGAAACAGCCAGAAGAAATGCCTGGAGAAGGAAGGAAGAAGGAAGATGGAACATCTTGTTCAAAGTACAGCAAGGAAGCCCAAGTCACCAGATCTCGGAATACATGAGAGAGAGTAGGATGTAAGAAGGCTGTATAGGTAGATGCCAAGTATCACAGATGTCGTACAGATGAAGACCAACCAAGAATAATCCTTAGAAACTTCCATGAAATGTCTCAGGACATCTCCTCCACACCTCCCATACCCAGAGAGTCCCTACAGTTTCCATCACATTTGGCCATCGGAGTCAGCCGGGATGAACAAATACCAGAAGAATGACCAAAACTAAAATCTGCAAAGCACTGTTTTCTTTCTTTAAAAGAAAAAAAAAATCCTGCCATATGCTGTTAGTGGAACTGTGGATGGTTTGATTATTCTGAAAAGTAATTTAGAACTAGGCAACAAAAAAGGGGGGAGACTAAAATGCCCATACCCTTTGACCCCAACACTGCACTGCCAGGCATATACCACAAAAAGGTCAGTGACAAAAAAAGAAAGGCTCCCTAGACACCAAAATATTTATATTCTAAAATACAGAGCAAAGAACCAGAAGCAAATCTTATATACCTATTAGTTGGGAAATACCTAAACAAAATGTAGTACATGAATGGAATATTATTGAGCTATAAGAAACAAGGTATGTGAATAATTCAGAAAAGTATGAAAAGACTTATATAAACTGACACACAAAAACTGCAACAGTATGATTGGAAAGTAAAAAAAAAAAATCCCTAAATGTTACATAACTATAATATCCAAACTTGAGCTAGAGAAGAATCAAGAACATCTCCCTTCTTTTCAGAAATGAGACATTACGGGCATGGAACATTTCATATGTAATGAGGGACTAGCCAATAAGCTCCCAGTCCTTAAAGAATATACAATTATACCCTGTCTAATATTAACCCACAGGGAGGCTTGGTGAGCCTGCTCCCTGAACCAGGTGATAGAGGGACCCTTTTCTTCCCCATTTCAGAGCACACATTAGTCTTGTTCTGTTTCCTGTTGGTTTACTTCGTGATGATAGACAGCTTTCTAACCGGGTCAAGAGTCTTAAGTGAGTGTGCATATACAAATTTTGAGCAAAGGAACTCTCATTTCCTTCCCTGATGGCTTTCTAGAAAGAAAGAAGAAATGCTCTGGGCCTCTGGGTGTCTGGAGGAGGGGCAGTGGCAGCCATGGCAGATTTATCTCCCCACCAAATCAACTGCATAGCCACAAACACACAATACCTCTGTCTCTTTCGTCGCTTGTGTTTATCCTTTTCTATTCTAGAAATAGTTTACCCTATCCTGGTTGTAGATGACCGAGTATTTAGAAACAACATTGATCAGGTTACAACTCCGTGAGTATCAAAATGTTGGAAAAACCATCAAAGGCCCCCTCAACAACAAGGAGTAGTCATATCTCCATCTGCTGAGGAATATCCTAAAAAAAGTCCTACTTCACCCAGAAACTAAAGGGGTGCACATCAACTGGGGAATGGCCAAACAAAATATGGCATATGAATGTAATGGAATATTGCCAGACCATAAGAAATGATGAAATGGCCAATCTCAGTGGAAACCAGGAAACCTTTTATGAACTGATGTGAAGTGAACAGAACTAGGAGAGCAATTATACAATGACAATAATACTGTAGAGAAAAATATCTTTGAATGACTTGAGAACTCTGATCTATGCAATGATAAACCATGAGTCCAGAAGACAATGATGAAACATACCACCTACCTCCTGCCAGAGAGGAGACATACATTTTCAGGCATAGCCAACGTGGGAAGCTGTTTTGCTGGCATATGCATATCTGTTAGGAGTATTTTCTTTTTCTTTTTCAAGATTGTTCAGTGAGGGAGCACAATAGGAAAGAGAGATAATAAAGATTTGTACAAAATAAATAAATATTTTTAAAAGTTTAAAAAAAAACAACAAACCCTAAATTCTACTAGATCAGCATGACCTCTGACAACTACCATGTACGGTAGTGCCTGCGTCAAGGTGATTTGGTTCTGTATTTTCATCTCTCTTGGATGCCTGAAAATGTAAGGGGGAAAAACAGGAAGGAAAACAGCTACAGGCCCAAGCAGAAAGCTGCCTCACATATGCAAACTAAACACGAAATAATTTTAGTGGGGAAGGCCATAACAAGTGTGTGAGTGGAGGGGGAGAAATCAAGAAAGACTTCTAGTAGCAGGAGGTTCTTGAGCAGAAACTTGAAAGAAACCTAAGATTCCAAAGGTTGGGGTGAGAAGGGAGCACATTCCAGGCACTGGGGGACAGTCTGTACAAAGCCACAGTTTCTAGAGATGGAATGCTTTGCATGGCAAAAAGCACATACGTCAGTTTGGCTGGAATGTAGAGTGTGTGAGGTGGAGTAAGGTGAAATTAGCCTGAAGATAAAGATTATGAAGAATTTTAAATGCCAACCAGAGGAGTGTGCATTTTCTTTTAGAGGCAATAAGAAGCCTCTGAATCTTCTTGAATAGGAGAGCGACATGTTCATGTCACTTTAGGAGTATTCATTGGGTGGTTGTTTAGAAGTTTGGGCTGGAAAGGAGAGCTACTTGAGAGACCACTTAGGATGGTACTTCAATAATTTGGGCCAAAGGTGATGAAGACCTGAACTGGGGGAGGGGGTTGGTTGAGATTTTGTGGAAGTAGAAGCAGTGAGACTTGGCAACTGACTAGAAATGCTGAGGTAAGGGAGAGTAAAGAATTGGGAATGATTCTGAAACTTTGGGATTGGAAACCTGGGTGGCTGGTATGAATGAATGAATGAATGAATGAATGAATGAATGAATGAGGTATTTATTATGTGCAGAGCATTGTGATAAATGCTAAGAATACAAGCGTGACAGTGTCTGCTCTCAAGGAGCTTACCTTCTAAATGGGAGAAATAGCACACATGGAAGGCTTCAGCTGCAAGCTGGTTGGAAAGGTCCCATGGTCCTTAGGATGCAACAGCAAAGCAGGTGGTAATGATTCTTTTAAAATGTCATTTCTACTGATAAAATTATATCAGTTTCTGATGTTGAACCATTTGATAGTGCCAAAGACTTTGGTGACAAAAACTTTCTTTCTGTGTCTTCTATGGGTAGCACCCGTGCATCCCAGGATAATGGCTAAAGGCCATTCCCAAGGCTCTTGAGTTCAGGGTTCTAGGTTGTCTCCATCAGGTTCTCAGGGGATATGGTGGCTAAGGTAGAGGTAATCTGCCCCACCTGGCATACGCTGTCTCCCGTCTCTCTCCAAGGGTGCCCTGCTGCTTCAGCTAGGCTAGCTTATGTACCCAGTAAGTGACAGTTAGTTGACAGTTAATGAGGATTCCTGGCCTCTTCTCCACAAGAATTGCCTCCCCAGATGATGACTGATCTGAAACAGACCCAGTAATCAGGAAGGATGCCTCTTCCCAGAGTTTCTGTGCTTCCAGCTGACTATGAGGATGGTCATACTCTTAGGAGAAATAGGGAAGTTAAGAAGAGGAGCAAATTTGAAAGTAAAGATAACAAGCTCCCTTTTAGACAATGTTAAGTCTGAGATTCCTATGAAACATTTAGTTGTAGAGGTCCGATATTCACTTGGTGAATGCAAGCTTGGAACTCAAGAAATGAAGGCTTGATATATAGATCTGGAAGTCACTTCCATAGAGATGATAGTTGAACCCATGGAAGTTGATGAATTCCCCAAAGGAAAATATAGAGAGAAAAAAGAAGAGGGCCCAGGAAATAGTCCTGGAGGTAAACCCCCAATTAGAGGATGTGACATAGATGATAATCAACAACAGAGATTAAGAACAAAGAACTATATAGTCAAGAGAAAAGGTTGTTGTTCAGTCACGTCTGACTCTTCATGATTCCATTTGGGGTTTTCTTAGCAAAGATACTGGAGTGGTTTGCCATGTCCTTCTCCAGGCCATTTTATAGATGAGGGAACTGAAGCAAACAGGGTGCCCTGGGTCACACAGCTGGTAAATGTCTGAGGCCCGATTTGAACCTTCAAAGACGAGTCTTCCTGACACCAGCCCCTGTGCTCTATCCACTTCCCCACCCAGCTGCCCCTAAAAAGGAGAATAGGATCATAAAAATCCAGGAGAGAGAGAATCCTGAAGGACAAAATTGCCAACAGCATCAAAGATAGCAGAGAAGTCAAGAAGAATTGAGGACTGAGAAAAGAGTCAGTACATCAGCAATTAAGAAAATGTTGGTTACCTTAGAGAGAGCAGTTTCCATTGAACGATGCTGTTGGAAGCCATATATTGAAAGTGGTTGAGTGAGAGAAAAGTGGAAAAAAAGTAACATAGCTCTTTTCTAGGAGTTTGACTATGAGAAGGAAGAGACATACATGAAATGCTTGGACTGTTTTTTGTGTGTACACTATGTGACAGCTCAATCAATGGAGTGAAATACCCAAATTTGCCCACCAAGTGTCATTCTCCTTGAGCCACTAATCCAGTAGTCACCTCAGTTCCTTTCTGGGTCTTTCAGAGTACAGGATCCCCAAATGCTGAAGTATCTCCATTGACCCCTAGGGGGTGTTAGACTACTCCTGGCATCCCAACCAAATTACATGGCAACACTGGTTAGGTTAGAAATTTAACCAGGGGATGACATGGAAAATTGCTCAAAATGATTAAAAGCAAGACATCTCTGATTCTAGTGTGCCTGTTTTTCAACGAGTCTCTTCTCTCTGTCCCCCATGTTCACATGGCATAAGCCAGGGGTGGGGAACCTTCAACCTCGAGGCCAAAGGTTCTGGATAAGCATTCAACATATTGTGGCTATATCACTTATTTTTTTAAAAGTGAAAAGAAAAACATTGTGTTTCCTATATGGTGCCTTCTGCTTCCAACAATCTCCCTAAACTTCTCCTTCTTGCCCTTTCCCTTCTTCGTGTATGGTCAAGGATTCCTGAACTTCACTGGCCCAAAAACTAGAGAAATGGAATAAGGTGAGAGAGGCATGTGTCTGGGATTCCAGCTCAAAGTCAGAGTATAAAGAAGATGATAAGGGGAAGGGAGATCCCTCCCTCCTGGCTCACCACTCTATCCTGAGATTTGAGAGAAGCAAAGGCTTCAGGTACTTGGGACCATCTCTCTGGTCTATGATAGAATGTACTTGCTTAATAAGGTTCTTTGTGCAAAGGGATCTTTTCATCATTTGTCCTTGTATCTCCAGGGCTTAACAGTACTTTCAATAGTAGGTACTTAATAAATACTTGATAGAGAAACAAATAGGAAGATGTAGTAGAGAGAAAAGATGAAGTTTAAAGAGATTGGAGAATGCAAGATCAATCAGTAAACATTTATTTAGCGCCTACACAGTGCTAGGCACTGTGCTAGGGATACAAAAAGGAACAAAAGACAGTCCCTGCCCTCAAGGAGCTAACAACCTAATAGGGTGGACAACATGCAAATGTATACAAAGCAAGTTATATGCAGGAAAAATAGGAAATGCTTAACTGAGGGGAGGCACTTGAGAAGAGACAAGGAGGATGGTAAAAAAAAAAATGAGAAGTGTGGCTCTGTGATTTAGGAGGACACAGCAGGAGGCGCCAGGGAAGACCGTGCCCCAGATTACAAGAGAGTTTGGCAAAACCACGTGAAGTGACCGCCCTTTGGGGGCGGGGCAGGACAGGCGCAGGGTTCGTCCTGCGAGAAGCCTAAGTGAACTGAGCCTAAACCTATGGAACGTTTCCAAGGGGGAGGGATTAGCGCAGGACGGCGTTAATTGGTTGCGTGCCCAGCGCGGAGGGAGGGCTGAGAGCGGCATGGAGGCTCTACGGCTGCTGCTGAGTCCTGGGGTAGGGGTCGGCGGAGAAGGTTATGCTACTGGGGAGGGTACCGGCCTTCTCCTGCTCGGAGAGCCGGGCTCCGGGAAGACAGCATTGCTGTTTGCGGCGGCCCTGGTGGCAGCGGGGGAAGGTCGGGGCCCCGTGTTTTTTGTGGCTCGGAGGGCCCTCCAGAGCCTGCCTCCGGGATGGAAGGCGGGAGCTGCTAGGGACCCGCTGAGGCTCCAGGTAACTGACTGGCAGCACGCTGGGGGCGGGGCCACCTCCGTGGCGGAGCTCGGGATGGGGAGGAGGTGCCATATACAGAGCGGGGCTCTGTGGAGGGGGCGGGGTTATCGATGGGGCGGGGCTTGGGACGGGACTGTAGACGGAGCGGGCTCTGGGATGGACAATGTTTAGGGGAATACAATCTGTCATCCATGTATTAGGCGCCCAGTGTATGTCAGGCACGTGCTAGTTGTTGGGACTGCAAAAACAGAAAATCCCAGCTCCTACTTTCAGGGAGCTCCCACGGCAGACAGTTCCCCACGTAACATATGTAGAACAAATACAAAATGAATACGGGGCGGGTGGTCGGCGCTAGCTATTGTGGGGATCAGAAGAGACTTTTGGGGACTATGCTTGATCTGAGTTTTGATGAAGGTACGGGATTCTCAGAGGCAGAGATGAGGAGAAAGTGCACTCCATACATGGAGGTACAGCCATTGCAAAGACACAGGGACAAGTTATGTGGGGAGCAGCAGGAGGAGCTCTGTTGGATGAACTATAGTTCCCATAGGGGAGTAATGTATATTGAAATTGGAAAAATAGGTTGGGGCTAGGTTGTGAAGGGCCAGACTGAACAGTTTGTATTTTTATTCTGTTGGCAATAAGGAACCATTGGAATTTAATGAGTTGGAGAATAATAAAGCTGCATTTGGCAGCTTTGTGGAGGGTGAATTAAAGTGGGGAGGGACTTGAAATCTCCAGCTCAATCAGAAAAGGAGCAGACCCTGGTCATCGTATCTATTTAATTCTCCCCCTGCCCTGTTGCTGACAAATTGCCACCTCCAGCTCCACAAATCCCTGTAGTTCATCATTTCCACCTGATTGGGGGAAAATTTCTTTCCCCTGCTGTGTGTCCCTGAATTTCATCCCTATACAACTCAGCCCAATTCCTTTCCCTCCTCTGCTTTCCCCTTCCACTGTGCCCTGTGGAATTTCCACTCATTTTGTTAACAAATTCCCCCTCATCCTCTGTCTCTTCCCCTCCTATTCTTTCTGTCTTCAAGCAGTAACTCAAACTTGACTTTATCCTGAGGGTACCATGTGTCTTTGTGACTATCTCAGGTCTTGGCCAGTCTGTCTCATATCATGTCCCTAGATACCCTTTGAATGAGGTCACCCATTGGGAGCACCCTCATCCCCCTTACCTCCATACTTGGAAACCTTTCTCTCTCTCCCCAACGTCTGTTCTTTGTGTTTCAATCACAGAGGAAGACGTGACCATTTTCCTTGTGATGACTGACCAATCTCTCCCTTTGTACCTTTGATCCCCCCCACACCTCCCTGCCATCTTTGTTGAAAGAGGAGCCTTCTCTTTCACTGTCAGCCTCTCTCTATCATGCCTACAGTCAAGCTCAGGTCACCCTTAGCCTTAAAAATCCTTCCCTTGACTCTACCATCTCCTTGAGGGATTATTTCTCTGCTTCTCCTTCACTGCTAAACTCCTAGAAAGAATCATTGACATTCATTCCATTTCCTTACTCCCTATGCAAACCTCAACCCATTAGAACCTCTGACTTCTAACAGTTCTACTTGAAAAAAACTTCTTTCTTGAAGGTCACAGGTCAGATCTTAACTGGTTAATGGGATGGTCTGTTCTCAGTCCTCACCCTCCCTGACCTTTCTGTAACAATGGACGTTATTTTCCACCCCTTCCAGCAGTGCCTTCTCATGATCTTTCTTATGATACTGCTGCTGCTTCTCATTTCCTGCTCATGTTGTCACCTTCCCCCCCTACCCCGTGTCCTCCCTCACCCCTGTCCCCTGGCTCTGTTCTGGGTCCCCTTTCCTTCTCCCTTGGCAAACATCTGTGCCTGTGAATTTAATTAATGCTTCTCTGTAGCAGGCCCTCAGATCTAGATATCCAGCCCTAATCTCTGGATTCACTCCCACATCCCCAACTGCCTTCAGGACATCTCTATCTGAACATCCCACGAATGCCTGTCCTAAACCAACTTCATTATCTTCTCCAATAAAACTGTCCCACCTCCCAGATTTCCCTGCTTCAGTTGTTAGCACCACCATCCTTTCCAGTCATCTGTTCCCAAGTCACCTTTGGTTCTTCCTTCCCCTCTTCCCTCCCCCAGTCAGTTTTTAAATCCTGTCAGTGCTACATCCCCTTCTCTCCATTCACTCAGCCCCCATTGCCTCTCACCTGGACTGTCACCCCCGAATTTGTCTCTCTGCCTTCAGTCTCCTTACCCCCTCTCACTGATCTGTCCTCAGCACCGTGCTCAAAGTCATCTTTGTCAGTTCACTGCTCGGAAGGATTTCCTTGGCCATGCTTCAGACTACCCTTCTAGCCATGTGCCTTGTCTTGTCTGCTCCCCCCTCATTGCAGTGAAATTGGACCAGTGGCTGGCCACTCCTGGGGCTGGGCAGGCTCTTGCCTGTGGACATTTTTGTGGTCTAGCTATCATTCCTGAAAGGTATCTCCCCCTCCTCTTCCCTGGGGCCTTTCTCCATTCTCCTTAGAGCAGCCTAGCCTCCCCCCTTTAACTCTCAAAGTGGAAGTTACAAAATCTTTACCTCTATCTAGCTTTCTCTCTTTTTTTCCCTTTCCCAATATGACTTGAATCAGACACCATCTGTGTACAGGTCTCAGTCTCCCAAATAGAATGTAGGCTCCCTTCAGGCACTCCCTGTATCCTCAGAGCCTACACCCATGATGTATACATAGGTGGTGCTTAGCTAATGTTTGTGAAATTGAATTGACTGAATGGAATACACATATGATGACTAATAGGTGTGTATAGTAAAGAATGGCATCCAGGATGAGACCAACTCTACTTGTGAGCATATAGGATGTGTCCTTGTGGCCTGAGGCAAGGAATTGGGCAGGGTTTTGTGATCTCTGCCATGAAGAATGGGTAGGACTTGGATTAGACTGAGGAAAGATGAAAGAAGTTTCTCGTTGAAGGCCTGGGATGAGTCTAAATTTGTGGGAAGTGTGAAGCGACTGGGCTGAAGTGGGGGGAGGGGAGGGCAGGACTTTGAATGTCAAGCTAAGCAGTTTGGGCTTGGCTCATTAGGAGATCAGGGACCATTGGGAGCTCTCTTGCAGTTCTGATGTTTGGAATTTTTTTTCCTCTGGCTTATTCCGGTTATTTTCTGAGTCTTCACATGTCTAGTGGGCTCAATAGGAGCTTCCCTGAGGCAGCTAGCTGGTGCAAGACCTGCAGTAAGAGGAATCCTCAGTGGCCACATGAGCGAGTCACTGGGCCAGCCTCAGCCGTGGAGATGATAACATTGCCCACCTCCCAGGGTACAGGGCTTGGCAGACCTTCAGGTGCTATGTCAAGGTTAACTCTTACGATCTTGTCCCTTTGCCCCTTTCTTTTAGAAAATCCACTTCCTGTATCCACCATCCTTGCGGGAGCTGCTGCGGCTTCTGAGCTCCATGCACGACACAGCAGCCCAGCCTCCCTCCCTCCTGCTGCTGGATGGAATAGATGAGTACTTGGCAGAAACCTGTGGAGCCCAGGCATGTGCCCACCTGGCAGCCCTGCTGGTAGACACGACCGCCCACTTCTCAGGCTGCTTGGGCAGTAGCTGTGGACTCCTGGTCACCATGCGAGGCCCTGCTGAGGCTGAGCCGGAGGCAGCTACCCTCCAGCTGGCAGTGCTTCAGAGATACTTGCCCACGTGCCTCTGGCTAGAGCCTGAGCCCCTAGACCTGACAGGGTCACAGGCCCAGAACTCTGGGCAGTGCTTCAGGGCCCGCCTCTCCAGTGGGCCAGGTTTCCCCAAGCAGGAGTGGTGCTTGAGTTTTGGACACGATGGTGAGATGGCCATTTCCCAAGTGACCCACCAAGCATCCCAGCACCCACCTCAGAAAGCTGAGCCCAGCAGCCCCAGCTGAGAAACGTAGTCTGGGGGTGGGAGCAGCCTTCATGGGACTTTGTCTCTCCCCAGCCACATTGCCTTTGTATCTGAGAGCAGCTGTGTAGAGGTGAACAGAGGCACTGTCATGGGCGTAAGCCCAGTTGGATCCTGACAGCTATGCCTTCTTGCCAGTATTGGGTCAAATGCTGTGACACTGTAATATCCCCAAACTTCCTATGCTTGCGCTGTGGGGGTGAGGAGATGGCCCCCATGCTCTGTGTGACTTCTCCCTGACCAGAGCTGTGGGCCAGGCATATGGAAAGAGCTATGCAGCCTGGGCAATGGAGGGCACGGGGGGAAGGAAGGTGAGCTGACATTGTCCTTCTTCTGACATGGAATAAATGATGTTCTGATCAGGCCTTACCACCATCCCAGGCTGAGATGGACCCTGAAAGTTTTGAGGGGGAGGCTGAGGGGGTGGGAACTCCCCTCTTTGTCCCTGGGCCTGATACTGTCCCTCCCACCTCGTCCATCCTTCTGGGATCGTAACATTCTGCCCTGGAAGGACACCATCCTGCCCACTACCCTGATTTTACAGAGGAGAAAATCAAGTCCCAGAGAAAGGAAGGGACTGAGGCTCTAGGGCTTTTTTCTGTATCACATGTTGCTTCCTCATTCCCCCTCCCTTGGCTGTTCTGTCCTCCCTCCTGGGGACACCTGGCTCCTGTGATTCTCCAGTATCCCTCTCATTTACAGTCAAGTCCTCTTTTCATCTTTCTCTTCAGAAGATGTGACTCCCATGAAAAGAAATAAATTTATTACAAAAATATATATAAAAAGGCAAAGAAGGGCCTGCTGGGCAGTGATTTCTGCCCCTACCCTCACTCTTAGTCCTCAGAGGCCGTGGTGCCCTGCAGCCATGCCAACCTCCTTCCCCCTACATCCCTGCCCCCATTCCCCTCTGGGAAGAATGAGGAAGGAAGGAGAAGGAAGCATGCCTCCTTCCTCCTCCCTTCCTGCAGCTGCTACTAGGAGGGCTGCCAGCCATGATCCTGACAAATTAGCCTCAGAAGCTGCCCACTAGGAACAAGCCACATAGCTTGGGGGCAGAGGCTCTGGGCTGGGCTGGAGAAGGCTATTCTCACACAAGTTGGTGTAGGGGCCCTCAGGGGAGCTGCCAAGGGCCCCTTGGGAGCCCCCAGAGCTATAGTCGGCTGAGATTCCAGAGTCTGAGACCATAAGATATAGATATTTAAGGTCAGGGGGCTTAGGGGGTGGGGAGGGTGGGGAGGCTCGAGGACATAGCAGTTGAGAACTGGGATCCAGGATGGTGTACTCAAAGTTGGAGGCTGATGCCTGTTCTTCCTGCTCAGCTTCTAGGGCTGAGATTGAGGCCATGGAAGAGGAACCAGACTTGGTATTTGTTTCCATGGCTGGGTCCCTCTCAGCCACCAGGGCCCTGCTTGCACTGCTGTCTGAGCCCTGAAGGCTGAAGGAGCCCAGCCCCAGGGGCCCAGGAGCTGGACTATGGGGCAGCAGCCTTGTGTCCAGCATGAGGTAGTCATCCTTGGCTCCCTGGGCCAGCTGGCTGGGCTCTGGCACCAGCAGGGGCTCCTCCTCCTGGGCTGGCTCAGCAGGGACCACCCAGCAGCGCTCAGAGAGTACTTCCAACCTGGCTGGTGGCTCCTCCAGGTAAGTGCCAAGTGGCCCCCACCACAAGCAGGCGTTGCTCTGTCCCAGCCACAGCTGCAATAATAACACTGAGCTTAGCCCAGGGAGCCCCCTCTGGATGCTTGACCTCAGGGCCTGGCTATAAGGAGGGCCCTAACCCAGGACCCTGGGATCCAGAGGCCTCCCCAAAGGGAGAGAGAAGAGTCTGGCCCAGGCTTCACCACCTACCTGGAAGTCCCCTCTGTGAATGGTGAAGAGGCCCTCATACCCATGCTCCGGACTAGGGATGCCTGGCCAAAACATCTGTTTCAGAAACCTGTGGGGAGGGAGGAAAAACAAAACTGGAAGGGCCTGTCTGACCAGACGGGCCAACTCTAGAG
>CM053580.1:528431466-528556804 GCA_028627135.1 Pseudochirops cupreus
TCCCCCTCCCCCATTCTATTCTCTCCTATGTCTTCCCCCCTCACCCCTCTGACTTTTTGGTAGGGCAGGATGGATCTCCCAACCACAGTGCCTGTGTATCTCAAGTTCCAGTTGAATGTAGTTAATACTAATAATAATAATTGTATATATATAGATACATATGTATTTTTAACATTTGATTATAGAACTTTAGATTCTAGATTCTTTCTCTTCCTCCCTCATCACCCACCCCCACTGGAAGGACAAGCAATCAAATACAGGCTGAACATGTGAAATTATGCAGAACCTCTCCACAGTACTGCTCATCATTTCTTATAGCATAATAGTATTCCATTACATTAATATACCACAATGTGCTCAGCCATTCCCCAGTTGATGGGCATCCCCTCAATTTCTAATTCTTGGCCACTACAAAAAGAGCTGCTATGAATATTTTTGTACATGTGGGTCCTTTTCCCATTTTTATGATCTCTTTGGAATATAGACCTAGAAGTGGTAATGCTGGATTAAAGGGTATGCATATTTTTATAGCTCCTTGGGCATAGTTCCAAATTGCTTTCTAGAATAGTTGGATCAGTTCACAACTCCACCGACAATACATTAGTGTACCAATTTTCCTACATCTTCTCCAACTTTTATCATTTTCCTTTTTTTTTTGGCATATTAGCCAATCTTATAGGTGTGAAACGGTACCTCAGAGTTGTTTTAATTTGCATTTCTCTAACCAATAGTGGTTTAGAGCATTTTTTTCATATGACTATAGATAACTTTCATTTCTATATGAAAACTTCCTGTTCATATCCTTTGATCATTTATCAATTAGAGAATGACTTGTATTCTTATAAATTTGACTCAGTTCTCTACATATTTTAGAAATGAAGTCATTATCAGAAACACTAGCAGTAAAAATTATTTCTCAGCTTTCTGCTTTCCTTCTAACCTTGGCTGCATTGGCTTTGCTTGTGCAAAACCTTTTTAATTTAATGTAATCAAAATTACCCATTTTGCATTTCATAATGTTCTCTACCTCTTGTTTGGTCATAAATTCTTTCCTTCTCCATAGATCTGACAGATAAACTATTCCTTACTCTCCTAATTTGCTTTTGGTATCATCTTTTATGTCTAAATCATGTACCCATTTTGACTTTATCTTGGTATACAGTGTAAGATGTTGGTCTATGCCAAGTTTCTGCCATACTATTTTCCAACAACTTCCTTTTCTTTGTAAACAGTAAGGATAGTGATGAGAATAGGGACTAGACCAATTGTTTAGTATAGGGAATTCCAGGATAAGGAAACTCCCTCCATCAATGAGAGTTATCACCTTCTCTGCAACTTGTAGTTCCTCAGAGTAGTGTGAGAGAGTAAGCCAATCTCCACCCTCGTGGTGACCTCTGGTCCCTAGATCTGCCCTTATTCTCCCAATTCACCTTCCCTACTCTAGCCTCTCCTTGCTCAGCCTTGATCCCATGGGCTGCCACTTTAATGTTTTACTCATGGCTACCCCCACCGCCCCCTTCAATTATTCCTAATTTGCTAATCCTCATTCCTGGGGTAATTGCCACCATCTGATTTTAGCATTCCTACCCAGAGGCTATTTTCACAGGAGAAAGTAATAGAGATTTCCTGCTACAGATCCATGACTGTGACCTCACTTGGGCTCAGCCACTACTCAGTGATCCATGAGCAACCTCAAACTCAACGTGTTCAAAACATAACTTATCATCTTCCCCTCAACCTGGTCCTCTCTCTGACATCGCTGTTTCTGTCTGTAGCATCACTATTCAACTCGTCCACCATGTTCCTAACCCCAGATCATCCCTGCACCATCCCAGTTTGCTTCACACATTGGTCATTTCCTCCCAAGGGCTCCATATTGATGAAAAGCCCAAACTAGTCACCTTTCATTACTCAGGTCTTCCTGAGTTCAAAAAAATCTGACATCCTTTGCAATGTTCCATATCCATGGACCCCAGCTTGTGTGAAGGAGAGGGATCAGGTGCTTTCTAATTGTGATTACAACAATGTAAATGGAAAGAACAGCCACAAAGCAGTTGAAATTGAATGTTGCAAAATTAGAAAGAGAAAACTTGCCCCCAAAAAAGAGAGATAAGAAGGCACCCTTCCCCACTACGTTGCACAGCTTGGGGTCAGCTAGACAGCAAAATGGATAGAGTGCTGGGCCTGGAGTCAGAAAGACTTCTCTTTGTGAGTTCAAATCTATCCTTAAGACACTTATTAATTGTGTGACCCTCAGGAAAGTCATTTAACCCTGTCAAACTCAGTTTCGACATCTGTAAAGCGAGCTGTAGAAGGAAATGGCAAACCACTCCAGTATCTGTGCCAAGAAAACCCCAAATAGAGTCACAAAGAGTCAGTGTGCATATTATTTTCCTAGTTCTACTTACCTCGCTTTGCATCAGTTCACATAAATCTTTCTGTGCTTTTCTGTATTCATCATGTTTCTTACAGTACAGTAATATTCCATTACATTCACATACCACAGTTTGTTTCACCATTCCCCAACTGATGGGCATCTTCATGGTTTTTATTTCTTTGCTGCCACAAAAAGTGCTGCTAGAAATACGTAGATGTATATAGGGACTTTGATCGGTGACGTATTTGTGGTATACACCTAGCAGTGGAACCTCTGAGTCAAAAGTATGTACCTTTTAATGACTTTATTTGCATAAGTCCAATTTGCTTCCCAGAGTGGATGTAACATTTCACAATTCTCCAGCATTGACTGATCCCCTTTTGTTCCCTCTTACCAGTCCCCTTTGTACCAATCTTCTGGGTGTGAGGTGAAACCTCTGGATTGTTTTAATTTGTGTTTCTCACAGTATGAGGGATTCACAGGATTCTTTTATAGGGTTTGCTGATAGTTGGCAATTATTTTGAAAACTATCCATATCCTTTGAATATTTATCTGTTAGGGAATGGCTTTGGGCCCATTCACTTTTTGATAGCTCTAATTGTTAGTTTGTTTTTCTTCTTACATTAGTAAAAGAGGACTGCCAATGCCAGTCCAATCCTTTGGACCATGAGCAACATGCTCTGCCTGATGCAATCTTCCACGTTGTTTAGTGAGCCTGCTTCTGTAAGCTGGTGATAATGTGGAATGAAGGGGCCCAACTCTCGGCTTCAGTGTACACATGGGTATTTTTCATCTACTTACTGTTGTTTTTGCTCAGTTGTTTCAGTTGTGTCTGACTCTCGGTGACCCCATTTGGGGTTTTCTTGGCAAAGACACCGGAGTGCTTGCCATTTCCTTCTCCAGCTCATTTTACAGATGAGGAAACTGAGGCAAACAGAGTTAAGTGACCTGCCCTTCTAGTAAATGTCTGAGGCCAGATTTGAAGATGAGTCTTCTGGACTCCTGGCCCAGCATTCTATTCACTGTGCCACCTAGCTGCCCATTCATTTACTAGATGGTTAAAAAAATTTTTTTGGTTAGTTCCTGGACGAGAAATGAGAGTTAGTACAAAAGATACTAATAAGCCAAAATATTCTCTTCCTGGCAGCAGCTGAAGTAAGGACTTCTGTAAGCTTCTAGGTGCAAAGAAAGAGAGGTGCTACCAGCAGCCTGTTCCCCACACCCAACTCAACACATGGTCATGCTCATGTCACAGCTATTTTTCTCTCTCTCCGGGTCTATTCTTTTCTGCAAAAGCAGGTGGGGGTGAATTGGAAACAGTTATGTCCTTGTGAGCTTTCCAAGGTCCAGGAATTGGAGCCCATACCAGAGTTTGCCAGCAATCAGGTTCTTCACAAATGGGCTTTTACTGATTGAGCCATTGATTGCTGGGTGCCCTGGTTGCCTTCCTGTGGATGCTTTCCATCTTACAGTGTCCTTTCTACAACATGGTGCCCAGAATTGAATATGAGATGTAGTCAGACCAGAGCGGAAGCCCATTATGGCCTCATTACTGCAAGCATTATTCTCTTAAGTTAACCCAAGATTGAAATGCCTTTCTTTTTGGGGGGGGTGGGGGGGCCTTTCTCACCACAGTACTGATTTATTTTGGTCTTGCAATCCACCAAAACCAGCAGGTCTTTTTCGTATAAACTATCTAACCATGAATTCTCTATGCTTGCTTGAATCTAACTTCAAGATTACATTTATCCCCATTAGTGAACAGGCCTCTTTAAGTTACTCAAGGGATGGCCCCTTTAATTCCCAAAAAAAAAAAAATATATCAAACCCTCAGGGTTCCTGGTCAAAAGAGAAACAGTCACTATTTACATTTACTCTGTGCTAGGAGGGCAGGAACCTACTGTCCAATCTATGAGCTCCAGAGTAAATTGGGTTTAAGGTCTGGTCTTTGAAAAAGAAATCTAGCCAGTATCTTTGTAACAACCCTAGGAGATAAGTACTATTAACATCCCCTCATTTCACGGATGAAAGAACTAGGCAGAAGTTAGGTGACTCACCCAGGGTCACATGTCGTGTGTCTGGGGCAGGACTGGAACACAGGTCTTCCTGACTGCAGGTCCAGCACTACTGCACCCCCTAGCTCCTGTAACTCTGTCCTTTCTCTACTCCAGGCCTCCTCCCAAATAAAGCATAAGCTCCCAGTCCTGGAAGTTCTTCAGAAACTTTGTTTCAGCCTCCCTTTCACTCTTAGTCAAAATGAATTGTAATAGCTAACATTTCTACAGTGCTCACTATGTACCACAAGTGCACTGTGATAAGTACAGTTATCTCATCTGAACCTACCCTAGGAGGTAGGTACTGTTAGCATCCGCATTTGATAGATGAGGAAGCTGAAATAGACAGAGGTTAAGTGACTTGCCCAGGGGCATACAACTACGAAAGTGTCAGAATTCATATTTGAACTCAGGTCTCCCTGAATTCAGGCCCAGTGCTCTAACCATTGTGCTACCTAGTTGTCCCTTGCCCTCTGTCCTGTCTGGAAGAAACTTTCCATATCTGTTGATGTTCTTTCCTTCCTTCAAAGCCAAACTTGTGCCACATCCTCCATGACCCCCCCATCATAGTTCTCTCCCTTCCCCCTCCCAATAATCTCTCCCTCCTCAAATATCTCATAACAAATGTGTATTGTTCTTTAAAGATTGCACAAAGCACTTTCCTCACAACTACTTCTTGAGGTAAGCAGGATAGGAACTAGTCCCAATGATTTTATTGGTATGAGGAACTCTGAAACGGAAAGCTCTCTACCAATGCATGCCAATACTTTTTTCTACATTAGCAGTAAGCGGTTAAGGAATTTGCTCAGGGTCACTCAGCCTGCAAGGGGCAAGAGGCAAGTGGCAGGACTTGAAGCCAGATCTTCCTGGCTTCCTGGCTGGATTACTATCTACTGAATCACATGGCTTCTAGCAGTGCAGATATTTTACAAGTGAGGGAACTAAAGCCTAGAGAGTCTCAGGCACTTTGCCTCCCTCTTATGGTATATTATTGTCCATCCCTCCATTAGGTTGTAAGTTTCTTAAAAGTATGATCTGTGCTATATCTATCTTTGTATCCCAGTCTCCTGAACAGAGCCTTAATGCTTGACTTTGAGTCCAAAAGGGTCCCAGGAGCAAGAGAAATGTGGATCCAGAGCTCTGGATTATCACAGTGGGCTGGACATTCCTGGTGCCTGACATCCCTACTCTGCTCCATGGCATGGCCTTGGAGAGATAGTGGGTATGTCATTCAGACTTCAGAAGGTAGGAAACCACCCACACCTGTGGGCCACAAACCTAAGGCCAGTGGATTGCTTGAGCTAAGGAGCTACAGTGGGCTAAAGCCAATCTGATGCCTGCCTTCTTTGTCACTCGTATGGTGAGCCCTGGGAGGGCATGGGGTATGTTGGTGGCACCAAGCACCAGGTCTGGCCCACATCAGAAATAAAGTAGGTCAAAGCTTCTTTACCAATCAGCAGTGGAATGTGGCCACTGAGGCTGAGAGAGATTCAGTCTCCGGAAAAAAAAAATGTGGACAAGATGGATCAAGTTGGTTCTGGCCTATAAGGTTAGGTGTGGTCAGTTGCAATAGGTACTATTGTATGAGACTTAGAACTTGTGTGAAGTCAGAGTAAGTCCCTAATCAAAGGCTCTAGGCAGCCCTCATGCAGAATACTGCTTTTCAGTTCTGGGTAGCTCATAGGATTGTAGATTTTGAGCTGAAGACACATGAGAAACCACCTATTCTAACTCCATTTCATAAATGAGAGAACTGAGACCCAGGGAGGTTAAGTAATTTGACCAAGGTAGGGGAATAGAAGAGGCAGGATCTGAAGGCCAGGGGCACTGCTACTATATCATTTGGCTTTCTCAGTTCTAAGGACATTGACAAGGTCAAGGGCATCCTGGAGGATAGCCAGGGGGATGGGGATAGGAGGCATGTGACAATTGTCTAAAGGAACTGGGGAGGTTTATCCTAGAAAAGCCAAAATTTGGGGGGTACACTCGTCTTAACTGGAGGGTTAGCACAGGGAAAGATTAAACTTGCTCTGCTTGGCCCTATCAGGCAAAAGTAGATTTAAGCTTAACATAAAGAAAAACACCCCTAAATTAGATCAAGAATAAAAAGCATTGGCTTTGAGAGGGGAGTTAATTGGGGGGGGGGGCCAGGGAAGGTGAAGAGGGTTTCCTCTCACTAGAAGGCTCCCAGACAAGACTGATTGCTTTTTAGGAACACTATAGAAGACATTCTTGCTCAGGTACACATTGAGCTAGCCAGCCCCTGAAGTTCCTTTCAGTGGTAACCCTCGAGCTAATTGTCTCTGGGAACAGAGCCCTCTGGAGCCTGGCTCCTAGGTTAGGATGGGTGACTGGCTGGGAGGGCAGGGAAAGGCAGCAGCCTCTGACTTCTGGTCATGTTTCCTCTGGCTGATTCTCTAAACAAATCCAATCTTGTCTTTTTCTGAAAGGGGCTGGGATTAGAAGGTATATCGGTGGCCTTGGTGGGACCCTAAACAGGGTGAAGGCAGATAAAAGGGGCTCCTAGATGCTCACAGATATAACCCTGCTCTTCCCACCCAAAAGTGAGGTCTGGGTTTTAATTTCCATTGGGTCCATGCTGACCAACCCTAGACAGCCTCCCATCTAGTGGTCGGACCAAGGGCCTGTACATAATGCCGTCCCCTTCCCCTCTGCTTGTCCTAGCTTGCCAGAGAGGACACAGAGACAAAGGTAGGGGGGCACCAGGGATCATGTCGGGATCAGTGCCTTGGCTCAGCCAGACATCTCTCTGGGATGGCCCAGGCTCTCCCTCGGCCTCAGACAAGTCACAGGTCCAAGCCTGGGGCCCTCCCAACCAGAAGAGTCAGTCATCAGGGTGGGGACTGAGCGCCCTCCTTCCTCCGCAGCACGAAATCCCTGGGGCTAGCTGGACTCATGGCATAGAACACATTGGCGTTGTCTGGGATCAGGAGCTCTGCGGGTGGAAGGCCCACATGGTATCGAATTGCATCAAGTTGGTGTACTTACGCTGTGTGCCTTTTCTTCCTCTGTGTATTTACTGGGTTGTTTTTTTTTCTTATGGAGCAGGGTAGAGGGGTCAGAGGATCAGAGAAATTTAGAGCTGAATGGGCCTTTGGCCTCTCATTTGACAGAAGAGGAAACTGAGGTGGGTGGGGGGAGGGGCAAAATCACACGAATAAGCTCATAACAGTGGCAGTACCAAACTTTGAACCCAGGTAGGTCCCCGGTCTGGTGCACCCTGCCCATCTCTATACCAAAACTTTAGGGACTGGTGACTAACTCCCTTCCCCTTGTTAACCCCACCCTGTTTGAAGCAGCTTTCTGCCAAAATGGTTTGCCCTTGGATTTTCTCAATCTCGAGGCCACGGAGGAGGCAGGGGCAGGCCTGGGATCACCTCCTTAGAAGGCTGCTGAGAAAGGGGAAGTTGTTTGGGGCTCTGCCAGAAGCCCTCTTGGAGAGCTGGAGTCCCTGCCCCCTTGCAGCCTCCAGCCACCATCCCGTGCCCTGGAGTCACCACAGTCCCTGGGGCTCTCACACTCACTCACCCCGGTCCCCAGGCAGGACCTGGAACAGCTGATAGTCACGGGGCTGTGGCTGCTCCAGGTGTAGCTTCTGAAGGGCTCGGAGAACCACACCTGGGACTTTATCCTGGCTAGTGAGCTGGGGTTAGGAGTAGGGAAAGAATTTGTGAGAAAGAGAAGTAGGGGAGGTGCTCGGGACCCAGTGAACAGAGGGAGGGAGCAGTACTGCAGGTCAGTGAGAGTGACAGGAGGCTGCAGATGGAGTGAGAATGTCCTAAGGTGGAGACAACCTCCCCTCCCACCCCGATTTTCCCTTTGCTGCTGTCATACAGACTATGCTCCTCCTCCTCACCAAAATGCTCCGATAAAGGTTCCCAGGGTCATGGTCAATGCTGACTCTGATGACACAGGGATCCTGAGTTTGCTGCCCTGGGTGGAAAGCTCGGGCATTGCTACCAGGGGAGGCTGGGGCCTGCTGGAGTTTGGGAGCTTCAGTTCCCAGAGGCAGCTCCAGAGTGCCCTGGGCAGGGGAAGAAGATACAGTGATCACCAGTGTCCAGCACACCTACTGGCTTCAGTACACATCACACGTGGACACATACAACAGTTCTCCCTCCCACCTGTCACCCTCATCATATGTTGGGGAGGAGGTCTTTTCCCATTTTTTCATTTGAGCCCTTTAATACCTCCCAGTCATACTGGTGTGATACTCCCCTGTTTTACATGTGAGAAATTTGAGAGCCAGACAGAAGAATTGATTTGTTCAAGATCATACAGTCAGTGGTAGGGTCAAGACTTGAACCCAGGTCTCCTGACTCAGTCCAACTATAGCTTCCCCTGTACCCTGGCTGCCTCTTCACACAGACACACCATATCCTACATAGTTGAGGTCATGCACCTTGTGGCCCAGACCAGTTGCCCCAGGGGATGGAGGAGGGCTGAGGGTCAGAGGGTCCCCATCTCCAGGACTGGGCGGGTAGGAACCTGAAGAGAGACTACTGGAGACACAGAAACCAGAGATGGTATTATTCCCTTAACTCCAGACCCTAACCTTGCCCTCCAACCCTTACCTTCTCCCAACCTGTCTTACCTGGGGCTAGGAGAGGGGGGGTCCCCAGGTTGGTGGCTGGGAGAGGAGCCCCTTTCCCGAGACAGCTTCCTAAGAGTTGGAAGAGAGGTGTCGAATATAGATTCAAGGGAAGCCCAGGTCTTCTTCTCCCAGTCTCTTCTCCCCACCCCCACCCCCTACCATAATCTCATCATTCTTCCACCCTAAGATTAAAATTGACTCACGCACTAAGTCTCTTAGTAAGACTTATCCGTCGCCGGATGCTGGGGGAGCTGGGACATGAGGCAGCTGGGGGTTCAATAACCCGGGACAGGCGGTAACTGGGGGGAGATGGGAGTGAGGAAATGAAAACCAGAATCAAATCAGAGACTGAGTTGGAGTGGAGATGGGGCCAGAGGGAGGGAATAGGTGATAAGAATGTGTCAAAGGAATGAGGTTGAGAATGAGTCAATTAATTCATTTAACAGACATCCAATCATCATGCCTCACCTCTGCCCCAAACCCTCCATGTCTCCCTGCTGTCTACCTAGTCAAGAATTCAAGGGTCACTCTATGCTCTAACCCCTACACAACACATTGCCCTGTATTCCCCTCCTTTACCTTTGCTTACAATGTTCACCCCTTACCTTTTTCCTGTGGAATTCCTGCCCATCCTTTAAAGCTAAGCTGAAATGCCACATCCTTCAGGAAGTCCTCCCTTAATCAGTAATGATCTTCTCCTTCATACCTCACAAAGTATGGTGCTTGTCTGTACCTGTGTCTTATCCCTATACAAGACGGTGACCTCTATGAGGGAAGGAAGCCTGCCTTATCCAAGCTTGCCCAAAGCCTAGTACAGGGTTTCAAACCCAGTAGACATTTAATCAGTGCTTGCTTAATTTGAATTGCGTTTAGGAAGAGAGGCATGGTGGGATAGCGGATATAGAGAATCAGCCCAGAAGTCCAGCCTCAGAAACACACTAGCCCTATGATCCTGGGCACTTTGTTTCATAACTCATTGCTTCCGGACAACTAACTGAAGATTTGTAAGTTCCAGAGCAAATGCTGAACTGCATTGACAGAGTGGGTTTCCTCACTGGTAGTTCCCTATATCAACGAGAATTGTAGATCTGGTCAACAAAAACAGACCATTTAGGGAAGTGCCTACTTGTATGCTGGGCACTGAAGGACAGATATAAGACAGAGCCTGCCCTAAAGAAGCTTACAATTTAATAAGGAGAAATGCATGGGAGGTGAGTGCACAGGAGAGGACCAGGCAAGCAAAATGCTCTCTGAAATGTGAGTGGTCAGAAAACACTTTCAGCTAGAGAAATCCAAGAAGACTTCTTCAAGGAGGAAGCAGCCACTATTAACCATTGAGGGAATCAGGGGATTCCCACATCTACAGAAGGGTAGAAGAGAGAATGGTTCTTCTAACCCAGACAAGCAGCTGACTTGAACAAAGGGATGGAGACAGGAACGAACAAGGCACGAATGAGTGACAGAGAAACCTGGTTTGAGTAACCCAAGGGGAATAGTCTGAACTACAGTTAACCAGGTAGGTTGGACTTCATTCCAAGGAGACTGATTGCCTAGGGGCTTAATTTGGGAGCACGGCAGAGGTAGATCGGGCATCACAAGGTAGAGGAGAAGCTGGAAGCAGGGAATCAGACATGTCACCTCTGCTCCTCACTGAGGGGACGCTGGGCATAGAAGGCAGCAAGAACAGGTGGCCGAGATGGCAGGCTATAGCTCACACAGCGACGCTGAAGGTGCTGGATCCGGGACAGGATCTCCCACTCCTTGGAAAAGGGAGGCGGGGTTCTTTCTGCTGGACCTTCCCTCCCTCCATTCCCCACCTCCCAAGCATTCCCCCTCCTACCTGTCCCAGGGTCTTTACGTCTCCCCAATTTCCCTTCATCACCCAGCACACACCCCCCTTTCCCTTCTGCCCAGGCCCCCTTACCTTCCGACGCTTTTCAAAGTTGATAAGATCTCCCTGGGGGTAGTGGAAAGGAAATAAGCCTGAGCCCAGAACTGAGCTCAGAGTCCCCAAGACAGCTCAGAGCACAGGATCGTAGAACTTAAAGCCAGAAGGGCCCTTAGAGATCTAGTTCCACCCCCTTAAATTTACAGAGGAACCACCTGAGGCCCAGCCAGGGGAATGGGATTGCCTAGAGACACATCAAAAACAAAGTGTTCTTTGGATCCAAACTGGAGTCTCATTACTCCAGATGCAATGCAGTGGGCCAGGGAGGGGATGGCATAGTTCTGGGAAGGTCTCAGGAGCAAGGATGACAGTGAAGGACCCGGGGGTGAGATTGAGGAATAAGATCAGGGGCCAAGCTTTCACCTCTAGTAGGTCAGGCAGTGCTGTGTCCAACATGACAAGGTCAGTGAGGAAGGTGCCCAGGTAGGGGATAGGACCAGGAGGCACTTTCTGGAATTGATCAGAAACTAGATCAATTTCCTTGGGTATTATTGTCCCAACCCTGGTCCCACATGTTCCATCATGTCTCCCAATCCCTGTCTCCCTGTGCCCCCACCCCCAACCAACTCCTTGTAGGCCTGCCACCTTCTCAAGTTCGATATAGTCCCTTACAAAGGGAGGGACTCCTGGAGCTGTCTCCTCTTCAGGGGAGGTCAAAGGGACTTCTTCCTGGGGTAGAAATGGGGGAAAGAATACAAAAGATAGAACCCTAGTCCCTTTATCCAACAGACATACCAGAGCCCCCCAGAGGAAGAAAACCTGTGTTTTGTGGAATAAAGATTTAGCCACAAAGGCAAAAAAATGTCGGACACTGAAGGAAGCGAGTCCCCTTAGTAGAAAAGCCAACAACAGTCTGGGGACAGATGGAAACTTCAAGGGTCTCCTCTTTCAAAGGGTCAAATGAAGCAAGAGAGATGAACATGAGGAATGAAGGCTTGTCCCTTCAAGGACAAGCTAAGTGGCTAAGGCTTCAGTTCAGGACACTGGGAAAATATCAGCTGTCTTCTGCCTGCCTTTGTATCCCATCTAGGGGAAGTCCCAGACCCTCATCACTACTTTTAGGTAGTTTCTCTTCATGTGTAAGACTACTGGTTAAGTGTACTACTAAGCATGTGTCTAACACCCTGAGCATTATATGCCTCCAGACTCAGGTCAACATACATTTATTAAGCACCTACTCTATGCCAGGCTGCTAAAAGCTGAGCCTGGTACAAGGTAATAGCTCTACAAGATCCTGGTACTCATTGTATTCTCCGTGTTCCCCTTCCCCATCCAGTTTTGGTACTCTCACCTCAGGGACCGCAGTGTCCAAGCCCCTTCTGTACCTGGGAGAGAATCTCTCGGCTGTTAAGGTGATTGTTCTCATCAGAGAAAATATTGGAGAGTTTCCGATATATGGACAGTGGCTCCCTAGGGAAGAGAGAGAATGGGGAGGAGGAAGGGAGCAAGGTCAAGGGTGAGA
The DNA here is from genome assembly GCA_028627135.1 of Pseudochirops cupreus. Lineage (NCBI taxonomy): Eukaryota > Metazoa > Chordata > Mammalia > Diprotodontia > Pseudocheiridae > Pseudochirops > Pseudochirops cupreus. The sequence continues at coordinate 528,443,923 of CM053580.1, forward strand.
GAGCATCTCTGAGGTCTCTTCTGGTCAGTCTCTCTACCCATAGCACTTCAGATTCATCTTCATCAGCTACCACCTGTATGGGAGTCCCCTTTAACGACATCTAGGAGGTCCCTCTCTCCTTGAGTAGGTCATCGAATTTTTGCATGTCTAGGATCATTAGGAAACTTCCCAAATCCTAACTCTGTCTCTTGGCAACTTCTGGCCCAATGTTCCTAGTTCTATCCTCTGGGGCTATGAAGAGCCACTCTGGTCCCTATTCCCTATTACAGTTCTCTAGTATCTCTGCCCAATCCCATCTATTCCCCATCCTTAGTGCTCAGTCTATAGCCTTTGATCAAGGAAGAAGAGGTTGTACCCTCCCTATGGCCTCACCCTGGCTCACTCATAGACATTCCTCCCCCCTCCCTCCTGAACCCTCACCGGCTCACAGCTGCCCAGCTCCTCTTGAGTCTGTATATGGGATTGGACTGCAGTGCCGAGAGGATGGCCCGGAGGGACGAGAAGTTCCTCAACTCCCTGCAGCGCTGGATAAGAAAAGCTAGGCCATGTTAGACCCTGTGTTGAAGACCCCGGGTACCCCATGCATAGCTGCCCTGGAGGCTCTCCAGCTACATACAGCTCCGCACCTGAGCAATGAAGATCCACTTCTCCAGGCGCTGGGCCCGATAGGGTGGGGGCAGTCCTGGTCCCACCAGCACTGAGCTCAGGACACAACTAGTTACTGCGTTGAACTGGGCCACGGTGGCTCGGACAGAGGGGGCAGTCCCATGGCCCCCTGCTTTATCCCGATGAGACCACACAGAGCCTAGGCACTCCCAAAGGCATACTTGAGAAAAAAGTTCCTGAGCATTGGAGTAGAGGTGGGATGAGATACGACTGAAGATAAGGACCTCTCTGCATTGTTGGTCTCCCCACTCACCCTACCCCTAATCTCCAATTTCCCTTGGGGTTCTAAGGTGGTCGTTCTGAGGTCCAATTGAGGGATGAAGAAGGCAAACATCCTTGCCCTATACATGAGGTATAGTTAGGGAGGAAAGGGCCAGGGAGGTGTCCTTATTCCATCCATCCGGATCAGAGATTTAGGGATAAATGTTCCCTGCCCATCAGGGTAAGGGAGAAGTGTCCCACAGGGTTGGGCGAAAGGGCCAAGGGAGCAGGTCACAGAACCAGGAGACCTCAGAGTCAGAAAATACCTCAGGGGCCATCTAGTCCAACTCATACCTGAATTCCTCTATAATATATTGGGCAAGTAGTTATCTAGCCTTTGCTTGAAGGCCTCCAGTGAGAGAGAACTTACTACCTCCTGAGGCAGCCCATTACACTTGGGAACAGCTTGCCAAATCTGCCTCTTTGTATATCCATCTATTGCTTCTAATACTGCCCTCAGCAATCAAGTAGAACATAGCTCGCCCCCTCTCCCTTATGACAAATACTTCAATGATCATAGATTCAAATATTTGAAAGATCAAAGATTTCATACTAGAAGGAACCTATTGGGCAGAGTCCACTCCGTCATTTTCTAGATAAGGAAACTGAAGCCCGGGAGAGATTGTTTCTAGCCCATGGTGGCAGAGGTGACCAAGCTGGAATTTGAACCTAGGACTTCAAATCTAGCACTCTTTCCACTATATGCCTTTAGACAGTGACCATGTCCTTCCCTGAGTCTCCTATACTTCAGGCTAAAATTCCCCAGTTCCTTCAACTGATCCCACATGGAACGACCTTCAGATCCCTCCCCATCTCGGTTGCCCTTTCTAACTTATCAGTGTCTCCTGCTTAAACAATGATTCCAAGGCAGCTAGGTGACAAAGTGGATGGAGCACTGGCCCTGGAGTCAGAAGGACTTGAGTTCAATTCCAGCCTCAGACACTTACAACCTGTGTGACCCTGGGCAAGTCACTTAAACCCTGACTGCCTCCAAAACACACGCACACGCACACACACAACGATTCCTGGAACTGAATTCAGATGTTGGATCACCAGAGTTCAAATCTTTCCTCTGCTTCTTACTCCTTAGATGACTTCAGGCAAATCACTTCACCTGTATCTTGTTCTTTCTTCTCATCTGTAAAATGAAGGCATTGGACCTCCAAGGTCCTCCAGCTATAATCTTACGATTTGTAACACTGGTGGAAGTAGGTGGTACAATGGATAGAGTACTGGGCCCTGAGTCAGGAAGACCTGAGTTTTAATACTCTTCACCCTACTTGTTCTGGATTTAAACTCCCTATAGGTCATTTCTATTCCTCTTAGTCAGAACGTCATTCCCTTTGCTATGAAAAACAGAAAAGAGTTGAGTAGTTTTGTCCTCTCTGAGTGAATACATTCTTCTCCCTCTCAAGCAGCAGTCCTATCCCATCTTTTATCCTTTTCATTTTTCCCATTGTAGAAATAAAAACCCCACTCACCATCCCTAACCTCATCTAAATGTACTTAACTTTCCTCACCAGCCTCCACTCATTCTGAATTTTTGTGCTCCGACACTATTCTTAAATGACTTTTAGATTCACTTTCTGTTACCTAGCCATGTTTCTACCTTTGCTAAAAACCCTTTTAAACATCCCAATTGACCAAATAATTCCCTGTGCATCCCTGTGCGTTCATACTGATCTCTATAAATGTCCTCTTTTCTTTTTTATTGGGTAAATATTGGTTTCTCTTTGGGTCTTCAGAATTCTAGCCCTAAGAGTTCCTCACTACTATTGGGCTGATTTTCTCTGTCACTTTTTAGCCTGTGGGAGCCTTTTCTTTTAATCTTTTGAAATTTGATCTCCCCAGATCTAAGATGCATGGCAGAGCCTCTCCCTACTCCAAGCACAGAGTTAAGAGGAGCTGGATGCTACCCTCACCATGTCCATCAGGGTCAGCTGCTCAGCCACCTCATCCACACTGAAATCCAGCAGCTTGGGGCATTCCTTTCCATGCTCTTCCTCCTCCAGGGGGTTTTCTGGGCCTGGAGACACTGGGCAAGGGGAGTTAGAATGAGGAGAGAATAGCCCTTCTCCCTCTTGGAGAGGGGCAACAGGTGTCAGAAAGTGGACAGCTGTTGTGTTGAGGTTCTCCTAGAGCCATGAGAGGACCACAGGGACCAGAGTAGGAGGACCTTCCTTTAGCCATAATTAGCCTCTGATGTGAATGTGAGCCCCAAACATGAGCCAGGGAGAGACAAGAGAAAGGGGGATGGGGAAGAGGAGAGAATTGTTGGGGGTTAGAAGGGAAGGCTGTGTCCCAGAATACAGCCTAATCATGGAACGAGGAGGCTTAATGCTGTGGAGAAAAAGACCACTGGAAATAGAATAATTGGAGCTCACATCCCAGTTCTGTTACATCCTAGCAGGGAGATGGGGCAGCTAGGTGGATAGAGTGCAAGCCCTGCAATCAGGAGGACCTGAGCTCAAATGCCTCTTCAGATACTTCCTAGCTGTGTGACCCTGGGCAAATCACTTAACCCTGTTTGCCTCAGTTTCCTCATCTGTAAAATGAACTGAAGGAGGAAATGGCAAACCACTCCAGAATCTCTGCCAAGAAAACCCCAAATGGGTTCACAGAGAAACAACTCAACAAAACAGTGGGAGACCTTGGGCAAGTCATTTAATCTGGAGCTCCGTTTTCTTCATCTGTATAGCACTTTGACAGACACTTAACACATGTTTGTTGAATTGAATCAGATCTGTAAAATGGGGGCACTGAGCTACAGGATCTCGAAGGGCCCTTCTAGCTCTAATCCTGGGATCCTATGATTTCTGTCAGGTTGGAAGAGAAAGCCTTTATTTTTCCAATAATATTAGGAATACTAATGTAATATTCCTGAAGCACTTTATGATTAGCAAAGCCTTTTCCTCACCACAAGCCTATGAGGTAAGGAGTAAAAGGTACTGTCCTCATTTCACAGATGAGAAAGCTGAGGTTCATCAGAGATGAGACGATTTACCTAAAGCCACACAGCTGATACGTATCAGAATTGAGACTGGAACCCCAGGTTATCTGTACTTCTTTCCACTACTGACTGCCTCTCACTACACCCAGAGGACAGAGGAGGGATGGATCCTGTTTTTTTAAGTTAGTTGCCAATGCCCCCATTCCAATCTCCTAGGATGGTGACCCCACAAAGGGGCTGGTTGTGGTGGTAGGAGGGGAGGTACCATAATGAGAAGGCTCTGGCACTTCTGGGGCCTCTTTGGTCCCCTCTTCTTTCTCCTGGAGTTTCTTGGCCACCTTCTTTTCTTCCTCCTCCTGAAAGTGCTTCAGCAGCCTCTCAGCTTCTTGGCTCTCTGCCCCACCTGGGGCTGCCCAACTCAGAAAAGTACAAACCCGGACCAGGCTGGGATGGGCAGGGGGATCTTTGAAGTCCTGGGGGTGATCCAGCAGCCAGGAGCCCAGCACAGATATCAATGCCCTGTAGCCAGAGTCTAGCCTCAGGCTATAATCTAGCCATAGACCTTTAAAATAAAACCACTAATTTCTCAGAACCAACCCCTGACTTCTCAACCCAGTCATTGACCTCTTACCTTTCACACCCTGACCCAGCCATGGATCCTCATCCTTGCAAACCCAACCAATGGCTCATGCCAATGGTGGAAAAAATGGATACTAACCTTGACTCCTGCTCCTGATTCAGATCCGAGTGACCTTGACCTTGTTCCTCCTGTCCTTTCCTGGAAAAGAGCACCAGGGATGTATCAGTAAATGGAGACTGGAAGGGGGATACAGAAGGGATGGCAGTAGGGAGGGAGGTTTCATTAATTTGGGGATAAGGAAATATCACGATAGGAGTCGAACCTGAAAGACTTAAACTGGTGTGTGTGTGTGTGTGTGTGTGTGTGTGTGTGTGTGTGTGTGTGTGTGTGTGTGTGTGTGTGTGTGTGTGTGTGTGTGTGTGTGTGTGTGACAGAGAGAGAGAGAGACAGAGAGACAGAGAGAGACAGAGAGAGACAGAGACAGGAGCAGGTCCTTGGGGTGATTAAGTGGTCACTGGAGTTGAGAAAGAAGGGAGTTAATGAAGGGCAGGTGACCTGGAAAGGAGCATCTGTTGTGGAGCAAGAAGACAAGAGTGGGTGGAAGGGCAGGTGGGAGATTCGCAAAACGGAGAGGAGAATCTGATGGACAAGCAGGGAGATACAGAGAAAGAGGGTGAGGGGTGAAAGGGGACCTCACTAACCCTTGGGGTCTTGGGGCCTGGCGCAGCGGCAACAGGAGACCCAGTACATGGTCGGTGGGTACGAAGGCACGATGTGTGGCCAGGAAGGCGGGCACAAAGCCCGGGTCCTGTTCATGATCGCCATGCACCAGCTCCAGTACCAGACGCTCTAGTGGCGCTGCGCGCAGCGCCCGAACTTTGCAGGTGCGATAGTGCACAAAGTCTTCCGACCGTCCGGGATCTGGAGCCTTGACGACGACGTGCGCCTCAATCAGCCTCTGGTAGTGACTGTCCCCTCCCCCTCCCCCGCCTTGCCCCATCTAGTTCCTAGCCCTCAGCCCTGACTCTGCTCCCGACCCCTCCTCACTCCAGGCTTTCGCCCCCAGGGCCACCCTCCTGGCCCTACCCTCCCCGACCCTTCTCCTCACCTGGCCCCACCCCCAGCTCCTTCAGCCCTATTCCTCACCTGGCCCCTCCCCCTCTCCCGGCTCCCACCAGGGCCAGGCCGCTGGCTCAGCTGCCTCCGTAGAGTAACATTGTACACGGCTCCGTTCACCTCCTCTTCACCCCATTCCTGGAGAGGCGCCTGCGGGGAGCGGAGCCAGATTTGGGACCGGAGGTGGCTTAGCGAGGGACAGGGAACTTATCTCCCTCCCGGGTCCTCCGAGTCTTCTCACCCTTTCCCCTTCCCCTGCCCCGGTTACCAGGGCGAGCTCCTTTCCCAGGGGCCGCTCCATGGCTCGAACACCTGCAGCTGGCCCGGTCGCTCCTGGCCCCACTCTGGCTCCGGTTCTGGTGGCAGCGGCGGCGCAGGGATTGAGACCAAGAGTGGACAGACCAGCCTGGAAGCGGAGCGCTCAGCTCCGGCAGCTGCAGCAGCAGGGTTCCTGCTCTGGAGGGAGGGCGGGAGGGGGAGGGGAGTCTGCCCCGGGAGAATGATGTCGCCTTGGGGTGAGGGCCCAGCCGCGCGCTGGGATGGGGGTCACTCAGGCTCAGGCCCTTAAAACTTCGGGCAGGGGGCGGAGTTGGGTGCATACCGCTGACCGCCTAGGTAGGTGGGTGCTGGGCGGGCTATTTCCATTACAGCCGGGATGGGGACACGGGACAGGAGGCCGGTCAGGGGGCGGGGAGTCCCGGCCACTGCCCACCTAGCCCTGGACAAACCGGGAAGTACTTTGCAAATTTCCAGGAGCCCTTTTGGTGGGGGTGGGGAGGAAGGTGCCCTTCAAAAACACACATCTGGGAAGCCCCCCTCCTCCCCCAAGCCCCACTAGGACCTGAAACCTAACCAGCCTTGATCTTTCTCTCTCTCTCGGTCAAAATCTGACCCAGCTAGTCCCAGTCAGTTTCTGTTTCTCTACATCCCTATTTATCAGTCTATACTTATCTGTGTGACTGTGGTCAAGTCACTTCACAAGGCTATTGTGAGTAGCAAAGGAGATAATATAAAAAAGAACATGTCAATCTTACAATCCTATACAAATGTCAACACTCAGGACTCTGTCTCTGCGTCCCCTCCCTCTTCCCTTTAGGGTCAATGCCAGTGACCCTTCCTCCCAGCACCAGAGAGTTCCCTGGCAGGCAGACACAGGAACACAGCTCAGACTCCTTTGCAATTTTTATTGCCTAAAAAAAAAACCACTGGGAGGCTGGCAGTGGACCCTGAATGTAATACAGGGCCTTTGAGACCTTCTCAGCCCCAGGAGGTTTATGATTGATGGTGGGAACTAGGTCCCACCTCCCCTAAGCTGGGCTAGCAAGGCCCTGGGCTTGCCTCCCAAGGGACAGGGACACTGCTACTCTCCCAGGCCTTAAGGGTGGAAAAGGCCCCAAACTGCTCTTGCCCAGGTATGTAGGCTAAGACTTACTCCTAGGTAGGAGGGGAACCAGATCCTCTAAGTAGATACTGAAAAGGGGGAGAGAACCCTGGTCCAACATTTGGGCCCTTGAGAAAGAACCTGGGCCTGGGCAAGGCCATGAGATGCTCTAAGTGGCCCAGGTTGGGATCTGTGATTGCTTCCCTGGAGGGGTGCTGGCAGCCAGGCCAGGAGGGTGTGGCATCTATGACCGCCTTTGAGATCGGATTCGGCCTCTCTTCTTGCTTCTGGACTCTATGAATTTCTGAGACTGGAACTTCAAGGCTGCTCTGGTCACTATCTCCCCAGTCTCATCCTCACTCACTTCCTCATCTGGGGGAGACATGAGCAGGATGAAGAAGGGTGGGGGATATGAGGACATTCCCTGCCCCCAGCACACAAATTTCCTTGTGCATCTCCTCCTTGCCTGATACAACCCTCTCTCTACCCATCCCCAAGCTGACTCACCAAAGAAGTTGTCCTGGGTAGTAGATGTGGGCAGCAAGATGCGGGTGTTGTGAGGAGGAAGCTTCCCCTCCAGGGTGGCATAGTACTGTGGGAGGAAAGGACAGACATAGTAAAAGGCTGGGGGGGGAAGAGAGGGAAGGAAAAATGCATTTCTTAAGTGCCCCCTTTGGACTAAGCCCTGTGCTAAGGGCTTTACAAATATCCCCACTGAACGGTGGGGAGGCCTGTCTAGGGATTCAAACATCCAGGAGCAGGGGGGATGATGGAATGAGGGAAAATCTGGAACAGTTCCCCATGTAGACCCCTTCAGGCTCCTACCTCCCGCTCAGCAAGCTGGTGCAGTAGGTCTGGCACATTGCGTCCCTCCATATCATTCTGAAGTTTGAGCAATTTCTCCTCGTTCTGAGCCATGAGGTCTAGCACATAATCTAATGCATTAGGGTTTAGCTCCTTTTTGCTTGTCTCCTAAGGGAATATGGTTGGGGGGGAACCAAGGTCTCAGGAAGTTTATAGGTGATGGGTCAAAGAGAGGGAATGATAGGATCTGGGGAGGGTGGGAGGAGGATGGGAGACCCCAGGGTTTAGGGATAATAAGCTGGATAACTAGAGGCCTTGAAGAGGTTGGGGAGGGCAAATTTGGGGGTGGGGGATTCATATGTATACCACTGGAATATGCTGCAATTTGTCAGCCAGGTGCTCAACCCCAGCCTTGGCCAACTGAAGGGCTAGACTGGTATTCTGTAGCTTCTCCTTGGCTTCTGCTACTTGCTTCTCCTGGATGTCCAGATGCTTTTGAAGCTCAACCTTGACCTGCTGATCCCTGGGTTGGGTGGGGAGGGGTTGGGGGGGGGGGAGGACCAGATGTGAGGGGACTTGGGATCACACTCAATCCCCTCCCCCAGCCAGGCCCTATCCCTGCCACTCCCTCAGACCTGATGGCCTTGGCCTCCCCCGAGTACTTGAGCTGAATGAGCTCTTGCTGAAGACGCTGTTTGTCTTGTTTCAACGTTGCCAGTGTCACTTCATTCTCTTGCTTCAGGGACTCCAGGTGTTCAAATGTCTCACTCTGGGCTAAGAACCTGCTCACCACAGACTGCCCCCCACCCACATCCACTCACTCAGGGACACAGACACACCTAGGAGAACCCAGACTGCTTTCCTTCTTTGGGGTCAGTCATGGAATAGAAATGGAGTCATTCTCGCGTGCTGGAACATATTGGGTATTCTGCCTACCTACCCCCAGGGTCCCAGGGTGAGAGAGACACAGAGAGACAGACAGACCAAAAACAGGCAGAGACAGAAGAAGATCACAGCTGCAGGAGCCTCCCAGGCTTTTCTACATCTTGTCTAGAATTGAAGGTGCCCCTCAATTTATAGGTGCTTATTTCTTCAGGTGTCTGGGGTAGGGGCCCCAGGGAACCTCTACAGCTTCACATCTTCTTCCCCCCCAGGAGTACCCTCTTCTAGTTAGGTAGGGCAAGTGAACTAAAGCAGCCAGAAGACCTGCCTAGCCTCCCCTTCTTGTTGGGTGACTCACATTGGGGTCAGATATTCCGGTGGCAACCTTGAGCCTATCAAATTCCATCTCAGTCCGGTACGTGGTCCAGTGGTTCTTTAAGTTGCCTGTTTTTGTCACCAGGATATCTCTTGAGACTTCGTGAGACCGAAGAGGTACTTCATTTGGATGCTGGGACTGTGGATACAGAAGGTGGCATAGAAGGCAGTGTCCCCAGTTCTGCCAATTTCTTCCCCTGCCTCTTCTGAACTGAGTCTACACACCTTCCTCTCAATGCGCTCGTTTTGAACCTTCTTCTCTTCTGTTCGCTTCTTGGCCTCCATCAATACCCTGTCTCGCTCCTTCCGATCTTTGAATAAGTTCTCCTCCAGCTTCTGAAGTTCATTCTGAGTGGGGAGAGGAGGTGGCAAGAACATCAGGGAGAAGATATACGAAGCTCATGGGGGCCAAGCTTGGGGGGATCCCTGCCTTGGAACAAAGGGGGAGCGGCCCCTGTTCCAGTACCAGCTCAGTCGCCAAGAGCTCAGGAAGCTGGATCTATAGTGGCTTGGTCAGATGAGGACAAGAGTGAGGCTAGGCCATGCCGTACCTTGGCAGTTTCCCGAGCATCTGTGGCTTCCTGACTCACGTTCTGCAGTTCTGAGAACTCACATCTTAATTGTTTGACTTCACTCTCCATTTCATCCAGTTTGTTCTCAAAGTTCAGGCTCTCCTCCTGGGAAAGGGGGGAAGGGAGAGCCAGGTTGGGGTGTGAGAGCCAGGAAAGAGGGCCCACTAGTCTTCCCAGACTCTCACCATAGAGCCAAGCCCCCTCCTAACTTCATTCAGATCTAGAAAGCAATTTCTTCACAATCAGTCCTTCACCACATACATCTAACCCATTTATATTCATTCTACACCCCCATTCCCACACGTCACACCTGCATGTAAGCCTTCAGCTGCAGGTAAACTCGAGTGATGTGTTCCGCCTCACAGGCCTTCAGCAAGGCCTTTTCCAGTCGATTTTCCAGGTTGCGTATGGTCTGGGGGAGAGGTGGTCATGATCAGCTGTGATTCCTCCTCTCTCCAGGTCACTGATTGTGAGCTTTCTGGGGCCATAACCCACCCATGTTCTCCCACCCTGCTTGGGTTTGGCAGGGCCTAATGCTCACCTTTGCCATCTCATTGTCATTGTCTTGAAATTCATTTGTCTCCAGCTCTCGAAGTGAATACTGTAACTGAAGCTCTTCTATTCGTTTCTGCTTTTGTTCTGCCTCATGTCGAAGGGCATTTAATTGTTTCATCTTCTCACTCAGCCGGTGATCCATAAGGGCCAGGGCCTCCTGGGGGCCAAGAGTAGATGATAGATATAAATGTCTATGTATATATGATCTAGATAGCTGATATGGATATATACATAACCATGTCATATGCATATATGACATGTATCATATATGTATGCATAATGTATATATGGACAGAAAATGTATGTGTACACACACCTACACACACACACACACATTCTGAGTCAAGATCCAGGACTCAGAAAAGGAGGTTATTATTAAAAGGGTCTCCTGGGAGTCTAGAGGTTGAATGTCCTGCCATGGCTGAGGCTACCTTTGCCACTTACCTCCCCATTCTTGTTTTTCAGATAAGGCCTTTCCTCCTTCCACTCTCTGATAACCAAGCGCATCACTCTCTCATGACCCTGTGAAGTCAACAAACCGAAAACATTCCCTACCCCACCTCACTCCCAGGCTTGTTTCACCTACCAGCAAGGGCATCAATAGCAAATTTCCCCACATAAACACTCCCTCCTTGGAAAAGAAAGGGAAGGAGCCTTGTGTTCCTGAAACAGCCTGCTCCCATGACCTAGGTGGCCTTGGTCTAGACCAGCCTGGGAGCATGGTTGGTACAGCTTTCCCCTTAAAGGGCACTGGAGTATGGGAGCCTCCTTCCCCTCCTCCTTCCTCTCCACCCCGTCCCCTCTTTTCTGCTCCCTCCACCCCAGTCCTCACACTGAACAAATCTGACAGTTTCTGGTATGATATCTTGTTCTCTTCTCGAAGATGTTTAATAGTTTCCTTGTTCTTTTTAATGGTCCACTGAGTGCTCTCATAGACGGATTTACGGTCGCCCTCTGGGGGCAAAGCAGAATGTGAGCAGTCACCATACTGCCACCTCCTCCTTCCCATCATCTCCCTTTCCCAACTATCATTCCCATCGATCAGCCCTTGTCCTGCACACAAATACCCCTTTTCCTACCCTCGTCCTGACTCTCTCCTTCCATCTCCCCCATCAGTCCACTATTTGTTAATCCTACTCTTTTCTGTGCCCCTATGTCCCCCTCCCCAGCTGACCCTGGCTTGATTAGCACCCTGTCTTTGATCTCCCTCTAAAATTATGAACTCCCCAAGTTCCCTTAGGTCTGGTCCTGACCTCAATATTCTCACCCCAATTTTGTCCATCCCATCTCACCACCCTTCCTTTCTTTGATCTGATCACGATCATTCCTTTATTTTTCCCTGAACCCAACTTCTTTCCAACACTTCTTCCTGCCTCCCCCAAGGCTTAGGTCCCCTCAGCTGCCCTGTTTCTTTCTCTTCCCTCCACCGATACACATGCTTACCCAACAATTGGATTTTCCTTTGCAGATCAGAAATCTGCACATGCACAGGAGGTTTCACATGACTGACAACTAGACGACTCTGTAGATATTTTGCCTGTTGCTTTGATCCTGGCCTTGAGGAGCCGGAACGAAAGGAATGGAGAGAACGGGGCTTGGGGAAGGGGGAAGGAGCTGGGGGATGCAGGGGAACCATGTTTAAGCTTTTGCAAGGGAGTCTCCTTAGACTCTGGCTGAAGGGTAGGATAGAGCCTACAGTAGGGAGAGGGAGCAGAAATCAGCCTATGACTGGGGTACAGAAAATAGAAGATATTCGCCTGGGTTGTGGCCAAGTCTGTGGGATTTAGGAAATGGGGAGTCTATCCTTGGAAGTCAGAGAAGGAACTAAGGGGAGAGAAGGGAAAATAAGGATTGGAGATCAAGGAAGAACAGAGGGGATCTGAGGGCTTATTTCTAGGGTTCAGGGAAGGACTGTCCCAGGACAGGAGGGCACTATGGGAAAGGTTAGCGCCTAGACATTCCTGGAGGAAGCTCTGCTGTCTCCTGCGGCTCAGATTCGAGGATCCCTGGAACTCCCACCCAGACTAGGTCCAGATGGAGCCTCTCAGCATCTGTCTCCGTTGCTAGGAAACCATCTCCGCCCTCCTCCCGCCGTCCGCTACCATGGAAACCTGCCGCGTCCCACGCGATCGTTCCCATTGGCCGGCGCTGCGCCACGGGGACGGGAAGTGGGACCAGCCTACAGGCTGGCCAAGGCATGCTGGGAACGAAGGGAGGAGGGAGGGGAGGTGGCTTGAGGTGAAAGGTAGCAGGTGGAGGTCACCTCTGACTGCTGGGTGATCTCGGACTTCTAGTCTCTGGAGATAGGGCCAGAACTATCAGTGACGCCAAGGGAAAAAGATAGGGGGATTTTTCATTCATTTCTGTCTTTTCAGCAATAAGTCGCTCCGCTACCAAGATGGCGCCCACGGCCGCCATTAAGCACGAGACCCCGGCTCTGCCTGTCCTACCCAAGATGGCTATTATAGCTTGAGATTCCTTTCCGCCACTCTCAACATGGTTATCCGAATGGTCGCTGCCGCCCTTTTCCGGGAAGCCGCGATTGGATAGTAGGCCGGAAGTCCTGGAGTTCCTTGCTTCCGCTTCCTGTTCTTGGCTGGAGCCAGATCGGGCGTGTGCTGGGCCTCAGGGGAGGACGTGGGTGACTTCTGGCTTCGACCCAGCGTCGGTCCACCGGCGGCGTGGGCAGGTGGGAGGCTACATTTGTGTTGAGTGGCCTGCGTTGCCTGCCGGGGCTGTGAGGGACTCCCTTTGGCTGAGAGAGCAGGACTCCCGTTGGTTGGGAAGGGGTGATGAGGGACTCCCGTTGACCAGGAGGAGGGCGAGGGGCTCTTCGTGACTGGGAGGGGGATGGGAGTTCCCATTGGCTGAGAGGGGGGTGAGCAGCTCCCATTGGCCAAGAAAGTAGGAGGACCCCATTGGCTGGGAGCAGGTAAGTTACTGCTGTTAGCGTGAGAATAATGATCGTCACTTTGTGATTGTTATTGTAGTTTGAAAGGTGAGGATAGGCATCCCTTTCCTTAGGTCCTTACCTTCTCCCATGTCTTTTTCTTCTTCTCCTAAGAGTTGCTGCTGTTTCCTGTGCCCAGCACGATGTTTCTGCCGTCTCTCCTGCTGCTGCTAAGCGTTGCCACAGCTGCTGTTGAAGTCAAAAGGCCTCGGGGGGTCTCCCTTACCAGTGAGTTCTTTGTGGGAGGCCAGAGCCTAGAGTTAGGAGAACGCACCCTGGGTCCTCTAGCAGCCTCCTAAAGTCATTGGGACTAGCGTTGGAGTGGGAACAAAACTTGACCTTGCTGAGCACTGCCTAAATTTCTCATTCTTGGGTGGGGGGTTGGGAAGCAATCATCTGTTTGAGTTTCTAAGCTGTAAGGAAGTGACCTCTGGGGTAGTATTTGTGCCTAATGCCATGCATTGGTTCAGGGGAGACTTTTGTAGTTAGTGGAGCTTCATTGGGTCCTCTGATCTTATGTGGGTAGGAAGCTGAAGTTATTTTTCCTTACTCTCTTCAGATCACCATTTCTATGACAAATCTAAGCCCTTCACCTGCCTGGATGGGTCCTCCACTATCCCCTTTGACCAAATAAATGATGATTACTGTGATTGTCAGGATGGCTCTGATGAACCAGGTGAGAATGAGGGACCCACTGGAGAAGGGTAGAAGGGGCAAGAGCAGTGTTCCTGTGTGGGCCCAACTACATCTTTCAAAGGGAGGGTAATGGCAGTATGTTGGTGGAAAAAGGGGTTCTACTTGGTCTTCCTCTTTTGTTTCTCTTTTGATCTCTTTGTGTTGGTGTCTTTGAGTTTGTGTTTGTCTTGGTCATTCTTTTAGTCTCTTTTTGTTTGAGCTTGGTTCAGGCTATCCACACGTGGCTGTGAGTCTGTCTCCCTCTTTCTGTTCCTGTTTGTTTCTTTGCATATATAATACATTTTTCCTTCTCTGCCCATCCGTCTCAGCATTTGTTCATTTCTCCCTTCTGTTTGTATTGGCCTGTCCATTTGTCCATCTGCTGTCTATTTGTCTCTGCATCTTTTCAGGTACTCTCATCTTTGTGTATCTGTCTGTCTGTCTCTCTGTTTGCATCTCTCCATCTGCCTCCATGTTACTGTGCATGCATGTTTAGTTGTCTGGGTTTTTCTGTTGCCATCTGTTTATCTGTATGTCTGTGAAGATAATCTTCCTACCTGTATGTTTTTGTGCCCACTTGTCTCTGTTCTTTTCTGTCTGTATGTCAGTCTCTCTTAGTCTGTGCATCTATCTCTTAATTTGCATCTGCCTGTCTCTGTCTAGCCATATGCATCTCTGTCAGTTTGTCCACTCATCTGCCTGTATCCTTTGAATTACCCATGTCCATCTTTCCATGTGTCTCTGCATTTCTCTCTGAATATCTATGTGGGTCTATCTACCAGTTCGTCTCTACTTTTGTGTCCATCTGGGTTTATCAGTTTCCATCTGTCTAGTCAATAAGGCTTTAACTTGTGAGACAAGTTAAGTGTTACAGCTACAAAGAAGGCAAAAAAATCCCCTAAGAAACCAGTTCCTGCTCTCAGGATGCTTATGGTCTAATAGAGGAGACAAAATGCAAACTGCTGTGGATGGATAATATATATATATATATATATATATATATATATATATACAAGATATATTGGAGATAATTTCAGAGGGAAGACACTAAGTCCTGCTTAAGGAAGACTAGCAAGATTTCTTGTTGAAAGGAACTTGAACCCGAGATTTGAAAGAAGCAGGAAGTAGAGATGAGGGTGAAGAGAATTCCAGGTATGGGAGGCAGCCAGTGAAAATGCCTGGAATTTGAAAAGTGGAGAGTATTATTTGAGTAATAACAAAAAGGAAGCCAAGTGTCACTGGATTACAGAGTATGGCTCTGGTAAATATAAGAAGACTGAAAAAATAGACAGGAGCCAGGTATGGAAAGCTTTAAAAGCCAGATGGAGGATTTTATTGTTGATGCTGAAAGCAGTTTGTAGTTTGATCTCCATGCTTGCTTCTCCATCCCTATGTCTCTCTATGTCTGTATTTCTTTCTCCTCTGTGTCTATATTTGTGACTCCATGTATGTCTCCATATGCCTTTATTTGTACCTCCCTCAGTTTTTCTCTCCATCCTCTGGCCTGCCTCTCTGCATTTTGCTTCATTTTTCACCTTGGATCAGCTTAGTTCAATAGGATGGAGTAAATAACTTTTCCCTTTCTACGTGATTGTCAGGGACTGCTGCCTGCCCGGAGGGACGCTTCCACTGTACCAATGCTGGCTATAAGCCCCATTATATCCCCTCGAGCCGTGTCAATGATGGGATTTGTGGTAAGACTCCTTTTAAAGCTGTGCTGGCTAGATACCAGGGCTAGGGCGGATGTCCTGGTACCATATCTGGTCTCAATGGCTGCTCTCTGCTCTCTTCCCTTAGATTGCTGTGATGCCACAGATGAGTACAACAGTGGTGTCAGCTGTGAGAATACGTGCAGGTACGTGGGCTGTTGGGGGAGATTCATCTATCACCAACTCCCTTCTCCCTCAGAGGTGCCAGGCCTCCATTCCCAGTCTCAAGAATGGACTTAGGTCCTCTAGCATTTGCACACAGACAGCTGTAAGCCTGGGCCTGGCACACTCATCATTCTCTCCCCATATTCAGGGTTCCTCAAAGCCAGGCTAGAACCCACGACCCTTGGTGGATGGGGAGTCAGGAAAACCCATTGGAATGTTCTTCGAGGTTTGGTTCTAGAAATTTTGCTTTCCCTTAACCCCTGTATGCTTCCTTCCCATCCACATTGGCTGCTCATCCAGGGAAATGGGCCGGAAGGAGAAGGAGACTTTGGAACAGATGGCAGAAGTTGCTCGTGAAGGCTTCCGGCTCAAGAAGATCTTGATTGAAGAAGGGAAGAAGGGCCAGGAGGAAAAGAAGGTGAGACAGGGATTGCCCCACTATGGAGAAAGGGTAGAGTTTAAGCATGACCCCTCGATCCTTGGTATTTCTGGGCATATATCCTCACCTGTGAAGTGAGAGAGATGATTTCCAAGGTCTGTTACAGCTAAGTCTGGTGATCCCTGATTTTATCAGGAGCCTAGAGGTAGAGGAAGGGGATTAAGGATTATCTCTCTGATGGAAACTCTGTTGGGTCTTCTGTTCATGTGCTTTGCAAGAAGGTCTTGTTTTCCCTCCTAGACCCCTTTTCCCCTCAACTCCTACGTCCCATTACTTGACCCCAAGGCTTATGTCAGAGCAAGGCAAATAGAATGGTGTTTGAGATGAGCAGAGACAAGTCTCTTGATTCCTCCCTTCTCTTACTTTTGATGAATCAAAGTCCCTGCTGCTCATCAGAGATGTTGAATGTATATCCTCTTGGCCAGTTCACTCAGTGACCCTACCTTATGTCTGATTCTTTAGTAAAGATGTAGGAGACTCCCTTTCTAATCTGGATCCAGTGAGTGCCTGGCCAGCGTGAATGAGGCCGAAGTAGCTTTCCTGTAGCAGGGTGCTTCTCTGACCTTTGCCCAGCTGGCTCAGGGTAGCTGCTCATCATGGGGCAGTGGAGAGAGTGGGATTGACAGGGGATAAAGAACTTGGGAAATTATTAGCTTGTAGTAGAAGAATTTAACTAGGAGCCCATTGACTGGGTCTGACTTTTCTGTCCTACCCAGATGACACTGAAAAAGGCCTTTCTTCTTTTTGGCATTTAGTTTTTCCCTTGCTAAAATGGAGGTATTATCTTAGGCTGGGGTGGGAAACCTTCAAGGCCTCATGTGGCCCTCTAGGTCAGCCTTGTACTAAATCCAAACTTTACAGAGCAAATCATTTTATTAATGGGACTTGTTCTGTGAATTTTGGATTCAGTCAAAAGGCCAGACTTTGAGGACCTAGAGGGCCACATGTGGCCTCAAGGCTGCAGGTTCCGCACCCGTATCTTAGATGATCCCCTACTGCCTGTTTTATTTATGATTGTAGGGCTGGGGCCTTAGGCTTGTTGAATGGGAGGAGGTAGCTATTCCTACTACCCTTGGGCCAACCTCTGGCCCTGGAGCAGGCAGTGCTCAAGTACTTTCTCTTTTGCACAACCAGAGCAGGCTCCTTGGTTTGCAAGAGTCAAAGAAGGCCCTGGAGGAGCAGGTGGCAATGCTGAGGGCAGTGAAGGAGGAAGCAGAGAAGCCTGAGAAAGAATTCAAGGAGCGGCACCAGAGGCTGTGGGAAGGTGACCTCCCCTAAAAGCCTCCCACTGCCCTCAGTTCCACAGGAAGCCCCCCTGTGCCTACCCTCCCAGCACAAGATGGGATGGCATTTATCATTATTATTGGGCATTGTTAGCCACACTAAGGACCAGTGCTGAAAGTGAGATTGGAGCTGGAGGAGTCAAGGAAGGGTCAGGAACATGGGTGGCACATGAACTTTGAGGGGTGGAATTTGGTTAGAAAAAGGCATTCTAGGCAGAGACAAACAGGACTGGGGCCTGGGGTTGAGGGGTGGTGGGAAGGAGGGAGTGCCCCTTTGCCTTTCCATTCTCCCTGACTTTGGGGACAGACCCAGTTCCCTCCCTGAGTAATGGAGTGATGGAGCTGGTTGTGTGTGAACAGAGCAGCAGGCGGCGGCCAGGGCCGCTCGGGACCAGGAGCAGGCTGCCAGTGCTTTCCAGGAGCTGGATGACAACACCGATGGAGTGTGAGTCCTGTGGGCTATGGAGGGCGATGCTTCCCAGAGCCGCCTCCCCGAAGCTCCTGTCTGCTTCATGGGAAGAGCAGTTCATAGGGTTGGGATCAGACCTCTGTTACTCCTGCCTAGGGAGAGGGTCCTGGGGGAGACGTGCTTATCTCAGACAGCCTTAGATCAGCCGAAATGTTTTCATCCTTGAGCTTGGCTATCCTTCCTAGGTATTTAATATAATGCCAAAAGATTGGTTGAAGACAGGGAAGGGACCTTTGGTACAGGCTTGATCAAGTGTCGTATGTTCTGGGCTCTTCCTGTTCTCCCTGAATAAGATGATGGTAACAGGATTGTAACCTTAGAGCTAGAAAGAAAGGGACTTCAGAGGTCGCCTAGTCCAGCTTGGTTGTTTTGCAGAGGAGGGACTCTGAGGCCCAGCAAGGTTAATTGATTTGCCCAGGGTCATATTGCTACCAAGTGTCTAAGGCAGGATTTGAACTCTGGTTTTCCTAATTCTTAAGTCTACCTCTCTGTTCATGATGCAATGCCACCTGATGTCTGAGGTGATTTGAGACCGAGGCAGAAATGTTAAGTTCTAATTCTGTGGGCAGAGGGTCATGCTTTGGGACAGTGGTTTGTCAGCCTTAGTCAACTGTCGTCTCCCCCTGGATGTGCTAAGTATCACTTGCCACTGAAATGGCCACTTCTGTGACAAGCCACTCCCTCTCCAGGATTTCAGTGGCTGAGCTTCAGACTCACCCAGAGCTGGACCCAGATGGTGATGGAGCTTTGTCAGAGGCAGAAGCACAGGTAACGGGGTCCTCACCTAGCTATCCCTACAATGTTTGCCCACAATCCCCAGCCAGGGTTTCTCAAGGACCAGGTGAAACTGGAGATGAAAGGTAGAGACTAGCTAATACCCTACTCTGAGCTGGCCCCTGGCCACACTTCCTCACATAGAGGACAAGGCCAAGCCATGTGGGGTGCTTCATTGGGAACCCCCTTGACAACTACTGGCCCTGAGGCCTGGACAGGACTGTTTCCTACTGTCTTACACATCCTCATGGGCAGCTCTTCTGGGGTTGACTAGAGGCACCTTCTTGTCTTGGTGATTGAGTCTTCCTTGAAGGGCCAGCTGGATAGCTGAATGCCCCCCAGGCCTGGGAAGGTACAGACATGCATGTCCTGCCTACTCTATTGTGGCTGGGCCTAAGGGAGAAATGTGTACCCTGGTAATGATAGGGCTCAGGTAGGAGCCCTGTGTTCTGGCACGTGCATGCTCACCCCCAGGGGGGTCGCTAACTGGTGGTGGGTAGGCAGATGGAGCCTTCTCTCTTTCCCTCAGTGAAGTTGTTTCCAGAAGGTGCCAGGCAGGGGGAAGATTACCTGGATAGGCACTGTCAGCAGGGGACAGTGCCAGTGCCTGTGTGAGGAGCGGTCTCACCCTCACCTGCCAAGCCATCCTGGGCCAGGGCCTCTTTTGTCTTCGCGTCATCCTTGGCTCCTTGGCCTAATAAATAAGAGTCACCCAGGGGTTCTGAAGGGCAGTGATAGAGGGGCGGAGGGCTCTACAGGCTTCTACTCTGGGCAGTGCCATCCTCCATCCCACTGCCTCCTCCCTGGCTCCAATTCCAAATCATCCTGTGTGACCTTTGCTGAGTAACGTAACTTCTCTTGGCCTGTTTTCTCATCTGTAAAATGGGAATGCCAAGACTTGCATGCCCTACTTCCTAGTAGGGTTATGAGGCAACCTTTGAGCACTGTCAGAGTAGGTGCTGCTCTTGTCATCTGCTCCAGGCTCTGCTAGGAGAGGCCTTGCAGGTGGATGCTGCCAGCTTCCGAGAAGGCCTGTGGGTGGCCATCAAGGATAAGTACCGGCAGGAGGTTAGTAGCCTGACCTGGGCAGCCAAGGGAAGAGGTCCAGGAGGCATCGATGGGGTGTGGGGGTGGCCTCTAACCAGCAGGGGGAGACAGCAGCACACATGGCCTGGCTGAGCCAGACCCATAGGGACTCTGACCTCACAAAAGATCTGCTGGGCAGGGGGAGGGGGGGCAGGAAAGTAGGCAGAGCGGGGGCTAAGATTTTGTTTCCTGGAGCCCATCCATCCCAGCCAGCTGGGCCCGGCAGCAGCAGATGCTGCCATTCCCGATTAACAAGGCAGCTGCCACCCTTCTTCTTCTCCACCCACTGCCCTAGCCTGTGGTCACAGAGGCATCCCCTCCCCCCACCCCAGGTAAGCCCTCTTCTGACAAGGGCCATGCACCCTTCCCCTCTCCAGTGACTGCCTGCCCCATTCTGATTCCTCAGGCTCTTTCCCTAACTTAGGGACTTTCTTGACTTAAAAAAAAGCAAGTGAATGAGGGCACAAGTGACCAAGGGGGTGCTGGGTTTGAAAGGGGGTGGGGGAGCCATCTCTAGCCTCCAGACCCGGCTGCAGCTTCAGCCCCTGGCAGTGGGAAAGAGAAAGTGTGGCCTCTCTCTTCCATGTGTCTTGACTCTGCTGCCTGCTAGTCCTTGCCTACTGTGCCACCTCTTGCTGAGGCCACAACAGAGATGATGCTAGAGGTCCCAGAAGAGCCATCCCCAGTAGGGGATGAAGATGAAGGTCCTGGGTTGGAGGAAGAAACAGAGGACGATGAAGAAGATGAAGAAGAGAGCCCTGAGGAGGAGAAGGTGGGGAGGACAAGAGAGAACAAGCCTGGCTTCTGAGGAGGCTGGGGGGCAGGGGATGACAGCGACCTGAGGTGGAGGCAGGCACTGGCTAGCTTCCTGGAAGCCCAGTAAGAAATGGCAGTCACTAAAGCTACCTGGCAGGGAAAGGCAGGAACATATCTTCTCCAGGGCCCAGGGGAATGGCTTAAAAGGGATGCTAGAGGGAAGCTGTCTGTTGGCTCTGCTTGCCCTTCCCCTCCCCCCTCCCCAGCCTGGATTGGCCTTTGTTTGGACTCAGGGTATGGGGACCTTCAGCTTGTGCAGTTGCAGGAAAAGGCTCTCTGGGGAGAGAGGTAATAGGGCAGGCCAGGAGTTCATAGCCCAGGAGGTAAGGCTGGGGGCAGCTGGGCAGGGAGCAGGGCCTTGGGTTCACCTTGTCTGTCACCTTTCCTCCCAGGAGCCCTTGCCCCCACCACCCGTCAAGGTGGATGAGGAGGTGGAGAAGGACAAGATGCCTCCATATGATGAAAGAACCCAGGCCTATATTGATGGTATGTGGTAAGGTTTTCAGCCTCAAGGGCACATTTGGAGCTGACCATTAGCCTGGGGCATTTTCTTTTCAGTAAGGCAGGGCATCCCATAGCCTTTAAGTAATGCTTGAGCACATGGTCCACCCACCTACCACAGTGGGTCTTCCCTTTCTGAGGGGGCCATGTCTAGCATGGAGGTTCTAGACCTCAGGGATTTCCCCTGCCCCTGTGGACTTCACTTAGTGTTTGTCTAGAAAATATTGGCTGTCCAGTATATACAAATCTATGCCCATATCAGAGGTGGGCCCTCCTCTCAGGAGGCCAGTTCCATTCCCACATGAAAAGTTAGTTCATATTGTAAGCATTGATGCCTGTTGTGGGTCCAGGGAGTGAATTTGACAGGCAGATCTGGAGAGCATGGAAGTGGTGGGGAGATTGCTGGGAGTTTCCTGGAACAGGTGGACCCTGTATTTCAATCTTAGAGGATTTGGCAGAAAATGAGGGCATTGTCAGAGGCCAAGAGGCAGAAAGGAGGCTTCCTGCTGTGCTCGGCAGGAATGAGGGGGCCAGTGGGAGAGAAAGCCAGATGAGCCTGTGGCCAGGCCTTGGAGAACCTCAAGCAGGCGGCTAAGGATTTGAGCAGTTAGTGCATCGCCATAGGGGTTTTTGAGAAGGGGGTGATGTAAAAGTGGTGCTTGGGAAGGTGGAAATTATAGCATCACAGGGTATCTGAGCTAGAGGGCGAGAAACCTTAAAACACAGGATTTTAGTGGGGTAGGAAGGACCCGAGCAGCCACCTGGTCCTGCCCTACCCATTTTACAGATGGCAAGAAGATCCAGAGAGAAAGTAGTTTGTTACACAGTGAATTCCTGGCAAAGGCAGGACTAGAAACAAGGCTTCCTGCTCTTGGTCCAAGGCTCTTTGCTTCAGTCTGTTAGGACTGTGAGCTGATGAGTGCCTGAGAGTGACTGATTGCCAATCTTCTTGGCTAGGCTGGCATGTCCACAAGTTGACATGGCATGGGTTATTGCCACCCTTTCTGAGTATCACCAGGAGATGACTTGGATCTCTTGAGGGGCTGACTTTTTGGAGTAGAAAGTGAGGCATTGAGGAATGGGCCTCCTGCTTGACTTCTTGGAAGGTTCTGAATTGAGTCTAGGCTTCATGTTTAACCTCAGGGAGAGAAATATGAGAGGAGTCAGTGGGGTACTAGAAAGATTGACCAGCTGTTTATGAAGAGGACCGTCCCTAAGTGTACTAGATAGTACTGCACTGTGCAGCTTGGTACCAAGACTGGATAACCTCCTTGAAGTTGGGAAATGTGTCTTTCTTATATAGAGTCCCAAGTGAAATTTACCCAGGAAAATCAGAAGGCAGGAATAGGTAAGCGTGTCCATACTGGGCATCCTTCCAGGCAAGGGGACACCTGTGGTTGGCCCTAGCTGGCTCTCTAAGTTCATTCCACAGCAACCCAAGTACCTGTAGCTAAGAAGTTGACTTCTTTTTGCTTTTTAAGAAAGTGCTGGCGTTGTCCCCAGGACTCTGGCCTGGTAGTGAGGCCATGCCCTTATAATTTCCCTCTAGGCCCAGCTCATCAAAAGGGTGTGAGAGTGCCCCAGATTGGACCTGGGTGGTGCTCAGCCATAACTCTAGCTTTCTCTAATACTTAGAAGTAATCTCTGCGACCTGAGACTAGTCACTGCCCTTACAGTGATAGAATTATCCTAGCTGGCCCCTAGAGTCCCTTAGAGATACACAGGAGGTAGTGTGCATAGGAAGGGATGTGTGTGAGACTCTTGTTCCTGCCCATCCTCAGTGGTCTGCCCTCAGTGTATCCCCAGGGCCTGAGCTGGAAATGCCCATGTATGCTGGCCCAAGGGTGGAGAGCCTACAATAGGTTGGGGGACAGTGAATACAGATGGTGCTGGTACAGATGTATGCAGTGATGCAGGGGCACATCAGTCTCTAAGAATCTTCTCTGGAAGGAAGGGAGGCCCAGCTTCCCCTCTCCCACAACAGGTTATCCCCACACCTCCGCCCTTCTCAGTCATTCCTTGGGGAGAACACTGCTTCTGTCTGCAGAGATGTCAAAACAGCTCTTTGTTGCACACTGCCACTGAGCACAGCCGCTTGAGGACAGTGGGGGACTTTTCCTCAGCTGCTGGCCAGATTCAGGGTCTTCAGAACTGAAGAAAGTTGTTTAGAACAGCCCAGGGTCAGCCCAGGGTGGTTGGGCCTGATCCTGGATGTATGTTGAGGAGCCTCTTAAGGGTGTGGCCTCAGCATCCCCTATTCCCGTTTCCTGCCTCCCCATGGGCCATTGGGCTTGTTTGTGAGTCTCTGCCAGGCACTTGGGTTCTAACAGTGAGTGAGGGAGGAGCCAGCAGGGTCCCCTTAGAGGCCTATGGTGAGCAGGGCAGAAAATTTTCTAGGCTTCCTGCTGAGAAGCCAGGATTAGCTAAGGCCTAGGCACTAGGTGTACCCTAGGTGGTAGGATGGGACCACCCACATTCATGTTCCTCACCTAGGCTGATTTCTATCCGTGCCCTGAGAGTGAAGGCCCAGTGCCAGCTGGAGCTAGGGTATTTCAGGGGGTGGTTCTGAGCAGGCCTTGTTGCTACTGCTCCTGAGGCCTAAACTAACACTCCCTTGGGGGAAGGAGGTAGGCTTTTTTGAGCTCCCTGCTCCCCTGGAGCCATAATTCAGCTTTAGAAGAAGGACCTCCAGGCTGAGCATTTCTGTTAGCTCAGATAGTAGCTGAGGCTATGGTGCCCAAGGCGCTGGGAAGGAGATAGCCTTTAGCTGAGCCTCTTCTTAGCTGTGTCATACATGGTACTTCCCAAGAGAGGGAGCTTGTGGGTGTGTGCATGGGTGCATAAGTGTTGTGTATATGAGCATTGAATTTTGTGTGCATACATGCTGTAATGTATACATGGGGCTGGGTGAGTGACAACTGCCGTCCTGCAGGTGTGTTTGTGGATTTGGAGTCCAGCGTTCCTTTGGGATGGGACTTGTCTGCATACACACTGAGAGGGTTGGCATTTATGTGTGGCTCTGAGTGTCTTGTTCCTGCAGCAAGCCCCTTTCATGCTTCACATGGGGTCCCTCAGATGGGAGTGACTTTAGGGTCAAAAGAGTTAGAGGTAGAAAGGACCTTGGTGGTGTCGAAGTCCAGCCTTCCCACTTTACAGGGGAAGAAACTGAGGCCGAGGGCAGTAATGTGACACAGATAGTAAGCGGCAGAACCAGCATTTGAACTCCTGCCGCACGTGCGAGGGTGTGTGTGTGTGTGTGTGTGTGTGTGAGAGAGAGAGAGAGAGAGAGATGTGGGAAGATGGGGTTATGCAGATCTCTGCCTGAATAAGTGCATAGTTTTAGAGATCCTGAGAGTGTGAGGAAGATGTCATGGCATTCTTCTTGGGGAACATACTGTTTCTACTCCTGGGGAAGGGAAGAGAAAGGCCACTTGTGGGGGGAGAAACCCAGGGCTGGGGGGTCTAACAGAAGGGTCATGGCTTTCACATGGTTGTTTCCTGCAGTGGGACTCTATGAGTGTCAGGGCCTTTTGCCTGAGATGAGGCCCTGTCCCAGTGGAGCGAGCCTGGGGCCCAGGGAGAGGGCAGAATTCTCAGGATTGGCGTGGGAGGGAGGCACTGGCTTTACTGTTCCAGATGACCGGATTAGGACCCTTTGGGAGTTAGGCAGCAAGCCTCCTGGTCTGATGCCCTGGGATGTTCCCTGGGTGCTTACAGGGTAAGCACTCTGTGGCCCCAAAAGACAGCTACAGTGTTGGGGGAGGGGTCCTCAGCTATGGGAGGTGAGCAGGTCCTAGTCTGAGGCTCAGATAACTTTGAGTCTTTGTTCTGTTTCTTACTCCTATTTCCATGCCCCTTTGCTCTGGTGTCTTGGTTTCAGAGTTTTGGGACCCATATTCAGATCCTAGTTCTGCAGCCATGAAGAGCTGTATGATTTTGGACAAGTGACCTGACCTCTCTGGGCCTAAAATACGAGCGTGTAGACACCACAGGACCACATCTGGCTGGCCACCTGTTGTTACTTAGTTTCTTGAGCTAACAATGGGATTTTAAAATGTCACAACCCTTCTCAGCTTGCTGATCGTGTGCCAGATGCTCCTTAGGGGCCTTCCAGACCTGTGATTGCCTCTCCCAAGATACTGAGGGAAGGAGATGATCTGATGTAGCCCCAGTTCACCATCTCTGGGTATTTTGTGTCTTCCAGCGGCCCAGGAAGCTAGGGACCATTTCGAAGAAGCCGAAAAGTCATTGACGGAGATGGAGGAGTCCATTAGGTAACTCCATGGTCAGGGCCTGGAAGAGAGGCTGTCCCTGGTGAAGGATGCAGTGGGAAAGCAGTATTTGGGGAGGGAAGCGGGGGACTCCTTAGAAATGGCTTAAGAGAAACCTTAATTTCTCCCCCCCACTCCACCCCTTTGTGAAAGAGCTTTCCTCCTCCTCACCTCTCTGTCCCCAGGCCTGAGACAGAAAAGGCACAGAGACCCTTGTGCTGCCATCACAGGCCATGCCATCTTCTCTAGCATTAAGTACCTAGCTGTATGCCAGGGAGATATAGATGAAATAAGCTATAGGGTCTGCCCTTATAGACCTTAAAGTTTCAGGACACAAAGATTTGGTACAGAAGGGTATCCATGAATGGCCGCTGATCTCTGCAATCCTAGGGGGAAGGAGCTGCAGTCACTTAGACCTTTTGATCCTTAGAGTACTTCAGTGTGGATTGGGGCTAGGCATGAGCAGAGGCCTTTTCTGTTATCCCTGGGCTCTTAGCTCTGTGTATTTGGTCTGGATGCTTTGCTCTTCTGGTATCCATTATTTCCTTGTGGTTCTTATGGGACATTCTCCCCTTCCACCAAACTGTCCTCTGGGACATGGGGTGGGAAACAGCAGTCTCTTGTTATAGGTGGGGCAACTTGATCTCATCGTGCAAAAAGAGAATCTAGGGGCTGTGGACAAAGTGGATGTTGGGCACTGAGTCTCCTGATTTAACTGATGGGGCTCAGTACTCTTGTGGAGCTGTGATCAGATCCAGGGCTGAGAGGTCTAACAGGAGGGTCATGGCTTTCACATGGCTCTCTCTTGCAGTGGGTCTGGAAGGAGCACAGACTTGGGGGGTAGAGGAGGGGGCAGAGACACAGAGATGAACTCTGCAGGAGGGATACCCATGGAGTGCCATGCCTTAGGACAAAGCCTTACCAGGAGCCCTCCTAGATGTTCTCAGTGTAGCTGAGCTGCTGTGGAGGGGGTGGGGGTGGAGGAGAGCCCAAGCCTTGGGATTTGGGGCTAGGGCTCTGTCCTCTACTGCTGCTACCTTTAGTAGGGCCCCAGGCTCCCAGTAATTGAGGGTAGCCTTGGTTACAAGGAGGTACAGAGGTAACCTCAGTAAGGAATTCTGTCCCTGATGATAGAAAAGGATGGTGGCTCCCTGGGGCCCCCTGAGTCAGAACTGGGGCTGGGAGGAGGGAAAGACGATGACTTGACCAGCTGGATTAGAACCCTGGTCATTGTGGAGGACCAGGGGACCCAGAGCCCTAAGTCACATGTCCTGAATTTGGAGTTGGGCGAAATCATAAAATTTAGGATTTAAAGGGCTCTAAAAATATAACAGAAATGGACCTTTAGGCATAAAAGAACCCTAGACCTTGGAATGGGAGAGCTGCAGAAGACAGAGCATTTTGCTAGTAAGGAAGCAGGTCTAAAGAAGAGGGTAAAGGACCTGGCCAGGGCCATGTAGGACCAGCAGGATCAGGATCTGAACTCAGGTTCTAACACTAAGTCCAGGCCTCTTTCCCCTGTGTCTTGCTGATCATCACTTTGGCATCAGGGAGGCATCCTTACCCAAGGTGGGGAAAGTCTCCTAGGCCAGCATCTGACCCATCCTTCCTACTGTCCCCCTGCAGGAACCTAGAGCAAGAGATGGCACTGGACTTGGGTCCCAGTGGGGAATTTTCCTACCTGTTTGGACAGTGCTATGAGTTGTCCACCAATGAGTAAGTGTCTGGGGCAGGAGGGCAGGGAGGGTACACCATGGGGTGTGGTCCAGAGTGACCCTGAAGGTTGATTCTGAATCAAGGGCCTCCCTGGTCTTGGTGGGGAAGAAAAAAGAGGGAGAGCTAGGGATGAGGCCTTCCCTCTTCCTGCTGACACACCATCCTGGCTCTTTCCATCTTGTGTCAGAGCCTGGGGTTGGAAGTAAAACCTCTGGAGGGGTGATAATGTGTGCATGTGCACCCGGATCCTAGGGGTGGGATCTTGAGGAAAGACCCTCCAGGGATAGAGCTTCACTACCCCAGAGGTCATGGAAAGCCAGGATGCCTACAGATACCAATCAACCTCCCCCCTAAACACACCGAAGAAAGGAGAGACCATCTGAGAAGGAGGCCTAGGCCGCTTCCATGAGGGCTAGGATGGCCGCTGGTCTGCCAGAGATCTCAGCCTGGTGTTTGGGCAGGCCCTCAACCCCCACCCTGGGTCACTAATGCCCCGTTCTGTCTTCACAGGTATATTTATAGACTGTGTCCTTTCAACCGAGTCACCCAGAAACCTAACCATGGTGGTTCTGAGACCAACTTGGGGTAAGTGTCCTCCCTTCCTCAGCCTCCTCTCCCGTGGCCCCACCACTGCCATGTCTCAGGACTCTCTACCTCCTACCTCCCCCACTTCCCTTACCCCTGTGCCTCTGGATCTCAACCCACCTTCTCTCCCTGCAGCACGTGGGGGTCCTGGGATGCCTCAGAGGAGGAAAAATTCCGAATTATGCATTATGAGCATGGGACTGGTTGCTGGCAAGGCCCCAACCGCTCTACCAAGGTGAGAGAGGCGTGGGAGTTAGAATGGGGGGGGAGCCAAAGTCCCAGTGGACCCTCCCTCACCCCCCACTGACATCCCTTGGGTTTGGGGGGATTGGGCTTTCAGGTGAAACTGGTGTGTGGGAAGGAAACTGTCATCACAAGTGCCACAGAGCCAAGCCGATGCGAGTACCTGATGGAGCTAGTGACCCCAGCCGCCTGCCAGGAGCCGCCCCCAGAGTCCCTGGGGGATCCTGACCATGATGAGCTCTAAGCCCCCCAGGTATGGCTGCCCCCCTCCCCTCCAAGCTGAGAGGCCATGTGTCATGTGCTAGAGAAAAGCCCTGCCAGGGGGAGCCATGTCATCCTCGAAGGAGCTTCCATCCTCTAGCCTAACTCCCTGGGTTCGGCTACTTCCTTTCCCATGCCCTCCCTGTCTCCTCTTGCTCATCCTGAGGCAAGTGTGGGGTGTAGGCCAGCCTCCCTGTAATCATTGTTCTCATTCTTTCCTGCAGAATCCCAGGGGAGAAATAGTCCCTCCAGGACCTGCACACACATCTCCCTCCTAACCCTGACCCAGGATATGTGTCCCTGCCCATCATGGCTCTTTGGGGCCCAGTGCAGGGGGCTCTGCCCCCTGAACCTTCCTCTTTGGAAGGCTCACTGTCTTGATGAAGAGAATCTCTGTGTGCCTCCCCCTGAAGACCATGAGGCAGCCTTTGATTGGGGAAGCTTCCCCAGTCAGAGCCGTCCCCTCTAGTCTAGCTGCTCAAGTGACTGGGACACTTTGCCTGCCCGATCCCCCTACCACGTTGGCAGCTCCACCCATCAGGGTGACTTGATACCCTCTCACCCTGGCCACGCTCCGGGCCCAGGTGGTACAGCTGGCCATGTAGCCAGTGAGCAACACTTGCTCAGGTGGGAGATTCTGACCTCACTGTGACCTTGACACAATAAACTCAGATCCTTCCCCATGCCTCCAAGTTGGCTCTGCTTATTCTCGTTGCTAGAGGAGGGAGGGCTGGGGCAGGGAGGAGAGAGGGGTCCTGGGCCCCCCACTGCTGACAGGCCCTGCCCTGCTAAGCAGCAGTGGACTGTCTGGGATCAAATTCTGCCTCAGACCCTTGGCAAATCACTTAGGCTCTCAGCCCTGGTTTCCTCCTCTGTAAGATGGGAATAGTAATGGTACTGTTCAAATGTGCTTTGTCGCAAACCTCAATCTAGAAATGCTGTTACTGCTACCCCACCCGAGTCTCTGGCCGCCTTACCTCCACCCCATTCTAAAGATGAGAAAATGGGAGTACATGAGAACACTCTAGTCTGGGGCTTGCTCATAATCCCACAGCCCTAAGTCTCAGGTGGAATTCAGGCTTTGGTCTCCTCAAGTCTGAATCCCAACCTTAAAATGTAGGAAAAGGAAGGATGTCCAAGGCACAGACACCAGCCCTCCACTCCCCTCCCCTCACTGTACACACAAGTACAAACAGATGCTTGATCTCTCACATATACATCCAGATGCATACCAAGAGATGATCTCTCACACACACACACACACACACACATACACACACACACACACACACACACGCTGTAAGATTCTGAACTTTTATTTTCTGGCATGAAAAGTACAAATAATCCAACGATTCCATGTAAAAGTCTGTTACAGCGTCAGGCCTGTAATCCCATAATAAATAGTCTAAACTCAACGCAAAGTGTTTTTTTCTTTTTACAGTTTTTTTGATCCTCCAACATTTACTCTGTCATGATTTGAAACCATCCGAATAAATAACAGGATGAAGTGAGGAGGAGTGGGCAGAGCCCTCTCCTGCCTGCCAGCCCCCTCCAGGGATGTGGAAGACCAGGGGCCCCCTCCCCTCCCCTCTGGGGAGCCCCAGCCACTATAGGGGAAGGAGGGGGCCTGGCCATGGGAGCCTGGCTGAGTTTAGTTTTAGAAAAAAATATCCCAAGCTGTATGGGTGGGGAGGGGATGGGGAGAGCCAGGCTGGGGGGAGGGGGCTCTGCCTGGGGAAGTGGGAGTTTGGGGGAGGGGGGAGCGGGGAGGGGGCACCTCTCTCTCCTGTTCAGCAGAGCCCGGCCCTAAGGGCCCCCGCTGCCCCCCCCAAGCCCCCAGCCCGCCCTTATTGCTCCGAGAAGCCTCAGGACACGCTGCACACACGTGTGCACATACGTGCTCACACGTGTCAAGGGCGGAGGGGGAAAAGCCCCAAGAAAAGGGGAGAGAGGAGGGGAGAGCAAAGGGTCAAGGGGGGGACACCTGGGGCTGGGCCTGGGGGGGGTAGGGGGGGGCCTCTCCTATCCCTCCTTCCCTCAGGGTCCACCCTGCTCTGGGTCTGGGGAGAAGGAGGGTGGGTTAGAAAATTCACAAGAATAAATAGATCCGCGTAGATAAACAACAAGCTTAAGTCTTCACCAGCTAATAGAATGAGGACTGAAAAAAGTACCCAACAAGACGAACAAAATCATAGAGCACATCGAAAACCACACCGAAGAAGCGTCCGCCCGGATCCTGCCGCCCGCCCGCCCGCCCGCCCGCCCGGGCCGGCCTGGGCGCTGGGCCCCCGCCAGCCTCGCTCTGCAGTTACTGGAAGAATTCTCATCCAGCTACACTTTTGTTCCCCTGGATAAATAAATTAGGCATAAACCACTTCTGAGCAAATCAAAGAAATCTGTCCTTTAACTTGTGGATAGGATGAAGGAACAGAAATATACACAAATGTCCTCACGCGGCCGGAATAATAATAAATAGTTAAGTTAACAATAAGTTAAAACTACAAGAAGCTAAATTCTGCAAAAAGGTGTAGTAAGAGTTATTGGCGCCAGTTTCTCTCTCTCGTTTTTATGGGGTTTTTTGTTTGCCGTTGTTTGCTTTTTTGTTTTTTTTTGTTTTTATGTTTTTTGTTTTTTTTTTGTTTTTTTTCTCGCAGCAGAAGCTCCACAGACACCTACAAACACTGGGGGAGCACAGGACGGAGGGAGCGCAGGGAGGGGGTCCAGGCCCCAAACTAACGCCTAACGGGAAACAAGGAAGAAGCTGACTTGGGTTAATGGTGTCTCACTGAACTGAGGCTGAGCTGGGCTGCCCCAGCTGGGGAGAACGGAGCCCGCAGACCAAGGGGGGCCAGGGCCAGGGCCAGGCCACGGTCTTCGCTTTTGTCGAAACGAAAAAACAGAAATTATAAATGCACATTCCAGACGGGATGGGAGGTGGAGTGGGGGGAGGAGGAAGGATGGAGGGGAATGAGGATCTCTGAGGGGTGGGATGGGCCAGGGTCAGGGCCTGGGCCTGGGGGCTGCCTCAGTTTCCCTGAACCAAGGAGAGGTTTGGGAGGGACCTAGGTGAGAGTGTTGTCAGGGTGAGTAGAGGAGGTCAGGTGTGTCTACTTCCCTCTTTGTATTGTTCCCAGAAGGTGGATTTGGATGGGAGAGTGGGGCCAGCTCAGGCCCCAACAGCACCAGGGCCAGGGCTTGTCCACTTCGGGATAGGGAGGGATGTTGGCTGCCCAAGATCTGGGAGACAGTCTCACCACCTGCCTCCCAAGGAGAGGCAGGCCTCCTGTGGCCCAGCCCCACAATAGGGGGAATAGGGATGGAAGATTGGTGTCTAGGAGACCAGGACTGTGTAGCTGAGGGGAGTGGCCGGCACTGACCCTATGCCTTTGGGACCACAGGGTTTGGGGGATGAGCTCCCTCCCATCCTGACTCCTACTGGTTAAGGGGAGGTACAACTTTCTTCCCAAACAATATGGTCATTGCTCCCACAGCCCTGACCCTGACTAGGGCTGAGATCTGGGCTTTGGGCCCCTCTTGGCACTGGCCCCAGCCCCACTGATTCTAGGGAGAGAGGATGTAATGGCAGAGGAAAAAGAAAGAGCCCCTGCCTCCCCACACACACCCCATTCTCTCGGGCTCCCCCAGAATGAGCCCAAGAACTAGGCCCTGGCCTATAGTCACCATGGCCTGGTCTGGGCCCTAAATCGAGATGTGCTGGGAGGCTGCCCAGCATCCTGCTCTCTGACCTAAGGCCAGGGGGGCCCCATAAGCTGACACAAGGGGAGGAGGAGATGGCTGGGGCTGGGGAGCATGGACCTTTGGCCCCTTGGGGCCATGCCCAGGGAGGCTGAGTGTCCCTCTGGTCCCTGGTCTGGCCCCAAGGTTAGTTCTGAGCTAGTATGTTAAGTCCTTCCATTCTGGGGCTCCCTTGAAGGGAACCTTGAGGCAGTTTCTAGAAAGGGAGTTGAGCAGAGAGGGAGTGTCTGTGTTGTCATGTGTGGTATTGTGTGTTCATGTATGTCTGCAAGTGTCTGTATGGTGGAGGTGGAAAGTGTCTCTGATATGTGTGGGTGTGATCCTTTGTGACTGATAGCCCCTTGAGTGTGTATCTATATAATTGTGTGATCGTGTGTGTGTGTGTGTGTGTGTGTGTGTGTGTGTGTGTGTGTGTGTGTGTGTGTATCTCAGGTATGACACTCCCAGGGTACCCTTCAGGAGCCCCTCCTCCCCTCCCCCTCCAGGCCCCAACCTCAGCCCCATCAGCCTCACCTGCCAAAAAGCCTCTCATTTTTTTTTGTCTTTTTGTCTTTTTTTTTTGTCAAGTTCAAGAATCCCCAGTAAAAATTCTCCACAAGGTCTTTTTCCCTTTTTACAAAAATAGAGTTTTCTTTTTTTTTCCCCTTTTTTTCCATTGTGTTTCTGTTTTCAGCTTCTCCCCCCTCCCGCCTCCCACCATCTCCTGGGGCCAGGCCCCCTTCTCAAGGTCTCTTTTTTTGGGGATTTTTAAACCTGTTCATTTGCCTCCCTTACCCCTCCTGGTCCTGGGGCCTGGAAGGGCAGGGATCCCAGGCAGAATCTGCCTGGGATTATGGGGGGCCCTGAACCCCCACTTCCTCTGACTCCCCAGCCCCGGCTAAACCACCAGGTTTTTGCGTCTTCGGTTTTTGTTTTGCCAAAATAAAAGAAAAAACTTTCAGAATGACTGAAACCAAGAGCTCAGTGCTCAGGAAGATCGAGAGAGAGTGAGCAAATGAGCCAGTATCTGGCGGGGCAAGAAAGAAGGGGGTTTCAGGAGGGGCCCACCCCCACCCCCAGCCCCTCTCTAAGGCCAGCGCCTTCCCCCGCTCTAGCCCAATTCCGCTCCCTAGTCCCTGGGAGGGTCTGGGGCAGAGAGGGGAGGGGGCCATTCATTCCTCTCTCCGGTTTCCAGTCCAGAGAGGGAGATTCTGGCGCCCCCCAGCCCCCGCCCCGCCCCTAGCAGCAGTGGCTGCAGCGTGTCCTCCTGTCGGTCAGTCGACATCTGTCACGCTGCAAGGGAGGGGGGAAGGGGGAGCAAGGGATAAGGGGGAGGGGGCCAGGTTCGGGAGCGGGGGGAAAAAGGGGAGGGATGTTCCCGTAGGAACACTGGTGGGGCCAGGGCTAACACTGGGGGCCAAGGGCTGCTGCTGAGGTGGGTTAGGGGTCGGGACTGGGGAGTCAGGAGGGCGACCTAAATTTGGGTGGCTGCTTCCTTCTTCGTGGGGGGTGAGGGTAGGGGTCTGCTCAGACGTCTACCCGTCCATCCGTGAGTCTGGTCAGTACCCCCCCTCCTCCCCCCACCTCCCCGAGCTCTGCCCAGCTCAGATTCTCGGCCCTGCCCACCCACTTGCACCCCGGCCTATCTGCTGCCCTGGCCCGCCCCGCCCAGCCCAGCCCACCTGGCCCACCGGCCCACCCACCGGCGCTCACGCCTTGTGCTGCTTGCTGGTCTTGAAGGAGACCTGCAGGATGCGGTCACCCAGGCGGTAGCCGTTGAGGCTGGCGATGGCCATGGCGGCCTCGTCGTAGTTGGTCATGGTCACGAAGCCAAAGCCTTTGCACTTATTGGTGGTGAAGTCGCGGATGACCTTGACGTTGGTCACAGCCCCAAAGGGCCCGAACAGCTGCCACAGGACGCTCTCGTCTGCCTCCGGGGACAGGTTGTAGACGAAGATGCACCAGCCAGCGCCCGATGCGCCCCCCGACAGGCTCACACCCGCCAGGCTGCTCATGCCGTCGATGGTGATGGGCGAAAACCTGGCGATGAGCGACAGGGGACTACTCTGGGTGTAACGCGGGTGTCCGGCCGGGGGGGCCGGGAAGCAGCCCGACGAGGAGGTTGGGGGTGGCAGTGGGGAGGGATGGGACGGGGGACTGACTGGCTAGATGATGGGGGGCAGGAAACAGGGAAGGCGGTGGAAGAAGGTGGGGATGAGAGATGGGAGGAGGGATCTAAATGGAGAGGAAATGAGCATAGGAAACGGGATGGAAATCTATAAAAGGACTGAGAATTGGGGATTGAGAGTGGGGGGCAGAGAGAGGGGAACCAGAAGCTAGACAGAATAGACAGAGATAAGATAGGGAGAAGGGACAGAGGGACCCAGATGCGTAAAAGAGTTGGTTGGTAGAGAACAGGAAGAGGAGCCAGATGAGACAAGATGGAAAAAAAGAAGAATGAGGACTAGGGACTGTATGAAAGATGGGGATGAGGATGGAGGAGGGGCAAGATGGAGCTGGGTCAGGAGAGATGAAGAAAGGGTGAGGACCCAGGGTGGGGGGTTAGGAGTTGGTCCAGGATGGAGATGGAAGATGGGAGCTAGGGATGGGGGAGAGCGCTGGGAGAGGGGAGGAGGAGGCTCTGAATCCATGAGAAAGCTGGAGGACAGACACAGGGAGCCCCATGGCAGCAGCCCTGGCACCCAAGGAGGGGGTGAGCTTGGTGCATGGAGGTAAGGGGAGTGGGAAGAGATCAGGGGTGTCCCCAGGTTGGGAGGAGGGGAAGGGACAGGAAATGAGGGGCCCTGGGGGAGCCAGTTACCTCTTTACGCCATAGGCCATGTTTAGCAAATTGTCCAGCCTGTGGGAGGGAGGGAGGGAGGAAAGTCAGTGACTGAACTCTGATGGATGGGAGGTAGAGGATGGGTGGAGGAGCTCAGGCCTGCATGACTCTTACGCTGCCTACCCCTTGACATACATGTGAATGTGCATTTGACACGTCTGATGGAGGAAGGCACTTGTGAGTAGGTCCCCTTCAGGCTTACAGACCAACGTGGGCAGGGTTCAGAGGGCTGTCCTTAGTAATTCCCCTCCCAGCCAGGGCACTGCCTGGCACAGAAGCTCACATGGGCCAGCCTCAGCCTGGGTGCCCTTGTGTTCAGTGTCCAGGACAGCTTCCCCTCCCTGATGGGAGCAGCCCTTAGGACTATCTTTTCCTTCCCCACTAAGGCCTTCAAGAGCCTTGCCTAGGACCTAGACTCCACCTAGAGATAAAAAAAAAAAACAAACAAAAACCCAAGCCATAAGGGGGCCATGACTTGGAAGATATTTGTAGAAAACTGGGGTTGCTGTTTGGGAGAGATGATGGCTTCTTTTATTGGTGGTGGGCTCTTTTACTTTTATTTTACTTTTTTTTTTTAAAGAGGGTAATAAGGGGGAGGATCTGACCCAAGGTATCTCACCTGAACCTCTGTGTCTGGTGGTGCAGGGGTCCTGCATACCGCCGTGCTGAGGACTGGTAAAGGTGTGTGAGCAGGGCCTGGCCTGTCTTCTGGCTGGGGTTGTTGGCGAACTTGACAGTGATGGGCTCACTGGCACCTAGTGGCTTCTGCCCATTCAGGCCCTTGATGGCCTCTTCTGCCTCAATCCTCTTGTCAAACCGAATGAAGCCCACGCCCCTAGACACACCTGTGCGGGAGGGGGAGCAGGTGAGCAGCTCTGATCCTCCTGAGCCCTGTGTATGGGGAGGGGCTCTGATGTCCCCCTACCCTGTCACATGCCAGTGTGGGAACTCTGAGACCCTTAAACCCCAGGACACAGGTGGCCTCTGATGAGGAAGAAATGGGGAAACTGTCAAAAGAAAATAAACAGCTCACGTTTCTATAGAGCTTTGAGGTCTACAAAGCACTTCACCCACAACTCTGTGAGGTAGTACAGAGGTTTTTATTCCCATTTTTACCAATGAGAAAATAGACTCAGAGGTTTCGAGTGACTTGCCCAAAGTCACAGGATTGGGGAATGTCAGAGCTGGGATTCGAACCCAGGACCTTCCGACTGAATCCAGTGTTCTTTGCACAAAGCCATAGTAACTCTCAAAGAGCCCAACTTGGGAATGCACAGGGAACCACTTCAAATCTTTTAAACACATGTACAGAAGATGGAAGCAAGGTCAGATAACCGAGAATGAGTCTTAAAGAGTGATAGTTCCTATAAGAATAGTTTTAGGAAATCAATGATAAAGGTTTTTCTTTTTTTAAAGTAAATTTTATTGATATTTTTACATTTCCTACATTTCCCAGTGGATCCCTTCTCTCCTGCCCCCCCCCAACCTCCCAGAGAGCCAGCCTTTATAAGAAAGAATGGAAAAGACGGGGGAAGAGAGCAGTACAGCAAAACTAATCAATACATCCAGAAAAAGGCTGACATTATATACAGTGTTCCACACCCACATTCCCCCACCTCTGCAGCGAATGGAAGGGAGGTGCTTTTTTTTATTATCTCTTCTTTTGGG
Organism: Pseudochirops cupreus; assembly: GCA_028627135.1. Classification (NCBI taxonomy): domain Eukaryota; kingdom Metazoa; phylum Chordata; class Mammalia; order Diprotodontia; family Pseudocheiridae; genus Pseudochirops; species Pseudochirops cupreus. The sequence continues at coordinate 528,480,253 of CM053580.1, forward strand.
CCAAATCTGGTCCTTTAAATTTCCTAGCATTCAGGGTTAACTGTTCTATTGTTGTTCTCTCCATTTCCACTGTTGTGGTCATTGTATGGATTAGTATTTTTCCTGTTTCTGCTTACTGTGTTTTGCATCCATTCATTTAAGTCTGCCCATGCTTTTCTGTATCTCTCATACCCATCTTTTCTCACAGCACAGTGATATTCCCTTACATCCACATCCTACATTCATTCCCCCAATCCATGGACATCTACTTGACTTCCAGTTCTTTGATAGTACAGAAAGTGGTGACCTTTATTTTTTTTTAAATATCAATCAATTCAACAAAATATTTACAAAGCACCTACTGTGTGTTCCACGAATTGTGTTAGGTGCTAGGGATCCAAAGAAAAAAGTCAGTCTCTGCCCTCTAAAGCCTCAAGCAGGAAAAACATGACAAGAAAGTAGATGCCCATTGACTGGGAGGGGGCTAATTAAATTCTGGCGTGTGAATATAATGGGATGTTACTGAACTGTAAGAAATTATGGATGTGAAGAATAGGGAAAAACGTGGGACGACAAATGAGATGTGCGCGGCAAAGGGATGTGAGCAGAAAAGGGAAATAAACCTAGAGAAAGCAGAGCCAAGTAAGGAAAACAACAGACACAAAGACTATAACAACATGAACAGAAAGAGCAACACCACCGATAACAACAAACCCACAAAACTCACTTCTGTGAAATTATAGCTGACCACGCTTGGCCCCAAAGAAGAGATATGACAATATACCTGCCCCACTTCTTAAAAGAGGTGGGAGATCATGGGTGGGAAACAACCGCACAAGATGTCGGCCTAGGTCCATGTGTTGATTAGTTTTGCTCAGTTTTGTGTGTCTGTGTGTGTGTGTGTGTGTGTGTGTGTGTGTGTCTGTGTGTGTGTGTGTGTGTGTGTGTGTGTGTGTGTGATTTTTCCCCTTGCTCTTAAATTATTGTTGTTGTTGTTATAAGAGATGGCTCTCTGGGAGAGAGAGGGAGGAAAATCAATATAATTGGAAACGAAGGTGATGCAAAACCAAAATATAGCAATAAAAATTTCCATTAAAAATCGCAATTTTCGGAGTTTGAAAGCACAGCAGGATTGTGAAGGCCAGCTGCTATACCAGGGCTTTTAAAAAGCCAGGTTGGAGAAAAAAGAAAGATCAAAGGCAGGGGGTGGGGTGGGGGGGTGGCTTTTTTCACAATGAGGGAAAGGGGCAGCAGATAAAATGTAAAGCTATTTCATCACTCTTGTCTTGTTTCTTTTTCCTCTAAGGAGAATAATCTTAACTGAGGCTATACTAAATCTGGAGAGACAAGTGAAATGGTAAGGTAGCCTGTAGCTCTCCTCAGCTGAGCTCTAGTCATTACAGTTCGATAATAGGTAGTCTTTACATAGTGCTTTAAGATGTGAAAATTGCTTTACATATGTTATCTCATTGGAACCTAATATTATTATTATTACCCCCATTTTACAGAAGAGGAAACAAGCTGAGAGAGGTTGTCTTGCCCAGCTGGTAAATATTTGAAGCAGGATTCAAATTCTGGTCTTTCTGACTCCAGCTTTCCTTTCCACTATACTGCCCTGGCTTAACTACTCAGAGGCTCATGAGCTGAGTCTATTTAACAGACTTAAAGGAATCAATGCAGAAAACCGAGGTACTGAAGGAACTGTGGGATATGAGTGTTGAACTGTCAGGGATCTCTGAAAAATCACACGGAAATTAGCAAAACATCTACCCTTCAAAGAGACCGAAGAAAGTTTCTACGCAAGTCAAAATATTCAAGGCATTCCTTTTTGTGGTAGCAAAGAATTGGAAACAAAGTAGATAGATAACCATCGACTGGGGAAGAGCAAAATACATTGTGGCACTTGAATGTAAGGGACTATTGCTGCCCCAGGAAGAAAGAAAGAATATGAAGAATTCCAAGAGGCATGGGAAGATATCCTAACAGTGCAGAACCAAGTCAGCAGAACCAAGAAAACGATATACAAAATGACTATAACAATGTAAATGGAAAAAACAACAATAACAAAAACCTTCAGGTTGTATTATTATAATGACCAAGGGTGGCCCCAGAAAAGACATGAGAAAACACAACTTCCTTTCCTCAGTTTTTTTTTTCCTCCAAGGCAGAGAACTAAGAGAGTGGAATATTGCATACACTGTCAGATTCCACTGATGTTTTCTGACCTTCCCCCCGTCATCTTTTTAATTCTTTGTTAAGAGAGATGGGTCCCTAGGGGGAAAGGGAAAGAGTAATGTATTTAGAAATGAAGGTAATGTAAAACCAAAAGATCATAACAATTAAGCTTTTAAAAAATTATAATTATGGAGAGTAGGAAATGTGTTGGACTGGAGAGAGACAAATGTCCTGATTTTTAAAAAGGGAAGAGGTTAAGAGTCTTCAAACTCAGGGTCTAACTAAGCTTAACATTGGTTCCTGGCAGTATTCTGGAATGGCTACAAAGGAGGTCTGTGAGTACTTCCAACAGAAAGTAGCAGTCACTAAAAACCAAGAATAGGTTCATCAAGGGCAGTATGAAAAGCTTTTCCTTTTTTGACAGTGTTATTAAACTGATTAAAACGGAGAATGACATCAACAGCTCTACCTCAATGTCCCACAGGCATCTCAGACATCTCAGATTCAACATGTCTAAACCATCCTATTTTCCCTTAAGCCTCCCCCCATCCACCTACAATCTCTATTTTTTCCCCCCAAAGGGCATCACTATTCTCCAATTCGTCAGGGTTATTCACAATAATTTTTACTCTCACTTCACATAGCGAATCAACTGCCAAATCTTGTGTCAGTCTTTTTTAGCATCTCTCACATCTTCTTTCTACTTAGATGGCCGCCATGATATTTCAGACCCTCATTACCTCTCACCTAGAACTACTGCAATTATTTACTGAATGGGTCTCTCTAGATTCACTGTCCTCTCTCCAATATTCCACAAAGCTGACAAATAGATATTTTCAAGTGCAGATCACACTATGTAATTCCCACATTCAAAAAACCTCAAGAGTTCTCCATTCCTACAAGATAAAATATACATTCCTCTCTTTGGTATACAGTCCTTTACAATATGGGTCCAGATCATCTTTTTTTTAGGCTGATTACATATCACACTCCATCACACCCTCTAGGCTGTAGCTACAGTGGCCAATCTCTCACCTCAGAGCTGAGTTCCGTACGTTAGCTGTCGACTATGTTTTCCCTTGTTCTCTCCAACTCTTGGAACCCCTTGTCTCTCTTTGGGTCTCAGCTCTGGTACCACCTTTGTCAGGAGGCCTTTCTCAATTTCTCCAGGTATTAGTGCCATCCCCATCCTCAAATCACTACATCTATTTTGTATTCATCTCCTGTATTTATTTGTCTGCGTGTATCGCCACAATAGAATCTAAGCTCCTTTAAACAGAATCTGGATCACTTTTACATTTGAATTCTCAGCACCTATGCCTGGCATGTAATGGATACTTAAGTGTTGATTGATTGACTGATTGACGTGCGTAAGTCTACCTAGATTTCTGCAAGGTTTGTCAATCTCTCTCAAGACATCCTTATAGGGGTGGCTAGGTGGCACAGTGAATATTGAGCAAGAGCCTTAGAATCAGGAGGACCTGAGTTCATATTCAGCCTCAGATACTTAACACTTACTAGCTATGTGACCTTGGGCAAGTCACTTAACTCCAACTGTTCTGCCTTTCCCCCTCCAAAAAGCAAACAAAACAAAACGAAAACAAAAACAAAATCAACCAACAACAACAACAAAAGACATCCTTGTGGACAAGATGTAGAAATAAAGGCTGGATAAAGAGGATTCTGAAATTATTGAATGACCAGACCTGAAAAATGATGCCTTTTTTGCACTAAGGTCCATCTAGAGAGGTCTCTACAGTAGAGGGCCCCAAGGACCTGGCATAGGCTTTGAATTCTTTAATATTTTTATCAAAGACTGAGATTTTGAAGGCATAGATGGCATACTTATCAAACATTCAGGCAACAATGCTGAAGTCAATCAAGATCATAAATGCACTATGGGACAGACAGTATATAATCATTGTTTTCAGACCTCAAAACCTGCCCCTCCTTGGGACCTCCATGTTTATGTTGGCTCCACCTTCCAAGATACTCAAGACGTAAAATTTAAGTCATATTTCAATCTCTATCAATCTTCATTCCTAATTAGTTGCCAAAATCCTTCTATAATTCTTCTTCCTTCTGTTTCCTTGTTTCTGCTTCCATAGCAATTATCTGAACTCAGTCAGGTCCTCTCTTCCTCTCTCTCTGGGACCTCTGTACTAGGACCCTTCACTGACTTCCTCCCTAATGTCTCTCCCCAGTTGAGCCTAACCTTCAGAATGTTGTAATGTTCTCACAAACTATTCTGATCATGTGATCATGCCACTAAAAAAACCTCACGGCCCTTCAAGAAAAAGCATTGTCTCTTTAGGATGAAATTCAAGATCTTTATAACCTGATTCTAAATAATCTCTTCCAGCCCTGCCTTACACTCAATCAGTCAGTGAACCAATAAATGCTTATTATGTATCTACTGCATGCCAGGAATTGTGTATTTAATATTTTTCACATTCCAGCTAAACAAGACTGCCCACCAGTAGTCTAGAATCCCAAAACATCTTTGCTAGAATGATGGGCCAATGCCTGAATGATATGAGGTCAGTCACTTGTATGACCTCCGACAAGTAATTTCCCTTCTCTAGGAAGCTTCTTCATGTATAAAATTAGGAAAATGGACTAGATGATCTCTGAGGCACCTTTGCTCTAAATATGTGCTCCTAAATTTAGTAGGGACAAAGGATTTGAGTCTTGGCACAGAAAAATCACAATTACAGAGGAGGATAGGCATGATTGTTCGTGGATCTTGGCATTTGGGTGGATTATAAAGCTCCATATGAGTTAACAGTCTAACTCGAAGATAAGAAAAAATCTCATGTGCTGTTAGGATACACTCATAGTAGAAACAGTGGGGACTAGAGGCTCTGCACTTCTATTGGAATCAGGAAGACCCAGGGATCTGTCATTTCCTAGCACTGTGAACCTCATAGAACTTCTATGAGTCTGTTTCTTCATCTGTAAAATGGGGATAATAATAGCACCTGCCTCCAGGGACTAGTGGTGAGGGTCAAATGAGACAATGTGTATGAAGTGCCCTACAAAAGGGAGTTGTTATTATTCCAGAGTCCAGATTACTACTATGTTCTGTGTCACTCAGACCAGGACAGGCTATATCTGGAGAACTGTCTTCAGTCCTGGATATCACATGTTAGGAAAGAATCGAAACGACTGACAAACTGGAGCATGTTCAAAGGAAGGTGACAAAGAGGATGGTTAACTTGGGACATGTAAACATCCTGCTCTTTCCATTAGTTGAAAGAACCATGCAGAGTTAACTTGGTGAAGAGAAGGGAGTGGGGAATATGAGAACCGTTTCCAAGTATTCAAAGGGCATGGAAGAAGAAATAGATTCGATCTACTTAGACCCCAAGGGAAGGACTAGGAAATATGGATGGAAGCTGCAGAGAGACACATAGGTGTGTGTGAAAAGAATTTCCTAATAATTAGAACAGTCTCAAGTGGAGATTTTCAAGTAGAAACCAGATGAATCCTGTCAGAGAAATTCCTGTTTGGACACAGGTTAACGACTAAATGACCTCGGAGATTCCCTTCTAAATATTAGAGTCTTTTATCTTACTGGGTAGGGAGGGAGATACTTGAGGCTTCTAGACACCCTTCCCCTCCCCCACTGCCCTATGCCCAAGGGCACATGTGTGGGAGGAGAGAAGAGGGACAGAGACAGAGAGGGCCCCCTGGTGCCTGAGGTACCAGATCAGTGACTCTGATCAATACTTCAATCGATGCCCTGCAAAGTGCAGCTCATCGACCAATTCTGCCCTGAGCGGGAGAAAGAGGAGGGTCCCTTGCTGTGGCACAAGTGTCTTAGAACTAGGCACTCAAAACCCTTTTATTCTGATGCCCTTTTCTCCTTATGATCAATCAGGCCCCTAAGCCTTAGACTCAAAACCCATCCCCCTTCTGCGGTCACCTCCTCTCCAGTCCTCCTTTCCCTTTCCCTGCCCTCTTTGCTTTGTACCAAACTGAGTGGTCTCCTCACCAGGCTAGCACACTGGGCCTATCAGGCATTTTTACCCTTACCTCTCTGGCCTGAACGAGTCTATGCCAGGTATGAGGTAGAGCCCTGAAGGAAAATCTTGAGATTGAGTTCAGTTCCAAACATAAGTTGTTGGCAGTATGACTTTGGGCAAGTCCAGACCTCAATTTCCCCTTGTGTAAAATGAAGGGATAGGACTATATATATCTGATCTTTGTGACTCTGTGAGCTCCTAGAGGGCCTCTGATGAGCTCCCCACTCCCATCAATTCTTCCCCCTCCCACCCTTGGGCCAAATGAGGCAGGATGGACTGTGCTGACCTGTGACCTGATCTACGAGGATTCGGGAGGTGATGATGCGCCCGTACTGGGAGAAGAGCTGCTCCATTTCCTTCTGGCTCATGGTCTTGGGGAGGCCACTCACATACAGGTTGGCATCTCTGATGGAGGCTGAGCTGGGCCGGGCGTAGGACACCTGAGGGGTATTAGGGACCCATGCAGGATCCAGGGCCAGTGGGAATGAGGGGATAACCCCTGGCTTAGAGTTCACTTGTCCAACCACCCCCACCCTTCCCTTCCCATTCTATAGATAGGGAAAGTAAGAACTAGTCTGGGGAGAAAGGGGCCCTCCCTATAATCAGTCACAGAAGCAAGTCGAAGGAAGTTCCAGAAGTAGACCACCTGGACTTCCTGAGCCGAGCCCCAGGAAGGCTTCAAAAGCCTGTGTTTCCTAGTAGCTTCAATGTCCCCACAGGCAAATGCCCAGAGTCACAGACACAGGAATTTGGGGAGGGAACAGTACTTTGGGGGGGGGGTGATAGGGCAAGTCAAAGCACTGCTAAGTTTCCATGGAAACTCCAATTAAACGCTCATCTGTATTTCCCGCCTCCTGGGGTGGGGGAGTGAAGGGACCTCGATTTTGAGGAGACTCACCCTCCCCCATGGTGCGGAGAATCACCTCTGAATCGCTCCTTTCCCCCACCCAGATTTCTAGGGTAGAGACCCCTTTCCCCTCTAGTTAGAGAGAGACAGTGACACAGAGACAGGATCAGGAAAAGACATAGACGGAGACAGCAGGGGATGGGGGGAAGAGTCAGGACAGAAAGAGACAAAGATATGCAAATGAAAAGAGAGAGTATGGGAGAGGTAGGTACAGAGTTGGGGAGAGAGGGAAATGGAGAGAGAGAGGGAGAAGGGGAGAGGAAGGGAGACAAAGACAGAGAAAGACATGGACAGACTGGGACAGGAGACAGGGACATATCGTCAATGAAACAGAAACAGACCTGAAGAGAGATGGAAGGATAGAGGGAAAGCCCTGGGTGGGGGGTCTTGACCCAAGGTTTGACCCTGCTTCTCTTCGGAATCAACAAAAACCCAGGTGTTCAGAAGCTGGGCCTCCCACTCTACATAGTTCCTTCCCTTCTCTGATGCAACTGTGATCCTCCCTCCCTCCCCCCCACCCCAACAAACACACACACTCACTCAATCGATCACACACACTCACACAGAGGCAAAAACTCACACGGACACAGACAAAGGGGGAGGGGCGGGGCCCGTGGTCACTAATCCCCCTTCCCCCCACCATGCCCTAATTAGGCAGCTCAGGCACCAGATGGGCCCCTCCCTCTATTTCCATGACAAAAACATGGAAAGTGCCAAGCCTGTCCCCTCCCCCATCCCTGACCCTGGGTCAGCCTTCTGTCCGCCCTGCCTGGGGCGCAGGGGGCTGACCCCATTTTGGGGAGCAGGCTGAGCTCAGGGGGCTGACCTTGATGGTCTTGGTCTGCAGCTTGAGGCCATTGAGGGTGTTGATGGCTTTGTCCGCATCATTGGGGTCCACGTAATTCACGAAACCGTAGCCCAAGCTTTGCCCTGAGGCGAATGGAGGAAAGGGATGAGGGTATCAGAGGGGGACAAATAGCCTTCCTAGTCAGTGACAGAGTTCCTTAATAATAGCTATGATTTATTGATGTGGTGTTTTAAGGTTCACAAAGTGCTTAGATGATCTCATTTGATAGATTCTGGAATCCCAAGCTTACACATAGCCCCCAAATCCCAAACTCAGGTCCCTCAAATCCAAACCTCTAGGATCTCAAAATCCTGAGCCTGAAGGACAGTGACACCAAGCCAGGATTCTAAAGCATCCTACTTTTGCCCTGTGACCTCAACCCCACTATCCCCTTTTCTACCTTAGAGACCCCATGACCCCTCTCTATCTCCCTGACCTCTTCCCATCAAGATCCTCATCCTCCCACATTCAGGCTGGATCTATGACACTGCCCCTTTCCCCTGTGACCTTCTTCCCCCCTTCCCTGGATCAGGATCTGTGACTTCATGCCACCCATGATCTTGTCCCTCAAATTGAGGGCCATCTGGGACCTCTTTCCTTCACTTCCTTCCCTCGGGCCACCTGTGACTTCGTCTCTCCTCCCCATTCATGACCTCCCCACCCCTCTTCCCATGGCCACCCACTAGGGCTTTGTCCTAGTCTCTTTTCTCATTCTCCTTTTCCCTAGGGCCACCTGTGGGCTCATTTTCCCTTCTTCAGTCCTGCCTTTGCTCCCTTTGGGACACTTGTCCACCCCTACCACCTCCCTTCCAGGGCCAGGGCCCTCACCTGTGATCTTGTCCCGAACCAGCTTGCAGGATTCAATCTCCCCAATGCTGCCAAAGAGGCTTTTGAACTCCTCCTGCGTCATATTCTGGGGCAGGTAGTTGACAATGAGGTTGGTCTTGCTGTCATCCGTGGCTCCGTTGGTGCTGACAAGCGGCCCATTGGGCAGGGCCGTAGGGGGGGGGCCGCCGGACACCTGAGTCTCCATGGTGCTAATTATCTGCTGGAGACAAAAGGAGCCATGCCTGGTGAGGGACCGTGGGAAGGGAGTGCTCAGAGACTGAGGACCCAGATTTAAGACTACCTGGAGTTGTGGAAATGGAGAGCAGACAAGAGAATATGGGACAGATGTAAGCTTCAACTGGAGAGCCCAAAAACCTCTCTAAGCACAGAACTTGAAACAGTCCTGGAGGGAGGCAGGTGCATAAGACCCAGTAGCATAACTTGTGAACCCCAGGGGCCTCGAGGCCCACATTTGCCACCTCCATCTGCACACACACACACACACACACACACACACACACACAACACACAACACAACCCCTTCTCAAAGTCCCACAACCCTGAACACATCGTGGCCTTCCTCATGGTAGAGGCCAAGTGATCATCCTCCCCTCCTCTCCATCCCCAGAGGGGTTGTTTGGGCCTCCCTAGAAGGATGCTCAGCCATAATTTCCTCCTGCTATGCATCTCAGAGCACTGATCTCAGCCCAACCCTGAGACTTAGCAGTTTCAATTTCATCCAGGACTGAGCTGGCTAAGCCTCTAATGGGGATCAGATCAAGACAGGATCCATCCCCTCCCTGCCCCGCCTGCATCAGTCCAGCCTGGCATATGGCCCCTGTCGGGGGTGGGGGTGGGGGAGGAAGGTTTCCATTGCTGGGAGAAGAGCCACATCCTGACCAGAGATAGACTCAGAAATAGTAAAAGACATAGAAGAAACAAATACAGAGGCAGAGACATATATCTGCACAAGGCTGCCCAGAGATCCAGACATGCATTCAAATGATCAGAGACATGTGTAGGGAATGCCCAGACCCTCTGAAACAGAGGCAAGAAGTGATGCTGCTGTCCACAGATACAGAGATGTCGAGATCATTTCAGAGAAAGGAGAATTAGGCATTCTCAAGAAAGAAAACAGAAAGCCCCCAAGCCTTCACATACTCTTTCTCTTGTATCTTTTCTGTCTCTTTGAACAGCAGAAAGGCCTTGGCTGGTTGCCATGGAAATTCTTCACTGGACTAAGCTGAAGCACCCCACTACCCCAGTCCCAGCTCAGCTGACTATTTTCTCCCTCCCCAACAAGTTAGAAACCAAATATTGTAGGCACTTTTCCTACCCTCCCTCCTCCACTGGGTTTGGAGTCAGAGGACCTAGGTTTAAATCTGGACTTTGTCACTTACTATATGTGTATGACTTTAGGCAAATTATTTCTCCACTCTGGGCCAAATCAGTGTGCTGCTCTGTAAAATGAGAGGATTGATGACCAATAAGGTCTTCCAGCTCTACATTCCATAATCTAAATAATAAGGTCTTCCCTATACAGAGAAGTCCCAAAACAGATACCCCCACAGAGTGAACTGGTCCTGCTGCAGAGATTTCTCCATACAGAGAGCACCTCTCTAGTAAGTAACATTTGGGAAGTACCATTTCAGCAACAAACACACCTGAGGCATTAGGAAGTTGAGATTCCCTAGCACACAGAGACACAGAGACACAGAGACCACAGACACAGGAAGACAAATACAGAGACACAGACACATACAAACACACCCATCAGCCCCTCCTCCTTCCAACAATGAGGCATTGAGTGGTGGCGTCAGCGGCACGAGGGCTGCCTGCCACCACCGGGCCTAAGGCTCTGACATTCCCACACCCCCACCTCTTTATGCCTAGAGAAAAGGGGATCCTAGAGTTCTGGGTTACATTTGTGCCATAAAGGTTTCTTTCCCTGACTATGCCTTACTCTCCTCACAGTCCTGCCTCAGTTTACTCTCAGGGTAGCCCTCCCCAAGGCATTATCCTTTCTTGTCTCACCCCCACCTACCCTAGGGATCCACATTCCTTACAAACACCATGAAAATTTGATAAACCTTCTCCTCAAGTTTTCATTTTCCAAAGGTCTGCCCCACCCATCTCACCCAAACCCCTCCCCCTCAACAAATTGTGTTAGGGGTTAGAGGGAGTTTCAGCTGTTACCTCCAACAATTCAAATGTTCCCTAGTGTAGGGTCCCTGATCATATGTAGATCCTGAGTCTCATATGGCATTTTGCCTTGGTTTACTTAACTTAGGAAGGGGAAGCAAAAGCCCCAAAGTTTGACATGGGGGGTAGTCTTTGGTTCTAGGGAAAGGGTCTTCTCTGCACACTCACCAATTTGCCTCTTTCATCACTACAGAGGACAGGGAATTAGGAGTACATTGCTTCCCAATTTCTAGGAATATATGAACCCCTGGGGCCTCTGGAGAGGCAGGAGAATTGCTAGTCAAACCCAATCCTGGCCCCAGGATAAGAGATTAATATGAAACCTCACAAGCAAAAGATCTTGGTAGGGAGACAAGGGGAGCCAGAAAGAGGAATAGTGTGTACAGACTAGGAGAAGATACAGGGAGAGAGGTGCCTTGAGAATCAGAGGTAGAAAAGGAAGAGGGAGATAGAGGAACAGGAAAAACAGAGACAGGCACAGAGAGGAGACAGAGAGGAGGCAGGACAGAACATCTAAGGACAGGAGTATGAGAACAGGGGTGGTAAGGATAGAAATGGACAAATACAAATATGGCGGATGAGAGGCAGGGAAAAGAAAGCTGAGACAGGGAAAAGGACAAGGAAAAAGGCACCTTGACTGGAACCTCTGAGACACGGGAGTAGTGTCAGGACAGAGAGACATAGGGGGTAGAGACAAAGCAAAGGGGCAGAATCAGATAGGCACAAAGAGAGGGGAAAGGACTAGGGCCATAATCAGGGGCAGAGCAAGCTGGAGAGTGGAAGGAGGGGAGGTTGGGAGGGAGTGGAAAACAGAGTCAAAGACAGGGTAGGAAGGGCGAGGTAGGGACAGAGATATAGGTTTAGAAAGAGGAACTTTAGAGATTGCGACAGCAAGAAAAAAAGACAGAAACAAAGAAAGACAGTGAGTCCAGGTACAGAAGGAGGTCGAGAGAAAGAGGGCTGCGGGCAGGAAATCACTTGCAGGATGAGGTTGCCTGCTGGGCGCTGGGAGGAGCTGCCTGGAACCCCAACGGGCTCGGGGCGGGGCCGGTGTGGGCGGGGCCTGGAGGGGCGGGGCCGGTGTGGAAGGGGCTCGGAGCCCGGGAACTGGCCAGCTCCCTGGTTGCTGAAAACCTTCAGGCCTAGCCCGGCGGGGCGAGGCACCGTGGGGTGGGATCTGGTTGGGTGGGGTCTGGCTGGGCGGGGCCGAAGCACGGAGACGGGAGCGCTTTCTGCAGCCCCCGCGCCCGCTCCTTCACTGCTCGGCCTGCTCAAGGTCACCCCGAGGCAGAGCCCGAACCCCTTCGCCCCAGGGCTCCCAGCTCAGTCTGAGGCCACTCCCCCTGCCGGTCACTGGCCACACTAGGTCCTTGGGGTGGGGATTGAAGCGGGTGGGGGGGAGAGGAAGGCGCAGAAAGGTGTCCTTCAGACACACCCTGGGCGGGGGGGGCGGCGCAGAGGCTGCATAGCAGGTGGATTTGGGACTAAAAGAGAGCGCCCAGGCATCGACCTTTTTAAAGGAACCCGAATGGGGGGGCGGGTCTAGGGTCTGCAGAACTGTGATCTTCCAAGGAGTTGGGGGGGATTCTTGGAGGTCTCGAGGGTCTTGGCCACGGGTGCGTGGGTCCCTGAACTGGGAGGCTCGGCACCGGGGGTGGGGGCTCAGGGTCTTCGAGAGGCGTGGGGTTGGGTCGGTCCTACCCCTGCCGCAGCCCTCCCCTCCCCTCCTCCGCTGCTGCATTGATGACCCTCACCCCCATCCCCCACCCCCACCCTCGGTTCTTGGACACCCCTGGGAAGAAGAGGAGAGCCCCCACCCTGGTGAAGCACTTCTCCCGACTCTTCTTTCCTGCTTCCCACTCCCCCCGTCATTACCATCCTCTCACCCCCACCCCCGCCCAAACCCGAGGCGGCTGCGAAGGCGTCCGAGCAAGACGGCGGCGGCGGTGGCGAGAAGAGCCGAGAAACAAAGAGATGTCTCGGGCCGGGCCCGCGGCATTCCAGCAGGGCGGGCACAGCGCCCCCAGCCCCCCCTCCTGGCCCCCGCCCCTCCTGCCGCAAGGTCGACCGGGCGGAGGACAAACGCTGCCCCCCCCAAGCCCCCGCCCGGTCCAAGACCCTAGAATCTCGATGTAACGCCAGTCCTTGGACACACCCGCCTTCCCCCCTCCCCCCAGACAGCAATAGCGCCCCCGCTCAGTGGCCCACTCCTTGAGTCTGCCACCGCCGCTCCCCGGGGCCCTGCGCAGCGCAACGCAGCCCCACCCGGCCCGATTTCCCCATTCAGGCCCCATCTCTCCATCTCCATCTCCCCGGGTTCCATCCCCCAAGGATGCAGGCTCCCATTGGATCTAGGCCCACATCTTCATCCATCTCTTTCCGTCCTTCCCCACCCCTAGCCTCTCCCTCCCATAACGTCGAAGCTGGAGCTTGTATCCAAACCCATTTAACCCTCCCCCCCATCCCTGAGGCCCCATCCTCATCTCATTTTAGTCACCCCTCCCCTTCACCAGGACTTTCTGCCCATCTCTATACAGCATTTCCCCAATTTCTATCCCAAGAGGATTCCCCTCCTTACCCTGCGCTCGGACTCAGGCCCAAGCCTATCCGTCGCTTCCCCCCCCTCATCTTCCAGGCCAGTCCCCACCCTCAGCTCCACTCTATTATATATCAATCTTTTCCCCCCATCCAGACCCCATTCTCATTCTCCCCCTTCCCAGGCTGTCGAGCCCTATTCCTTTCTCCCTAGGGTCCTTCATTCCCATCCCCCTCCCCGTCGTTTCCCCCTCCCTTCATCCTTCTAACGCTTGGGCCCATTCTTACCCTCCCCCCACCAGGCCCATGAGGCTCCCGAGTCCGCAGCGCTTCAGCATCCTCAGGCAGGAGGAGAAGGGGGAGGGGACCGAGCCTGGCCTCACCGGGTGGGGGGTGGTGGGGTGAGGTGGACGCCCAGCAAAACGACCCATTCTTCCCCTTCCCTCCTCCAAATGCCCTATCATCCTCCAAATCCGTCACCCCTCCCCCCCATCCCTTCGCGAGTCGCTCGGCAGACAGAAGATACCTACAGTGACCATTCTTCTGGGTCCGGCGGGCGCGGTTTTGGCTAGAGGCGGCTCTGGGGGGCCCGGATTCGGGCGTCCGTCAGCCCAGAGGCCCCGGCACCATGCGAGGCCCGCGGCCTGAGCTTCACCGCTCGTTAACTCCGGAGGCGGCCGCTCCCTCGAAGAGGGGTTGAGGAACTGGGGGATAATCGGGAGGACCGAGGATAGCGGCGGCAGCAGCGATCCAGGAGGCCCAGCCCTGATGGCGAGGCGGCGGCCGCGGAGGAGGGAGAGGCGAGAGCGTGAAGATGGAGTTGGGGGGGCGGCGGCGTCGGGGGGGCGGGGGGAGCTGGTGACGCCCCCGGCTCTGCCCAGCTAGCTCTGGGCTGCTAGGGGCGGGGGGGCCCCGGGGAGGGGGAGCTGCGGTTCCCAAAATAAATAGCGATGCTCCTCCCTAGCCGCAGCTGTAGCCGCCGCCCAGCCCCGGCCCCGGCCCTGCTTGTCCCCGCTCCCCGCCCGCCCGCCCGCCCCGGCCCCGGCCCCGGCCCGCGCTGTGAGCTGCGCGCTGTGTGTCGCGGCGCCGCCGCCCCCGGCCCTTTATACCACCAGCTGCCGCTGCCGGAGCAGCTCATTGGCTGTTCTGTGCAAGGGTTCCCCCCGCCTCCTCACCCCGCTACCCTGCTCCCCCTCCCGGCCCCCAGTCTACTCGGCAGGTGGAAGCACAGACGCGCCGTCCAGGCCCCCCGCAGCCCCGCTGCTCCCCAAGCCTGACTCCAAGTCTATCTCTTGAATTTTTTAGTCTCTCCTCTCTCTGGCATTGCTCCATGAATTCATTTCCCCCATCCTTATTTGTTCTTTTTAGTCCGACATCAATCCACTTTACTCTCTTCACCCTACGACTGGGGTCATCTAGGAGAGCCCTGCAAGATTCAGCTAGAAAGTACTCTCAGGAATTCTGGAACCCTCCCTCTTCATATGTGAGGAGGAAGAGTCAGGGCTGTCTAGGCCTGGGGACGGGTGTGAGACAAGGACCATTCCCTCGCAGGAGCGCAATGATCACGAGGAGCAGTGACCGAGTTCTGGGAAAAGGGGAATCCTCTTTTGTGATACGTTCAGGTCGGACTAGCCTGACTCTCTCTGTTTGGCTCGGTGTTCCTTTGCCTTTCTGCGTCCCCGCTTCTCTTCAATTCCACAAATATTTATTAGCATCATATACGAGGAATTGGGAGAAAATGAAAACAGTCTGTGCCCTGAAGGAGCTTACATTCTAATTCTAATGCTCTGTCCCTCTCCTTCTCGTCTAGGCTCCTTTCGAGGTGTTGGTAGACCGTGATGGAGGAGTCTGAGAAAGTAAAATTATTCTTGGCACAAAAGAGTGCGTAGAGAAAACCACATTATTCTTGGGACAAAAGGATAGTTAGAGATCCACCTGGTGTCTCTCTAATGTCTTCCAAATCCCACATTCTACGTTACTAAAGAAGTCAGTCCCAATTGCCCTGCCAAAAAGCAAAAAACAAAAAACAAAAAACAAAAAAACAAAAACCAACCAAACAAACAAAAAGAAGTCATCAAGGGTGGAACTCTCCAAGAAAGAGGACCTGAGCATCCGGATCTCGTCGAAAGAGAGGAAACATTAGGAAGCGTTCATCACGCTTTGGACCCTGTATCTTGACCCTTCAAGTTCCCTGAAAAGGTGGGACAGGTTGCGGGTTGTGCCGCAGCGCACCCCTTTGGATGCGTTGAGAACTACGAGGCCGGGAAGAGGAACAGACCGATTCAGAAGGAAAAGCCCTAGTAGCCTGAGTCCAGCGCAAACGCTTGGAGATCCTCTTGACTGAAGAAGGGGAGGAATGAAGGAACCTGGCTCGGGCGGGGGGATGGGGTGGAGTGGAGAAGAACAACCTCTTCAGCCAGCCTACTGTGAGTCTCCCAGGGGCAACCCAAGGCCTCGGATGGGGGGTGGGGAGGGGTGGGAGGAGAAGGGGAAAATCAAGGCTTAGCCAATCACAACTCGAAGCCCAGAAAGCCTAAGAACCACGTGGATTCCCCCCTCCCCACAAACTCAGGGTGGGAGGATCCTACATAAAAATGAACACAGGTTCCCGGCTTCTAATTGGCAGGGAAAACTACCGTCATACTCTCAGGCCCAGGGGAACCCATGGCCACTCCAGGCGGAGCCCTAGCTGAGCTTCCCGTGCATGTATAAGTCCTCAAATATCTGGATAGAGAACTATATGAGTTCATATATGTCCAGAAGTACATACACACGGGCACGGAACGACGCACACATGCATAGGCATATATACACATGACCACACATACATGCTTGCGCCGCGTCTCACATACATAAACACGTGCTCACATCCGCGCACCAACATGTGCAGAATGCACAGATTTAGACAAAGTTCCGGCTGAGATTTAGTGACTGCTAAGACGCCACCCTCCCCCTTCCCGCATAGCATAGCCTCAGGCCTCCGGGACCCAAACAATAGGAACCAGTCCCATTCTAAGAAGAGGAAACGTAGCAGCTGCCTCTATTCCTCTCCAACTCTCTGTCCCGCCCCCGAAGCCTTTTTGTTCCCGGTCCCTAGTCTCTTCTGGATTTTTGCGTCTCTCTAACCTACCCCTCTTTGACTCTGAGATAGAAGGTTCTTTTCCCGGAGGTGACCATTCTATTACGCTCGGCTTCAGCACCATAGACAGCGCGCCACGACGGCTCTGTCTGCTCCCAAATCACCCGCAGGAAGCCTGGATTCCAGTAGCAGCTCCACTGCGGGGGGAGCTCTTCTCTCGCTCTCCCACTCCTCGCCTGTCCTAGAACTTCTGGGACAGAGGCCGAAACAAACGAGAAGCAGAGGGGCAGGGTCTATCATGTCCTAGTCTTTCCCTGTAGTTCAAATGTCAGATCAGCTTCACGCAGAGCTGCGCACTACAGATGCCAGACCCTTCTTCCTTGGAGCATCCACTGAACGGATTGAAAATCACCCAGTCAGTGAAAGTCATTGAAGAAATCAGTCATGGGCAGATCTCACGTCGAAGGACCTAGAGCTAGCCAATCACGAAGTGGACAACAGGGGGAGCCATCGGGAGGATTGGCTACAAAGGCCAGTCACCTTGACGGGTCGGAGAAACCGCTAGAAGGCTTCTTAGGGATACCCCTCGAGGACCAGATTTCGTGAGCTCTGGACTGTGGGGTGAAAGGACACCCATCTTGAACAAGTGCTCAGATTGGTCCGACAATCTGGGTGGGGGGGCGGCGGGAGGGTTACTAGCTGAAAAACGACACCTGCCCTTCCCTTTTTGAGCTATTGAATGTATTGCTCTTCCCGAGTCGCCGGGGACGTTTTGGGCGGGCACTATGGGCCTCTCTGCTCTTCTCTTTCGTTTTCTCCCAGGGCTGATTCTCACGGTTGTTTGTTCAGACTCCCCACCCACAGCCCGTAATCTCCCCGCAAGTCTCGCTGAGGAAAAAGGAAACCAATGGAATGTTTTATAACAGCGTCGGCAGAGCCTGGGAGCTAAACTCGGGTTCCCCTATTGGTCAGAATAGAATATCGAAAGCACATTTTCCCTCATATCAGCGAGTCGGGGGAGAAAAAAAGCTGACTGGCCTCCGTGGGCGGGGAAGAACTGACAGTCCTCCAGGGTCAAGGGAGAGAAGGTGATGAGCGTGGTGGGATTGGAGGATACCGGACCGATCCCCGCCACCAGTTTCTAGAAGCATAAGGCCCAAGCAGAGTTCCCATGGTAACTCCAGGTTTCCCTGCTGCGGCCGCTAGGGAGGGTAGGGGGTGCGGTCTGAGGCTGCCTCTCGGCCTCTAAACTGAGAGAGGATTCCTCTCCCCTCTTACCTAAAACCACCGGCCAAGTGCCGGGGTTCTAGTAGCCTCAGGCTTCAAGCAACCCCTACCCAAACCTGAAAAGCACGAGGCGAACGACTACAATGGGAAGGAGAGGCAGAACTCCGCCTTCCTCCCAACGCCGGAGACTCTGGCAGGCCAAGAACCAGGCGAGTTTGCAGCCAATCAGTGTCCCGATACCCCCAGGGTGGGAGGCGAGGGCATGGGGGTGAGACACATGCCTGGACCCCAAGCAGCGCAGTCACGTGCTCCGCTCTGCAGAAGAACCTAGTCGCCATCTCCTGGCGATTTCGCAAAAGACCCGGCTTCAGAAGGGGCTGAATTCTCAAAACCGATTTGAAATATAGGGATTGGAGACTGTCTAGCACTAGATTTTTGTCGCCAAGAAGGGTTGTTTTTCTACCCTCCCATAGAAGTATCACGGCTGGAGCAGTGGGATATAAAGCCCTAGATATGGAGTCAGGAGGTGTGGGTTTGCAGCCATCCATCTTCCAACCCTTTGGGAGCTAGGACACTACTCGAGCGGTTAAGCATACCCATTTGCAAAAGGTATATACTACTTCCTCTCTCCCGGCGTTATGTTAAGTGCTGTGCTAACTCCTTCCCACCATCCCCACGCCTCTGCCCAACCCTCTCATAGAGGGGCCTCTTCTGGTAGCCCAATGAGCCAGCACAGGGTTTACTGTTGACTGACACCTCAGTTTCAGTGGCAGAATTAGGGGGAAAGCAGTGGCTTCACCCATTTCATTAAGGTTGTTCATGAAAGGGATAAAAGTGTGCATACATACCTGAGTATGACTCATCAACCACCAGGAACAATGGGATGAGCTAGAACTGACCCTGGTGTCAGGCCAGGGAAGGGGGGGGTCCTGAATCTTGAGTTCCCATCCCTATCCCAAGCTCTGGGAAGCGGTAAGTTGCCCCAAAGCCTAAAGAGCCCTGCTGCATGTACTGAACAGTAACTCTCTTAGTTTAAAGACCTCTTCTCCCTATAGTCTCTATGAGTGCTAAGGAGGGAGAAGCTTTCCTACCATCAAGGCAATCTAAGGCCCTAAAGCACAAATTGGGCAAGACCCCATGACCCTCCCAAACTTTCCTTAGGAAGGCCAAAACTCATCTCTTCCCCCTGCCAAAAATGTGAGAAAGGAACTGTGATCAGGGTTGTGCTAGGGCCCCTCCTTGTTACCCAGGGCTCTTCAAACTCCAGAAGAAAGGTCAACCATCAATCTTGAAGGCAGGCAGAAGCCTCTGGAGGAAAGCACATATATAAATGGGCAAAGCGCACACAGGCCACTCCTTTTTCCTCTTTAGGCCCAAAGGGATGGAGGTGTAAAGCTGGGCCTAGTCTCCCCAAGTGTTCTGGAGTGTGAACTCACCACTTTGGCCTTGAGCATACATAGAGGTGGGGTGGGGAGAGGGTTTGTTTTTTTTTGGTGTCTTTTTTTTTTTAATCATTTTTGCTCACTCAACACTGTTCCAGGTGTCCAGCCCTCTTACCCAGCAACTTAGCTGAGAGACCCCAGCTTTAAAGGGGTGGACCCATGCCCCACAACATCCAAGCAGATCCTGACAACACCTGCTATATCACCCAGCAGAACCCTGATCCAACAGAAAAGGGCCACTCCTGGAGACCACCTCCTTCCTTCACGGCTTGCCCTGGTGCCCTCAGTGTCCACCTATGCTGCCTGCAGCCCCAGAATGGGGCTGCCTATCTTCAGCCTCGCAGGAATAGCCTTTGTGAAGCGGGGTCAGGTTTAGGGAGAAGGGCCCAGGAGATCAGCGGGGACAAATAAATAGGAGTGTCCTTGTGCTGGGGCAGCCAGGATCACGTGGGTCTGTGATCAGGGTGGCTCTTGAGCTTGTGAAACTTGACGCTGTCCATCTTCTCAAAGCGCTTGCCGCAGCGCTCACAGGTGAAGTTGTACTGCACCTCAGCCGTGTGCTTCTTCATGTGCCAATTCAAGGATGCCCTCTGGCGACACTGGTAACCACAGATCTCACACCTGGGGATAAGCAGGGGCAGAGGTGGGGCAGCTTTGGGGCTACAACTGCCCTACCAAGGGCCACAGCCACAGCCTGAGGAGGAACCTCACTCCTTCAATCTCCCTGAGCCTGGGCAGGGAGAAGGCCCAACCTTCTCTGGGGCCAAGAACCCTGGAGGGCTGCTTTGGGGTGGGGAGAGAAAGCCATCACTCACTGCAAAGGGGTCTCTCCTGTATGTGTCCGTCGATGGACCTCGAGGTGATTTTTTCGTTTGAAAGATTTCCCACAGGTTTCACAGGTAAATTCTCGGACACCTGGAAATACATCCCAGAGACCCAGAGACTGAAGGTTAAGGGTTTGTTCTTAAAGTGTATTCCTCCATTCATGACAACTCAAAAAGGCCTCCATCAGTCTGGTTAAGAAAATCTTTTGTGTGTGTGTGTGTGTGTGCAGGACAGAGTGGGTGCCATTGTAGGTAAATGACCCTAAATAAGGGAAAAAAACTCTGAGATAAGAGGGATTCAAACTGGACTGAGCCCAGCACTACCTCCTGGCTGGCCAAGAAAAAGTTCTCTACTGAACTGCCTACCCCATTATCCCAACCTAACTGAATTCCACAATTCCACAGGCCCAACCTGAGTGAATGATCATGTGCCTTCGAAGGTGATTGGATAAGTAGAACTTCTTGCCACAGCCTGGGTGAGGACACACTTTTGTTTTCCCCTTCCGGTGGACAAGGTTCACATGATTCTGGAGTAAAAAAAAACACACAAATTGGGAGTGGAGAGGAGATAGAAGCAGACAGTATGCAAACCTGTGATCCAAATGATTCACAAGGAAACTTCTTCCTTTGGGATATTCCCAAGGGGATCCCCAGAAGAGGGTGCACAAGTGAGAGAGTTGTAAATGGGGCCCCTGGCAGGCTCCTGCCTGCCTTTGGTTGCATTTCTTAATTCCCAGTCCTGGAAGGATAGGGGCAGCTAGAACATCCTTAGCCCAAGGATCTCTTACAGGGTCTGAGGTACAGAATCTGTAGAGTTAAAGGATAAAGTTCTCCCCAAGGTTCCGCCCTGTCCCCCTCTCCTCTTTCTAAGTCTCCTTTTCAAGATCATCAACCACTGCCCTAACAGGTAAGTGTCCTTTAAAGCTGTCCCAGGTCTTTTTTCTCTCTACATCTTTTCAGCAAACCCAATGGTCTTAAAGGATGGATCTAACCATGTCACTCCCCTGCTACACAATCTTCAGAGGCTCATTTCTTAAAAGATAAAATACAAACATCTCCCCCTAATGATAACAGCTCACATTTATACAGCAGCACTCCAAGGGCGGCAAAGCCCGTCATCTAGCATCTATTATATTCTCTAACCCTTTTTTTAAGGTCCTTCCTGACAACACCTGTGAGGGAAGGGCCACTATCAGCCTCATGTGACATCTAAGGTCTCTGAAGCTGAGAGGCAGAGCCCCTAATTAGAATCCCACAGCTCATCAGCACCTTCTTGTCCAAACTCCATCCACTAGGGTGATGCCTCCCTGCCTGCAGTATCTAAAGGCCTTCCTCACCCAGCTTCAGCCTCACTGTCCAGGCTTATTCAGCTTGACTTTCCTTCTCCCCCTCTAGGTTCCAGCCTCCCTGGTGGGAGAGTCCATCTCCTGAAGCCCTATCTTGGTGCCAGGCGCTGCAGCTGCTGAGAAGCCTTCCTCGATTTCCCTACTTATTGGAGCTCTCTCTCCAGTTAGGCCGTATTGACACAGATACACCAGCCCAAGAGAACAGAAGTTCCTTGAGATCAGGGCCTGTCTCCCACTGGCCTTTATCTTCCCAGAGCCTGGCACACACAAATGCTTAACGCATACTTGTTAACAAATGGGAAAGGAATCTCAGAGGCCTGGTGTACCTGAAAGCTGCTGAGGGCTACATAGACCTGACTACAGCCTTCATAGGGGCAATGGAACATCTCCAACAGGCCGTCAGCATCTGTCGCTCGGCCCCGCTTGCTTCGACGCCTCCTGGGGGTGAGGGGGGGGGGAAGCAGAGACAACATCAGGGCAAGCTCAGGCCTTGAGCCAAAAGACACCATCATCCTCATCTCTGCCTCTTTTCAAACTTTTGCTCAAGCCCTGGGGCCTAGGAGCCTTGGTCAGTGCTGCACTCAGCATAATCAAGCCACATGAGACCCTGTCCTACCTGTTCTTTGGGGGTCCCAGCCAGTTTCTCCCCAGGCATTCCCACAGATCCAGCTCAATTCCTTCCCTTCTGGCACTTAGATCTCTGAGAGAAGCAAATGGGACCACTGGGTAAGACGAGCTAAGTAAAGTACATGGGTAGGGAACATATGTGTGTATAAAGGGGTTGTAGTAGGAGGTATGTGGTCACGTGTGTGAGGGTATATATATGCACGGCTTCAGAGTGTGACAGTATATATATGCATGGCTTCAGAGTATGTGTGCATACCCATATGTATGTGTGAGACTCCAGGGTTGTATGTTATGTGCATTAATAATGTGTATATGGCTTCCAGCTATGTCTATGCATATATGTGTAAGGGTGTGTGTATGTGTGCGCGCGCACGGCTTCAGGGGTGTGTGCATGTACATGCATGGGGGTGAGGATATCTATGACTTCAGGGGTATAAGTATTCTTGGGGGTATGGTTTTAGGGGGGTGCGTGTGCATGTGTGTGAGTAGGGGTGTGTATAGCATCCTGGTACATATGTGCATGTTGGGGGTGCATTCCTGGGAGGGGTTATATGGCTTCATGAATGTATGTATGTATATGTGCACTCTTGTGCCCATGGGCATGGGTTCTGGGGGGATTCCCTAAGGGCATCTGAAGCCTATACTCCCCTAGGTCCTTGTGGTTAGAGAAGAGCATGAGTCTGTCCCAGCAAAGCACAGTCCTAGCCCTTGTCCTAAGAGCCAGCATCCCACACTGTCATATCCAAGCATCCCTTCTCCCAACAGAGCTGACATGGTGCCTCAACACTGTGTCCCACACAGGAAGGCCCACGAGGAACATGGGCTCCTCCCCTCCTCCTGACCACTTTTTGTATGGCCACAGTTACGTGATATGCATACACTCACTTCTCGGGCTCCTTGGGAATCTCATAAATGATGGCTGACATGTCATTGCTGTCTAACTCCTCAGGTTCAGGCTCAGGCTCGGGCTCCATGTTCTCAGGCACTGTCTCTAACTCCTCCAGTTCTGGGGAAGACACTTCCTCTTTTTCCTCTTTCTTGAGGACATAGAGTTCTTCCTTCTCTGGGACCAGGGAAAGTCACATATTAGTGCTGGCCCCATGCTGAAAGGGTCTGTCCTCCCAAAGAGCCCCCAAATCTGGGTATGGGTTGACCCTAACAGGGATAAGAACTCCTGACCAAAGACTGAGCCCCAACCAAGCTGGATAGGGGGCTGCAGCAGGGCACTGCCCCTGGGCCCTTGAGGAAAGGCTTACTGATGACCCAGATTACCTCCATCCCAATGTCAACATCTTCATACTTTCTTCCACCCTCCCACACCCAGAACAGCTTCTGACCAATTCAGGAAAAAGGAACATTTCTTTATCTCTGTCCCACCCCATTGATTCAGGTCGCTTTCCCCACATATCTGTCCTAAACTCCCATGATTTAGAACTGGAAGGGAATTTGGAGATCATTTAAGTCCAATACTTTCATTTTACAGTTGAGAAAACAGAGCCCCAGAAGTGACGTGACTTGCCTAAGGTCTGTCTCACAGGCAGTGTGATTGGCAGAGGAGGGATTCAAACCCAGGACCTCTGACTCCAAATCCAGTGTTGTTTCCACTACACCAGGCTGCCTTGTCTTCACTGGCATGTGTGTACATGGGTGCTCCTGAACAGGCGAGGGTAGGATGCCCACCTTCTGTTCCTCTGGGGCCTGGCCCTCCCTGGCCCTTGATCCCTCCCCCAGGGGCCCAGGACAGGGTTCTGCCTGGGGTCAACTGGCTGACCTGAGGGAGGCCCTCAGGAAGGTAAGGGAGAGGAACTGAGAGGAGGGAAAAGAGAGAGACCTTTTTTGGTTTCTACACACTCCATGCTCTCCTCGGGCCCGGAGGGATCAGGCTGGCTGCCTTCAGGCTCAGTCTGGGTGTAGGCGGCCACGCCCTCAATCACAGCACAGGGCACCTCTTCTCCACTGCTGCCACCACTGGCCACATTCAAGTGGATGCCCTCTGCTGCCAGAGCATCATAGCCAGGGCCTGCAATAATGATCACCTGCGAGCCTGGCACCATGCCTGGCACAGGGCAGCTGGCCACCACCTCACCCAAAGCTTCCTGCGGCACACTGTCAAATAGGGTACTGTGGCCTGTGCCCACCTGGACTGGCACAGGCACACACACCACAGTCTCCATGCTCTCAGGGCCACTGGTGGTTGGGCTCTGGCACAGGGATGTGCCTTGCTCTGCTGTCAAGTTGTCCATGTGGTGTTCAAAGGGAATGTGGATACCATCCTGTGTGATGAGCCCACTGCTGCTGCCCTCAGGGGCCGGAGGAGGTGGTGCGGCTGGCACTGGGGAGGCCTGCATAGTTTGTGCCCGACGGTTCTCTGGCTGCTCATCAGAATCCGAGTCAGATTCGGAGCCTGAGGAGTCTGAGCTTCCAGCCCCCAGGCCATTCCCTACTGCAGAAAAGAAAAGAAAGCAGGGATCACGACACTTCTAAAATGGACCTGACCCAGCAATCGTTCTCCCTTTTAGTTACCCCAGCAAAGGTCTCAAGCATACTTAAGAAACTGAGTCACACACAGTAATAACAGCTAGCATTTATACAATGTGCCAGGCACCATGTTAAGTTCTTTACAAATGCTATCTCATCTGATTCTCACAACGACCCTTCAAGGTAGGTGGTGGTATTGTCCCCATTTCATGGACGAAGAAACTGAGGCAGAGGTGAAATGACTTGCCCATTGTCACTGGGTCTCAACTCCAGGCCCCGCGTTCCATCAACCTGCTAGCTAGCTCCCTCAAATGTGTCTCCTAATCATCCCCTTACAAAAGCTATACTCATTCCTATTTTTGCTTGGGCTGTCTTCTCTGTTTATACTTCCCATTGCCTTCAACTGTACAAAGCCTATTTATTCACCCAAACATCTATTGCCCTCCCCCTTCTCCAAAAGGGAGCCCTCCATGACCATTTCCTCATTAACCACTCATGTCCCTCATCATACACCCCTCAGAACTCCTTTCTTGTCTATATATGTGAATTTTTTCTCAATAGACCCCAAGAGAAGGGCTGAATTCTCTCCTCTTCCCTCTTCCCTGCCCCTAGATAATCTAATACAACATTAGCAAGCACCAATCCAAACTATCTGGGCAGAGGAGATGCCAATTAAGGCTGAGTAGGCAACTTCATTTAAGAAAAGAAGGAGGGTGGAAAGAGAAATAGAATTGTGAGGCCACTGTGAGAGTGGGCCCTCCTGAGGAGGAGACTGTAATGCTACCTCAGTACCAGGAGTGTGTGCCCCAGAACCCTCAGCTCACAACAGCCCCAAGGTGTTCCTACCTCTGTCACTCTCGTTCTCCGAGTCACTGAGTGGCTTCAGAGGTGAATGGAGGTCCTGGAAGTACCGGTGTCCAGCCTCACATTGCCATACCGCTGTGGTATAAAGCCCAAAGGTGGGGTCAAGCTCAGCCAGGTGAGGCTCATAGGGACAGCGATTCTTGTGATCTTCATACCAGATCACCATGTTCTTTAGGCAGTTCACATTACGCCTCCTCCCTAGGAAAGAAGAAAGGCAAATGGCCTACAGGGCCCTTCCTCTACTTCGAAGACCAAGCACTTATGTCCTTCACAAGAGGAAGAAGTGGCTTTTGTCCAAGAGAGACAGCCTAGACTGGCCACTACTATTCCTCTCAGCACCACTCCCTTCCCAATAGAGGTCGGGTCACTGGGTCAGTATGAAAGGCCTTATGTGTAAGGAACAGAAAGCAGGAAGGTAGGGCAGGTTGGCTGTGGCTCTCTGCCAGGGCCCTCCCGTTGGTGGGCTAAAGAAGAGTAAACTCTCTTGCCAACACCAGGGCTGGAATGTTGCCCAATCATAGTGCTAGGGGACAGACTACTAGGGTTCCACTGACATAGAGAGAGATGAAGGAAAGGGAGGACAGGCAACTTTCCCGAGTGGGTACACCTGCAACACTGTGGTCTCCCCGAACCCTCAGAGCCAGTCTATTCTCACAGTGGGCTCTGGGACATAAAAAACTTATTCATCAAAACAGAAGTGCACATAGTTCTCTTTGGGTCAGTGAACTGATACCTAAAACTTCCATAGAGCAGAGATATTTTACAGCTGCTAGAAGGCATTTTGAGGTCTGAGGGCCATTGCCCTCTAGTAGGTGTACCATAACTACATCCTTATAAAAGGTCAAAGAACAGGGGAGGAAAGGGTGGCTACCAAAATTTCAATTCATCCATCAGCCAAAGACTAGTCCTCCAAACAACTCATACTCCTTCCAGTGATGTGATTCATACCTTTCCATGGTCACAGCTGAAATTACCAAAATCTTTCAGTCACTCTGTTCTTCCTGGTCAATTAGGGCACAGATACTGCCAAGCCCATGGGATAAGAACAGAGCCCCTGAGGAGGCCCAGGAGAGAGGACAAGGTAAATCTAGCCCAGCTCTGAATGGGGCTACCAGCAGAATTCCTTGCTCCCTCAGTCCTCCTGGGCCTACTAAGCCCTATCTGTGCTGCTGAAAAACAGGGAAAACAGGGGCTCACTCCTCTGACTCATCAGCAACACTGTTCCTCCATTCCCTGGACAAATCACAAGCCGTAGGCCCCGTTACCCACTTACTCTTCTTCCGCTTTGGCTTTTTGGGGACTTGCTCCCAAGGCTTCCTGAAACAGAGAGAAGCAGCAGCAAGTGAGAGGGCCAGGCTAGGGTCTGTGAAGGTCTTCTCATTCGACAGCAGAAGGGCTATCTGGTGGAGGAAGGGTCCATGGCACATGGATATGGGGATATCATGAAGAAGCCCTCAAAATCAGAGAAAAGATAACCTAGAAGTCAGGGAAGCACGACTATGAGAAAGGCTGTAAGGTAGGAATAGGGAAGAGTGTGCATGGTAGGAAGTGAGGGCTATGGGAAGTCTGTTACAAGTTTTCCCTTGATCCCATACTATTTCTCTGTGACTACCAACATGTCTCTCCTTTTGCTGCAAAATATTTAAACCACAGTAAGGAGAAGGAATACAAAGTGCTTTGCTCACAACAACCTGTGAGGAAGAGCACAATCTATTTCTCATTTTCCTTGTGGAAAATGAGGCTCAAGAAGGCCACAGGACTTTCCCAGAATCACACAGCTAGTGCTGGATTCAAATATGGGTTTCCTGACCTCAAGTCCACCTCTCTTACCATTACAACATGCTACCACTCACTTGTGGTATGCACCCAATAACCCCTCCCTAGCAGCTGCCTCCTCTGCCCCTAGCACTCCACTTGAAAAACTATTCTCTTCAAAAACTTTTCTGAGCCTCAGTTTCTAATCTGTAAAATGGGGACAATAAAATGTATACTACCTCACAGGGTATCCTTCGAGGAGGGTTCTTTGTCACAAATAAGTACGGTCAAGCAAAACAAATCGATGCACTGGCCAGTATCTGACAATGTATGTATGCCTCATCCTGTACTTTCTGCCCATTACCACTTTTTCAGACCACTTTTCAGGAGTCATACTTTACTACTAAGTCCTCTGAAGTCACAAATGGTCACTGCACTGCTCAGAATGACTGACAAATGACTGTTTGTTGGAAATTCCAATGGCATTTTATCAGCCCTCATCCTCCTAGACCTCTAAGTATTATTCAATCAATCAACAAGCACTTCTTAAACAGCTATTATGTTAGAGGTACTAGAATACAAAGATAAAAGTTAAACAATCCCTGCTCTTAAGGAACTTGTATTCCCGGGACCAGAGCTTCTTTCCAGGTGAATTTCCCTTTTTTTGGTTCTGACACTGCTCTCTCCCAGTGCTCTTCCTACTCTGCCAACTGTTATCCTGTCTGATTTACTGGTGTTGCACCCCCAGATACTGGTGTTCCATTTTAACAATAGCTGACATTTGTACATAATTTAGTCTTTAAAAGAAAGTTTACAAAAATTTATCTCCTGTTACAAAATCTCAGAGGGCTCGCAACTCAGTAAGCCTTTCTTAAACACCTACTATGTGCCAGGCACTGTTCCAAGTGCTGAACTAGTTTAGCTTGTACCTATATCCCTATCTCCTCTACAGCTTCCCTGAAAAGTAAAAGTGTTCATGCAGCCTTTGTTTGAAGCCTTCCAATGACAGAGAGCTGCGGTACCTCCTGAGATCATTCTGCTTTTAAACAACTCTTAACCCTTGGCAAGATTTTCCTTACCTTGGCTTGCCTAACTTACATGCATTTACCCTAGTTTTGCTCCCTGGAGCCAAACATGACAAGTCTATTTCTCTTATCCAAGACAATCCTACGGAGATAGCTGAAGACAGAGTTCCCGCCCCTCCATCTCTCCACCACTTGGGTCCTCTTCTCTTCCCACACTCATGCCCTCAGGCAATCTCATCCCCTCCTATACCTCTACCTCTTCCCCCAAATGTCTACAGGATACCTTCCTCTAAACGTCTTAACATCACTCAAAACACGGCAGAACCCAAACCAAGCCCCTAATATTGCTCGAAACCGGCAATGGTCCCCCACAGCCAGGCTGTCACCAGTACCAAGGGGCACCTGCTAAGCACACGCCTAACACACCAGGCTCGATGGGTGAAAAGGTTTGAATGGCACGCTTCCCGTTCCCCTCTCCACCTCCCGGCTAAAATGTCACCTTCTCTCAGAAGCCTTTCCTTGCGGATCACCTCTACCTGTCAATAGCTAGTCTGTACAGAGCTGTTTGCATGCTTGCCTCCCCAGATAAATTGGAAGCTCCTCGAGGCCAGGGAGGTCCTCTGCCCTTCTCTGCATCCCCAGCGCTAAGCCCAGTGCCTGGCACGTAGTAGGCACTTGGTAAATCCTGGCTGACCTGGCTCCCCAACACACATCACGCCCGATGTCTCGCCTCGCCCCCCCCCTCCCTCGGTCGGCCCGGGGCTGAGCTCCTGCAGGAAGCTTCCCCAACCCCTCCAGCGCCCGGAGCTCGGGCCCCGCAGGAGGACAGGGCCCGGGCCTCACCCGTGGCGGCCGCTGCGCTGCCCCCGCTCCAGGGAGATGAGGTAGGCGGCGAGCTTGGCGTCGCTCCAGCCGCTGCGGCGCCGCAGGTCCACCCAGGGCCCGTGCGCCTCGCCCAGGTACACGCGCCGCACGTCGTACTTCTTCCGGGACTCCAGCCGCCGCCGCGCCCGATCCGACTCGGTGAGGCGCGGCCGGCCCCGAGCCTTGCGGCCCGCCGCGCGCTCCTCGGCAGTCCCCTCCCCGCCGCCGTCGCCCTCGGCCCCGGTCTCCGTCTCGGCCTCGGGCTCCGGCGCCCGTTCCGCCATCCCCCCCCTCCCTGGTTACAGCCTCTCCCGTTGTTAGGAACCTGGCCGGAAGTGGCGCCAATCGCTCGCGCCCGCCGGGAAAAATTTTACCCCGCGCTCGCGAAAAAGGGCACCGGCACGCCCAGCGCGCCTGCGCCGCGCGAGCCCAGGGCCCGCCCCGCCCCCATTTGAGAACTGAAGAACCATCTATAAGAAAACTGAGGCTAAGTGACCCAAGTGCCCAAGGTCGCCGGGTCTCCGGTAGCAGTACCAAATGCCTGCCCCAGAGGTGCTGCCAGCCAAGGGGCCACCCACCATATACCAGTCTGGGGCAGGGAGGAGGCACAGAATGGGGGGCTGGAGATTATTTCTTTTAATCTCTTCACTGTACAGGTAACTATCCCAGACGAAGGCTCAGACAGAGGGCTCTTAAGTATCGGAATCAGAACTAGGGTCTTTTGCATCTGACCAGCATCCTTTCCAACAAACCACATTTTTGGATTTTGAGGGAAAGAGAAGGCTTGGAGAGAAAAGCAAACTCCAGGAATGAAAGAAAAAATCGTTTGTATTTAACCCATTTTGGGGGCGGGGGAAGGAAATGTGGCCACAATCTTGAGTAGCTAATGAGTGCCAGATATCACATCGAAAGGATATTTCTCTCACCCTCCCAGAATGAAAATCTCACCAAACAAATTGCTTGTAGGATAGTGCCTGGCTTCAGTCAGACCACCCCTATCCCTATGCCATGCCTCACCTCCAAGAGCAGTCCACAACAAGACTTGGGACAACCACAGAAATAAGGGCAGGCAGAATCCCCAAGGATGATGCTTTATTTGCTGCCTACTCAAGAGAGGCAAGTAACCAACCAGGGTTAATTTCAACACACTGATCCCCTGGGCAGGAGGCAGAAGCAGCTGCATCAAAACCCAGTTCCCCTTCAAGGTTTGGGGCTTCAAGTTCAGCCTCTGCTTTTACAATAAGTCAAAGTCACACCTGACAGAGAGCAAAGAACACGAAGTCTCAGAACACTCTCAGGCAAAGGCTCAGCTCTGACCCTGCTGTCGGATCTGGGTTTGGGGTGGCTCTTCCTCTTCTTCCCTTGGAGATGCCTGCTCCTCTTGCTCCTGGTTGTGCTGGCCTTGGAGTTCCTGATGCTCAGCGAGTTGGAGTTCTCCCCCCACTGCGCCCAGACGGAAGACCACTGGGATGTGTGCCAGTGCTGAGTTGGTGATCTGTAAGCCCTGGATCCACTTGGCAAGTGTGGCCTGATCGTGGGCTCCAGCCATACACATGGCAAATATGGGGCCTTCCTCCACTATAGGAACAGATGGGAGCTCTGGGCTCGAGGATCCAGAGACTGGCTTCCAAGAGGACTACCCATAATGTAACTCCTGACCCTTACCACCAGGGCCTGAAGCTCCTCACCTCCTGGACTGCCCTCTTCCCTTCTGCCAGCTGACAAGTAGACCCCATTGTGGCAAGCCCTGGCAGAAGCTCAGAAACTTGGGTCTCCACCACTCTTACCCCAACCTTCCCTGATAAGACTAGTTCTCTAGGTTTGAGACCAGCCCAGTTTCCTGTGCCTAAAGTAGTACCAGGAAGGGAAAGACAATGCCAAGTGGCTTCTAACTCAAACCTGAAGAACAGTGGAGGTGGGAGCTATACCAGACCCTGGAAAACCACCCTGAAGCTATATAGAGGAACCACAATACCTTCATCCACATCAAACTCATAGTCATCCCAGGGTCCTCGATCCAAATCCAAGTCCAGCTGCATGGGGCAATAGAAGTTGCTCTCTGGCCCGATCTCCTTGTCTTCCTGCTGGCGACAGCATCCATGGGACTCAGATTAAAGCCAAACACCCTGTGGTATCACCCACTCCAACCAGGGCTTTAAGCATAGCTGTCAGAACCACCCAGTGGTTCTGGTGCCTGGTGCCCTTGGTCAGACCACTCTTCCATTCCACACCTGACACTGGAGCACCCACCACCCCTCCTTCTGGGCCCTCCCAGGTTCCTCCTCTCACTCTCTCTTCAGGAGGCAGCATGTCAGCTCGAAGCACATGGTAGTAGAGACACTGGTCTCGAAGCCACAGTGGGAAAGGGCCCTCGACAAAAACAGGTCTAGCAGGGTTGTGCTGAGCCAAGGCAGCCTGCTGGTCAGGGCTCTGTATCCCTGGTTTGGGGAGGGACACAGGCACACATCAATTCCAGTGCTAACTATTTCCGGGAGATGACTTCTACCCACCCCATCTAGGGCCTCTTTCAGGGGTCCAGATGTAAAATGAGGAGTTATACTTTATCTCCAAGGTCCTTTCCAGATCTACCTCTATAAGATATGGTAACATAAATACACAGCACCAGGTTCTGTCCGTCACCTTATGCAAAGACTTAGAGAGGCCCTGAAGCTAACTAATTCAAGCTCCACTTTTATCTCTCTCTGCTTTTTCTCTCCAGAATTCATCTTAGTTTACGTCTTCAAGCACAAGTAAAATGACAGAAGGGGCACTATCTTTTCAGGGTTCTGAGGACTCCCTGGGCCCTTTGGAAACTCTGCCCTCAGTGTCTTCTCATATATTCTCCTCCTGTCTAACCCCACTCTATCTAGGAGATTGGCAACATGCTATATACCCAATGGGCACAAGACCTACCCACAATGTAAGGCTGTGATGGGTCAGCTCCAACATCTTCTGGCCCAGACATCTACAGAGA
This sequence comes from Pseudochirops cupreus, assembly GCA_028627135.1. NCBI lineage: Eukaryota > Metazoa > Chordata > Mammalia > Diprotodontia > Pseudocheiridae > Pseudochirops > Pseudochirops cupreus. Next base: position 528,512,259 of record CM053580.1, read on the forward strand.
AAACATCAAAGAGTACAAGGTACCCAGCCCTACCCCTCCCATGTTTACCATCCACCCCCACCAGAGGGACAAAGAGTCAAGAGGAAACATACAAGGACAACTGGATCAATAGGGGGAAAAGTCCTGGCACTGTATGTATGGCCTCAGAGACAAGAGATCATAAGGATGAAAAAGTAATTAAGGCCTATAGTGGTGGCTGGGAAAATTGAATGGTCCTGGGTGCTACCTGGTAGACGGTGACTCTGGCACTCAAGTCAGCTGCAATACGTTCCAGACCATGCCGGGCGAGGTCAATGGGGTCCTTGGGTAGCGGTTTTGGCACCGGAAATGGATTGATGTTCTTGAAGCGGGGTAACCAGTACATTAGGCGCAGATATTTGAGCATGGGGTGACTCTTGTGCCCAAAAATTTGTAGCAGCAGAAACTCAGTTTCCTTGTTTGGGATGACCCCTGTGCTGGGCAAGAAGAGAAAGAGACAGAAGAGAACAGGGAAAGGCAAAGCCAGACACAGAAGCAGATATGGGTCAGAGGTAATATGCCTGAATAGGGGAGTGCCCTCTAAGTAAAGCAGGGAGTCCCCTCCCCATGCCCTTCTTCTAAAAAACAGAATGACAGGATTTCAGATACAGAAGGAGCCTCAAAGATTATCCAGTCCAAACTCTGCCTGAATAAGAATCCCTCTATAAATGAATTTCTGAAACTTTTTCTGGGTCACTCCCTTTGGGAGTCTGGTGAAGCTATGGCCCCCTTCTCAGGATGATTTAAATGCATAAAACAAAATACATAGGATTACAAAGAAAACCAATTACATGGAAAATGTAGTAATCAAAATATTTAAAAAGCAAGTTTATAGAACCTAGGTTAAGAGCCCAAGTTTTACTGTATCGTGGCCACATAATTATCTAATCTCCTCCAAAGACCTCCCAGGTTGGGGAACTTACTGTCTCCTGATACTCCTTTTCATTTCTCGTCAGCTCTAATTGCCTATGACATTTTCTAACCTAAAATCTAAATCTCACTCTGCCATCTCCCAACCAAAGCTCCTGGTCCTTATCCTGGTAGAGGAATTTGGGCTGCTCAGCCCCTTCCCAACTTGCTCCTTGTCCTCTGGGGTCAAACAGCAAGAGTCTAAACCCTCTTCCATGTGACTACCTTTAAATCCTTGCAGACAAAGTATTCATCTCCCCACCCCTGTACTCCTTCAAAAAACTTTTTCTTTAGATTTGTGAACTGAGACTAATCACCCCCAGTTCACTTAACCCCATCTAATCCCATTTCACAATGGCTAAGAGCAATGCTCTTCCTCTAGTACCTTCCCTGGCAAAGGCTGGGGGTGGGAAGGGATCCTCAGACTCCTCCCTCTTACCATAGTTCTCCATCTGATCTAACACTTTCACACCACACTCCTGCTGACGGGGATAATGGTTGAAGATTTGCTGCAGCATGTTTCGGGGGACAAAGACCTCCTTGGGGAAGACATCCAGCAGGAGGTTATAGACAGTCAAGTCATGCTGTACCCCGTACTCTGGCATCTTCCGAAGAGCTAAGTAGATGAAATCAACATGGCCCCGCTTTCTCATGTCCCGATCGGCAAAGGCCTTGACTGCCCTTGAGAATCCTGTCTTATCTCGCTGGCCACCAGACGCTTGCTCAAAGAAGTCCTCGTATGGCTCCAAGGCCTTTGTGGACACTGCAGGGGGCTTCACCATAGGGACTTGCTCAGAATCTGAGGTTAATCTTGCTGCACTGCTGTGGAAGCCCCTCAGGAACTGGGAGAGGCCCTGTGGGTTAACAAGAAGGATCACAGATGGGAACTGACACCCTGCCTATCCTATCTTCATAGGTTAGAGTCACTTAGGAAGGACCTCGTTCCTTTCCTAAAGGAGAGGCAGTAAAGTATAGGGGAAAGATAACTGGAACTGGAGTTTAGGAATTAGGTTTGAATTCTGGTTGTGTTACTTATGGATATGAGCTTGAATATTTAGCTGTCAACCTCTCTGGGTCTTAGTTCTTTATTTGAACACTTGGTCCTAGGGCTTGTTATCTACAAAAGAATCTGGTTAGTTCTGGAAAAACCCAGGCCTTCTCCTTCTTCCCAGTTTGGAATCCTGAGGCTCCAAAATCTTTCAATGTATTGTCAAGGGAACTTCCATCTTCCTACTAACCTAGGTTCCCAACTTAAGTGTTATCCTTCACTCTACTCTCTCTCATCTAACATATCCAAACCACTGTCAAATCTAAGCAGGGATTTCCTATCTATTAGCTTTTCCTTCTTCCCCACAATAGCCAACATCTGTATTAGGAAAAGGATTTTCTGTCTTCAACACAAACTTCTTTTCTATTTGCTAGGGACATTTGTGTGCCTTTCCACTTATAATTTCAGATTCCCATTCCTAACTTGTCTCAGTCTTTCTGAGTACACACGGTCTGGGAAGCTGTTAAACATTCAACAGAATTTGCTGAAAGAAATGCTAGTCAGGAATGGCATCAAAATTGAATGGCCCACATGAAGATTACTAAGAGTCAGTTTAAGATGGAACTGAAGAAGGCAAGTGAATGAGGCACAGCCAGAGGGAACCTGGTGCCTCCTCCTACCTCCCCAATCCACTAAAGCCAAAAGAAAGGGAAACAGGACTAAAAACTGGAAAGGATGATGGTTTTGTCAACAGTAAAATGATGGCATAGAGCTGGATGACCTCTAAGAGGAGGCCAAGAGAGCTTAAATGGTTTATCCAAAGTTAGGCAAGTAGGTTACCCCTCTCCCTAACCCATTCCCACTACCTGTAAAAGGCAAGGACTGTGCCCTGGAACAGCTCTGGAAAGGAAGTGTCGACCCACAGAGTGATCCCAGGCTAGGACAGCCATCCGTAAGCAGTTCATCCTGTTGCTGGCCCTGGTCAGGAACTAATGGAAACCAGATGCCTACCTAACCTAAGGAAAGGATATGTGGTTAGCTGTCCCAGAGGATAGCCTTGGAAACTCTCTGTGTGTACACACACACACACACACACACACACACACACACACACACACACACACACACACACTCTCCCACAAATCTTTCCCTCTTCCAAACTTTGATACTACTACAATGTCAAGGGTATACCCATCCTCTCACTAACCTAGGCTCCCAGCTTCAGTGTACTCCTTGATTCCACTCCCACCCAACATGTCTGATTCATTGCCAAATCTTATCCCTTCTATACTTCACAGCATCTCTTCCATTTGTTACATCCCTTTCTCTCCAATCATACAGCATTACATTAGCTCAGGTTCCTAGAATAGTAGGCCTAAACTATTGCAATAACTTTCTAACTGGTGTTCCCAATCCGAGTCTTTCATTTGATGGTCAAAGTAGGCCTGACCTGGTCATATCCACATCCTACCCTATACTCAACAGATTTCATTAGCTTCCTATTATCTCCAGGATCAAATATTCAAAACTCTTCATAGGCTGGTACCTTCCTACTTTCCAGTCTTTTTTTTTTTTTAATATACTTTACTACCTCTCTGACCCAACTACATTGTACTTGTTACTGTTTCTCAAGCAGGGCATTCTGGCTGCCTCCCAAGCCTGGAATGCTTTCTTTCCTCACTTCAGCCTCCTAATTTCCCCTGGCTTCCTTAAAGATTTAGCCCAAAGCCCTCTTCTGCAGGTCTTTCCCCTTCCTTCCTCCCCCAGCAGCTAGTGTCTTCTCCTGGGAGATCACCTTCCATTTACTCAGTATGGATCTTGTAGGTACCTAATTGGCTTCCTGTTGACTCCCCCATTAGTATGTATGCTCCATGACGGCAAGGGCTGTTTCTGTTTTTCTTTACATCCCCATGGGAGTGCAATGTACACAACAGGCACTTAACAAATGCTTGCTGACTAACCCGCCCCCACAACCCCACTCCTAGGAGGTAATCCTCACACAGCACAATGCAACTGGGAACAGCCTCGATTATGCCAGCTACAAGCACGGGGGTGTTCACTAGGTCGGACTAGGTCTCTCCTTCTCAGGCCCCCGGTTTTCCGGGACAGAGCCATGTCTCTGCCTGGGTGCTGGTTTGGGGACGGGGGTGGGGGTGGGGATTTTGAGGGTCACACATACATACCTATATGCACACAATACACACGTATACTCACACGAATACGCAAATCCACTCACGACACATTCACACACATAGACACACAAACACAGTAGGCGGGGCTCACGCCGCCCGCCCCTCCCCTTCCCAAACGCGAACGAAGGAGAAAAGGTCACTATGTCCGCAGACCTACGGCAAAGAGCGCTCGGAGGCCGGGCAGGGACCCAGAGGCCGGAGCCTGCGCTGGTTCTCGAGCCGCACGACGGCGATGCTCCCGTCACGGCGATTCTCGGTTGTTTCTAGCTCTACTTGTCGATATTGCTGGGCGCAGCCATGTTGGCCACTAGAACTTCCGGGTCACCGGGCGCCAGGAGGGGGGAGCAAAAGGATAGCTCAGAGAAAGAAAAAAAAAAACCCTGCAAAATCAGGAGCCAATGAGAAGGCGTCATTTAGAAACCCCGCCCTCCATCCTTGAATGCCCCGCCCCCTGCCCGCCCACTCATGTCTAAACTTAGAAAGCCGCGCCCGGCGCAGGCAGTACTTGGAGAGCGGACTCCTCAGTGCAGATCTTGTCTTCCCTTCCCGGCTACTTGTTCAGGCCCATTAGACCTCAGTTTGCTCATCTGCGAAATGGGTAGAAATTTATTCACCATCAAACCTGGGGAGAGGAGAGTAAGGGATGATGAGGCTGCATGGTGACAAGCGGGCACTTAGCCCAGCTTCTTTCCGGTCCATAGCTGTCGGAACTGAAAACGGGCCCAACCCCAGCCCAGCTCTGATGGACAGGTGGATCTCGTGAGAACCATTGGATATAGGGTTTCAGAATTTCATTGGTGCTTTCTGAGCTCCACCCTCTAATATCTTACAGTTTAAGAAACTCAATCCACGAGTTGTCAAAATAAGTTGATGTGTTTGGAACCCTGTCACCTCAGACTCGATCAGTGCACCCTCTTCTTTTTAGAGACGGGAAATAATAATAACAGATGTTGATGCGTGATTGCAAAAGAGGTTTCTACGTAAACCATTTTTTTTCACCCAAACAACAACCTTATGAGTAAGTACTACAGATGTTATGCCCATTTTTCAGTTGTCCTTTACATCTCCACAACTTTTTTATATCCGCTGTCTCCTCCCACCTAGTTCAGGCCCCAATCTCCGCTACCCTGGACGATTACAATTACTTTTCCTTTTAATTTCTCTCCCTCAAGTCTCCATCCCCTTCAGTCTGTCTCCTCCCATCCAGGGTTTGATTATGTCACACACACACACACACACACACACACACACACACACACACACACACACACACACACACACCACTCAATAAACTCCAGTGGTTTTCTATTACCTCTGGGATCATTTTGAGCATTTCACAAAATTTCAGCATCTGAGAGTTGTAAGAGAAGTCAATGACCATCTAATCCAATTTATACAGAAAAGTAATCCCCACATACCCCTACCTCCACAGCCTCTGCTTGAAGACTGCCAGGGACAAGGAAAACACCACCTCTGTGGTACCCATTACTCTTCTATATCATTTTAATCATTAAGAAGTTTTCCCAACATCTAGTCTAAATGGTCTTCTTTGTAACTTGCTTCTGGCTCTGTCCTCAGGGGACAAACAGACCCAATCCTTCTTTAAATACTGCTTGAACACCAGAGAGAGTGAGGAGTCAAGGGTGACTGGGAAGATGGTGGTGTCTTCAGCAGTCATGAGGAAGTAAAGAGTGGGGGAGAGTTTAAGGGAAAAGATGATGAGTCCAGTTTTGAACGTTTTGACACCTCCCCCCCAAAAAAACCCAATGAATTAATTACTGAACGAAATACACTAGGTATAAAGGAATTTTCTTAAACCTTTTTGAAAATGTGTGGACAAACCCTTTATAATTTTGCACAGATCTTGGGACTTTGGTCATCTGATGAAAGGCAAACAATGCCACACAGGAAACAGATTATGCTTGCCTGAAACGATCAGATGTGCCTCTGCAGCTATGTACAAAACAGTATGCCACTTTCAAGTTTCATAGACCTACTGCAGGCCAATTAGGGAATATAAAAGCCCTTGAGAACATAGAACAAAGTAGATAATGGAACAAAGTGGAAAAGAGAACAGACTAGAAAAGTGTCTTTTTCTTTTTCCCACTTCCAGGCTACCAGGATCAGGGCAAGCTTGAGGCCCCATCGGAAGTTTCACTGGGGATTAGAGTTGGTAGCAGTTGCTCCTCCCCCGTCCCACCTGGTGCTGATCCTGAGTTTCTGGAGCTCCTTTGGGGACAAAATGTTCTAGTGGCACCATCTGTCTGCTCTCTGTGGCTTCCATTGCTCTATGATGAGGGCCTGACACATGCAATAGAGGTCATCTAATCCAATTCCCAGAGGTTGCAACCTGAAGCCCAGAGGATTACCCAAAGTCACATAGATGATTAGTGAAACAATTAGGATTAAAACCCAGTTCTCGAATGGCAGAGTGAAAGCAGAAACTTCCTTGAGATCTTCCCCGTATCCCTCCAAATACCTGTAAAGAATGACTCTAAACAAATTCTAGAGCAACAGAACCCACAAAATGACAGAGTGAAACAAATTTCTAGCCCAAGACAACCTGGAAGGTTGACAGGAAAGGTCTGTTACACCAGTCTGAGAGAAGAGCACAGTCCAACCTGGGCTGCACCAGCACAGATGGGCAGGACCAGGCCTCAGGGGATTGAATCACTGACAGCTGTGGCAGTTCCCAGACTTCTCAACATACAAATGCCAAAGACAGTTTAGAAGGTCAGTATGATAGGTCTATCAGACCTGGGTAAGATAGGAGTGTGGTCCAGCCCCGGCCCCAGGGTGGCAGCAGTAGCAGTGGCTGATTCCAGAGGTCTCAGTCCACAGATGGTGGGGGGATTGAGCAGCTGGTCAGAGGGAGATTTCAGGGATCACTTTGCTAGCACTGAGGCAGAATTCTCTTGCTTTGCCCTTGCTTAGATCTGGGTCACAGTCCTGGGTGGCAATCTTGGGGCGGTGGTGGAGAGGGAATCCTTCTTCCAGTTCCAAGGCTAAAAAGAGTGCTTGTGGCCACTCACAGACCAGAGCACAGGCCAGGAGAGAAGTAAACACCTCTCCTTTGATCATACAACCTTGTAAGAATTAAAAAATTTACAGGTATCTAAAAATATCTCTGAAAACAGCTTCATAAAATCCCTGAAGCTTGAGACAGTGCACTGTCCACTTTGAAAGCAGAATACTACCTTAACAAAGAGCTAAAAAGTCAAGTAATTGGCTGGGGAAATGAGCAAACAGTGGGGAAAAATCAGTCTATAGGATCTTACTTTGGTGACAAGGAAGATCAAAGCATATAACCAGAAGAAGACAACAAAGTCAATGTTCCCTACATCCAAAGTCTCCAAGAAAAATATGAATTGGTTGCAGGTCATGGAAGAGCTCAAAAAGGATTTTGAAAATCAAGCAAGAGAAGTAGAGGAAAAATTGGGTGAAGAAATGAGAGTGATGCAAAAAAATCATGAAAAATTAGTCAACATCTTACTAAAGAAGACCAAAAAATAATGCTGAAGTATAGAACACCTTAAAAAAATAGACTAACCCTTGGGGCAGCCAGGTGGCACAGTGAATAGAGCACCATCCCTGGAGGCAAGAGGACCTGAGTTCAAATCTGGCCTCACCATGTGACCTTGGGCGAGTCACTTAAACCCAATTGCCCTGCCCTCCCCCCTCCAAAAAGCAAAAAAAAAAAAAAAATTAGAATGGAGCAAATGGAAGCTAATGACTCTGTGAGAAATCAAGAAATTATAAAACAAACAACAAAAAAAGAAAAAAATAGAAGGCAATGTGAAATATCTCATTGGAAAAAACAACTGACCTGGAAAATAGATCCAGGAGAGACAATTTAAAAATTATTGGACTACCTGAAAACCATAATCAAAAAAAAGAGCCTAGACTTCATCTTTCAAGAAATCATTGAGGAAAACTGCCCTGATATTCTAGACCCCAAGGGTAAAATAGAAATGGAAAGAATTCACCTCAAAGAGATCCCAAAAAGAAAATTCCTAGGAATATTGTAGCCAAATTCCAGAGTTCCCAGGTCAAGGAGAAAATATTGCAAGCAGCCAGAAAGAAACAATTCAAGTATTGTGGAAACACAATCAGGATAACACAAGGTTTAACAGCTTCTACATTAAGTGATCAGAGGGCCTAGAATATGATATTCCAAAGGTCAAAGGAGCTAGGATTAAAACCAAGAATCACCTATCCAGCAGAACTGAGTATAATAATTCAAGGGGAAAAAATAGACATTCAGAGAAATAGATGACGTTCAATCATTCTTGATGAAAAGACCTGAGCTAAATAGAAAATCTGACTTTCAAATACAAGATTCAAGAGAAGTATGAAAAGGTAAACAGGAAGGAGAAATCATAAGAGACTTATTAAAGTTGAACTGTCTACATCCCTTCATGGGAAGATGATATTTGTAACTCATGAGACCTTTCTCAGTATTAAGGTAGTTGGAGGGAATATATAGGGCACAGGGTGAGTTGAATATGAAGGGATGATATCTAAAAAATAAAATTAAGGAGTGAGAGAGGAATGTACTAGGAGAAAGAGAAAGGGAGAGGTAGAGTGGAGTAAATTATCTCACGTAAAAGAGGCAAGAACAACTTTTACAGTGAGGGGAAGAGGGGGGAGGTGAGAGGGAATGAGTAAACCTTAGTCCCATCAGATTTGGCTGAAGAAGGGAATAATATACACACTCAATTGGATATGGAAATCTATCTTACCCTACCTACAGGAAAGTTGGGGGGAAAGGGATAAAAGAGGGGAGGATGATAGAAAAGAGGGCAAATGGGGGGAGAGGTAATCAGAAGCAAACACTTTAGGGGTGGGACAGGGTCAAAGGAGAAAATAGAATAAATGGGGGGACAGGATAGGATGGAGGGAAATACAGTTAGTCTTTCACAACATGACTATTATGGAAGTGTTTTGCATGACTACACATGTATAACCTAAATAAAATTGCTTACCTTCTCCATGAGAGTGGGTGGGGAGGGAGGAAGGGAGAGAATGTGGAATTCAAAGTTTTAAAAACTAATGTTAAAAACTGTTTTTACATGCAAGTTGGAAATAAGATATACAGGCAATGAGGTATAGAAATCTATTTTGTCCTACAGGAAAATAGAAGGGTAGGGGATAAGAGAAGATGAGGAGTGATAGAAGGGAGGGCAGATTGGGGAAGGGGTAATCAGAATTCATGCTATCTTGGGGTGGGGGGAGGAAAGAGAGGTGAGGAGAAGATTTGGAACTCAAAATCTTGTGGAAGTAAATGTTGAAAACTAAAAATAATTAATTTTTTAAAAGAAGCCATGCCCTTAAAAAAAAAGACCCCAATTTGCTTGACTCTTAGTCATTCATTCATTCCATAGGCACTTATTGATCTTTACTTGAATAGAATGGAATGAATATTTAAGTGCTTAATAGGTGACAGACTGGGGGCTAGCTAGACGGCTTAGTAGAAAGAGCACCTGATTCATAAAGAGCAGAGTTCAAATGTGACCTCACACACTTACTAGCTATGTGACCCTGGGAAAGTCACTTAACCTCTGTTTGACCTAATCCAATGGAGAAGGAAGTGTTGTACTACTCTAGTATCTCTGCCAAGAAAACCCCATTGATAGTTGGTCCATGGAATCATGAAGAGTCAGACACACCTGAACAATGTGCCAGGAACCCTGCTAAGCACTTTGTAAGCATTATTTCATGTGATATTGAGTAAGTCTCTGAGCTGGACTGTGATGTGGGTACAATAAACGTGAATCAGATCATAGGCTTTCGAGCTGGAAGAGTCCTTAGAGATTGTCTAGTCTAAAAATCTCTTTAGACAGGGGAAGAAAAGGAGACTCAGATAAGAGGAGTGATTTGCCAGAGATCACAGAAGAAGTTAGTGGGATCATAGTTACAGAAGAAATTGCTCTTGTTCAGCTGTGTCTGACTCTTTGTGACCCCATTTGGGGCTTTCTTGACAGAGATACTGGAGTGGTTTGCCTTTTCCTTCTTTAGCTCATTTTATAGATGAGGAAACTGAGGCAGAGTTAAGTGACTTGCCCAGGGTCACACAGCTAATAAGTGTCTGAGGCCAAATTTGAACTCGGGTTTTCCTGACTCCAGGCCTGGTGCTCCATCCACTGCACCGCCTAGCTGCCCAAAAGAGAATGTTAAAGGTCACCTAATTTAACTCTTTCCTTTTCACAGATGAGGAAAGTGAGGACCTGAGAGCTTAAATAATTACTTTTCCAAGGTCACACAGGTAGTAAATGGCAGATTCGAGCCCAGGGTCTCTGATTCAAAATCCATTCTTTCCAAGAATGCCTTATGGTGGGGGTATTTTAAGTCTTAGCATTGATGCTTCAGTGATTTTTCCATCACAATAAAGAATGCTATCCCTGCTCTCAGAAAGCCCACTGTCCATTTCGTGGAGATAAGACATGAGACCAAAACTTAGGAAACGAGAACAAGTGTGAGGGCCAAAGTTCTACTGTGAGGTCACCTAGCCATCAGAGAAGGCTTAATTGCACAGATGGTATTTGGTTAAAAGGAACCCTTGGAGAATGAATTGGGTTTTGACAGATGGAGACAGGGAAGAAAGGGACTCCAGGCAGAGGGGAAGGCACTTGAGGGAAGACACAAGAGCTGATTTAGTGCCACGTTGAACACAGGAGACCTGGGGAGGCAAGTTGAACAGACAGTGAAGAGTGTGGGAACAAAGTATCTCCAACTCTGTGTTTTCTTCCACCACCTGAACTTAGACTCTTTGCCTCCAGTTACCAATTCCTCAGCCTTTAGCCCTGACCCGAGAAAAGGTAGGGGGTTGTCCTTTGGGTTCTTCCTCTCTCTTCCTCTGTCTTTCTTGGTCTGTCCTCATCACTCTGTCCTTCTGGGGACTTGGGCCAGCAAGCAATCAGTCTGTCAGTAAGCAAGCATCTTTCATTGAGAGGTTACTATGGTCAGGCACAATGCTCAGTGTTGGGATACAAAGAAAGACAAAAACAAACAAAATATCATTCCTCAAGCTCGAAGAGTTCATATTCCAGTGGGGGAGGGGACATGAAAATATCTAGAATATCAAGGTATATATAAGATGTATTCAGAGTATATGAAGGACAAGTCACACCTTACAGTTTCTTCCTCACTAATGACCCTTCCTACCCATCCTCATCTTCCCCCAGAATACACAGCCAGCTTCTGACTACTATGTGAGTTCTCCCTGCCTTTCTTCAACTTCAGGTAATAATAATGAATAATAATAATAATATGCATTTATATATTGATTTAAGGCTTGCAAAGGGTTTCTCTCTCTTGATCTTTGCAACAACTTTTCCCTTCATTTTACAGAGGGGGAAATTGAGGTTCAGTGTGATGAAAAAATTTTCCATCCCAGGTTTCTAATCCAAGTCTCTCATAACTTCAAGTGTAGCCCATTTATTTTTTAGACCAGACCTGTGATTTCATCAGCACAGGGAACTTGCAATGAGAAAACTCCCCAGTGGAATGACTGACCCTACTCTTTAGCTTAGCCTTAGAAGGAAACCTGGGGCACTGAAAGGTTTAAGGGACTTGTTAAGGGTCAGGCTGTCATTATCAGTCTTGGGCAGAACTTGAACCCAGATCTTCCTCACTCTGATGTTGGCTCCATCCTCTCCTCCAGTCCTTTTCCCACTAGACCCCATCAGGTAGGAGTGGAGCAAGACCTTGGAGAAAAGGGGAAGGCAAGAGTATTCACTAACACTGATTCCCTTTCCCTTTCCTTCCCATTTAGAATAGGGAGAAAACTAGGTCCAGATCTGGCCCCCACATTTAACATACATGTGACCACAACTTTGTCAGTTAACGTTTCTGAGATAATTTATTGCCCAATCTTGAAAAAGATGATAACAATACTTGAACCTTGTAAAATATAGAACCAGAGGATCATGGACCTGACAGAGAAATGTAAGTCAACCCCCCCCCTTACTATAAAGACCCCATTGTACTCCCTTCACATTGACTTCTTCTTCTTCTTCTTTGCCTTTTGGTGGGGGGAAGGCAGGGCAATTGGGGTTAAGTGACTTGCCCTATGTCACATGGCTAGTAAGTGTTAAGTGTTTGAGACCGTATTTGAATTCAGGTCCTCCTGACTCCAGCGTCGGTGCTCTATTCACTGCCAACTAGCCGCCCCCACGTTGATTCTCTCTCTTTCTCTCTCTCTCTCTCTCTCTCTCTCTCTCTCTCTCTCTCTCTCTCTCTCTCTCTCTCTCTTTCTCTCTCTCTCTTTCTCTCCCCACCCCCACCCCCACCCCCATAGTCCCAGGTGGCTCCTGGACAAAGCAGGCTGGCCCAGCTTTTCAAAGCTTGTCATCTTGAATGGTTTGGCCCTAATTTCGGTTTTCTTCCTCGTGCAAATTGCTGTGGCTCCCATCTACCATAGTCTGATGTGTCCTTGTATGGGCACTGAAGTCCTGGTAGAATGGTGGATTTGCCAAGCCTTAACTCATCAGTCGTCGTCGTCTTCGGTGTTCTATGGACGTACTGCGTCTGGCGTCACCTGCTATGTTTCATTCAACAGAGCCCCAAGGACAGGACTAGATAGAAGGGAGGAAAGGGAGGAGCAATTGGGGAGATAGGCGACCTTCCCCAGTGGAAAACCGCACCCAGCACTTAGGGAATCCTAGCCTGGCGGTGGAACTACCGCATCTATTTACCATAGATTAATCTACTTACCATAGATTAAGACCGAATTGTTTGGGTACTCGATACCCTGGAGGAACCCTACAGCCACTCAATAACGGGATTTCCGTCTGTCCAAGGCTTTCCAGATAGGAGGTAGTTAGGACAGGGCAATGCCAAAAGCCCTGGCATCTCTAGAGGGCGCCCGCGCCACGCGGGCTCAACGTTCGAACACCTAGGAAAAAGAAGTGATCTGCAAATTATGAATGGTGGTTGAGGTGGGGGGCTCCCACGATTGGTCAAGTCCCGAGGTCTTGTAGCCAATCAAATGCCAGTTCAAGAGGGCCTCGCCTCCCCCTCCCAGACCTCTGCTGTTTCTTGGACAAGGTCCTGTCGCTTCTGCGTGACCCTGCACTGCCTTCTCCTGGCCAAGTCTCCGAGTCTCTCCTGCCTGCGACGGGTCCCTGGGACCTTGGTTAGGGAGCCCAAGAATGCAACACATCCAACAACAGCATACATAACATATTCGGCTGAGCGTCCCAGCAATCATTTATTACGTGCCTACTGTGTGCTACCAGGCACCGTGCTAGGTGCTGGGACTACAAAGAGGAAAGGAAAACAGTCCCTGTCCTCAAGAAACTTTACAACTAGATAAGTAAATAAAAGGCGTGGGGCTGTGATATTATGATATAGAATACTCAGAGTCAGTCATTATGTCAACAAGAATTCCTTAAGCACCTAGTACATGCTGGGAACCGTTTTAAGCGCTGCTGTTACAAAGAGAGGTAACCAAAACAGTTCTTGCTCTCAGGGGTTTCACAGTCTAACTCACACCTTTCGTGCTAGTATACACTCACCGAGGACACTGAAAGGTTAAGTGATTTATCTAGGGTCATGCAGTGTGTATCAGGAGCTAGACTAGAGGGCAACTTTTCCTGATTCTCAGACTGTTTTCTGTCTACAAGGCTACAAGGGGAATATCAACAGCTCTGGCCAAGAAAAGACCTTTTGGAGTGGATGGCCCTTGAACTGAGTTTTGAAGGGAGCTAAGGATTCTGGGAGGCTGAGGTGAGGAGGAAGGGTGTTAGAGGTATGGAAGACAGACAGCTTATGGACAGGCGCAGAGACAGAAATGATCATAAGATAAAAAGAACAATTTTTATTACAAAAAAAATTTCACAAACAAAACCAATGTAAGTTAAAATGAGAATCATTTTAATCAAACTAGCAAAAGATTACTTTATAGAGCTAGAAAAAAAATCATGAAATTTCATCAGGAGAAACAACAGGTCAACAATCTGTAACAAAAGAAGTGGGAAGGAAGGGGGCCTAACAGTACTAGATCTCAAACCATGCTACAAAGCAGCAATCATCAAAAATGATGCGATGTGGCTTAAGAAATTGAGAAGTCCATCAGTAGAACAGATTAGTATGCAATGTACAAAGCAAATGAACACAGCAGTCTAGTGTCTGATATACCCAAAGACCCCAGCTGCTGGGGAAAGAACTCACTGTTTGACAAAGACCTCTGGGAAAACTGGAAAATGGTGTAGACCAGTGGTTCTCAACCTGTGGGTCGCAACCCCTTTGGGGGTTGCCTAAAACTATCGGAAAACACGTATTTCTGATGGTCTTAGGAACTGGGACACCCCTCCTCTATCCGTCTCTAGACGGGTCCACTCACATGCAGATACACCCACATACAAATATTAAAGGGTCGTGGCATTAGGAAGGTTGAGAACCACTGATATAGACTAACATCTTTCATCTCATGCCAAGTCCAAATAGATACATGAGTTAGACATAAAGGGTGACATTGTAAACAAATTAGAGGAACAAGGAAGAAATTACCTTTCAGACCTATACACAAGGGAAGAGTACATGACCAAACAGGAGATAGAGAGAATTGCAGAAGATAAATTGCACAATTTCAATCACAAAAAAGAATTCGTTTTTGTAAAAACAAAACCAATGAAGATAGAATAGGTAGGAAAATAGACAATGAAGGGGGGAAATCTTTGTAAACATGTTTCCCTAAGAAAGGTCTCATATTCAGGATATGTGAGGAATTGATTCAAATTAGTGAGAAAAAAGAACCCTTGCCCAACTGATAAATAGCTAAAGGATTTAATTTAAATGGGAAGTTTTCTTTTTCACTGAGACAATCAGAGTTAAGTGACTTACCCAAAGTTGACAAAGTTAGTGTCAAGTCTCTGAGGCCAGATTTGAACTCAGGTCCTCCTTACTCCAGAGTTGGTGCTCTATCCATTGTGCCACCTGGCTACGCTAACAGGGAGTTTTATAAGGAAGAAATCCATATTATCTATAGACATACGAAAAAAAAAACCCAACATACACCAAATCACCAACAATTAGAGAAAGACAAATTAAAGCAATTCTGAGGTTCTACCTCATACCTATCAGATCCGCACCTGGACAAAAATGGAAAATGACAAATGTTGGAAGGGCTTCAGGAAACATGTATCAGCGCACTATTGGTAGAGCTGTGAATTGGTCCAGCCATTCTAGAAAGTATTTTGTAACTATTTTTAGAAAGTTACTAAACTACAATGATCAAGGATGAATGACTTGACTGTTCTCAGCAATATAATGCTCTAAGAATTCTGAAAGACTCATCATGAAAAAAGCTATCCACCTCCAAAGAAAGAACTGATGGAATCTGAATGCAGATCAAAGCATACTTTTTTAAAACTTTCTTTAATTTTTTTGTTTGGTTTGGTTTGGTTTGGTCTATGTTTTCTTTCACAACATAACCAACACAGAAATATGTTTTATATGATTGCACACATATAACCTATATCAAATTGCTTATCTTCTCAATGAGGGGGAAGGGAAGGAAAGAGAGAATTTGGAAATAAAAATTTTAAGAAATGAATGTTAAAAATTGTTTTTACATGTAATTGGGGAAAAAATATTTAAGACTTGGGGAGAAAAGTTACATTCCTTTTGACCTAGTGATGTCACTGCTAGGCTTATATCACAGAGATCAAAGAAAGAAGAAAAGGATTCATGTACAAAAATATTTATAACAACTCTTTTTGTGGTGGTAAAAAACTGGAAACTGAAGTGTTGCCCATCAACTGTGAACTGGCTGAACAAATTATGGTATGTGAATGTAATAAAATATTATTACACTATAAGAAATGGTAAAGGGACAGCTTCAGAGAAGCCTGGGAAGATTTATATGAATTAATGTTGAGTGAAGTTAGGAGAATTGGGAGAAGAATTTATATATTAACAACATTGCAAAGATAAACAACTTTGAAAGGCATAAGAACTCTGATCAACCCAATAACCAGTCATGATTTCAGAGGCCTCATGACGAAAATATGCTTAACTTGTCTCCTGGCAGAGAGATGATAAATTCAGGTGCAGAATCAGACAGATTTTTTGGACATGGACAATGTGAAAATTTGTTTTGCTTGACTAGACATATCTGTTACAGGTTTTTGTTTGTTTGGGGGCGAGGGGCTTTAGGAAGGGGAAAGCAGGGGGCAGAATTGAAGGGGAAAAGAGGTGTTATCAATAAGGTTGCCAAAAGAAAAGAATGAAAAGAGGGTAACTGAAGCATTTTTAAATTCACCGAAGAATCAGAAAAAAAGGTCAGATAGAAACAGGCAAGCAAGACAGTTTTAAAATTTATTTGTTCAGTTTAACACTTAAAAAGGAAAAGCAAGCTGTATGTAATGGAGATTTGTGACTTCATGTATAATCCTCTTTTTTCTATTCTAGTTTGTATATATTTTATTTGGTGTTTAACAAGTTCAGAATAAAAATAAACATACATATATACATATATAAATATATATGATCCTTTGGGTTATTTTTATGTATCTATATGTGTGTATTTAAACCCAAAGGCATGGAAGCAAGTGATGAAATGTCCTATATGGGGAACAGAAGGGCAGTAATGTGAAATGGGGCAGCAAGGTAGCCTAGAGGCAGCCATATAGAAAGGTGGATGGAGCACTGCACTTAGAACCAGGAAGGCTCATTTTCCCCAGTTCAAATCTGGCCTCAGACATTAACTAGCTGTGTGGCTCTGGGCAAGTCACTTCACCCTATTTGCTTTAGTTTCTTCAGCTGTAAAATGAGTTGGAGAAGGAAATGGCAAACCCCTCCACTATTTTTGCCAAAATAGGAAGAATCACTGAACTAGTCTCTTCATGAAGGCCCAGTTCTAGCCAATCTGACTTGCTGGCTGTCCCTCCACCTCAACACTTCCCTGGTGCTTTATCACAGACTATCCCTTTGTCCACTATGCATTCATCTCTGGTTCTCTGCATCCTTGCCTCCTTTAAAGTTCCATTCAGATGCTGCCTGCCTCGTCATCAGGGATCATTCCTTTCACTCCCCTAGTTTATCTTATGTTGTGCTGATTTGCACACATGTTGTATCTTCCAGGAAAACGCAAGTTCCTTGAGGTCAGGGATGGCTTTTTTGTTTTTGTATCTCCAGCCCTTAGCATGAGGTGCCTGGCACATAGAAGGAACCTAATAAAGTCTGCGCAGCTCAAGTGACTTGCAAGGCCAAATTTTGGGAATAGCTAGGAGTCTAATTTGTCTGAGTTGTGGAGTATAGGCAGTCACATGAAATAAAGCTGATGATGGGCTCCCCTGTTGCCTCTGAGATCAATGACAAGCTTTCTAGCTGGGCATGGAAAGCTCCAGTAGCTTGGTACCGGGCTGTGGGGGGCTTGCCTCTATACCATGGTGTCCTTGTAAGCAATTCAATTCCACAAACTTTCATATAAGACTGACATTCTCACTTTCCCCTCTTATTTCTTTTTCATCTTTGTTCTTCTCTTGGCTTTGGCCCAAGGTGGTGATGATTTAGGGTAGAGAGACTGGCAAAGACATTTCTGATAATTCTGGTGCACATAGGAGGGTCTTGAGGAACATGTGCTTACAATGAACAGGGAGCCATAAAATAGGAGAGAAAAGTGTGGCATCTCTACCCTGCTTCTTTATTCTAGACTTCCTGATCATCTTATAAGCAGTGAGTGGCTACTGCCCTGGATTTTGATCTTCCAGGCTTCCATGATGTGGTGTCACAGAACATGATTGCCAAAGATCAGCCCTCTAGAGGCAATCCAGATAATGGAGCAAGATGGAAACTGAGTCCCAAGACAACCATCTATTTTGACTTTGTCAGAATGGTAAGCTGAAAGGAAGACTGATTTCTCTCACTGTTAGAATCCCTTACCTATGATGATCTGTGATCCTTAGATGGCGTACCAAATACATTCCCCTCCTTTATCCCTTGTACATGAGGTTTGGGACTCATTTTTATAGTCGAATTTTTCTCATATTTTGGGTAGAAGCAGACCTCCATGAACCACCCCTCCCATTCTCTTTATTCTCCTTCTACTGAACCTTGCTCTCTAATTCTGAGACATTGGGTTCTCACCTAGTCTTACTAGGCCTCTGTAATGCTCCTTGACCATTTCCAAACTGAGCTCCCCTTTTGTGTGGTCTTTCCTCATTAGAATGTAAGCTCACTGAGGGTAAGCTACCTTGTTTGCTCATATTGGTATCTTTAGCACTTAGCACAGTTCCAAGCAAGGGCTTGATAAATATTTTATCACCCATTCATTAACTTGTTTAATTTATTGATTCGTCAGTTGAGTGCCCTCTGGTGGTCAATTAATTATTTATTACACAGAACTGCTAAGCTGGGCAGGTACAATTAGAAAATACAGTCCCTATTCTCAAGGATTTCACTTTCCAATGGGGGAGACAATACATATGGAAAGATTTAGCTACAATTCAGATGGAAAAGTCCCATAGTCCTTAAGCTACTGAGGCAAAGTAGAAGGAAATGCCTCTTCATTAATGGTATTTCAACTGATCTAATTGTGTTTGTTTCTGATGATGAATCATTTGACAGCGTCAAAGACTTTAGGGACAAGAGCTTTCTTTCTTGGATTTCAAGATATGTGGCGGGGGCAATGGAAGAAGCAATGGGCAGGTTGCCCCCTCATGGGATTGCTTGCCGGATGATGGCTTTGGGCACTGGGCTGGAAACACTGCTGTTCCAAAAGCTTGTGAATGCAGAGTTCTGGGCTGCCTCCATCAAGATCTGAGAGAGATGATGGTAAAGGTGGTGGTGGAGATTTGACTTGGCTGTCGTATGTCCTGCTGCTTCAGCTAGGTTGGCACGTCTGTCCTTTGCATGACCACTGATTGGCAGCTGGTGAAGAGGGCTGGCCCATTCCCCACTTGATGACTGTGAGAACTGGGCTGGAAGTAGATGGTCCCATGGCTCCTGGGCTCCTCTGCTTGTTGCTGGCAGTTGATCAGTAGTTGTTGCTGGTGGTGATGATGAAGGTGGTGAAAAAGTCAATGATGGCTGGGGTAGGGAGCATCCAGGTTGGAAGCAGATCTGGTGATTTGAGAGACACTGATATTCTTTTTTTATATTAGATATAGATAGATATCACTGTAGTTATAGCTGCTGTTACTATTATTATATCAGAGGCAACTGCGGTTCGGTGGAAAGAGTCCTGAGCCTGGGTCAGGAAAATCTGAGTTCACATTTGACTTCAGACAATTATTAGCTATGTGGCTCTGGGCCAGTCACTAAACCTCTGTTTTCTTCATTTATGAAATGGGGATAATAATAGCACCTACTTCCGAGGGTGATTGTTAGGATCAAGTGAGACAATAATTGTAAGACAGTTATTATCACAAAGGTTCCTGGCACATGGTATTATATAAATGTTTGTTATTATTACACTATCATTATCCAGGCTCTTAAGCTCAGGGCTCTGGGCTGTCTCCCTCAGGGTCTGAGGGAGATGTTGACCAAGGTGGAGGCACATACTAACGTCCATGTCACCCTCAGGGTGCTTTGCTATGTCATCTAGGCTGACTTTGCTCCCTTGTGAGTGGTAGTTGGCTAAAAGTTGGTGGGGATGACTGTTCTCTTCTCCTACATGATGTCTATGAAGGCTGAGGTGGAATCAAGACCAGTGACCTGGGGGAAACACTGAGGGAATATTAAAATGGGAATCCTACAAGCCTTTTAGGAAGGCCATTCTCTCTGGCCATCTTGCCATACTCCCTGCTTCTCCATGCCTGGACTAGCACCTCAATAATAGACTTCCAGAGAATATCTCCTAGTTCCTGGAAGTGATAATCCACCCAACTCTAGAACCCCTGGTACTGGGCTGTCTTGATTGGCGAGTACAAACTCAATTAGTCTACTAGAACTGATTGCAGACCACCATATGAGACTATGCTTCACAATGAATTCAGTCATCCCAGCTGTCTTGTCATATACCCTGTCACTTCCTATTCACCACCCCCCCCCCCCACTCTAATGCCATTTACCTCTTGGTCTGGCCTTAGTCATCTCATCAATCTGGTCTTAATACTATCATTCTTGGAAAGGACCTGTCAATTGGCTGTCTTGTGGATCAGTTCAACATCCATAATCTGGCATTCCTTTCCCTGAACACCTCTACCATATGTGTTGGAAATTTCCATAAGGCCAGAGATCATCTTGCTTCTTCATTTATATTGCTAACTCTTAGCACAAAGCCCAGCACATCACAAGTGCGTAATAAATACTTTTTTCATTTATTCATTCATCCAACTCATAGACCAGAGAGACTCTGACATGACCATGGGCTTGGTGGGTCAAGTAGAGTGCCTACTGAGGGACAACATTATACTCCCTTGCTGGGTAAGTATTATAGTGATACACCCTCCTTCTATAAATATCAGGAAGTGTTTAAGCCATACAATCTAGGGGCATGAGGAAAATGGTCACAAGGGATACATTTAGAATCTCCTACCCATAAGACCTAGTGCTAGGAGCTAGAAACACTATTGTAGGGAGTTGATAAAGGAAATTTTTAACCAAGATGAACTTTTGAACTTCTTGATTGTATTTCCCTAGAAAGAGTGAAGAATATATCCACTGGCACTTTCTGGAGAAGTCTAAATTCAGCTGATTAAGTCTCCAGGACTAGGCCTACACTCAAGAAGAATGTACTGGTTTGAAGTTGCCCCTAGGCATGGAGGATCTGTTTAATTGATGGGAACTGACCCCCTGATAAATTAGTTCTGATTCAAACAATTAGACTATTGTGGGAAGATCCTTAAAGGACAGTTATCAGACCTCTTTTCCTTCCCTTTTCTTCTGGGGAGTTCTTGAAAGCACAACAGGGGCTACCTAGGAGCCATTAATAGCAGCTTTGCAGAAGTACACGGCGAAGCAAATCGCTTGCCCGAATAGCCTGCGAGGGAAGTTCCTGGACCATGTTATTTCTGGACACTTGCCTTTAGTTTTGTGTGTGTGTGTGTGTGTGTGTGTGTGTGTGTGTGTGTGTGTGTGTGTGTGTGTGTGTGTTGGGGAGGGGATGGGGGAAGGAGATTGAGTTCACAGGCTTCGTAATTCAGGAATCTGTCAGCCTCGGAAGGGAGGTTTCCTGGGCAATACCAGCATTAGAGGCTGTGTTTGCAGCAAATCCAAGTATAAGAAAAATCCTAGCGTTTAGCCTTAAGACACAGAGCCTCAGAAACAGAGAAGAGGATAATGAATCTGGCTGCTGGTACTGGGCAGAACAGTGGCAAGGGACCAAAAGCCACAATATAGAGGACCAAAGGGCCTGGAATTTGCTCTCTGGTGTTAAAGTTAGTTATGCAGACAGTGTAGGTCAGCTGGAAAGTAGAGTGATCCAGCAGCTCCAAATTTCCAGGGGGGTCAAGACTATTAGGTACAGAAAAAATCTACACAGAAAGTCAAGATGGCCCAATGAGTCTGGGGAGCTGGGGGAAGGATATGGCATTCTTTCCTGTGGGAAGAGGGATACACCTGAATATTGTAGGCTGGCTCCACTAGGGATCTCAAGTAAATTTTTCTTTGGAGTCTAAACCACAGACAGGAGCTTCTGGTTGGAGGACTTTAGGACCCTGGTGGAAAAAAAATCTTTTGATTGTTTATGAGCTATTATGAGTGGTTTAATGTGTATTCTGAATTTGTTTATGGGCTCCTGAGTCCTTTGTATTTTCTGCATTCTGCATGTCTTATTAAGGGATAAAATAAAGACTGTCCTATACTGGTTAAATATATTTGCTACATTTAGTATTTTCAGGGGACCTGGGGATCCTTTTATATAGCACTTATGGACCTAAAATGGATGGTATTCAGAGATTTCCTGCAATAAACTCTGGGAAAAAGAGAATATTTGGGCCAGGCCTCAAGATCAGACCAAGTCTGTTTAAAACCCAGAAGAGATTGGGGTGGGGGAAGGGTCCTGGAGGGACACAACTATAAATATTACTTAGACTTTGCTCTTGAGGAGCTTACAATATATTGGGGGGGAGGGAATACAAGCCACATGGCCTGGGTTCAAACAGTGATGCTACTACTTACAACCTGGGTGATCTTGCTGGGCTCTGTTCCCTGACCTCTAAGACGAGGAGGAGACACAGCTCGTTGTAACAGATAAAGGACAGGTCCAGTCTTGGACCCGCTATGTGATCATAGGTAAATCTGCTAACTTTTTGGTGGTCCTCTTAGACAGTAAGTAGGGGATGAGTTGCAGACCTGCATCAGGGGGAGAAGTTTCCATACTGAGAATTCCCTATCGCAGTGAAATCATAGGTCCAGATCAAAGCAAACAAATAAACAGACAAACAGAGAAGAAAATGAAGGGATCGGACTGCGTTCTGTGATTGCTGAGGTCCCTTCCAGCTTTAAAAATTATGTGTTGGTTGATATAAACACCTCACATCAATAGGGAGAAGTGAAGGAGAATTTAAAGATTTGAAATAGAAATAGAAATTATAAGATTTGAAATAGAAAAAAAAAACCCATTGGAGCTCATTCCCCAACTAGAACGTAAACTCTTTGAGTCTAGAGACTCTTTTCCGTTTTGAGCTGGTGACCCTCAGTCCTACCTGTACCCTGCACTTGGTGGGCACTAAATAAATAAGTGTTGGGTCGTTTTACAGGTGGAGAAACTGAGGTTAGGTGACTTGTCTGTCCCAAGCCATAAAAGCAGTGAATTCACAGTAATTCACAGTTCCGGGCACAGGGGCACTGGCCAGTCTGATCTATGACCCCAGCCTGCCACCTCTCTCTCTCTTCTTATTTTAAAATTTCCCTTATTTACCCCCTTGCCTGGGATCAATGCAATGAGCTCTTTTAGAACCAAAGACAAGAGGGGTGTGTGTGTGTGTGTGTGTGTGTGTGTGTGTGTGTGTGCATTTGTAGCTTTATAAAGAGATGATAAAACCTCTTACTTACTCCATGACAGGGTGGCCACCTGTTCCTTAGTGGGGGTGGTATGGGGGTGACACTGCCTGTTGCTGAGAAAGGGTCATCACTCAGATGTTCTAAATGTACCTTGATGATGAATCACTCTGACCTTCCCAGAATCCCAACTTCCCATTATCATAACTGGAAGCACCTAGAACTCTTCTTCCTTCCTATCAATCATCTGCCCATTGTACCAAAAAGAAGACAGAGGTGGATAGGGAGGCTTATGAACATCTATGAGGGACCTCTCTTCGACCCACCAATGAGCACCTTCTTCCAGATTTTCTAATTTTCCCCTGCACCCAGTGTTTTTAGAGTTTTATCAGATTATGCTGAAATCCCCAAACTCCTCTCCACTAATTCTCATTAAGGAGGAAGACTGATTGGTGGCAAAGGAAGCCAAAACCATGGTAGAAGAAAAGACAGTTTTCTCAAAGGGAAAAGGGTTCCCTAGGGTTGGAGGCCTTGCTTTCCCTAAGGATAAAAGAAAGGCGGGGGGAGTGGATATCCGGGAAGGTCCCAAAGTGAGCCTTTCTGGGGGTAGGAGCCTCAAGGGATCCCATCCTCCAAGCCAGGCTTATGGTGACTTCAGAGCTGAAGAGGTCCATTCTATAAATGGTGAAGCCTACAACAAAAAGGAGGGAGGGAGGAGAAGGCCCAGAGCCCTGACGCTGACGCTGTGTTAGTCACCCACAGACATCATGTCCAAGGGATTCAGACTGAATAACCTTTTACCCCGGCACAAGCTTCAAGTTCCTTCCTCCAGCCCATTCTCATTCTACAGTCATAGAGTTAAGAGTTGGGAATGGCCTTAGAGATAATCTAGTGACCCAAGGGTTCCTCACCTAGGAGTTCCTGGACTTGTTTTTAAAGATATTTTGAGAAATGTATTTCGATAGTATTGGTTTGCTTTGTAATCCCATGTACTTTGTTTCATGCATTTAAGAACAGGATTTTAAGAAGGGCTCCACAGGCTTCACCAGACTACCAAAGAAAGTTAAGGACCCCTGTTCTAGTTCAACCATTTCATTTACAGATGGAAAAACTAAGGCTAAGGGAAGTAACATGTCCCAAGTCTTATGCTGAATCAGTGCCAGAGCTGGGTTCAGAAGAAGACCAACCAGTTCTAAATTCAGGGTTCTTCCCTGTACCCCACTACTGTCTCTCGATGATCCCCATGGAGGGAAAGTTCCCTCTCCCTGTTCTGAATACTCAGGGCTCCCTATCCCTCTTCTTCAATGCAAGGGCAGAATTCCCAGAAGGAGAGAAAAGCTGCCTAAGGGGAAAAAAACCACAAGCATTTCTACAGAAAAGGGAGAGCCTTATAAGGTGGGGGGACAGAGTGGAGGGGACCATAGAAAGTCCTCTCCCCATCCCATCTCCCAGGGTGTTGAAAGCTTCCAGGAAGCCTGAGGGGGACCCAAGGCTCAGAAGCCAAATTCGCCTTAAAGAGCCTGGGTCTTGGCTTGGGGCGATTACTCCTTTGTTCCCCTTACTTCCCCTTACCGAAACACTTATCCACAGGTACCCAGGAATTGAGGGCAATGATGGGGGCTGGCCAAGGTTTTAGTCTCCTAACCCCAAAGGGTGGAGGATGAGGAAGAGGAAGAAAGGGACAGAGAGAGAATTAGAAGGAGAAGTAGAGAAGAGAAGGATAGAGAGAGAGATGAACTCAGCGACAAAGACAAAGCTCCTAGAACACAGGAAAGGTGTTCAATTTTAGGTGCCTGATAAATATGGGTAGGATTAAACTGACCCAGAGACAGTCTCTGACAGTGTTTATCTCTGTCTCTCACTATGAACTGACCTCCATCTCTGGAACAGTCACAGAGAGAGACAAATAGACACAGACAGAAAGCCAGTACAGACTGCCAGACACGGGCAATCCATGGGGTTAACCCAGCGTTGGGTGGGGGATGGTGACTTGTCTCAGACTGTCCCTGTCCCCGGCCTCCAGCTGGATAGGTCCTCCCCAGGAATTTTTAGCTGGTTATTCTTCCACACTCCCCCCACCCCCCTTTCTGGGCTAAGAATGACTATAGCAGGCCCTCCCCTCCCCTCCAGCATCCCTCCCCCCACCAAGGTGGAAACAATGACAGCATCGGCTCCCAATACCAGGGGCCTGACATCACGGGGGGAGAGGGGGGAGGCGGGGGAGGGGGCTGGCTGACGTGGGGGAAGGGGAGGGGGGGATTGCTTCTCAGCCATTGGTGGGCCCTCTGGCCCAATGAGACGACCCGCCAGGGCTCATATGGGGAAGCCTAGAGCTCGAGCTTTCAAAAAGTTGCAGGGAAAATTTGAGGCCACTTCAGCAGCAGCAGACACGCATCAGGAGAAACCCAGGTCAGGCTTCCCTCCACTGGCAGCAGCATGTCTACTGCTCACTTCAACCGGGGCCCTGCTTATGGACTGTCAGCTGAGGTCAAGAACAAGGTAACTGATCGCCTTAGCTCTTAGGTCATCTCCCTCAGTCTACCTAGGATGGGATTCCTACTCTCCGAGGTAGGAATGTCATGGCCAGCCCCATCTCCTTCCAGGTTCTGAGTTTCTTCCTCCTCCTCCAGTACCCCCCAGTCCCATCACTCACCCTGGTTCTAGGTACCTGGAGGGGAAGGTAGTGAGGGGACTAATGCAGGAAGCCAGGCCTAGCCCAGGGAACCAAGGCCACTGCCCTAAAGACCAAATGATGGTCGCTCTTGTCCGGCTCTAGCCCTCAATCTTTCTACCCCAGCTCCATTCACTAGTTTCTCAAGCTTCTGGTCCAAAATCTGCCAGTGAGGGGTAATGGGGGCCAGGATTAAACCAACTGTGAGGGGAAGGTCTGAGTGAGAGAGAGAGGGGAGGAAAGGGGAGGGTTTGGAAGGGCAGAAGGGGCAAGAGGGAAGATAGAGGGTGGGAGGGTCAGGGGAGAAGAACTGGAGGGGCAGGAAGGGAAGGAGAAAGGGCTAGAAGGGCAGAGGGGGTAAATGGACAGAGATTGGAGGGGCAAAGGGATAAGGAGAGAGGGACTGGAGCAGGAAAGGGATTCAGGGGACAGGGAATAGAGGGCCAGAGTCTGGGGATAGGAAGGAAAGTTTGGATGGACAATAAGAAGGAGGGGCTAAAGAAGAGTGGGGAGGAACAGAAAGCTAGAGGAACAGAAAGCCCAGGAGATGTCTGTAGGGATCTGTGTGATGGGGTGCATCCTGGTGCCAAGTGAGAGAGAGTCTCAGCTGAGTAGGCCTTTTGAGGGAATCAGGATTTGCTCAAACACCATTCTTATAACACTCCTCTTGGGAATATCTCCTCCCTAGAAGCCCTTACCCGCTGAGGACAGGATTTCATACCCTACTTTGCACCCTGTGGTTCAGTTCTTTGTGCCTGTCCTCTTGTATATGGTAAATCTTAAGAGTATGGAGGGTGAAAGAAGGAAGAAAGGGGCAGATTCTTCATGGGAGCAGGAGCACCAAGCAATTAATGGTCCAAGATAGGCAGGATCCTTTTCCCCAGCATCCCAAGGGGCATCCCTCAGCACCAGGGCCGCCTGTGGGGAGATGCATTGACCAATAACTTTAAGAAATTATAACTCTTCCACTATTCCTCATCAGACAGACACTAAGTCCTGGACCCCTGAACCCTAACATGGGGAGCAAATTCGAATCTCAGAGGCTCTGAGTGACAGTGAAAAGGCAGGAAGATACAAAGGGGTACTGGGACTATTTGGGTACCTGGGAATGAACTATTATCACAAACCGTCCCAGAGTTCTGGGTTATAAAACTTCCAAGGAGGTAGATCACCTACCTGCTTGAGCTTCCCCTATTCTGGACTCCCAGGAGAGCAGACTGACTATGCCTTTGGTGACAGGTGCCTGGGAATACCCAGAAAGGCCAACCTGCTGATAGCGATGACCAGCAGGAAGTATCTCCACCCCTCTCCCCATCCTCCAACAAGAGAGCATGAGACATAGGAAGTTCAGACTGACTTCTGATCATTGTAGACTCCTACTTACCGCTCCCCCCCCCCCCCCGGGAATCTTTCTTCCTAGGTCTCAAATAACCTCGCAGAGTAGCATCCATCCTGATGGCCCCTGTCTCCTTTTCTGATAGAAAAGCTCAGGCCTTTGGAGAAAGATATTTGGATGGGGAGAGGAATGATCGGTCTTGGATGGTGGGGCTGATGTCCTAGCTGGGTGGGAGAATTTTAAAATCGCAGACTGGCAGGAAAAGACCTTAGAAATTATCTTGTCCAACCTTCCTCACTTCCCAGACAAGAAAACAGAGATTCCCCAGGGAGTGAGGGGTCTTCCCCCCTCCCTTTCTCCCCCATATAACGGGAGCAGGGAGGGGAGGGTGAGGGGGGGAGAGCTTGGTCTGCCCATCCCCCACTGGGACCTAGCTCCAGACTACCCCCTCTCTCCCCGGAGCACCCGGCAGAGCAGCCTCTCCATATAAGGCTGCTTTGGGGGAAGCTGGGCAGGGAGGCCCGAGCTCTATATAAGGGCTGGTTTGCTTTATAAAGCAAACTGGAGCTGGACGGGAGGTGGGGGCTGGGGAACCAAAGGGAGGGGCCATTGTACAGGCTGGCAACGGATACTTCTCAGGCCAGGTGAGTAGGAAGAATGGCGAGCTAGGCCCCTCCCCTCATGTGGGAATCTGGCCCAATCCTTCCTCCCCCTCCTCCTTACCCCACTACCCTGCCTGGGGCAGATGAGGCACTGGGCACCCCCTGCTGGCATGTTGGAGACTAAGGTGGCAGTGCTCAGGGCAGGCTTTCTAGTCCCAACCCACTTACCCCCTATCCAGTTCCTGAAGCCTTAGGGGAGGACCTGGGAAGTTAGTGGCCAAAGTGGGTGTTGAGATAGCCATTGTGGGCTCACGATGCAACCTCATTCCATGTCTACTCTCTCTCTCTCTCTCTCTCTCTCTCTCTCTCACACACACACACACACACACACACACACACACACACACACACACACACACACACATCCCACTCAAAACCCAGCAGTGCCATAGAATCACCTATCTTAGAGGCCATCCATGAAACTCCTGGCTGAAAGAACAGAAATGACTTCTCAGGGTCCTCTCAACTCTGAGATCCTGAGATATAGTTAGAGGATTGGGCATGCAGAAGGTAGAGAAAAACAAGCCCCAGAAAGATGGACAGACACATAGCTATCCATGCACAGTTAACACACACACACACACACACACACACACACACACACACACACACACGCACACACACACAGAACCCTAGGGAGAGACAGGGAGAAGAATGGGAAGGACATGCACAGTGAAACCCAGTGGTTGGCATGACCTCAGATGATGCTTCTGTGCCCAAGCCTTCTGCAGTAGGTCCTCTATCAAGTCCCATGCTCAAGAAGGGATGAGAAGGGAAGAACCAGGGAATAGTGGCACTCAAGTTTGGTTCAGGGGGGGGTGAAAGGATAACTTCCTCCCCTCCCCTGGGGCTCTCTTTACATCTCTGCCCAATCTTTCCCTATTTCCCTATGCCAAACCTCTGGCATTCCTGGAATGGGCCCCCTAGGCAGGTGCTGAGCATGGCCCTGGCCTAATGCCTCCCCCCGCCCCTGGGCCCAGGGACAGCATTGCCTTAGTTGGGAAGAGATGGGGAAAGTAAACTGGCCTCTTCAGTCTTCGGGAGGGGACCAAGTGGGCGGAGAGTCCTTTTCACAATGGGTACACTTCATTCTGGGCTCTTCTTGCCCTTAATACAGCTCAGGATAGGACCCAGATGTCTTGCCTCCCAGGATACACTTCCCGTTACCAATTTTGTCCAACCCAATCCTAATCATAACCCAACTATTCACCCTTCTCCCAGTACCACCTTACACTGTTGGCCATAGGAGTTACAAGGGGCAGAAGTCCACTCACCAGTCTCTCCCTCTATCCAGTTGGCCCAGAAGTATGATCCCCGGCGGGAGCAGGAGCTTCGGGCATGGATTGAGGAGGTTACTGGAAGACGCATAGGTCCCAACTTTATGGACGGGCTCAAGGATGGAATCATCCTCTGCGAGTAAGAATGGGGAGACTGGCTGGGATTCTATGATACAGGCCCTTCGTTTTGAATGTTGGATTATGCCCCTCCCCCCCACCCCAAATGTCCAACTTTGAAAAAGAATTTCCATTCTCTTCCTATGGTTGAGGAGCGTAATAGAAAGAACCCTGAATTTTGAGTCCAGGATCTGGGATCAAGTTCTGTCTTGGCCACTTAGTAGCTATTTGACACTGGGAGGTGACTGGGGGTGGGGTGGGAGTGGGGCAGCATATGAAAACTGCCATCTAGTATTCA
The DNA here is from genome assembly GCA_028627135.1 of Pseudochirops cupreus. Classification (NCBI taxonomy): domain Eukaryota; kingdom Metazoa; phylum Chordata; class Mammalia; order Diprotodontia; family Pseudocheiridae; genus Pseudochirops; species Pseudochirops cupreus. The sequence goes on from CM053580.1 coordinate 528,541,615, forward strand.
AAGGGTGGTGACTTCTGTTTGCTCACAAAAGGCCAAATTAGAAGAAAGTGGAAGGAAGGTGAAGGGAGACAATTTCAGCTCACAATGAGTCAAAACTTTTTAATAATTAGAGTTGTCTAAAAGTGAAATGAGTGGCCACAGAGGGGTTTCAGTAATTGGCTCCCAATCCCCGGATTCAAGGGGAAACAATGACTACTTGCAGCAGGGCCAGCATCCTGCTTGAGGTAGGAAGAGATGGCCTCTGATGTCCATAATAGCTCTGGATTACCAAGTCAGCCTTTGTTCCTTTTAGGTTTATCAACAAACTGCAGCCCGGCTCAGTGAGGAAGGTGAATGAATCCACCCAGAACTGGCACCAGGTACAACCCAGAACTACCTTCTCTTCCAGTCCCTAGCAGCCTACTGGTCTCCCTTTCTCACCTCTGACCTTTCTGTTCTCTGATCCTTTTAAGTTGGAAAACATTGGGAACTTCATTAAAGCCATCACCAAATACGGAGTGAAGCCTCATGACATCTTTGAGGCCAATGATTTGTTTGAGAATACAAACCACACACAAGTGCAGTCCACCCTCATTGCCCTGGCCAGCGTGGTGAGTAGGAACCGAGGGGGCCTTTCTGTTAGGGGTAGGGGGAAGCAATGACCAGGGGTTCAGTCCCCACTGCCTTGATCTCCACAGGCCAAGACAAAAGGGAACAAGGTGAACATGGGAGTGAAATATGCAGAGAAGCAGGAAAGGAAGTTTCAGCCAGAAAAACTGAAAGAAGGACGGAACATTATAGGCCTGCAGGTGGGTAACGCTGCTGGTAGCCATGGGTTCCAAGAGAATGTGGAGGAGTGATCCTAGGGCCTAGGGAGGGGTTTGCACTTGTCCCCTGATTCCTTGCTGACTTTGTTAGGCTGGTTGTCTGGCTCATGTACAGACCACACTACTGCTGTCCTAAGGTTAGTACCTTGGGAAGATGCCCAGGCCAGCTTGCTGTCCTAAGGCTCCTGAATGGGTGTCTCCCTAGATGGGCACCAACAAGTTTGCCAGCCAGCAAGGAATGACAGCATATGGCACCCGCCGCCACCTCTATGATCCCAAACTGGGAACTGATCAGCCCTTGGACCAGGCTACCATTAGTCTGCAGATGGGCACCAACAAAGGTGCCAGCCAGGTAAGCCATGTGGGTAATGCACAAAGGCATCTGGGAGGCGGGGGAATGCAAGACACAGCTTTGGGCACCCCAACTTAAATCTACTGCTTTTGAGTGCCCCGCCCCTCTTTACTGGCAGACAAGGCTCTGAGCACCTTGGAGAGTACATGGTATTCCCAGTCCTTGCCCTGCACACCTAGCCCAGGTTAGAACTGCCATTCTGTTCCTTCCCACTGCAGGCAGGCATGACAGCCCCTGGGACCAAGCGGCAGATCTTTGAGCCAACCCTGGGCATGGAGCACTGTGACACACTCAACGTTAGCCTGCAGATGGGCAGCAACAAAGGGGCATCCCAGCGTGGCATGACGGTGTATGGCCTGCCCCGCCAGGTGTATGATCCCAAGTATTGCCTGACCCCTGAGTACCCGGAGTTGGGTGATGAGCCCACTCATAATCATCACTCACACAACTACTACAACTCTGCGTAGGGGCCAACCCAGAACCCCAGGGAGGGAGTCAGCAGCTGCTCTAGGGGCCTGAAGAATGGCCAGGCCCAACCTGCCTTACCACCATGCCTCAAGGGTGTATCCTTCCAGCCAGGGTGCATAGTCTGGGAGACATTAGGGTTGGGGGAGTGGGCTGTGGGAGCTAGGAGAAGGGGGAGACGGAGGGAGAGGTAAGGAGGCTCTCTCCTCCTTCCCCTGCCCCTTAGATCCCCTGCGAAAAACCTCCCCCTGAGCCTGCTGCATTCTCGAGTCTGCTTTCTACCCTGCCTCTTGCTCAGGGCTAAGGCCCCATATTCCCCAGAGGTCAGTGTAGGAGTAAGGAGGTCTCTTCCTAGGGGTGGAGGTGAAACCTCTAATACGCCAAATATAACAAGGCTGGACAATACTCCCAACAGAAAAGCCTCAAGAAATCCAAACTACTGAGTGGAAATGAAATTGCTGTATGTCTCCCTTGCCCTGAGGACTCCCCCTCCTTGTCCCATCAAGACAGCCCTGACCCCAAAGCAAACTTGTCTCGGACTTTTCCCTTCTCAACCCCAGCGCAGTGAGCACAAACTGCATGCCAAAAGGCCAAGCGGACACACTCGGTTTTGCATTTTTGCATTGACTGGCATTCCTGAAGGCGTTTGTTAAGTGAGCACTTTCTTTTTTAAATTTCACTGGAGCACAATAAAAATCTACAAAAACCACTCTTAGCTCCCAAAGCCTACTCCGTTTCTAGCTCCAGCATCCCAGAGGCCCCTGCATTTCCCTTGTCTCTTCCCTTCCCCACTCACCCCCAACCACGAGTGAGCATCACCAGATGTCCTGGTCTGTGTGTTTGGCGTGGGAGCTGGGGGTGGAGTGGGAATATGAGATCTGAAGTCGAAGGATCTCAGTTTGAACCCTAGATCTCCTTACCATAAGACTTTGGACAAGTCACTTCACCATGCCAAGCCTCAGTTTCTACCTCTGTTAAAAAAAAAGGAGTTAGAGTAGATGATCTCTATGGTTTCTTCTTGCTCTTAAGTTTTATTCCCTTGGCCATAGGAGTCTGCTTCATTCCTGGGGGACCTCAATCACCAAGAAGCAAAATCTAAGGAAGGGGAAAAGGAAAGGGGAGAAGGGAGGGAGAGGGAGGGAGACAGGAAGGATCTATTGAGTATCTGCTATGCAATATGCACCAAGTACTCTATGAATACTATCTCAGTGGATTCTCATAACCCCTGAAGGTAGCACTTATTAAATATTTGCTATGTGCCAGACAATATGCAACTACTGGGGATACCCATCCAAAGCAAAAAGAAAGTTCTTCCTTAAAGAGAGGGACTAGGTCAAGTAGAAAGGTCTGGTGTCCTCTATAGGGAGAGGTCCTCTGACAGGATAAGGGATCATCTGGGAGGATGAGTAAGGAGGAACATGCTAGACAGTGACTCAGGCAAACACCTCTCACATTTGGGTAGGGCCTGGGCCAGGAGTGGGAAACCTGTGGCCTCGAAGCCACGTGTGGCCTTCTAGGTCCTTAGGTGTAGCCTTTTGCCGGAATCCAAGTTTTACAGAACAAAGCCTTTCGACTTAGTCCAAGTTTTACAGAATAAATCCTTTTATTAAAAGGATTTGTTCTGTGAAGTTTGAATTCAGTCAAAGGCACACACTTGAGGGCTTAGAGGACCCCAAGTAGCCTCGAGGCTGCAGGTTCCCCACCCCTGACCTAGGGCATCCTCTTCACAACTACCCCAAGACTCTGAAAATAGGTCTGTGGCCACAAACACACTGGTTTCATTTGCACCACAGATTGTCCAGAGCTGCACCAATCCCTGGGGCTTGAGGCAGCAGCAGTGGTCCTAAGAGAGGTCCTAAGTAGGGTGGGAAGAAAGGGAGTAGTTATATATTGGCCTCAGCCTCTACTCCCACCTAATAAACCAGATTCCAAGAAGTTTTGGCTCTTGCTGTTTCTTGTCTTGATCCTTGCCAAGGGTCCCTGGCGCCTGTCCTGCCCCCAGACCAATAGGGAAAGTCGTACCAAGGATCCGAGGCTTCTTGGGAAAACAGCACCATATTAGCACTGAACCTCGAGGTGCTGAAGACATAGATTGGGAGGGGGAAAGGGGCAGATGGCCTGCCTCCCTCAAGAAAAGGAATAGAAGACAGGGGAAGAGCCGGGATCAAACCCAAGAGACATGCTAGTCCCCTCCTCCTTCGGCCTGGGACTCAGTAGGGTATCCAGGCAGCCATCTGACCAGAAGGGCATTTCAAATGGTGCTTTTTGTACAGAAACCATCCCTACTCCTTGATGCTGAGTCAGATGAGAAGTTTCTAGCAGGGAGATGCTGAATGGTGTGGGGGAATGGAGCTCAGGGTAATGTGGGCTATACAGTATTAAGATCCTTCTAGCTAAGCTTACGTTCTGTCCATTGGCTAGCTGTCCTATGGACAGTTTATGCTTTTAAAGGGACCCTTAACGTAAATTGGTAGCTACCAGACGCGTGACCTGGACAATATTATTTTGCTGTCCATTTGTCCTGGTCTGCCTCAGGTTCTAAGATCAGGCAAGAAGGCAGCTGGGGGTTATATCAGAAGAGCAAAGATCTTGTAACAATTGCTGGCACTTGATGTACTGCATGAGAAACCACAGTTTAGGGAGAAAGAAATGTTCTTGGGGCTTCTCTCTTGAGGCAAAAAAGGTTACTGAGGGGGCGGCTAGGTGGTGCAGTAAATAGAGCACCAGCCCTGGAGTCAGGAGGACCCGAGTTCAAATCCGTCCTCAAACATTTAACACTTACTAGCCAAGTGACCTTGGGCAAGTCACTTAACCCCAATTATCCCTCCAAAAAAAGTAAACCAAAAAAATCTTACTGAGAGCTTTTTGAAGCTCTCCCTTCCTCTCCCACCATCTAGCTTTGGACTTCTATTGCCTGAAAGTTCTCTCCCCAGCCATGCTGATTAGAGACCAATAATCACACAAATAAGACTGAGATCCCTCAGAGAGTAGTTTATTAAAGGGGCACTGATAGTTCCTCTCCCTCCACCTGCCTATACCCTCAACCCACCAAACCCCCATCATTCTCAGCAAGATCAGTATTATTTGTAGTAACTGACAGGAGGGACTTTTTAGACAGCCTGAAATTAAGTCACTTCAGGAAGGGGAGGAAAGAGTACAGTTAAAATGAGAGGATAAAACCAACCAAGTGCTAAGTCCCGGTGGCAGGAGCCACTCCGGTGCTCTTCTCTTCCCCCAGACCTGGCTGGCTGTTTGCTCGCTGGGAAACCAGGTACTGGTGGAGTTCTGAGACAACTCAGCCACATCTGACTGATGTAAGGCCACAGTATCTGCACCTCCCTTGGGGGGAGGGCAAAGTCTGGTCTCAAGAGGGCTGGGGGACACAGGAATCTGCCCCAAGCCTTCAGAAACCCATGGCAGCTGCCTAACTTAGTGCCTTCAACCACTGCCCCTCCCACCTACAAATCAATGCAGATGCCAGTCCAAGAACTTCGGGAATAGGGAGAGACCTAGCTCAGGCCAGAGCTACAGAGGGAGCCATTCTTCTTCCACTGTTCTGGAGAGAAGCAATGGGGGTGGATGGGGGTGGGCCCTGGGTCAGGGAGGGGACAACTGAAGCTTAGGAGTCACTTCCTTTGTGGTCTCAGCAAAGTCTTCCAGCCACTCAGGGCCCAATGGGATGCCCACCCTTGACAGCAAGCAGGCCGGGTCCTCAAAGCCACTACTGATTGGCCGCTTCACAGGCATCTATCCAGTCGCTGTATACATCCACGGGTTCTGACAGATCTGTGGGGCCCAAGGTCAAGGAAGACACCAGCTTGAAGGGTAGCATCAGAGTGCATGTGCCGGGACCACCTGTTGGCTTAAAGGGCACCAGTTTCCCTTGAGAAGTCCACAAGTGGTTGGTACTTATCCCACAGCTTAAGATCCCCACCAAGAACTCAAATCTCTCCCCTAAATCGTTTCTAGGAAGGTTTTGGAGATCTCTAGCATGCGTTTGCCTGTAGAAAGCTTCAATGAGTATATACTAACCGCTTCCCATCAACCAAACCCTTCTCTCTCTTCTACTATAAATCATTTCTCATCCCACTGACTTGGCCCACTGCTCCAAGGGGATTGCAGTTAGGGAAAGAGACATCATTTCAGAGAAGAGATTTTTCTGAGAAGGATACATGTGATAGGCGTCTGAAATTCTTCCAAGCACACCGTGCAAGATATAACACCAGTGTTGCGTGCCCGATCCCTGAAATGAAGACATACTGATTAGCAAAGAGGCAACAGCAAATGGGGGTACCTGCCATATTCAAACCATGGGTTACCTATACGTATATACCCACAAAGCATATGCCTCTCCAGACAAAATGTAAGCTCCCCGAAGGCAGTGCTTGCAGCCCTGGCACTTAGCACATTGCTTGGCTGGTTGATTCTCCACGGAGAGGAACCAAGCTTGGCCTCTGGGAAGGAACTAGAACATACAATGCTACTGGATCTGGTGACAAGGATGGAGGAGGGCTAAGAGGAGGGAAGGAGAAGAATGTTGGTAACCAGTGAAACAACTGTTGATCCCCTGCCTGAGCTAGGGCAATATGTCACTTGTATGCCAGGTATTTACAGGACTGTTCCACCAAACAGACCACTACACCACATCTGGGCTCCAGCAGGACCCAGCATTAGTAATTCAGACCATGAGGTCACTGGCAATGATATGCACCACAGTGACCCCAACTCCCAGGAGGGATGGATATGCTAACTAAAGGAGCCAACAGTTTTTAGTCCTCCTTCCCTGGAGACTACTGTTTTCAGGGGTTATTAGGTCTTTGGTTAGAAGCTTCTCCCTTAAGTTAAAAAGACAAAAATGTGTGTAGGTGACTGGGAATGACTGTTGATTGATTTCTTTTGGTTGTCCATCCAAACTAAGATCCCCAACAGAACTCAGCAGGAAACTCCTTTGGGGCAGAAACAATAAAATCCCTTGGAACTGAGGCAGTATCATCCTCTCAGTCTTTGCCTGGAAAGTAGCTAGCCCAAGCCCAAAGGTCATGACCTCAGTCTTTCCTTTACAGCTGAGCCCCAGGGCCATGACCACTAGCCCCTTACTCACATCTTTACATCACAAGACTTCTCGTGATTACAGAAGGGACAAGTGAACTGGGTCTCCAATGTGCCAGTCATTTTCTTCTTAGGAGGAGGCTTTCTCTTTGACTTTCTTCGGCCCATCTTCCTGGAATGGCAGGCCTAGAGGGAGAACAAATATTCCTGCTGTTACTGGGGAAAAATGGAAAAGGACCCACAGAAGGCTTTGAGGGAAATGGCCAATTAGGCCTCAAAAAGGGCCCTTGATTATCTGAAGTGCACAGCCACAAGGTAGGCTGTGCAAACCCCTTAAGGCTCAGCTCCTAGTATGCATACATATGTTGTTTGCCATCCCACTCCACAAAGTGCCTGTGTATGCAGTAGAGGTTTATAAATGCTTGAATGAAAAGGTGTCCAGCCCTCAGGAGCCTGAGGGAATCAAAGTCAGTTCCAGTTCCACAGGCTGGGCTCCCAGGTAAGAGGATCAAAGTGGAGAACATATGGTCAAACACAAGGTGCTCTGGTAAACAGAAACTTTGCAGCAGTCAAAAATCTGTTCCTTTCTTTGGCTGAAAACTAAGTTAAATACATGGATGTCAAAGCTGATCAGCCACAAGCTAAGGCATTCCCAGAGTACTGAATTTAAAGTTTGAAGGCCTTGATTAGAATCCCAGACCTGCCACTCACTAGCTTCTCTGACCTTGGGCTTTTCTGGGCTTCAGTCTTACCATCAGTCAGTAAGATGAGAGAGGTGGATTTTCTATCTCCTAAGCTCACTTCCCACTTTAAATTCTATGACTACACAATTTCCAAGCCTTGAAAGTCTCTTCAGGCTATTTTCATGCCCACAGCAAAACCATCTTAACTTCAGAAAACTCACAAAGTCCTTCTATCTCCTCTCAGGATTCCCAACTTGTAAAACCCTACAGCCTCCAGGCCCAGCTCGATATCCACTTTGTGACCTAGCTGCCCTAGAGAACTAGAAACTAAAGATGGTGTGGACAGATTATCTTGGGAGAAGGTTGAAGTTTGCCCAGGGTGCCCAATTTGTTATAAGATCTTCCCTTTTTCCATGGAAGGGGGGGGGAGCAAAGGAAGATGACATAAAAATCACTCAATACAGGGGCCTATTTCACTTCCAAACTAGTCTGAGGATTTTTCTGAATCATAAAAAAAGCGGCCCTTGTCCCATTTGTGGGGGCCTGTCTTTTCTTTCCCTATTTCTGAGCGCCTCCTCCCAATATGAAGACTCCCACCTTGCTCTCCCAGTCTTCAGAATCTGTGAAAAGTCCCGTCTGGCTTATTATCTTACCTTGTTCAAGTGCTTTCCTCTAAGCTCAGTGCACAATGCCCTAGGTTAGTCAGCCCATATTTATTAAGTGTTTACTTTCGGGTCCTGGTGTGACTACCTTTGATTGAAGGGTTTATTAAAAAGCAGAGGACAGACAAAAGTCTCCTCCCAGTGCCTCGTGGGTGTTGGGAGAAAAAAATTTGCTCTGGGGGTCAGAAAATCTTAATTCCCATCTGCTACTTACTAGTCGTAGAGGCAAGTCACTTTCCCTCTCTAGGCTTGTTTCCCCAGCGGTGAAACAATTGAGGTGACCCAGATGATCTTAAAGGTCCTTCCCTGCCCCGATTCGGTCTAACTGGGTAGTGTGAGCACGGTTGCTAAGGAAGCAGTTCCACGTGGCCAGGCTCGTTTCTCCCTCCTAGCAAATCAGCCCGACGATAGCTCTAAATAGCTCCCATCCATCAAGGTGTTTACAATTGAATTCCAACCTCCCAAGAACTAGGCCGGTGCTCCAGGCCGGAGAGCCCGTCCCACCCGCAGCCCTGCCGGGTTTGGGGGGCAGTCAGGGTTACTCCGGGGGTCCTCCTTGGGGAGGGAGTCAGGCCCCAACACGACCAACACCCGCCTCCTCTCCGTATCACATGGAGGTCCCTTTCTTCTCTCTAGACCGCGCCTTTCTCCTCGCCCCGGACAGTGGTGGCCGCATCGGTCCCCTTGCTCCCCCAGGAAACCCCGCCCTCACGGTTACTCACCTGTCAAAACCCAAAGATCGGAGAAGGAAACCGAGTTCAGCTGGGCCGAGCGTCGCTCCGGCAGCAACGCCTCGCCAAGGTCTCAGCCGAGCTCGATCGCTGCCGCGTCGATCCGACAGACAGCAAACTTCCGACTCCCAAGCGGAAGCGAAAACCTTTCCCTTTCTGCAGCTCGGCAGAAGTTAAAAGTCACACAACAAACGCCGGGAACTAGAACAAGGCGAGGTAAGAAAGACAGGTATAAGAGAGGAAAGTTGAGCCAGGGACCACCCCCTTTCCCTTGTGCCGCCAATAGGATCTTTCAAACTCGTAGACCCGCCTACTCGCGCGTGCGCAAAGGAGACAACCATAAGTCCACGCGGTAAAGATTCACACCCTGCGTGAAGGAGGAAGAAATGCGCCTGCGCAACAGGCCCCCTTCTCTCTGTCAGGCCTCAACTGTCTCAGTCTACGCTTCCGTTCTGCGAGCCGGAAGTTTCTTTTCCCTCCCAGGTTGGGGGAGGGGGCTCTTGAGTAGGGTTAGAAGTCTTTGGTCTGGGAGGGAGGAGGAAGGAGCTCAGCTTGTTCGGCTTCTCGAAGAAGGCCTGGGGGGGTCTTTGTCCACAAGCCTCAGGGCTGGGGGCCAACCCGAAGTCTAGGAAAGGGTTGTGGAGGCAGGCAGGTAGATCTCCCAGTCCCCTAAAGCCGGCCCTGCGCCTCCTTAGCTCGGGCTGGGGTAGGAGGTGGGAATCCTCCAGCCAGTTTCTCCGTCATCCCTTGCAGGGGCAGGGAGGGACCCTTTCCCCTTTTCCGTCTTTGCATTCCCTTTGCAGACCACAGACCCACTTCTGAACTAGGAATATGGGGAATACCTCAGCGCTTACAGGGTGCCTCTGACGCTTCCTCCACCAATGCACATTATAACCGCTGAATACCTCATCCCTGTCTGGAAAAAAAAATCCCCTTGCAGCCCCCTGGGGATGGCCGAGACGGCTGGTTCCGGGTTGACAAGCGGTACAGGAAGCCTTCCCAGCTCGGTAGGGCTGGCCAGAGCTTTCCCCCCACCCCTACCCCCCGGGCGTCAGAAGAGTCCAGGCTGTGTCAGGTCTTGCCATTGTTAGAAAGGTTTTCAGCACTGCTTCCCTATCCCAACCAGCTGTCTAGAAGGTACCCACTTAGCTAAGCGCAAACTCCGCCCCACGTGGATGGTGGATTGCCACAAGATGATGGGTTTTTCTAGACAGAGAAAAAGTGTGTAAGTGTTATGATAGGCTAGAAGGCATCATCATTTGAATGAAGTCGCAGAACCTTAAAGCAAATAGTCCTTAAAGGTTTGCCCACATAGACCTTTGAGGTAAGTGGTAGAAATATTATTCCCATTTTATAGATGGGAACTTGATGCTGGAGTAGAATATCCAGTGTCAACATAGGTAGTAAATGTCAAGGCTTAGAACCGGGTTTCCTCTGGTCCGCTACTTGCGTATAGATCTAGTCATTTTCCCTTTTCCCTCTTAGAAACTTCTTTTTGCCTCCAGGATCAAATACAAACTCTGTTTGCCTTTAAAGATTTCACGAGCTGAATCTAACTTTGATTTCTAGCTTTTATTACGTTATTCCGGTTCATATGCTCTATGATCCGACTTTGATTGACTTCCTTATCTCTAGCCTCAACACCTTTGTATAGGCCGCCTTCCGTGCTTGAAATGTACTCTGTCCTCACCTCTGCCTCTGAAAATCCCTATTTTTCTTCAAAACTCAGCTTAAAAACTAACCTCTCCTGAAGATCTTTCCTGATTCTTTACCAATACCACTCCCCAACAGCATCAGTCAATAACCTCCAGTCACTGTCAGTCAACAAGTATTTATTAAGTGCTTATTGCACGGCATTGTACTAGGGGTGTGTGTGTGTGTGTGTGTGTGTGTGTGTGTGTGTGTGTGTGTGTGTGTGTGTGTGTGTGTGTGTGTGTGTGTTTTCAGTCCTGTACAACTTTGCATTGACCCAATTTGGGGTTTCCTTGGCAAAGAAACTGTAGTGCTTTGCCATTTCCTTCTCCAGCTCATTTATATTAATGGCTGCTAAATCTTGTGTGATTCTGATTGTGGCTCCTCAGTATTTGAATTCTTTTTTCCTGGCTGCTGGCAGTATTTTTTCCTTGATCTGGAAGTTCTAGATTTTTGCTTTAATATTGCTGCATTTTCATTTTGAGGTTTCTTTCAGGAAGTGACCAGTGAATTCTTTCAGTTTCTACTTTTCTTTCTGGTTCTAAGATATCTGGAAAATTTTCTTCAGGATTTCTTGAAATGTGATATCTAAGTTCATTTTTTTCTCATGGCTTTCAGGTAGTCCAGTGATTCTTAAATTATTTCTTCTCAATTTGTTTTCCAAGTCAGTTTTTTTCCTATTAAATATTTCACTTTTTTCCTCCAATCTTTTGACTTTGGTTTATTATTTCTTGATGTCTCATGGAGCCAATTCTAATTTTTTAGGATTTATTTTCTTCAGTATAATTTCATATCTCTTCTTCCATACTGTTTTCTTTTTTAAAATTAATTTATTTGTTTACTTTTAGTTTACAAGATTCAGCTCTACATTCCCTTCAGTTTCAAATTTTCTCCCCCTCCCCCTAGCCCCCCTAATGGCAGCATGCAATCAAATATAGGATCTGCAAATACCTTCACATTAAACATTAGTCTAGTTGTAAAGAAAGATTATAACCCAAGGAATGAACAGTGGGAAAGAAGAAACAAAACAAGAAAAAGAAAGAGAGCAGGTAGTTTGCTTCAATCTGCATTCAAGCTCTGTAATTCTATCTCTGGATGTCAGACATCTCTTTCCATCATGAGTCTTTTGTCTTATAACCTTGTCTTATAACCTTGCATTGCTGAGAAGAGCCCAGTCTATCAAAGCTGGTCATCACACATATGTTGTGTCTATAATTGTGTGCAAACTTCTCCTGGTTCTGCTCTTCTCACTCAATATCAGTTTGTATAAGTCTCTCCAGGTTATTATGAAGTCCTTCTGCTCCTCATTTCTTATAGCACAATAGTATTCCATTATATTCATATGCCACAACCTGTTTAGCCATTCCACAATTGATGGGCATCCCCTTGATTTCTAATTCTTTGCCACCACAAAAAGAGCTGCTATAAATATTTTGGTACATATGGGGCTTCTTCCCACTTCTGTGATCTTTTTGGGATACAACCCTAGAAGTGGCATTGCTAGGTCAAAGGGTATGCACTTATTTATAGCCCTTTGGGCATAGTTCCAGATTGCTCTCCAGAATGACTGAATCAGTTCACAAGTCCACCAACAATGCATTAGTGTTCCAGTTTTTCCACATCCTCTCCAGCATTTATCATTTTCCTGTTTTGTCATCTAAGCTAATCTGACAGGTGAGATATGGTACCTCAGAGTTGTTTTGATTTGCATTTCTCTAATCAATAGTGATTTAGAGCATTTTTTCACGTGCTTATAGATATCTTTAATTTCTTCCTCTGAAAACTACCTGTTCATATCCTTTGACCATTTATCAGTTGGGGAATGACTTGTATTCTTATAGATTTGACTCAGTTCTCTGTATATTTTAGAAATGAGGCCTTTATCAGAGACACTGGTTGTAAAAATTCTTTCCCAATTTTCCACTTCTCTCTTAATCTTGGTTACATTGGCTTTGTTTGTACAGAAACTTATCAATTTAATGTAACCAAAATTATCCATTTTGCATTTTATAATGCTTTCTAACTCTTGTTTGGCCATAAAATCTTCCCTTCTCCATAAATCTGACAGGTAAACTATTCCTTGCTTTCCCAGATTGCTGACAGTATCAGCCTTTATAACTAGATCATGTACCCATTTAGAGTTGATTTTGGTATACAGTGTTAGATATTGATCTTTGCCCAGTTTCTGCCATACTATATTCTAGTTTTCCTAGCAGTTTTTGTCAAATAGTGAGTTCTTATCCCCAAAACTGGGATCTTTTGGTTTATCAAACAGTAGATTACTATAGTCATTGACTGCTGAGTCTCCTGTACCCAATCAGTTCCATTGATCTACTCTATTCCTCAGCCAGTACCACATAGTTTTGATAACTGCTGCTTTGTAATCAGATTAAAATCTGGTATGGCTAGGCCATCTTCCCTAGCATTTCTTTTCATTAATTCCCTTGATTTTCTGGACCTTTTGTTCTTCCAAATGAATTTTGTTACTATTTTTTCTAGCTCTACAAAGTAATTTTTTGGTAGATTGATTGGTATGGCACTAAATATATAATTTAATTTAGGCAAAATTGTTATTTTTATTATATTAGCTCAGCCCAGCCACGAGGAACTGATGTTTTTCCGGTTAGTTACATCTGACTTTATTTGTATGAAAAGTGTTTTATAGTTGTGTTCGTATAGGTCCTGGATTTGTTTTGACAGGTAGATTCCCAGATATTTTATAATGTCTACAGTAACTTTAAATGGGATTCTCTTTCTATCTCTTGCTGTTGGATTTCATTAGAAATATATAGGAATGCCAAGGATTTATGTGGGTTTATTTTATATCCTGCAATTTTGCCAAATTTATTTATTATCTCAAGTAGTTTTTTACTTGATTCTCTAGGATTCTCTAAGTATATCATCATATTATCTGCAAAGAATGATAGCTTAGTCTCTTCTTTGCCTAATTTGATTCCTTCAATTTCTTTTTCTTCTCTTGTTGCTACTGCTGACATTTCTAGTACCAAATTGAATAAAAGGGGTGATAGTGGACATCCTTGTTTGACCCCTGATCTTATGGGAAATGCTTCTAGCTTATATCCATTACATATAATACTTGCTGACGGTTTTAGATAGATGCTACTTGTTATTTTAAGGAAGACTCCATTTATTCTTATACTTTCTAGTGTTTTTAATAGGAATGGGTGTTGTGTTTTGTCAGAAGCCTTTTCTGCATCTGTTGAGATAATCATACGGTTTCTGCTAGTTTTGTTGATGTGATCAATTATACTGATAGTTTTCCTGATATTGAAACATCCTTGCATTCCTGGAATAAATTCTATCTGATCAAAGTGTATTATTCTCGTGATAAGTTGCTGTAGTCTTTTTGCTAATATTTTATTTAAAATTTTTGCATCTGTATTCATGAGGAAAATTGGTCTATAATTTTCTTTCTCCATTTTGTCTCTTCCCTATTTAGGTATCAGTACCATATTTGTGTCATAAAAAGAATTTGGTAGGACTCCTTCTTCACCAATTTTCCCAAATAGTTTGTCAAGTATTGGAATCAATTGTTCTTTAAATGTTTGATAGAATTTGCTAGTAAATCCATCTCGTCCTGGAGATTTTTTCCTAGGAAGTTCATTGTTGGCTTGTTCAATTTTGTTTTCTGAGATGGGGTTATTTAAGTGATTTACTTCTTCTTCAGCTAATCTGGGCAACTTATATTTTTGTAAATATTCATCCATTTCACTAACATTGTCAAATTTATGTGCATACAATTGGGGAAAATAATTCCTAATTATCATTTTAATGTCCTTTTCATTGAAGGTAGATTCACCCTTTTCATTTTTGATACTTGTAATTTGGGCTTCTTCTTTCTTTTTTTTAATCATATCGACTAAAGGTCTATCAATTTTATTGGTTTTTTCATAAAACCAGCTCTTGGTTTTATTTATTAATTCAATAGCTTTCTTAATTTCAATTTTATTAATCTCTCCTTTGGTTTTCATTATTTCTAATTTAGTATTTAATTGGGGTTTTTCAATTTGTTCTTTTTCTAGCTTTTTCAGTTGCATGCCCAATTTATTGACTTCCATTTTCTCTATTTTATTCATGTATGTATTCAGGGATATGAAACTTCCCCTAAGAACTGCTCTTGCTGCATCCCACAAGCTTTGGTATGTTGTTTCATTATTGTCGTTCTCTTGAATGAGGTTACTGATTGTTTCTATGATTTCTTGTTTGACCTACTCATTCTTTAGGATTAAATTATTTAATTTCCAGTTAGTTTTTAGTCTATTTTTCCATGGCCCTTTATTGCATATGATTTCTATTGCATCATGATCTGAGAAGGATGCATTTAATATTTCTGCCTTTCTACACTGAATTGTGAAGTTTTTATGCCCTAGTACATGGTCAATTTTTGTGTATGTGCTATGTACCACTGAGAAGAAGATATACTCCTTTTTATTCCCATTCGGTTTTCTCCAAAGATCTATCATATCTAGCCTCTCTAAAATTCTATTTGCCTCCTTAACTTCTTTCTTGTTTATTTTGAGGTTAGATTTATCAAGTTCAGAAAGGGGGAGATTGAAGTCCCCCACTAGTATAGTTTTGCTATCTATTTCTTCCTCTAATTCCCTTAACTTCTACTCTAGGAATTTGGATGCTATACTGGTTGGTGCATATGTGTTAAGTAATGATATTGTCTCATTCTCAATGGTGCCTTTTAGCAGGATATAGTTTCCTTCCTTATCTCTTTTAATTA
>CM053580.1:528557304-528627736 GCA_028627135.1 Pseudochirops cupreus
TCCAGCTAACTGGATAATAAAGACTCCAAGACCGAGGCCCAAGATGGCGATCCGGATCCAGGCCGCTCAACGCGAGAGCACTGGCCTGAAAACAATCGCTAAGTCCCGCTGCTATCTGCAGGCCGAGGGCAGGAAGCTACAAAGCAGAGGCGGGTGCAAAACCTCTGCCTTTCGCTTTTCTGCTCTGGAGGCCTTTCGCCGGACTGCTTATGTCCCCCTTTCGCAATCCCCACTCGCAGCTGCTGCTAATCCGCTCACCTGAGAGGCTCCTCTACGCCTCCAGTCCAGTCGCCCCGGGGCACAGCCGCGGCTTCAGGGCAGGCTGGTTTCGGTTCTCAGTGCTGATAGGGTTCCTCGTAGCCGAGCTGACTTTAGTGGGAAGTATGCGTTTTGGAGTTCTAGGATTGGTTTAGAGTCCTGTTTTATGGGTATTTTGGGGTGGCTATGTGAGAGCTGCAGTATGTTGCTGCTGCTATGCCGCCATCTTGGCTCCGCCCCCCCCCCCGTGAATTCTTTCAATAACTGTTTTACCCTCTGATTCTAGGACCTCAGGACAGTTTTCTTTGACAATCTCTTAGAGGAGATTGTCCAGGCTGTTTTTTCATCATGACTTTCTGGTAGACCAATAATTCTTAGGTTATCTCTCCTGGATCTGTTCTGCAGGTCAGTTGTTTTTCCAGTGAGATATTTTACACTTTCTTCTAATTTTTCAATCTTTATGTTTTGTTTGACTGACTCTTGATGCATCATAGAGTCCTTAGCTTTGATTTGACTGATTCTAATTTTTAGTGAATTATATTCCTCGGTTAGGTTTTGAAGCTTCTTTTTTAGGGAGGTTTTTTCTCCAGTTAGATTTTGAACCTCCTGTCCCAGTTCAGAATTTTTACTTTTTAAATATTTGTTTTCTTCAGTGAGATTTTTTTTCCAATTTGGTCAATGTAGATTTAAATTTATATTCTGCCTCTCTAATTTGGCTTTTGAAATTTGGGCTTGAGACAAATTCATATTTCCTTCTGTGGTCTCAGGTGTGAGTATAGAGTCCATGTTGTCCTCTGAATTTGATTGTTCTTGCTTGCTATAATAGGATTGTATTGTTCTTGATTTCAGTTTCCTTCTTGTTCATTGTAATTGCCCATGTCCTGACTTTTAGAGTGGATTTCTGTTTCTGGGGTACAGAAGGCTCTGACCTATGCTTCTCAGGCTGGGACCTAGGTGCTTAGTT
The DNA here is from genome assembly GCA_028627135.1 of Pseudochirops cupreus. Classification (NCBI taxonomy): domain Eukaryota; kingdom Metazoa; phylum Chordata; class Mammalia; order Diprotodontia; family Pseudocheiridae; genus Pseudochirops; species Pseudochirops cupreus. Next base: position 528,558,527 of record CM053580.1, read on the forward strand.
GTTGACTTTGTGTGCTGTAGCCTCTGGGTGTCTAGACTGAGGCCAAGGCCAGGACTCTTAAGTGTTTCCCCTGGGATACCCTAAGGCTCACGGAGTAACATGTGGGGGAGGGGTGGTCTGGCCACTTCAGGATTCTGCCTCTGTGCCCATGATCTACAGCTCAGGCAGGCTCAGCAGCTGGTGGCCTGCAGCACTGGTGTCTGCAGGTTCCCTCGGTGGTGCTAAGGCACACCTGGGGCTTCTGTTGTTAGCGCTTACTGGTGGAGCTTGTTGGGATGCCTCCCACCCTTCACTTCAGGCTCAACACAGCTTCAGTCACACCCTTCCTCTTGGACTCCCAGCCTGAGGCTGTTTCTACTGTTTCAGGATTTTAGACTGGGTGGAGCATTAATCTCTGGGTTTTCAGAGTCAAGGAGGGGAATTAGAGCAGCTAGGGTTTACTCTGCCATTGTGGCTCCTGGAATTTCAGATAGGTAATTTTTAGACATCCAAGCTGCAGGCTGATATAGCCCCAGGAGAAGCAGCTGAGGCAGGCCTTGTGCTTTCTCTTACCCAGCTCCAACAGATCCTCCATCTGTCAGTGAAGGTCTTCGAATTGCCCTTGAGGTGGGTGAACCCACTGACCGGGGCTTGCTCTCACTCTGCTGTGCTCTGCTTTCAGGTCCTCGCTGGTGCAGCCCCCACGTGCCTCGCACTCCACTTGCCCAGACATATGTGGGTGCTTTCCTTATTCTCTTTTCATATCTTTCTTCCTTAGCTCTTGTCTCTTTTCCTTTTCTTTCATTTACTGCCCCATTTGGTTTTTTAAATAATATTTTTTAGCTCCTTCTTTAGCTCTTGCAGGTCACACGGCTAGTAACTGTTAAATGTCTGCGACCGGATTTGAATTCAGGTCCTCCTGGCTCCAGGGCCCGTGCTCTATTCACTGTGCCACCTAGCCACCCCATCTTCTAGGAATTCTTGTTGGATTTGTGTCCAAGCTACATTTATCTTTGAGGCTTTGCTTTGTAGATTTTTTTTGGGTCACTGTCTTCTCCTGTATTTGTGTCTTGAGCTTCCCTGTTGCCATGACAATTTTTATGGTATTTTTTATTTTTTTTTTTGTTTGCTCATTTTGGAGGCCTACTTCTTGACTTTGGAATTTATGTTAGTGCCAGGTTCTGCAATTCTAGGGGGGTAGGGGTGGGGAATAGGGAATACCTGGCTTGAGTTTCTGATCTCTTAAATTTTTCTGCTGCTTTCACAGCTCTGGTTGAAGGTCTATAAACTTTCAGTGCCCCTCCAGTTGTGTGATCTGGTTTGAGGTCTGTTCACTACTCTCTTGGTCGTGAGTTCTGTAAGTTCTTGCCCCAGGTTTGGGTATATCAGTTTGTTTCTAGTTGGGAGTTTCATTCATCAAATTGCTTCATGACTTAGACAATATTGGCCCACTGGGAAGCTCTGCAAGTTCAAATTGACTGAACTGCAGGCTCCCCTTTGGTCCAGGATGCTGTGCTCTGCTCCTGGGATGAGAGCCACACAGTCACCATTTGCTTTTTGAAACTTCTTCAGTATTCAGTACATAGTTGGAACTGTTGCTCAAGATTGCTCCTCTCCTTTTCTGATCCAGCACTGGGTAGTGGGTGACAGAGCTGCCAAATGGCACTCATTCCAAGACTTTCTCAAGGATTTCTTTCTGGTACCTTGTCTCGATTCCTCAGCCCTGGAATGATTCTATCGGTCCCTGTCTCCTGTGTCTGAAAACTTCTCTGTCTCCTTAAGCCTTGGGCTGGAAAATGACTTACTGTGACTTCTTCTTGACTTCCCAATCAGTATTCAGTCTAGTGCATTCTCTAGATTTTTGTTGAGAAAGTGTGGAAGGAGAGTTAGACTCTAAGGCTTCTCCTCTGCCATCTTCACTCTGCCCCCCTCAATTTTTTGTGTATGAAATGAGGCAAGTTTCACAGGTGAAAGGGCAAGAGGAGGAGGTTCTGTGGGAGGCTTGAATGGCTGCTGTAAGTGGGACAGAGAACCAATTAGGAAGGACAAATGTTGTTTGGCAGCTAGGTAGTCCAGTGGTTAGAGTGCTGGACTTGGAGTCAGTAAGACCTAAGTTCAAACCCTGTCTCAAACTGATCCCAGGAAAATTACTTATTTACTCCTGTTTCCTTATCTGTTAAGTGGAGATAGTAATAACATCAATCTTCCAGGGTAATTGTGAGAAAAAAAGGAGGCATTTGTAAAATGCTTTGCTGGCAATGAGTTGTTACAGTTATTAAAATGAAGGCTTGGTTGAGACTTAAGTAATAGATATTTGTAATAGTCCTAGTCAGCATAGTTCTGTGATGTCTTTTAGCTTCATTCAGCAACAGATGAATGGGAGTGAAGGAAGCAAATGTAATCAGACTCTCATATCTTTTAAATTCAACAACATTAAGCATTCTATATGCTAGATATTAAGAATATGAAGAGGTGTGGCTAGGTGGTGCAGTGAATAGAGCACCAGCCCTGGAGTCAGGAAGACCTGAGTTCAAATCCGGCCTCAGATACTTAACACAAAACTAGCCATGTGACCTTGGGCAAGTCACTTAACCCCAACTGCCCTTCCCTCCCCCATCCAAAAAAGAAAAAAAAGAATATGAAGAGAAGACAAAAGATCCTTGCCTTCAAGATTCTTACATTCTACATCCTTACACATTTGCAATGTGTAAATACATAATACAGATTCAACATAATTTCAAGATGGAGAGAGGGTGGGGAGGAGTCAGGAAAGGCTTCCCGTAGGAAGTGACACCTGAGTTGATCCATAAAGGAGGCTAAAAGTTCAGAGGGAGTGCATTCCAGCTATGGGAGACACTTCATTGTTTTCTAGTTGGCCTCAACCAATCAACAAAGCCTTGTTGGGGGAGGAGAGGGAGAGGTGGGGGGGAATAATGCAAAGCTCTGAACAGCAGCAACAAATATATATGTATATACACACATGCATATATATGTATTATATATAACTTTAAAATCATTTTCATTTTTTTTATTATGAACTAGAAATTATCAGCAAACATAAAAATTTTGATATACAAAGAAGGCCAGGAAAATAGAATTGTACATAAAACAATGACTCCAATACAAATAACTCGTTTTTTAAAATATGTGCATATATATATATATATATATATATATATACACATACATACATATATATATGTATTACACAAATATATATTATATATAAAATTCGATATGGTAGCACCAACATTTATCTGTCTTAAGTTCTAGCTATTATTATTTCCAGTTCTTTGCTATAACAAAAAGTTGCTATAACCATTTTTATGCATATGGATTCCTTTCCTTTCTTTGGGTAGAAGCCTAGTAGTGGTATTTCTGGGTCAAAATCTATGCAAAATTCAGTTATAAGATGCTTTCCAGCATGCTTGAACCAGTTCACAGCTCCATTAACAGTCTTATCAGTGTTTCTGTTTTTCCCCTAGTCGTTCTACTGATGATCATCTTCCATTTTTATCATCTTTGCCAATCTAATAAATATGAGGTGGAACCTAAGTGTTTTTAAAATTTGAATTTCTCTAATTTGTAGCATTCTAAAACTATAGTTGTTGGTAGCTTGGATGTCTTCCTTAGGAAACTGTTTATATCCTATTGGGAATAGGGTAGTGAACAGACCTTTTGTTCTTATATATTTGAGTAAGTACCTTAGTGATTTCATATCTTGGATAGGAAATCTTATCAGATAAATTCACTGTAAGGATTTTTTTTTTACTGACATAAACCCAATTTTTCAGAAACTACTGATAGTCATTAAATATCATATATTTGGCCAGAGTCAGAATTAATCAAACAGACTGCTTTGCCTTACTTTAAAAATGCCTTTTCCTGGGGGTGGTTAGGTGGTGCAGTGAATAGAGAGCACTGGTTCTGGAGTCAAGAGGAGCTGAGTTCAAATCCAGCCTCAGACACGTAACACAAAACTAGCCATGTGACCTTGGGCAAGTCACTTAACCCCAATTGCCCTACCTTTCCCTCTCCAAAAAGGGGGGAAAATGCCTTTTCCTATGTCAGCAACTCCAGAGCATCCTGAGATCATAAATTCCAAATGGACCCAGCTTTGTCTTTGCTCTCTGAGTGAGCTTGGAGAATATCCCTCCTTATGTCAACAAAGCAGACTAGGCTTACTCTATGGCCCTTAAGGTTGAGACCCTTAACTCGAGGCATTAACTTGAGTAATGGGACTTTTCCTTATCTTAATATTTTTTTGGATATCATACTATGTTATGGAATGTTAATGATAAAGAAAACACATATATCCTGGATCATAATTTCAATGGACGCTTTGTCAGCTCTCTTGTTTTATTGTATTTACCATCTATTCAATTAAGAAAATTCCTTTCTCATACAATGATTAAACATTTATGGGGATCATAAATTTGTGTGACACAGCCATCCTGAATTGAGATGGTTCAAAAATGTATTTAAGCTTTTTCATTTCTTTGTTCAGTAGTCAGCCTTACTCAATCTGGCTCCTTGTACAAGTCTGCTGATTTTAAGGGAATAAATGCTGTAACTGTTTGTTTGTCTCCTTTAACCAAACTTTTAAAAGGTTGACATTACTTTGTGATTTTCCCATTAGTTTTTGTCAAATAGTGAGTCCTTACTCACATAGTAGGTGTCCTCGTGGTCCAGTGTCAGGAATACTGGAGTTCTAATGTTGCTTCAGCCACTCATTAGCTGTGTGACCCTGGACAAGTCACTTAACCTTTCTCAGACTGTTTCCTCATTTGTAAAATGGAGATAATCATCACACCTACCTCATGGAATTGTTTCGAGGATAAAACGAGATATTTGTGAAGTGCTTTGCAAACCTTAAAGTGCCATATAGATGATAGCTACTATTAGTGAACACTTTGCACTGTGTTCAGTTGCTTCATTTATCTTTTAATGAGTGGGGTTTTTTCATTCATTTAGTTGTTGTACTAAAATAGTATCTGCCCTCTAGTAACTAAAGTTGTGGTTGAACGGTTAATATCCTAGTGTGACTTCAGTGAACTACTCATATGATGTTTTGTCATTAACTTGTGTTTCATAATAGGCCATTGGTATGGGGTCACTCAGACTTTCCTCTCAACAATAGAAATATTCTTTAGCTCAGAATTGGCTCAGGTTTCTCAAAGTGCAAAGGGACAGAGAAACAGGCAGGGAACTTTTCCCTCTTCAGGAAGGTAGGCTTCTGATGATGTCAAATCTGGAATAGCCAGAGAAATCACAATAACTAGGAAAGAGCACACTGACTGTCTGGGTGAACATTGAGGACAGGAGTGGCATGCCCACCAGCCCTACGGACCAGCAACATCTAACAGCCCTAAGATAAAATGTAATAGCAAGAAAAAACATTCACTGATCCACACAGGCACACACATTTAGCCTCTGTAATAGTCATTTTATTGAAATGCAGCAACAAAAAAAAAATCTTTCTTTGGAAAGAAAGTTCTCTTCTTTATCCCAGTTTCTCCTTAAGATCAGTATTGGGAGTGATAACAATTGCAGGAGTGGAAAGCTACTCTTTAGAAATGCTTGTTCTTCATCCACACTGGCATATTCACATCAGTTGGTGTTGAGCTTTGGTCTCCTGGACCAAAAGCTCTTTCAGGTTTTTCATAAACCTGTGCCCACACCCTAGATTAATCCCTACCTGCTAGCACAACTTTTGGGGGAGCAGGGTTGATGGCTTCTTGCATATTCCTAGCCCCAAGGAAGACAAACCTACCAGTACCAGATTCCCAGAGACTCCCTAAGGAGCTTATCTAGGGAAATGGGAGGGAAGAAGTTAGAACAGGGAGCTCCCACTGTCTCTAAGACATTCCCAATATGAGAGGTGCTGGGCAATAGAAAGTGATAGGGTCTAGGACACAGTTCGACGGGGCAGACTTGTCTTATACAGAGATTTGCCTGTGGCCTCAATATAAGTGATGCTCATGTCCTTGGAGGTGATCTCCACATAGGCAAAGCCACCTAGGGAGTCTCGGGCTGCATAGTGAAAACGCAGATAACCATCAGGGACTTTACGTTGATGTTTCTTGGAGGGGTCCATGAAGTTCCCTGCCCCGCTCAACACATAACCCACGCCATCCTGGTCCTTGAGGTACTGGAGAAGAGGACATGTATTAATATAACAATCATGCAAACAAGTTTCCATCCCCAAACCCTAAACTTTTCATTTCCTCTGTCTAGACAGAGGCTAGGCTAGGCACCTAGTCTTTTTTACAGAGAGCAAGACTGCTCCGAATCCCAGAGGCCCTGCTGCTGGCCTTTTTGCAGAGCTAAGCCATATTTATATTCCTGATGAGGGCTTAGACTGAAACAAATCAATTTCCATTCCCCAAGTATACATTGAGGGACCATAGCAGGAGACCCAGAAGCATGGAGCTAGGTTGCTAGCCTGAAAATACACATTTTCTACAAGTTAACCACAAGGACCCACTTGCAGATAATACTAACAGTTGATGTGATTCATTGTTCCAAAGTGCATTCGATTCATTACATTATTTGATCCTGGCCACTTTGTGAGGTAAGAGATGTGTGTCTCTTTTTTTTTTTTTGTCTCCTTTTTACAAGTGAAGAGACAGGCTTAAAAAGGGAAATTTACATGAGGAGTAAAGTGTGGCTTGTAGTTACAGAATGATAGTTTGAGGCCAGGCTTTCTGATTCCAAGTCCAGTGTTTTTGATCCTCCTCTAGTTGAAAGGTGACTGAGTCATTTTCCTGGATTCCTTCTCACCCCCAGCTTCATATACTTCCTTCCCCTCCTCTCCTCACCTGCAAGTTGTGGTCATGGCCACATAGGTAAGCTGTGACTTTGTACTTGACCAGCAGAGGCTGTAAGTGCTTTACAAGGCAATGGGTAGGTCCGTGCTCTGCTATTGACCACACAGGGTAGTGGCCAGCTACCAGTAGGTAGTCCTCTTTGGCATTGGCTAGCTGTTTCTTTAGCCAGGACAGCTGGCTTCGTGCCAGTTTCAAATCCTTGGGTCTCTCAGGCTGTTGGCTCATGAAGTCATCTGAATTCCCACACAGTGTCACAGTGTCCAGCATAAAAATGGCTACACTTACATTAGTTTTGGGGATTTTGAATCTGAGGCGGTAATAAGGGCTGGGGAAATTCCTGCAAAGAGGAAGTAATTCTCAAATGAGCACAATCTAGGAACACATGATGCAATTTAGCATGAGCAAGGCAGGGGCTGTAGATTGTCCATTCTCTAGGGGACACACACACACACACACACACACACACACACACACACACACACACACAGTAGGACCCTGTCCAGTGAGAGTTGGGGCCAGAATTTATTACTGGCTAGTATGACCCTCAAACTAGTCAGTGCAGATTCCCTCTAAAACTTTCAAACTTTAAGTAGCTGCAGGAACTGGCGGGTGATTCAGTGGAGAATGAAGGGGGGAAAAGATGGACTTCTTGGCTGAGTTTAATCCTATGGGACACAGTTCTGGGCAACAATGGATAATCATGACTTGGTGAAGAATCCAGCTTTCTAATTAAAAGGAACCTAGATAAAAGCTTTTCAGTTTCATGTAATTGAAATTATTTTACTTTTATAATTGCCCCTGGCTTTTGCTTTGATAAAAATTAATTCCCACCTATAGCTGAGAAAAGTATATTATCAACTTCTCGTCTACTTTTTTTAATAGTGTGATCTTGGCTATTCAGGTCACCCATCCATTTTGAATTTATTATGGAATATGGTGTACAAAGTTGGTCTAAACCAGGAGTGGGGAACCTGTGGCCACATGTGGCCCTCTAGGTCCTCAATTTGGCCCTTTGACCGAACCTAAACTTCACAGAACAAATCCCATTAATAAAAGGATTTGTTCTGTAAAACTTGGACTCAGTCAAAAGGTAGAACCCAAGGATCTAGAAGGCCAAATGTGACCTTGAGGCTGCAGGTTCCCCACTCCAGTTTAAACTTAATTTCTATCAGACAATTTTCTGATTTTTGTCAAATCAGTTCTTTTCTAGGTACTTTATGTTTTGTTATTTATTGAACAAATTATTTCTAATTCTTCCTTGTCTATTGTTCCCTTCACCTGTTTTTCTATTTTTAATTGTTACCAGGTGCTTTTGAAGATTGCTGCTTTATTATTGAAGTCTATAAGTGTTATTCACCCTTCATTTCTACCTCTGTTTGTTTTTTTCCTCGTTAGTCTATGTCTTATTATTTTGCCTAGCTCTGTAAAGTATTGGTAGTTTGACTGCTATAAGGCTAAAATCTATAAATTAACTTTGATATTATTATTATTATGTTGACACAGCCCATTCACGAGTATTGAATATTCTTTTAACTATTTAAGTTGTTCTATTATTGCCTCTTAGATTTTATTATGATCATATAAAAATGTGTTGATTTTTGTGAGTTTATACCGTAGCTTGCAACTTTACTTGAAGCCTTGGATATGGGATCAAAATATTAAAGATCGTATCATTAAAAAATTAGAAGGGAAGTAGAACATAAACCTTTCGCAGTTAGTGTAGGAGGTAAATTCTTAACCAAAAAAGGATAGAGATGATTACAAAAGAGAGATTATTCCTATTACATGAAATTAATTTTTTTCATGAACAAATTAATGAAACTCAGAGATAATAAGGAAAACAATTAACTTGGAAAAATCTGTCTCAAATATCTTTGATAAGGGTTTGATATGAAAGATATCTAAACAATTCACAGAAATACATAAGACAAAAAAAATTTCCTAATGGATATGTGAGGTCAAAGGATATGAACAAACAATTCACAAAAAAAGGTAAATTATTAACAGCCATATGAAAGAATGCTCCAGATCACTAATAATAAAAGAAGGGATTTGGACTAGACCTGCAATTTCATTGCTATAGAGAACTTATCCAGGGTAAGAAAACTCCCTTTACCAGTATAAGTTAGCACCTTCTCATCTTGGAGAATGGTCTAGAACACTGAATGGTTGCATAACTTGCCAGGAGTCATAGCCAATATGTGTCAGAGATGGGATATAAACCTAGGCCTTCCTACCATGCAAAACTTCCATCTCTAAGAGAGCTGTCAATCAAAACAATCCTGAGGTTTCACCTCACACCCAGCAAACTGGGAAAGATGCCAAAAGAAGGGAATAGCCAATGTTTGGAAGGGTTGTAGAAAGATAAGCATATTAATGCAGTGTTAGTGAAGCTGTGAATTGGTCCAGCCATTCTAGAAAGCAATTTGGAATTTTTTTGAAGAGTGCCTAATATGTTAATAGCCTCTGACCCAGAGATTTCTCTGTTAGGCATATACCCCCCAAAAGATCAATGATAGAAAGTTTTCATATACACCTAAATGGGGCAGCTAGATGGCATAATGGAGATAGAGTACCAAGTCCTGGAGTCAGAAAGACTCATTCCTGTGTTCAAATCTGGCCTCAGACACTTACTAGCTATGTGATCCTGGGCAAGTCACTTGACCCTATTTGTATCAGTTTCCCCACCTGTAAAATGATCTAGTGAAGGAAATGGCAAGCTACTGCAGCATCTCTGCAGAGGAAACTCCAGATAGATTGCTGAGAGGTGGATATGACTGAAACCGACTGAACAAACAACAAATGCATCTAAATATTTCTAGCACCACTTTTTGTGAACTGCTAGAGGCAAAGTAGATGCCCATCAACTGGAAAGTGGCTAATCAAATCTCGATTCTGCCACATACATCCTGTGTGACCTTGGGCCAGTCACTTACCTTCTCTAGGCCTCAGTTTCTTCATCAGTAAAAAAAGGAGCTAGATTTGATGGCCTAAGGTCCCAGCTCTAGATATATGATCCTATGAAACTAATGTGCGTGAGTGTAATGGAACAGTATTGTGCTGTTAAGACCTGATGAATTCAGAGATGCCCAGACAGACTTCTGAAAACTGATGATGCTAAGTGAAGCAAATGTAACAAGGAAGACAGTAGACATGGTGACTAAAACAATGTGAATGGAAGGAGTCACAACAAAACAATCAAAGCTAAATGTTGTAAATTATAACGACCAAGCTCTGGCCCCAAAGAACTTCCTCTCTGCTCTTTGCAGAAGTGGGGGGATATGGGTGTGGAACACTGCATATGGTGTCAGATTTCTTTACATGTAGTGATTGGTTGTGCTGAACATTTCTTCCTTTTTAATCCTTATAAGGAATGGCTCTCTGAGAGTGTGTGGAGGAAGGAATTTAGTGAGAAATGTAGATGATGACAATACAATTAATTGGGGGCGAAAGGAACCTAGAAGTTTATGAAGCCTAACTATTGCCCCTCACTCCCTCTTGATTTACTAATTATAGATTAACTAAAAGTGCATGAGATGGAAGTTTCCCCATTCCATCCCAAACTGTAGAGTTCCTAGGAAGGCTCACTACTCACCAGCGTTTAGAGACTTTGGAGTAAGCGATCTGAGCTGAAACATTCCCCAGGTGGTCATGGTTTCCAGCTAGCACATACCAGGGAATATTTTGAAGGGAGGGGGCTGTGAAAACTTCCTCAAAGGTTTCCTGTGGGGAGAAAAGGAGCATGGAAACAGATTAAACTGTAGGAACAGGGAATGGGCATTATTTGTAAGATGCTTTGTGTCTCATAGCAGCAAAGTTCTGGTATGAGTTCATCTTTATGCAGAACAGTCCAAAGTGATATATGCAACTAAGTTGGACACAAACTCCTGCATTGTTGGGCCTTAGTCATTGTCTCCTGGAAAGGGGAACAGGGTGCATACAGTGTCCAGACACCCATACCAGTGTTCAGCTGAATCCCCCTAAGGTAGCCAACTGGCTTGCCATTTCCTTCTCCAGCTCATTTTACAGATGGGGAACTGATTTAGCAACTGATCAATATTTACTCAGCTAGGAGTATCCTCTAACACTCTAGCAGCATCTCTTCTTTTTCTAATCTGCTTCCAGCAAGGGCACAAGAATTAGATGGATTCTTCTCCCCCACTCCCAACTGCAGGGGAGATCTTTGAACAGAGCTGGAAAACTACTTCATAGTGATATTGTAGAAGGAATTCCTGAGTGGCTTGGAATAGATGACTTCATAAGTCTCTTTCAGCCTTTGAGGTTCTGCAGACCTCTCTAGTCGAGGAGCTAGTCATTGGGCTTTAGAGCAAAAAAGCCTAAGTGATGATAAATTTTGGCCCCTTGAGTTGACAGATGAAGAAACAGGCTCAGAAGGGGTAAGTGACTTGCTCAGGTCACAGAGAATAATTTGCAGTTGAGGTTCAAGCCCAAGTTCCTTGACTCTGAGATGCTGTTTTGGGGGCAGGTAAAAGAATTCAAGCAGAGGGCTTAGAAAGAAAGCCTTGAATAAAGAGCCTCCCGAGTAAGGGACTATGAGAAATCACCATAGAGGAAGGAGCACCTGGAATCTTTTATCCTCAGCGTCTTGAACTCCAGTGAAGTAAAAGTTATCTCCAAGGGATAGGATGAAGTTGGCTCCCAGAGTTTCCACAGTCCTCCCGATTTCCTTTGCATTTGCCATCTCTCGGGCTGTGTAGAAGGGGGCATTAGGGACCCCTCCCCAGTCTCCCACAGCCACAAAGCGCAAGGTGGGAACCGAATTGTCTGTCACTGAGAGAGTTAAGGCCCCTTGCAGGAAGAGGGCTAGTAGTACCGTTGTCTCCATCTGCAGGCATGAGAGGCATAGAGCTCAGAAGGAAAGAAGAGACATTAAAAGGGGTCTCATTCTCTAACCCTCCTGCACAGCTTAAATATGTCAGCCTTATCTGGAATCTATTTTCAACCCCTACTCCATCTGTATGTCTGTGTGATCTGTGTCAGGGTAAAGAACTCACTGTGAGAGGCTCTGAAAAGGGGCTAGCTGGGAGGTCAGAAAGGGCAAAGGTAAGAGGAAAAGATGATAAAGGAGGTGCAGATGAGCTGGTATGGAAGAGAGGTAACTGGAAACCAGAGAGGACAGCCTCCTCTTTTATTGTGTGAGCTCTCCAGGTGCTTTGTACATGCATGCACATGATCACGTACACACATTTTCTTTCTGCTTCTGGAAAAGCTAGTGGGTAGGGAGAACCCAGTGCTGACCTAGTTCCCAAGTCACTAGAATTAAAGATAGTGGGGAGGGGTTAGCTTGGGAGATAAGTTGAAGTTCATCTGGGATGACCAATTAGCTCTAGAAGTTTCTTTCTCTAATCTTCCCCTTCTCTAGCCCCCAGCATGGGGAGAAAGCAAATGAAAATAGTAGGGGCTCTATGTTTGACCCACAGCCCTGTCTTGATGCCAAAAGTTTTTTTGACTTTAAAAAGAGAGCTTTACCTGGATGTTCTTGCCCTGGTATAGCAGCAGGAAACAAGAAAATCAGAGTATTGGCAGTGAAACAAGAAAATCAAAGTATTGGCAGTATAGAGAAGACACTCACTCTGGGTGATCCTTCAATCAGCCTGGCCCCTTGAGCCTAGGGTAGGCAAGTTGCAGGTGGCTTCAGAACTCCAGCTCCCTATGGTTTTATTCTGTGGGAAGGAGGAAGCAGGAGCCAGGGAGGGACTTAGATCAGGGCTGGCTAGTGAGTTGATCATAGTGAGGCTGATGAAGTCTCTCCACTGAGTGACCCAGGATCACCTCCCTTTGGATCATGTGAGTCTCCATGGGCCTGGGCTGTCATACTTCCCCATAGAGACAGAGCAGTAGTCCAGGCTGGGGGTGGAGAGGACCTGCCAGTTCCCAAATCAGCACGTCAGCATTTCTTTACTCTTATCTCAGCCTGCTGCCTGATTCCTCAGCATCCCAGTTTTATGCAACTGAGAGGCCTTTTATCCACAAAAGATGGAGCAAGGACTCAGTGAAAAGGACAGACCACTCTGGGAAAGTTATAGACTTGTTTCCTGGACTTGTAATTCTAACCCTCTATCCCTGCCCTTCCCCTCATCCCAGTTATCTTCTGTAGAAGGAAAATTGTACCCATAGAAAACCCAAGCCTACTTGTTACCAGCTCTCCAACCCCAGTCTCACAATATTACATTCCAGTTTCCAATTTTGTCTCTTTCTCCATATTTCAGGCCTTCTGTGGACTTCTGTTTCACTCTCTGGCTGCAGGAGCATCCCAAAGATTGAAGGAAGAGGTATAATGATTTTAGGAGACACCAAGAGATAGTGGCTATAGCTTGGCTTCTCCTCCTGGGGAAGTCAGAATTATGGGCAGTGTATCCTATTTAAAGAGGTGAGGAGGCTAAACAATCTAGTCCTTCCCTGATGAGAATTTGGGAATTTTTGGAACTGAAATAAAGTAACTAGAATTTCTCCCTCTTGGCTAGGCCCAGTATAACCCCCAGGGGCAGTCTAGCTCATCAGCCAGATTCATAGGGTCCCGCCAGGGAACCAGTGTTCCAGGTTTCTGATGATAATAATAATAGCTAACATTTTAATAGGCACTGTGCTAAGCTCTGCAATTATTTCATTGTTCCTCACAACCCTGGGAGGTAGGGATTATTATTTTCTTCATTTTATAGGTGAAGAAACTGAGGCCGACTTTCCCAGAGTCACACAGCTGGTAAGTATCTTGGGTAAGATTTGAACTCAGGTTTGTCCTAAGTCCCAGCCCTCTGTCTGCTTCATCACCTAGCTGCCCTAGAGAACCAGAACTAAAGATGGTATGGAGGGGTTAGTTTAGGGATGGGTTGAAGTTCACCTAAGGTACCTAATTAACTATAGGAATTTATTTCTCACACCTTCCCTTTCTCCATGGGGAGCAAAGGAAGATGACAAAAAAAAATCACCCAGTATAAGGGATTATTTATGTCACTTCCAGTACAGTTTGGAGACTTTTATGAGTTTAAAAAAATGCAGCTCTTGTCCCATTTTGGGGCCTGTCGGTACTGTTCCCTTCCCTTCCCCTGTTTCCAAATCTTTCTCCTCAGTACAAAACTTCACCCAGTTCTCCCAGTGTTCAGGATTTGTGAAAAGTCATACCTATGGCCTCTTCCCTGTAGATCTCGGTAAAGAGGGAGGTGGTGCCTGGAATGCGCTTGGCTTTCCAGGGCACAGGTCTGTGAGACTCATCTACAAAAGTCTTGAGCCAAGGGTGCTAGAAGTGGGGCCCACCTGCGTCCTTGAAGAAAGCTGTTGCCCAAAGCCTACAACTTGTTGAAAGTCAGCTCCAGTTTGAGACATGTGTCCCCAGATGTAGCAGCGAAGAGCAGGTTTTTACTTTCTGAACCGGAGGAAAGGTTAAAAAACAAGGTACTCACCGAGATCTGTGGGAGGAGGGGTGGAGCTAAAGGAAGTTAGTAGCCCAGGCATGAAGGAGTGTAGGGCTGGGTCTGGCGGAAGTTAAGGGCCTTTTTATGCAAAAAAAAAAAAAAAGCCCACTGCCCTTCCCTCCTTCGCGAAGAAAACATTGACTCCAAAAACTGCTGAGCATGGAAAATAAAATAAAGCCAGGAGGGTCCTTCCAAACCCTACACTATTTCTTATATTGCCCAAGGGGAGAGGATTAGGATGTCAAAGGAAGATCGAAAAACAGCCTGGGTGGATTCCCGATCACTGCTCCCATCCCCTTACATCCATTCGTGGTGACCCTATGTACCCAGGCTTTTAATTATAGTTGTAATAAGGCAGGAAGTGCAGGCAAGATGAGGATCTTTTTGGGACAATCTCCATGTTAATTCTGTTCACTCTTTGCTCCGACAGTAGTTTAATGTTGCAATTTTAAAGAATCTTAGCAGGAAATCAAATGCAAATTTCTCCTTTTAAATCAGAGCAGAAGCCCAGCCAAATAATGCAATGGTATCCCAGGCAGAGCTGGGATTAGAACTCAGGTCTTTGGACTCCTTACCTGGTCCATTGCACTCTCCTTTAAGCCTTTTCTTGGCCCTCAATTATTGCTGAGTTATGTTGTTTTTACCCCAGCCCTATCCTCACTGGAATAATATAGGCTAAAAGTAGAATCCACAAGACAAGGTGATTGACTTTGAAAGTGAAGCCAGAATGACTCCAGAGTTCTAGTTCTCTAGGGCATCTTCTCTCCTAAACCACCACTCCCATAGGTCACCGTCTATTCCTGTTAGAAAGCTCTTTGAGGGCAGGAACTCTATTCCTTTTGAATTTGTTTTCTCAGCTTTTAGTACTGAGTTGTCAGTCGGCTGAATTCTTTTTCATTTGAGATGGATGATGGCTTAGAGAAGGGAGAGTTCTGAAACAGGAAGGCTAATGTAGGCAAGAGCTGGTATGGGCCTGAATTAGGACACAGGCTGGCTGAGTGAATAAAAAAACTGATGAGAAATGTTTTAAAAGTAGAATCCACAAAACAAGGTGATTGATTTGGTATGAGGAATGAGGGAAAGTGAGACCAGGATGACTCCAAAATTGTGAATTTGGGTGACTGAAAGGGTGGTGCCTTCAACAGAAAATAATTTGAAGACTTAGAAATTTGAGTTTAGGAGGGAAGAAAATTAGTATTGTTTTAGACATGTTGAGTTTGAAATGCTATATGGGTGGAGATTTTTCAGGAGGTGGTTGATGATCATAGACTAGAGCTCAGGGGGGAGATGAGGTTTGGACATATAGATTTGGGAGTCATCTATCCATCAATCCATAATAATTTATTTTACCTACTATACAAAAAGAGACAAAAGATGGTTCCTTCCCTCAAGGAGCTTACAATCTAATGGGAGATACAACATACAAACAAATATATAAAAAGCAAGATGTATATAAGAAAAATAAGAGATAACAGAGAAAGCACTGGAATTAAGAAGAGTTGGAGAAGGTTTATTGTAGAAGGTAGAATTTTAGTTGTGACTTAAAGGAAGCCAAGGAGGTCAGTAATCAGAACAGAGGAGTGGAAGCATTCCAGGCATAGAGTACAGAAAGAGAATGTTCAGAGCCTAAAGAAATATTTTGTTTGTTGAATGACTAGGAGGCTCGTGTCACTGGATCAGAGTACATGTCCAGGAGTAAGGTATAAGAAGGCTGGAAAGATAGATGGGGGCTAGGTTATGAAGGGCTTTGAATGCCAAATAGAGCATTTTATATTTGATCCTGCAGGTTATAGGGAACCACCATAGTTTGTTGAATGCAAAGATGACATGATCAGACCCTTGATTTAAGAAAATCACGTTCATGGCTGAATGGAGGATGGACTGGAGTAGGAAGAGACTTGAGGCAGGTAGACCCACCAGCAGACTGATGCTATCGTCAAGGTTGAGGTAATGAGAGCCTGCACTAGAGTGGTGGCTGTGTCAGAGTAGAGAAGGGGGCATATCTGAGAGGAAGTATAAAGATGAAATCAAAATAGGCCTTGGCAACAGAAGAATCCAGGATAACTTCTAGGTTGTAGGGACTGGGAGGAGAGTGTTGCCCCCTACAGTAATACGGAAAGTAGGAGAGGAGAGGGTTTAGGCATAAAGCTAATGAGTTCCATTTTGCATATATTGAGTTTAAGATGTCTACTAGACATCCAGTTCAAGATATCTGAAAGGCAGTTGGAGATTGGAGAAGACTGGAGGTCAGCAGAGAGTTTAGGGTAGGGCAGGTAGATTTGAGAATCATCAGCATAAAGATGGTAATTAAATCCATGAGAGATGATGAGATCATCAAGTAGTATACAATGACAAGAGAAGAGGAGCCAGTTTAGAACCCTGAAGGACACTTGTGGTTAGAGGGCTTGATCTGGACGAGGATCCAGCAAAGGAGACAGAGAGGGAGTGGTCACATATGTAAGAGGAGAGCCAAGAGAGAGGGGATATACTGAAAACCTAGAGAGAAGATAGCATCAAGGAGGAGGGAGTGTCAAAGGTTTCTGGAGAATGAGGGTTTTTAAAAGTCCTTTGGATTTGGCAACTAAGAGATCATTAGTAATTTTGGAGAGAGTAATTCTGTTGAAGTGATAATGTAGGAAGGGGTTAAGAAGAGAGAGGAGAGAAAGTGGAGGTACCTATCATTGAGGTGGGCGTTCTGGCCACCCAAAACTGTTGGGGTTTCATGATGTGTTGTGGTGGAACTATTTCAAAGACTTCAGAGTCAGACCCTCTCTAATCCAAATATAGGCATTTATTCAGATTAACACCTCTCATGAAGCAGGCTAAGTTCCAAGAAGAACCAACAACTTAAGAAAAAGCAAGATGGAATTTTATAGGGTAAAGATACAATTACATAACAGAAATCATGACTATTAAAAAGGCAGAAGGAGTTTGTTAAAGGAGTAGATAATGGAGGAGGGGTCCCATCTATGGTTTGGTGGTTAAACATTCTAATCATTCTGCCCTCCAAATGGCTAGCTATTGTGGTCCTGTCTTTTAAGACAGAGAGTTAGGTATTGTGGTCCTGACTTGGGCTAGATGGATGGTGTGATTGTGATGACCTGTTTCTGTGGGAATGGGTCTGGGGGCAGTGACTAGATAGAGGCAGTAGCTGGGTTCCCATCACATGGACCACCTGCTGTTTCTGTGGGAACTAAGAGTTTAGGGACATGCCTGTTGTTCTAGTGAGCAGTGAGGCATATATGAAGAAGTTAGGACATTGGGAAAGGAGAGAGGACTTTAGTTACAAAGGGCAGAAGAAATATAGGATAGTAGTGGGGATGGAAGAATCAAGTGAGACTTTTTCAGGATTTGGGGGGAGGGAATATATGGGGTATGTTTGTAGCAGTAGGAAATGAGCTTGTAAGCAGAGAATAAAGATAAGTGCTAGAGTAGGGGTGACGGGGTGGGAGTGGGGGTGGCACTCTGCTGGAGGAGATAGGATGGAATGGGATTGCTGGAACAAGTAGAGGGGTTAGCTTTGGCCACTTCATCATGTGAAATATGGGTGAAGGAGGAGAAGTGGCAGAAGTGATAGGAGATGAGGAAGAATGGACAAGAGGGAACTCATAGTGAATGACCTCTTTTTTTTTCTGTAAAATGAGGCAAGGCTTTTAGCTGAGGAAGTGGGAAGAGAGAGAGCCATGGGAGATCTGAGGAAGAACAAAAAGATTTAGAAGAGCCACTGTGGAAATTGGGATAGTTCTTGTTTATCTTTCATTCTCATCGTCACAGGGTGATGTCTTGACTTATGAGTGATTTGGATTTAAGTGAGAGTTGACCAAATTTGTTAGCTTCGCTCTCTCTTCCAGAGTCATCAAAATCTAGTGGCAGGACAAAAGTCAGGACAACTGGCAATGGTCTTGGATGCAGTGGATGACCTTGGCATCCTGGATGACTGACCAAGTGCTATGGAATCTATAGTGCCTGATTCAGTCACCTTCATGGCCATTGGAACAACTTGTTCTCATCCACCTGTTCCACCAGGGGAAGTCTTCACATGCTTGTGAAGGGTAGAAATCTCTCTGACTCACTAATGGGTTTGAGGCCCATTGGTTACCCTCCAAGTGGTATAGTCCATCTGTAGAAATAGTTTTATTGGGGTGTGGCCACTAAGCATATGATAGCTTTTTGGAGGTGAGCATTGGTTGAAGGTGAATGAGTAGGCCAGTAAAGGGCTTAGAAAGCCCTCACACCAGAGGTACCAGTCCTTCCTGAACACCCCAAGGTCTCCGATTCTCTACTTGTTAGTGGTCAAAGGACATGAAGTTTTTCAAAAGAATTGCAAACTATGAAAGACCATATGAAAAGATATGCCAAATTATTAATAATAACAAATTAAAACAGCTCTGAGGTTTTAGCTTATATTCATGAAATTGGCCAAACAACAACAGCAAAACCAACTCGTGTTGGAGGAGCAATAAGAAGGCAAGAATACTAATATGTAGTTTGTGTGTCTCTGTGTTCTGGAAAACAGTTTGTCCTCTCTTGAATCCCTCTCATGGATTATGCTCAGCCAAACATCATCCTTGGACCACTCCCACCATTCATCACCTTTGCTCCTACACACAAGCGGCTGAAAAAAGGGGAGAAAATCACACAACCATTCTCACTGGGTCTACTACAGATTTGTGTTACACAACCTCAACTGGGCTCTCACTTCTACAAGGCAATCCTACCATATCTCCTGTATCACCTCACTATCCTACTCTTACCAGAGTGCTCATCTTCCCTGAACATCGAATACGCCAACTGGGACACTAATCCACTGTTGGTGAAACTGTGAACTGATCCAACCATTTTGGAAAGCCAACTGGAATTATGCCCCAAGAGTTATTAAGTTACCTATAACCTTTGACCCAGCAAAACCAATACTAGGTCTGTTTCCAAAAATGATTAGGGAAAAAGGAAAAGAACCTGTATGTTCTAAAGCATTTATAGTAGATTTCTTTGTGGTGGCAAAGAACTGAAAATTATAGGGATGCCCATCAATTGGGCAATGGCTGACCAAGTTGTGGGATATGATCATGATGGAATACTAATGTGCTGTAAGAAACGATGAGCTTGGTGATCTTAGGAAAACATAGAAAGACTTGCATGAAAAAAGTGAAGAGCAAAACGAGCCGAACCAAGAGAACACCGTATACCGTAACAGCAATATTGTTTTTTAGGAACAACTTTGTTCTCAAGTCATTTTGAGCATTATTAATACCCAAATTAGTTACAAAGGATCTACGAAGGAAGATGCTATCTGCGTCCAGAGAAATAAATGGCTGATAAATAGATGTATGTGAGAGCGATTTTACATATATACATATTTGTATCTAATGGTAGCCATCTCTACAGGAGAGGGCGATAGTGGAAGGAGGGAAGACAAAAAGAGAAAAAAAGAATTACATGATAACTTCATTACATATTTTAAAGGAATAGCAAGTACTATTGCTCCTGCTATGGGATCGGACCTTTCCTAATTTCGCCTCTTCTCCATCCCCCCACACTTGCATCCAGGGAATGGGATCAAAGGGAAGAGAAGAAATACCTGGGACAGAAAAGTGACAGGAATTTTGTGAATCGTGCTGAACATTGCTCCGAAAATATAGACTGGACTGCTCTATCCCAGAGCCATAGTATAACCTGATAGCAGGGGCTACATTTGACAGGGCAATAGCCCTAGGTCCTGTGGTAAAGGATGGCAATGTTTCTCTTGAGCGCTGAACACTGAATAGTGATGGAGAAGGGAGATTGACTCAGGAGGCTGGGGCCTCTATCACTTGGCAACCTGCTTGAATTCCCATTCACCAATCCCAGTTCCTTTGCCTCCTTATTCAGGGATGGTGGGGAAGACACAAAACCAGATAGTTGCTAGCAGGTAAAGTGTGCACTTGACTGATAAAGCTTGATGTCAGGGGTCTTATTCCTAGATGATGTTGAATAAAAAAAATTAATACAGTACTTAGCATTTTAGGCACAAGTCTGCCAGAACCCATTTTTGTTTTTATTTTTTTTGCTTTTTTTTTTTTGGAGGGCAATTGGGGTTAAGTGACTTGCTCAAAATCACAGGGCTAATAAGTGTGCCAAGTGTCTGAGGTCGGATTTGAACTCAGGTCCTCCTGACTCCAGGGCCAGTGCTCTATTTGCTGTGCCACCTAGCTGCCTCCAGAACCCATTTTAATTCATGATAAATCATCATTCTAAATTCAAGCATTCCTAGCTTAGGTTCCTTTGTGCCCTTAGACATTTCTTTGACACAAGATATTTTGAAATAACAGAAATAGTGAAGAAGGAAAATGTCACAATATGATAAAAATACAATTTACACATTCTATTTCGTCTAATAGAACGAAAGTTACTTAATGTTTCAGGAATGCACCTGGAGAATCTATTTAATTCCACTGAATTATAAGCAGCTAGGTGGCTCAGTGTGTAGTGTGCAGGAAGTCTTGAGTAACCAGTGTAAAGGCGCACTAGCAGGTAGTAAGATTGCAAAGTGGAACCTGGAAGTCATGTACAAATGGTCCCAAAGATCAAAGGAGCACAATTTACAGATTGTATCATGTATTAGCCAAAATTTACATCCTGGCAATATGTACTGAATCTGGGGAAGCCATCTAGGCTTTTACTTGTCAAGTTTCTGTTCCTATGACGTAAATTCCAGACAAAATTCAGATCTCCACAGCTCCAGACCAGCAGAACATCAAAAGGAGGCTGATAACTTCGAGATGATGACTTTAATGTTTTACTTTAACTTAGAGATAATTTGGCTATAGTAATGAACTAACCCCAAGATGATACAGAGAGGAGTTGTTCTGTTTCCCACAAAACCCTATCAAAATTGAACCTCAAACTCCTGCCCTCTCTTCCCCCACCCCCATCCCTCTTCCATCTCCATAGGGTGAATGCTGCTTAATGCTCCCAACATTAATCCATAGTTATATAAATAATACTCTCTGCCTCTCCTCCTCATCCTCTTCCCCATTCTGCTTGCCTCCATCCTATTACCTGTCCTCATACTGCCTTCTGCCTCTGTACCATTTGTCTCATCCCTTTCTGGACTTTTTGCCCCCATCCCTTCTGTGTTTAATTAAAATGTGATTGCCACTTTGTTTTGTGCTGCTAGTTGTGGTCTTTCCTGGAAAATACCCAAAGAACCAAGTATGCCTGCCTCTATTTCATAATTTCATAAATTAATTACAAATTCGGTTTATTTCTTAATATTTTCAGTGGAACTAAAAAAGATTTGATATGCTTCCACATTCCCCCCCCCTTTTCTTTCTAAGCACAACTATTCCCAAGAGTAATTTGTATTCATTAATTTCTAAGATCTGATTTTGTACCTACTAATCAGTAGCAAGATACATTACTCTAATTGCTTCATTATAAATATAGAACTTTCTATGTTCTGCCTTTATATGTGGGATGCAGCAAAACAATGAGATGACAAGAACTAGTCTGTTGTGATAACAGTGTGCTAAGTAATATCATAGGGTAGAGATGATATCTTGAATTGGGGTATAGAAAACAATGCTGCTGGTATCGATAGAACCCAGGGTTTTTATATTTCTAGACCTTTCATCTTCAATTAGCATTGTCAAATAGTTCCACGTAAGAAATTGATATGATTTTTATTAGTGGAAATGATATGAAATAAGCAATACCAAATACTTTGCCTCTAATGACCATGGATTCTTTCCATCTGCACCTAACACCTTCCATTTAAATTGTCTTCCCCATTAGAATATGAGGTCCTTGAGAGCAGGGAGTATATTACTTTCCTTTTTGCATATTCTTCTATGTGCTTAATAAATGCTTTATTCATTCATTTATTTGTTAATCTCTTGAGAAGTAGCCACGAAGCCATGTAGATTAGCCAAATTGTTTGTAATCCATATGATCCAATTTAAAAGCAATTGCAACTTAAAAGTAACATTATTCTGCTAACCAGCTAGCTAGTAAATAGTCTGATCTTAAGCACAGTTATTACAAAATAGATATTAGGAATACACACATACATACATATGTGTATATATATATATACATATTTGTATATGTAAAAATTCTAATATAATTCTGCCTCTTATCGGAAGTATACTTCTTATCTTAGTTCAATCTAGCATATCACATACTGCAACCACATCCTCATCTCAGATTTTTGTACACACTGCAACTAGATGGTTATAAAGGTCAGAAAAATCTACTGGTTTATTGTTTCAGACCAAATAGCTGATGCTATTTAGAGACCACTTATAAATGAATTAGTCTCTCTCAGGCACTTGGCTTCCCACACATCAGGATGGACTACTCAGTCCCACTTGTATCCTTCCTAGAGTTCCAGAGTCAAAGTCCCACACTCCCTTCAAGGGGCCATAAGAGTGAAAAGGTGCATTATGAGAGGTGCCTATGGAGCTCCTCCCTCTTCTAAGGAGGGGAATGGGAATGTCTTCTCATATCTCTTCTTTGGATTCAAGCTTGTTCTCAATTTTGCAGTGCTCACTTTTGATTGTTTTGTAGCTGTATTTTCTATTTACATTGTTGTAATCATATGTTGTTATATTGTTAAAATCATTGTATCTGTTGTTTTCTTCTCTTCATCAGTTCTTGTAAATCTTTCTGTACTTCTCGATGGTCATCACCTTTTTCATTTCTTAAAGCATGGTAATATTCCATTAATGTGCCATTATTTGTTTAGCTGTTCCATGGTCTGTGGCAAGGGTGGGAAACCTGTGGCCTCAAGGTCACATATGGCCCTCTAGGTGCTCAGGTGTGACCTTTTGACTGAATCCAAACTTCACATGTGGCCTCGAGGCTTCAGGTTCCTACTTCTGGCCTGTGGGCATCTACTTTTCTAATTTCTTTGCTATCACAAAAAAGGGCTACTATAAATATTTTGGTATATAAAAGAACTTTCATCTTATCAGTGACCTATTGGAGTATAAGTCTAGTAGTAGGATTTCTGGATCAAAAGTTATGGATGTTTTAATAACTTTATTTACATAATTCCAAATTGCTTTCCAAAATGGTTCTGGTTAATGGTTATTCATAGCTTAAACAACAATGTCATTGTGTGTCTTTTTTTCCAACAACCCCTCCAAAACTGACTATTCCTATTTTTTGTCATCTTTGCTAATTTGCTAGACATGACAGAAAACCTCAGGATTGTTTTGGTTTGTAGTTCTTTTATTATTAGCGATTTGTCGGAGTGGTGCCCAAGACCTTTTTTAAAGAGTTGCAAGGGGTCAAAACTATTATCATAATTCTATATTTTAATTTATTATTTGGCAAATATTGATAGATATAACCCACATAAATAAAAGTTCTTTGAGTCCAGTAATTTTTAAGATTGTAAAGGAGTTCTGAGACCAAAAAGTTTGAGAACCACTACTGATTTGAAACATTTTTTTGTATGGTTGTTAATAGTTTGCAATTCTTCTTTTGAGAACTGTTTGTTCATATCCTTTGACGATTTATCTGTTGAAGAATGGGTAAGAGTCACTTTGACCCTCTGACAGGAATACTGAAAAAAAGCCAACGTTAATGGACAGCCAGTGGAAAAAGGCTGCTTCCATCTACATGGCAGGCCAGAGGATGCAGAATGTTCATGCATAAATCAGTACTCTAGTCTCCCAGAAGCATATTCCTAACATCTTCTATATATGTGAGGCTATCTTAGGTGATCCAGGCATGCACCAAACCCCCATTACACCAGTAGGCATGCTTATCAAATACCTTCTTGAAGAACACATTTGTGGCCTCCAAGATAAGCACAGTCTTTTGGTCTTGGAGATGATAAGCAAACTAGATTCTACCACAAGACACAGTCTTTTTGCTCTGGAGTGATAAATCCTCTTTGGACTAAGAGGGTGTTACTTGCAAAGGCACCTGGTCTTTTTGCCTCAGACTCTATACCTAGATCATTTATTTAGCTCTAATATGCTAAGCTCCTTATTCATATAGTGGTGAGTATCTCTGCCTGTCAGGGGGAAGACCTAGATTTGATTCCCCAATAAAGAGCCAAGGGCAGCTAGGTGGCTCCAGACTTGGAGTCAAGAAGACATGAGTTCAAATCCAGCCTCAGAAACTTATTAGCTGTGTGTCCCTGGGCAAATCACTTAACTCCCTTTGCCTCAGTTTCCTCATCTGGAGAAGGAAATGGCACACCACCCCAGTATCTTTGCCAAGAAAACCTCAAATGGAGTGGCAGAGTTGAACATGACCAAATGTGCTAAACATGTTAAACTTTAGCACTATGCCAAAGGCAGGGGTTACATATAAGAGCAAAGACAGCTCCTACTCCCAAGGAGCTTGTATTCTAATGCACATAAAGGACTGTTGGATCAGAAGGAAAAGAATAGAAAAGGTAGATGCACTGGCAGATCTGGTGGTCTGGTTCTGGGCTCAATAAAGAAAAAGGCCTACCTCTCAGAGCAGGGGAGTGCAGGTTCATTTACAGGAATATGCATAAACTCTTTGTGGAAGATCTTGACTCTCAGCAGCTCCCTTGGTGATTAATAGTAATCTGGCTACAAAAGTCTCAGCGGTTTCCTTTGTGACTACTCTAAAGTCTACTTTAGCAATAGAGTAAGCTTCATCTTATCCTGAAAGCATGAAGAGTACAACAATAATATAGTTATAGCATTTAACCATTTTAATAAAATCAACTTATCTGATAAGCAAAAGACAAGACCTATCATCATGTGTGTTTTGTCTTGGTTTTGGTTTCTAAACATTATGTGCTTGGCAGTATTGTTGCACTATTAAAGAAAAATCTCAACCAACTTTTATTTGTACTACAGTGATGTCAATTAGCTTCAGTTCCTCCTCGCCCCATTTTCTACTCAGGTAGGAAGGTGAAAGGGAAAGAAGGCACTGCCATAGGCAAAAATGAGCTCCTCTTGGAGAAGTCTTAGAGACTGACTAGAGAAGAAATAAAATTAAAAAAAAAACCAAGATACTTGTTTGTCTGAGGGTGTAAAGAAAAAATACTCCAGAGCCTGGCTATAGAGTTAGCTCAGACCGTTTTTTTAAACTCTAAGTTCTATGACTTTATTATTTCTCAGTTGCAGTTGACCTTTGGTCAAATATTATTTAAAGTAACAATCAATAAAAATCAACACTTAAATCTAATTTAAAACTGTTTTGCTTTCTTGAACCAGTCTCCAGTACCTACTCTCTAGTCTCTCTGCCTCTGAGGGGGAGCTTTCTCAGTACTTCACAGAGAGGAATTTATGAGGAGAGAAGGGAGCAGGCTGTTGTCAATTGCCTGGGGCTATACCGGACCCTATTACAAACACGCATTGCTGCAAATTTAATAATCCCAGATTAATTCTTTGACAAATAGAAAATGTACACATTTGAATACTTAAGAAAAAAATTTCTAGTTCATTAATCAATCACAGTATTCAAACTAAAGAGAATCTAACCTAAAGTCATAAATAAACATTCTAGGCATGATTCCAAAAATTAACAGACTTCTATACAATATTTTCCAAAATTCTAATGCAAGAAATTTATAGAACTAATAAAATATAATCTCATAGACTTAAAACCTAAACAAAAAACAAAGCGTGTTGCCAATCTAATAACATTAATAGAGTTGAATGCATCTCCAAATCATCTAGATGGAAAATTAAAAAAAAAAAAAAAAAACAACAAAAACCTTTCCATTCATCTTCCAGTTTTGACATTCTATCTTGGTTGCATTTAAAACAACAACAACAGTAATTTAATTTTATAGTTACAATGGTGTGGAACCAGCAACTACTATCCAGAGTATTATCTTAAAAAGTAACTTTTAACTCCCTGGAAAGGGAAGAAGCATTATTGTTCACAGCTTTACAGGGATGGTATTCTAATAGTTTCCTGATCTCTAATAGTTTCCTGAAAACTAACTTAAACTTAACCATTCTGGGTGGTCTTGGGTTTGTCTTTCCCTACCTTATGTAGTCACCTCATGCTAGAGAGGCCAATGCGTTGGCAAAAAAAAGAGAGAGAAAGAGAGATCCTTTGTGCTGGTGCCTGATTAAAACAATGTAAATGAAAAGCTCGCTAAAAGGAAACAGAATTTTTTATAGTTAGATTACTACATAACTGTTTTAAGTTTTTTAATTTTTAAAAATTTATTTATTTTTAGTTTTTAACATTTAATTCCATAAGATTTTGAGTTCTAAATTTCCTCCCCCTCTTTCCTCTCCCCACTCCCCATGACGATATGCAATTTGATATAGGCTCTACCTATACAGTCATGTTAAACATATTTTCGCACTAGTCATAGTAAAGAAGAAATAGAACTAATGGGAGAAACTATGAGAAAGAACAAACAAACAAAAAGAGAGCAAATAGTATGTTTCAATCTGCACTCAGACTCCATAGTTTTTTCTGGGTGTGTATAGCATTTTCCATCATGAGTCTTTTGGAATTGTCTTAGATCCTTGCATTGCTGAAAAGTGCTAAGCCCATCAATTGGTCATTGCATAATATTACTGTTACTACATACAATGTTCTCTTGGTTCTGCTCACTTCACTCAGCATCAGTTCATGTAAGTCTTTCCAGGTTTTTCTGGTTTTTCAGGTTTTTCCGCCTGTTCATCATTTCTTATGGAACAATAGTGTTCCACTACATTCATATACCACGACTTGTTCAAACATTCCCTAATTGATGGGCATTCCCTCAATTTCCAATTCTTGGAAATTGGACAAAAAGGACTGCTGTAAACATTTTTGTATATGTGGATCCTTTTTCCCATTTCTATTATCTCTTTAGGATATAGACCTAGAAGTGGTATTGCTGGGTCAAAGGGTATATACATTTTTATAGTCCTTTGGGCATAGTTCCAAATTGTTCTCCAGAATGATTAGATCAGTTTGCAACTCTACCAATGCATTAGTGTTCCAATTTTCCCACATCTTCTTCAACATTTATCATTAGGAGGCAGAATTTTTTTTCAGTTACAAAAAAAGTATCTTCCTCCCTATCATGGGAGAAAAGTAAGGAAACTACTAGGATAGAGAATTTTGTATACATTTGTCATATGTGATCACTACATTGGCTACATTTGCCTAATTATTATTTTTTGTTATAAGAAAGAATTCAATCTAGAGGAGGGAAAGTGTTCTACCCCCTCCCCACCCTGAAATGAGCATGATATAAGGGTAAAACTCATCAGTAAAAAGTATCTTTGAAAGGGAGTGGGAGGAGGAAATGGATCTCGCAGAAAGAGCAGAGCTGAGTACCCACAGAAAATGGCCTCTGTGAGGACCCCCTGTACACCTGAGGAGCCACAGAGGGAATCTCTCACCCTCAGATTGCTGCTGGGGTGAGGCGGTAGCAAGATGGTAAAGGATTACCCAAAGGAGAAGCTGCCAGTGGTATTATAGCTGGAACCAGCTCTTCCTGGACAGGTTCACTAGAATTGATGCTCCCCATATTCTAATCAAAAGATGAACCATGTAGCCCTAGAGCTGGAGATGCAGCAAGGAATGGAGCCTTCATACCTCGGGGCAAATAAGGACTGCCCTCCACTGCTACAGTGAATTAGATGGACTGTGCAGGTCCAAAGGGAAGGTATCTGACTCTTTAGCAACCTTGAGGTCAAAATTCCCCTTCAGGAGCCCTTCAAACACAGAGAGACACTCAAAGTCTAGAGGACTGCATAGGTCCTTGTAGCAGGTGGGGCTCACTAGAGGATAAAGTGCCAACTTTCTACCAACACAGTCAAGTCCACTAGCATTTATTTATTAAGTACCTACTGTGTGCCAGGCACTGAGCTAAGTAGTGGAGATTCAAAGAAATGGGGAAAACAAACACCCTTGCCCCCAAATGTATCAACTTTCTAAGGAATCCTTAACAACTATGTACAAATAAGATATAGACAGAATAAATTGGAAACAATCAACAGAAGGAAAACCTTAAGAGAGTTTGGGAAAGGCATCCTGTAGAAGGTAGGATTTTAGATGGGACTTGAAGAAAGCCAATGAAGCCATATAAATGCTAGCTACTGTTACCACTCGTAGGCATCCTTAGTCCTATGCCATAAGGATAAAAATAATGAAAGGAAGAGAACTAAGGATTATACATATTATACATACATTATAATATGTAATATATATATAACATATTATATCATATCATGTTTGTGTGGATATATATGCATGTGTGTATATGTATATATACATACGCTATATGATAAGATACATGATATATATTTTAATGTATGTATAACATATGTAATCCTTGGTTCTCTTCATATATGTATGTGTGTGTGTGTGTGTGTGTGTGTGTGTGTATTGCTCATGGGTGGGGAGGGGTAGAACACTTTCCCTCCTCTAGATTGAATCCTTTCTAATGATAATGTAGTGATCACATCTGACAAATGCATACAAAATTCTCATATGTGTGTGTGTATACACACACACACACACACACACACACACACATATGCCTCTGCCTCTGTCTTTTGAATTGTAACTTATCAGGAGTGATCCCTTTGTAGCTAACAGTCTCTTTGGCTAGCTCCAGCCTCCAATCAGACGTCCTTTGAGCTTTGTTCTTGGGTGCCTTTCCCTCCTTACTCTTGAAGAATCTTACCCTTTAGAGTCTCAGGACATCCAGTCTTACACATTTCTCCCTTCTGGATTTTTTTGGAATGTGGCATCCTAAAAGTCTAGAGGGCACCACAGATGCCTAGTGCTCTTCTCCTTGGGTCTCACAAAACTCAAGGCTGCTGGGGTCACTTCCTCCGGTCATCATTACCCAGCTTCTCCTCCCTGGTCACAATCACATGCAGCATCCTGCAGCAAAGCAGCTCCCACCCCCATCAGTTCTTCCTCCTAAAAGACAGAGTCCTCAGCAAAACAACTCAAGGATTTGCCAGATGTTCTGCTTTTTGTCTGCCATACTTGTTTCTTAGCTGTTTGACAGTTAAGTTTCTGTGAACTTTCTGTGGAAAACTAAGGGAGGAAGATTAATCTGGCAGCAATAGGAAGGGTGGATTGAAAGCAGAGAGAATGAAACTGGGAAGACCAGTTAGGAAGCTACTGCAAAAATCAGGCAGGTGGGAATGAGGGCTGGTCCTAGGGTTAGCAATGGAAATCGCGAGGAAGGGGTGGGTGATAATTGTGCTACAGAGTAGCTAACATTTACAGAGAACTTTGAAGTTTGCAAAGCATTTTAGTCAATGAACAAGCAGTTGTTAAGTGTGTACCATGTTTCAGGAACTGTGCTAAGCACTGAGAGTACAAGTACAAACAAAAAAGAAAGTCTCTGTCCTCAAGGGGCTTATATCCTTTGAAAAATTATTTTTATTTTCTTAAACATTTCCCAATTATAGGCAAAAAAGTGTTTAAGAATTACTTTTTAAAATTTTGAATTCCAATTTGAATTGAATTTGAAAAAATTTGAATTCCAAATTCTCTTCTTCTCTCCCGTCCTGCCCCACTTCTTGAGAAGGCTTAAAGTTCAGCCCAAGCCCCATTTCTTCAGAGAACATCGATAAGGGATGTTTTAGGGAGATTCCTACATAGGATGGTTGTTTTGATCCCATGAGATAGGAAAGGAGAGGAAGATAGAGTCTAGACCCATCAGAAGTGGTCACCTAATCTCTCTGGGCCCACAAATGACTAAAAAAGAGGAACATGATAAAAAGGTCTGAGTCATGACGGTGGAGGGTACGATCAGGAGAAGAGGTAGAGACTGAAGAAGTAGAAAGAACCATGGTGTTTTTACACTCATTCCTGTCCTAATTAATAGACAAGCAGACCATTAGACCTTTCTTTACAGGCCTCCCACGACTTGGCAACATGGCCAAACCTAGTGCAGGAGGCTGGATCTGACAAGGCTGAGGCTACTGTGATTAGAATTTGGAAACAGCATGGGACAGTTTGCAGAAAATTGTACTGGAACTCAGGTTCCACGTTCCATTTCTGGGCATGCTACAGAGTCCTTTGGTCCTGGTCTCTTCATGACAGCCCTCTAAGCCTTAGTTTCTTTGCTTGTAACACAAGTGTGACTTGTCCAAGATCACACAGCTAGTAAATGTCTACAATGGGGTTTGAACAGAGGTCTTCCTGACTACAGGCCCAGCTTCCTGTCCACTTTGCCACAGGGCTGTGTGGCTATCTGATATTATTAGGTAATCAAGCCCAATGCCCTGAGACTCCGTGAATCACTGATCCCCTCTATGCTGGTCAATCATGTTTCTGGTTAAGAAAGAACTAGATTCCCCCATTAAGCCATTGGATGGGGATGGGCGAGGGACAAACTGATGGAGTTCTTCACTGGGATCTAGGACACCTAAGTTCTAATTCTAGCCTTTCTCAGCCCTTCCTTTCTCCTCAAAGGTATTGGATGGAGGGGAGAAAGAAGTGCAGAGAACCAACCAGACTTCCTTCTCTATAATGGAAAGACTGTAGTTCAGTATGTGGCCATAAGGGGTCAGCAACAGACAGTCCAGAGAAGGGAATGAACATATTCTGGGGCTCTTAGAATCACTCTCTCTTTTACTGGGGACCCATGGAGCAGGTGGAGTTTCAATCAAATTCAATAAATGTTTACTAAGTGCCTATCACAGGCTAGACTCTGGGGATCTGAAGACAAAACAAGACATAAATACTTTCAAAGAACCTAGAACCTACTAGAGAAGATTAAGAAAGACAGATGTTCTAGGGAACCATTCCAGACATGGAAGACTGAGGGTGCAAAGATATGGAGGCAAACAATGAGAGGATAATGTAAAAGAATAAGAACTACTCAGGGATGACTGGAATGTAGGGTAGAAGGAAGGACTGGTGTGAGATAATGCTGTGAAGAGCCAGACTCTGGAAGACATTGAGTGCCAAGCTACAGAGTTTATATTTCATTTGCTAGGGAATGGCGCAGTTGCATTTCCCACTGCTTCCCGCCCCTCAAACCATCCCTTATAATAGGAATGAGGACTAAATATCCAATTTCATTGGCATAATGATAATGAAAGAACACCCTCTACCAATTCTGGTCAGCATCTTCTCTGCAACTTAAAATCTTAGAGATTTTCTCAAAGCACAAAGAGGTTAAATGACTTGCCCAGGGTCACACAGCCAGTCTCTGTCAGACCTAAGACTTGAACTCAAGTCTACTTGTGGCTCCAAGGCCAGATCTCTACCATACCATGTTGCTTCTCATCCCGTATAAAAATGAATTTTTAAAAAGAAGAATGGAAAAAAGTTCTGCAAAACTAACCAAAATACTGAAAGAGTCTGAACTTATATGTGTGTTTCACAACCATGCTCCTCAGCTTCTGAAGGAAGCCAAGGGAAGCGTCTTCTGCTATTTCTTTGTTGGGGTCCAGCTCGGTCGTTGTAATTTCGTGACCTTCAATTTTGATTGTTCTGTTATTTATACTGTTTTCATGGACTCCTTTGTTTTGGGTTTTATTTTCTTTACATTGTTCTTACAAGTCTTTCCGTGCAATTCTGTTTCCATCATATTTATCATTTCTTATACCAAAGTGATACTCCATGACATTCCCATACAACAGTGTATTTAGGCATTCTCCTGTCAATTACTTTGTTTCTTATTCTGTGCTACCATAAAAAGCATTGCTGTCAATATTTTGGAGGTATGGACAATTTTTACGTGTAGTCAAACTGTTCCGTAAGTTAGTCAACAGACAAATCAATTCCTTACTATGTATCTGGCATTGTGATAAGCCCTGGGGTTACAAAAGAAGGTTGAAAACACGGTCTCTTACCTCTAGGAACTCACATTTTAATGAAAGAGACAACATGCAAACAATTATGTGCATACAACATATTTTCACTATAAATGGAAGATAATCTCAGGGGGATGGCTTTTGCAGTAGGGTTGAAGGGAGGGGGTTGGGAAAGTTTGCCTGTAGAAGGTAGAATTTGAACTCAGTCTTGAAGGAAGCCAGGAGCAGAGAAGGCAGACAGCATTCTAGACACACAGAACATCCAGGAAAATGGCAGTCAGGAAGATGGTTTTGTACCAGGAGCAGTAAGAAGGCCAGGGTTGTTGGATCTTTGAATACGTGGAAGAGAGTAAAGAATAAGACTGGAAGGGAAGAATTTATGACCAAACGAGAGTTAGAGAGTATTACAAAATCCAAAATGGATCATTTTGATTACATTAAATAGAAAAGTTATTGTACAAACAAAGTCAATGTAACCAAGATTAGGAGGGAAGGGGGAAATTGGGAAAGAATTTTATAACCAATGTCTCTGATAAAGGCCTCATTTCTAAAACATACAGAGAACTGAGTCAAATATATAAGAATACAAGTCATTACCTAACTGATAAATGGTCAAAGGACAGGAACAGGCAGTTTTCAAAGGAAGAAATTAAAAATATCTATAATCATATGAAAAAATGCTCTAATTCACTACTGATTAGAGAAATGCAAATCAAAACAACTCTGAAGTACCACATCTCACTTGTCAGATTGACTAACAAGACAAAACAGAAAAATGATAGATGCTGGAGAAGATGTGGGAAAACTGGAGCACAATGCGTTGTTGGTGGAATTGTGAGCTGATTCAATCATTCTGGAGAGCAATTTGGAACTATGCCCAATGGGTTATAAAAATGTGCATACTCTTTGACCCAGTAATACCACTTCTAGTGCTGTATCCCAAAGTGATCATACAAGCGGAAAAAGGACCAGTATGTACAAAAATATTTACAGCAGCTCTTTTTGTGGTGGCAAAGAATTAGAAACCAAGGTGATATCCATCAATCCACAAATTGTGGTATATGAATGTAATGGAATACTATTGTGCTATAAGAATTGAGGAGCAGATGGACTTTATAATAACCTGGAGAGACTTATATAAACTGATGCTGAGTGAGGGGAGCAGAACCAGGAGAACTTTGTACACAATTACAAACTTGATGACTATTTTTGATAGACTGGACTCCTCTCAGCAATGCAAGGTTATAAGACAAATCCAAAAGACTCACGACGGAAAGGGGTATCCACATCCACAGAAAGAATTATGGAGTCTGATTGCAGACTGAAGCAAACTACTTGCTCTCTCTCTTTTGTTTTGTTTCTTCTTTCTTGTTCTTCTTTCCATTGGTTACAATCCTTCTTTACAACTTGACTAATGTTTAATATGAAGGTATTTGTAGAACCTATATCAAATTGCATGCTGCCATGGGAGGAGGGAGAGGACGGCAGTGGGGGCAGGGAGGGAGGAAAATTTGGAACTCAAAAGCTTGTGGAATTGAATGTTGCGAATGAAAAGTAAATAAATAAACTTATTAAGTTAAACAAAAAAAGAATAAGACTGGAAAGGTAGGAAGGGGGCTGGTTGTGAAGGTTTTGAAGGATTTTATATCTGATCCTGGAGGTGGCAGGGAGCCACTGCTCTTTGTCGTGTAGAATGATAAACATATTAAAAACCTTTTTAGTTCAGCTGGAAATATGAAAAATAAATATTCTATCCTAAAAATGTTTTTCAGATTCTTCCCTTTAGGAAAGTAGACAGAACAAAAGCTGAGGCCTTTCTTAGGGAAATAGATTAAGATTCATAACTAAATTTGACTCGAGTCCAAATATGATCATTGTCTCCCCAACCCCTGAATTGATTATTGCCATGATTCACCCAAGAAAAATGTCTTCTTCTGTTATTGAGAAGGGATTGCAGTTTCGATCACTGTATGGAAGACTTTTCTTTCAATCCTTGAGGAGAAAGTGGTTAAAGATGGAACTAAACAGTGACTCTTCTGGGACGTTAATCCCAAACTGTATTTTAGCATATTATGACCTTTTCCTTATTCAGGATTCCTATGAGTACTGTCTCAATCATGTTGGGGTAGATATATGTTGCAGGAAGGGGAGGCTGGGAGAACCATGCCAATTTAGACATGTCTCTATCTCTTTCTCTAAACCTGAATATAAAATACTAATAAATGAAATAAAATCACTTTGGTAACTGAATAGAAGCTGTATTAGAGTGGGGAGAGGCTTGGGTCAGAGAGGCCATCCAGTAGACTATCACAGTACTTTGGTTATGAGATGATTAGGGCCTGCACCAGGATGATGACAGTGTGAATGGGGAGAGCCCCCATGTGTAAGAGGGTGCAAGGTTTTGTTGCCATGTAGGTAATTTGTGTCCACGTGGATCTGTCTAGAGGTGGTTGGAAGGGAGACAAGAATAGATTTCTCCTCCTCCCATCCTCCCAACCAAGAGAAACTTTGGTTCCTGCCAGGAAGAAAAGTAGAAGGCTAAGATCAGAGAGAGGAAGTGCCAAGCTAGAATTATATCTCCCTGCTCCCTTAAATAATATTAATCTAAGAGATATAATTTTTATGTTCAAGCTAACCTGATAACCGTTAACAAGAAAGCAGCTCCACAAGCTGTATATCCAAAGCTTGACTCCCTTCTGACCAAATGCTAGTTCCACAATGAACACACAGCAAAGAGCAAAAATGTCTGTTTATCTTAGTTGATAGTAAAACAGAATCAGAGAAAGTATACATAGGATAATATAGACCTGACAATACAAAGTGAATGAGCTCTCCCTTCGGAAGTTGAGCAACAGTTTGTCCAAGAGTGAGAGTCCCAGATCTCACCCAGTGGAGGTCTTTTACCTTCCATCTTTCCCACTGTCAGGGTCTTTTTCAGTGAGTCCTATCTTCTCATTATGTGGCCAAAGTATTTAAGCTTCAGCTTCAGTATTTGACCTGCCAGTGAATAGCTTAATTTCTCTAAGTATTGACTGATTTGATCTCCTTGCTGTCCAGGGGACTCTCAAACAGTCTTCTCCAGAACCACAATTCAAAAGCATTGATTCTGTGACACTCAGTTTTCCTTATAGTGCAGTTCTCACAGCCATACATTGCTACTGGGAAAACCATAGCCTTGACTATTCAGACCTTTGTCTCTGCTTTTTAGTATGCTGTCCAGATTAGCCATAGCTTTCCTTCCAATGAGCTTGTTCTAATTTCATGGCTGCAATTACCATCTGCAGTGATCTTTGAGCCCAAGAATATAAAATCTGACGGTGCTTCCATTTCTTCTCCCTCTATTTACTAGGAACTAATAGGACCAGTTGCCAAGATCTTGGGTTTGTTTTTTTTTTTAGTGTTAAGCTTCAAGCCAACTTTTATATTCTCCTTTTTCATCCTTGTCAAGAAGCTTCTTAATTCCTCTTCACTTTCTGCCATCAGAGTGGTATCATCTGTATATCTGAGATTATTGATTTTTTTCCCAGCACCCTTAATTCCAATTTTTTATTTATTCAGCCTGGCATTTTGCACGATGTACTCTGCATAAAAGTTAAATAAATACTGTGACAGCATGCAGCCTTGTACTCCTTTCCCAATCTTAAACCAATCAACTGTTCCACGTTTGGTTCTTACTGTTGCTTCTTAGCCCTCATACAGCTTCTTCAGGAATCAAGTACGATGATCTGGCGCTCCCATCTCTTTGACTGGCCACATTTTATTGTGATCCACACAGTCAAAGGCTTTAGTGTAGCCAATGAAACAGAAATTGATGTTTTTTTCTGGAACTCCCTTACTTTCTCTATAATTCCATCACCTTCACTAGCCTTATTGTTAGCAACACTTCCTAAGGACCACTTGACTTCATTCTCTAGGATGTCTGGCTCTAGATCAATAACCACACCATGGTAGTTATTGGTGATGTTAAGATCTTTCTTGTGTAGTTATTTTCTATATTCTTGCTACCCTTTAATCTCTTTTGCTTCTGTTAAATCTCTACCATTTTTGTATTTTATTATAGCCATTTTTGCATGAAACTTTCTCTTGATATCTCTAATTCTCTCAAAGAGATCTCTTGTCTTTCCCATTTTATTGTTTTCTTCTGTTTCTTTGTATTGCTCATTTAAGACTACCTTTATATCTCTTGCTATTTTCTGGAATTCTGTATTTAGTTGGGTATATCTTTTCCTTTCTCCTTTCCCTTTCCCTTTCTTTCTTTCCTCAGTTATTTGTAAAGCCTCATCCAATAGCCATTTTTGCTTTCTTGCTCTTCTTTTTCTTTGGAATGTTCTTTGTTGCTGCCTCTTATACAGTACACAAGCCCCTCTGCCATAACAGGGCAGTGACCAGATCAGTACCAGATCTCAAACTACGCTACAAAGCTGTAATAATAGAAACAATTTGGTACTAGTTAAAAAACAGAGATCGGGAGATCAACATAACAAATTAGTTATATTTAGGAGCAAATGAATATAATAACATAGTGTATGATAAACCCAAAGCTCTACTTACTTGGATAAGGACTCTATATGACAAAATCTTCTGGGAGAAATGAAAAGAAGTTTGGTAGCAATTAAATATAGTCCAACCTCTCACACCCTATATCAAGATGTATGCAAAGGAATACATAACTTAGACATAAAAGATTACTAATCTTAAGCAAATTAGAGAATGGAAGAAATTAAGTTTCAGATCTATGGATAGAAGAATTTATGACTAGACAAGGAATAGAGAGAAACACAGAAAACAAAATGGACAATTTTGATTATGTAAAATCTTAAAAATATTTTGCACATATTTTAATACAGTTAAAAGGCAAACAGGTAAATGGGAAAGAACCTTTGCAGTCAGTTTCTTCGATAAAGGTCTTATATGCAAACTATATAAGGATATGATTCAAATTTGTATGAGCAAGAGCCATTTCCTAATAAATAAATGGTCAAAGGATATGAGCAAGAAGTTTTCAAAAGAAACTCAAGCTATCCTATTTTTTTTAAAGTGTTCCAAAATCACTAACAATTAGAGAAATACATTGTTGGTGAGCTGCATATTGGTCTAGCCATTCTTAAAAGCAATTTGGAGTATGCCACAAAAGCTCCCAAACTGTGCATTCCCTTTGTACCACTGTTGTACCCCTACTAGGCTTATACCCCACTAAAGAGATAAAGAATAGAGGGAAAACTGCATATATATCTATATCTATCTATCTATCTATCTATCTATATCTATATCTATATATATAATATATATATACAAAATATTTAGAACAGCTCTTTTTTTTTTTAATAATATCCACAAACTGGAAACTAAAGGGGTATTTTCCACTTAGGAAACAGACTAAATAAATTATAATATATGAATTTAATAGAATGCTATCAGGCCCTAAAAATGACAAAGCGAACAGTTTCAGAGGAAACTGGGAAGGCATCTTGGAACAGAATCAGAGTGAAGTGAGCAGACTTAAGAGAACAGTTTATAAAATGGTGATAGAGAAAAACAACTTTGAAAGACTTCCTAACTCTCATCAGCGCAATGGTAAATCGTGAGTCCAAGAACCAAAGATGAATCATGCCGCCCACCTCCTGCCAGAGAAGTGATAGACCTAAAATGGAAAACAAAATGTTTTTGGGCATGACCAACATGAGAATGTGGTTTGCTGGACTAATGCATGTTTGTTATGAGGATTTTTTTTCTCCTTTCCTCTCCCTTCCCCCCATTATTCACTGAATGGGGCAATAGGAAGGAGAGGGTACGTATTTTAAACATATATATGCATATATGATATGTAATATGTAAAATATGCGTGCATGTATAATAAAAGCTGTTTATATATACACACACATAAAAGGTAGCAAGTGGGATAGGGAGGAAGTTACACTTGAACTGATGGTCAGTCACGTGAACAAAGAGAAAAGTAACTTGTGATTCAGAAACCTTGAGCTGGGCACAAAGAGGGGGAGATGTCCCAGAGTGGGATGGAACAGAGAAATAATTGTATCCAAGGTCTGCAGGGTGGACAGAGAGAATCAGAAAGCAAGGAACAGCCCAGTTTCCAGCTCCGAAATTAGTCCTATCCCATGTCTTCTCCGGTGCTAGCAAAAGTATGTCAGGCAGCCAGGGGGGTTGGGCCCTCAGCTTACTTAAACAAAGGCAGTCTGTGCTACCCCATGAGTCACACACAGCCTGAGATCTGGAAGCCGAAGCATTAACATCTTCAGAGAATGGATCACCAAGGAGAGAGTGAGCAGTATGGAGAGCAGGCCTTGCCACTGAAGGGTGGGAATGTTCCAGCTCAGGAGGCTGGATCTCTGAGTAATTGTTGTCACACAAGCTGATGGGTCAGAGCCACTAACTTCCTCTCCCCTTCTTCCCCAATCTCCCCCCACCTTGAGGCCTTAAGGCAGAAGACTGATGACCACTCATCATATGCATTGTAGGGAAGATTCTTGTCCAGAATCATTTTAATAAGTATCTGAGGCAGAATTTGAATCTAGGCCTCTTTGACTCCAAGTCTGATAAATGAACGAATAAATGCAAAACCTATTAAGTACTTGGGGATACAAATACAAAAATGTCACTGACTCATCACCCTATCAGTGTTTCTGCTCCTGCCAGCCTAGAGGCCAGTCCTTCCCTGACTCTTACAGTCACAGAACCTCAGCTTCCTCATGGAGGTATGGACCAAAAGTCTTAATGCACTTTTAAGCTACTAAAGCCTAAAGTTACACTGGGGACATCTTGAATATACTGAGCTCTACCCTGCCCTGCCCCCCAGGCTTGGGGATTCCATGAAAGACAGCCCTATAATGCTGATATCTGACAGGCTGAGAAAGTTCTGGGAGAGAAAGTGGAAACAGGGCAAGGAGAGAAAGCTCAGATTCTGACAGACAAAACAGGAGGACCCTGGAGCTACTATATGGGAGGAAGAGCATCTGCCTGATTTGTCCCTTGTTCCTAGCACCTGCACACAAAGCAACTGCTTAGTGATATGGTTCTCCATTCTGCTCTGCCACCACCCTCACCGCGCCCCTCAACACTCCCACTTTGAGCTGAGATTTCCTCTTACTCTTAGACTTGTGCCTTATCATCTAACTAATCTAAGGGATTTTCCTGATTATTGTTGTACAATTAGTGAGTAAAATATGTTTACTTATTAGCCATGATTTTTGTGGAAAAATGAAAGTGTGGAAAAATAATGGAAATGGGATCTGTGACTTTTGTGTAATGAGTATTTGGTGAGAGGGAAAGCTAAGCCCAGCTGGGATGGGACTACTTCCCCTATCCTACCTTCTCCCCAGTATGATCAGGGAAAGTGACTGTAATCCTGAACACTCAAAAAGAATCACAACCCTAGACTACAAATATTGGATGTCTAATAAATAGCCATAGTTCCCGAGCCAAGTCTCCTCTTGAAGAAGGAGAGTGAGGGAGCGATGGTCCAGCCACAGCCGCACTCCTTCTCCCCTCAGATGTAGCGTTCCAGATGGAGGGGGGTGTTTGGGATCTATCAACAAATGCCTGTTATATGGTGGCTGCCCCAGTCTTGGTTACACTGAACAAGTGTCACGTGTGAAATGGAAGGGTTATACTAGATGGCTTCTAGTTCTAGGTTCTCTTTGATCACTCTTCACCACCCCACCCCAATTCCCATTAGAGTTTGTCCCCACCTCAGACAGAATGATCAGCACTTCCAAGGGGGCACCTGACCCTACAAACTAGCATTGGGGAGCCTTATTTAAGAGGGAGCCAGCTACCCACTCCCACTCCAAGGAATTTCCTGGGATGAAGGAGATATACTCATCCAGGATAGATCCAAGGGAGTTAAGCTAGTTTCATTGAGCCCCAGGAAGCCCCAGGCTGAGGATGGAGTCAAGGTAGTGTTGGAGTTGCTGCTGTTTGTCCTTAATTCTTGAAAAGGACCATGACATCAGGGAGGTTATGCCATGGCATGGAAGTGAATTGGATTTAAGTGAGGGAGGGCTGTGCAAAGTCAACCAGCCTCATTTTCTCCTCTGGAGTCAGATATAGATCAGGATGACTAGAGATGGCCTAGGATGTAATGGAGGACTGTGGCTTTTTTCAAGCTAAGGTCTTTAACAGTTTTCAGTTTGACTGAGACTAAGCCCATTCAGTGATTAAGACTTAAAGAAATGTGCCTGTCTAGGGGAACACCTAGACAATCACTGGCACAGGCTGTCCTGTGGCTGGAGAGGGTAAAATTCATCCAGCCCTGCCCCATTCCCCTAGGGATCCTGACACACTAAATATCTCAGGGAGAGAGTCTACACCAACTTCTTGTTCCTCTCTTGTCACAAAATAACATACCTAGACTTCCAGTGTCCAGTGTTTCTTAGAAAGTTTCATCTCCAGTGTCCCTGCCCCAGCCCTCTCCATCAAAGCCCACGGTTAGCTTCACTGGCTCCTGCCTGGCCCTACCCTGCTTTCCTTTATAGCCTTGTAGTCTTCTCGTTAGTCTCAGGGCTGACTAGGTGCAGTGGCCATAGCAGGTCTGGGATGAAGGTGATGGAGTTAGTAGTGTCCGTTGGCACATTGGTCCTGTGGCTACTGTTGGTGAGGCACACCAAAAGCTGTGGCTATGAGGCGAATGAGGGTAGGGCTGCTGTGTCCTCTTGGTCTTTGCCCATGAGGGGCCACATGTCTAATCCAGAAATTTCCTGACACTTGGGATAGTTCTCTGGGGAGGTGGGACCTTGGTGGCCAGACTAAGACATGGGGAGCTCCAGGGAAGTAGGCTGCAAAGAGGTAAGGTGTCTGATGAGGTGATGCTAGGAAGGCAGGTGCCCAACTGAGCTGGAGTAGAATGAGTAGTGTCAGTGAGGAAAGTGACCTGGGTTTGGAGCCCAGCCTAGAGACCTGCTCCCTCTGGAGCTGGGCCAGTAAATCTGTGTCCTGCTTGGTCTTGGGAGAGAACCTTCAACCAGGGCAGAACCATGTGGAGAGGAAGATGGGTGTTGGGGGTTTGAGGGTAAAGAGAGGTAAGGAAATGTAGGCACAGTTTGCACACAAGGAACTGAGCTAACTCGAGGGAAACAGTAGGTAGGAATCTATGCTAATTCTGAAGAGTTAACCACTCCTGGTAGAATAATTATAAGCCAACTCAAGGAGACATTTCCAGAGGAAAGGGAGCATTGGCAAGCCAGCCCAGGGTTTATTTCTATGCAGGAGCAGAAGTCTCCTAGAATAATGAGCTGACATTCTAGGCAGAAGGCCAAGGACTTTGGACACACTGGGCCGTGGACTCACCCTTACTTTGCCATCTTTGGCTTCCTATTCCTCCTTTCCATTGGGAATGGCTAAAAGAGGGGCTAGGGTAGGGCTAGGCAGGAGCCTTGGCATTTATGCAGCTTAAGTGACCTCACGGTGGGGCCTCAGCCCTCTGTCCAGTTGTGTCCAACCACCCAGCCCTTCATGATCAATGTGCACCTGCTGCCCCATACCCATGTTGACATCAGCTGGCTTTGGACAATGGATGAATATTACTTTGGAGGTGAGAAAGAAGGGCAAGTTGGGGTGTTAACTCAGGGACAGTAGCTACCAGGCTTGGAGTCTACTGATTGGCCCCAATCTCCGGGAGATTTGAAGCAGAACCTGGTCCCTAGGCTCCAAGCACCCAACCGGATACTCAGAGCCCTTCTAAAGGATGCTAGGACCAGGGCCCTACAGAAGGAGAGGGAGAGGGAGTGCCTTGGGGCCTGAGGGAGGCAGGATGGTCTCTCCTTGAAGTGAGTGGTGATGGCTATGTGTGCCCACAGATCAGGATGATGGTCCTTACAAGGGTGTACAGTACATCCTAGACTCCGTGGTATCTGCCCTGCTGGCCAACGCCTCCCGACGCTTCATCTATGCTGAGATGGCCTTCTTCATCTGATGGTGGCAACAGCAGCCAGCCCCAAGGAGGCAGGCTGTGCAGCAGTTTGTCAGCCAGGGTGAGGAGGGCCACAGAATCAGAAAATGTTAGAGCTAGCGGGGACCAAAGAGGTCATCTACTTTCACCACCCCTTGACATCCCATTTCACAGATGAAGAAACAGAGACTTGCATGATCAAAGGCCTCTGGACAGGAAGTGTCACAGCCGTGACTTTAATCTAGGTTTGCTGACTCCCACTAAACCAAGCTGCTTCCTTGCACATATGTGTGTATGTACATAGACACGTGCTATGAATTTTCTCTCCGATGTCTTATGATGGTCATGTGGGCATGTTCTCTGCCCCAAATCTTGTCTTCCTGAGGTGGCCCAAGCCTCCTGGCAGTCTGGTACCTGCTCTAGGTTACCAGGGAATTGGGACCACATGCCTCCTTCCTTGAGGGAGTTCATCTGACCCACCCTCTACTCCATAGAGAGGCTCCAGTTTGCCAATGGAGGTTGGGTCATGAATGATGAGGCACCACGTACTATGTAGCCATCATTGACCAGATGACTTTGGGGCTGAACTTCCTGAAAGACACCTTTGGGAACTGCGGCCACCCTTGAGTTGCCTGGCACATTGACCCCTTTGGCCACTCACGGGAGCAGGCGTCCCTCTTTGCCCAGGTCTGCCTCATTGTTCTCTGACTATGCCCCATCCTGCCACCCCTTCCTGCCCGCTGACCCTTCCCTCCCCTCCCTTCCCCACACTCATTGTTGGAGAAAACCTCAGGCCCTGCCCTCTCTCTGCCTCCCTCCCCA
Source organism: Pseudochirops cupreus (assembly GCA_028627135.1). Lineage (NCBI taxonomy): Eukaryota > Metazoa > Chordata > Mammalia > Diprotodontia > Pseudocheiridae > Pseudochirops > Pseudochirops cupreus. The sequence goes on from CM053580.1 coordinate 528,601,212, forward strand.
CAGATGATGGCTATTTTTTACACTGCCTGGATTATCAGGACAAGCAGAGGCATGAGAAAGAGCTGGAGATGGAGCTGGTCTGGAGAGCAAGTGCCAACTTAGAGCCTCCTCAAGCTGACCTCTTCACCAGGTTGTTGGCAGCTCCTCCCAACCTGCTCTCTCCCCTGAGGTTGGTTAGAAAAGTTCACCTAGCTAAGGGATTGCTGCAGATGGAACGTGGGCTCTGGGGTGAGGAAGGGGTGGGGGCCATGGCAGAGGTCAAGAGTGGCCTGGGACTTAAGTGAGGGGGCCTTGGCCTGACCTTTTGATTCCTAGGCATCCTTCCCAATCTCTACTTGTCACCAATGGAGCTGTGCTGCTCTGTCAGAGAAGGGCACCTTGTGGCAGACCAGCTAGCCAGTCCAGATTCCAGGGCCGAAGAAGTGATCAGCCACTTTCTGGAAATAGCTGCTGCCCAGGTGAGACCTGGTCCTGGTTCAGACGCAGCCCTCCAGGTGCACAGCCCAGACTGCTGCTGGGAGAGACGGCACTGGCCTTTTTCAGTGGTGTCTACCTCTATTTCTCAGGGCTGTGTCAGGGGCTCAGCTGCCCAGGCTGAACTAGGCTTCTATGGAGAGTCATAGCCTGGCCTTCTACCTACCATATGGCCCCTAACTCTGGCGATGTCAGACAGGGGACAATAGTCTGACACCATGGGCTTCCGCAGGCTCTGGAAGTGGAGACGTAGAGCTACAGGGCTGTGAAGAGTTAAACTGGAAAGGTGGACTTCTGATCTGGCTGCCTTACAGTGCCCCAGGCATGGAGAGTGGGCAGTCAGCCCAGATCCATCTGAGTTTGTAAGTTGGAAAGGAGAAAATGTCAGAGAAGGCCAGTGAATTTCAGCCCCTTCTGCTGGCTCCTTTCTCCCAAGAGCAATTCTTCACTACCCTTCCCTATATGCAAGTCTTCCCCCTGATCTTCCCCCATCTCTTTTCCTTTGGACCCTATTGCCTGAGCAGGAAACTGGGATGGGGCTTGGCCCTGTCTTCCCAGCAGTCGGCTCAGGAAGCTGAGGATCCTGATTTGTCCCTTCCAGGCCCAGCATTATGGCTCCAACCACACAGTGATGACCATGAGTGGTGATTTTTACTACAGCTATCCCAGTCAATGGTTTGACAATTTGGACAAATTATCAAGAAGCTGATCCAGCTTGTTAATGCAAAGGTATATATCCAGGCGTGTGGCATGGAGGTCAAGGAAAGAATGAGATGCTGGCTAGGGGGTTAGGAGTAGGGGGACTGAATCAGCCTTCGTTCCCTTTCCCCTCAGCAAAGTGAAGGCAGCCTCATCAACGTCCTCTACTCAACCCCGGCCTGTTACCTGTGGGAGCTGAACAAGGCCAACCTCACCTGGTGAGATTGTGGTAGAGGTGGTGGGGAAGTGGAGGAGGAGAGGGGAGAGAAGTGATTCTGGGCAGAGAATGACTTATCCCCCACCCCCACCCCTCCCTGCCCCAGGACAGTGAAGCAGGAGGACTTCTTCCCATATGAAGACGGCCCCCACCAGTTCTGGACTGGCTACTTCACCAGCCGCCCTGCCCTCAAGCATTATGAGCGCCTGAATCATAAATTCCTGCAGGTGGGGACTTTGCTGGGGGGTGAAGGGAAAAGAACAGAGGAAAGGTATGAGGGTTCCAGTGGCAGGAAGATGAGGTGGGGTTCTGATGGAGTGCAGGGGAGAGGGAGCATGGGGGGGGGAGGAGGGAGGAGAAGGAGCCTATGGAAAGAGTGCAAAGGGCCCTGAAAGGAGGATAAGAGGGGGTTGGGGAATAGGTCTGTGGGAAGAGTATGAGGGTTCTTGGAAAGAGGATATAAAATGGCTGGGATTCTGATGGGATGGGGGAAGGGATTTATGGGAAGGGAAAGTTCTGTTTGATAGGGGGTGAGCCAGGTTATCGGATCTCAGAGAGGGAGCTTAAAAGTCCTCATCTTATAGATGAGAAAACTGAGACCCCAGAGAATTTAAAATTACTTACTCAAGGTCATATAGGTAGTCAATAGCAGAGACCTGTCCCCCCACTCACTCTCTATCTGTATCTCTTTTCCATGTATCACAGGATGGGGCCCAGTAGAACCAAGTAAAGGAGACTGAGGGATTCATGGAAGGAGACACAGGCCATCTCCTTCACTTGACACTTGTTTCCCCCTCTCATCAGGCATGTAACCAGCTGAAGGCTCTGGCTGGACCAACAGCATCACAGGGTCCCTATGGATGAGGGAGAAGTATCTACCTGCGTAGGTGACAGGACCCATTGGGTGGGTTTGGGGGAGGAGGGCTATTTCTTTCTTCTTGGTCCTTAGCCCATGGCTCCTCATCCCCAGCCCATGGCCCCCCACCCCCAGTCCATGCCCCTCAGCCCATGGCCCACCACCCCCAGCCCATGCCATCCCCAGTCCATGCCCTTTCCAGTCCATGCCCCCCCAGCCCATGGTCCCCCACCCGCAGCCCTCTCCTAACATCACCTGCTCCCAGGGAAGGCAATGGCTGTGGTCCAGCACCATGATGCAGTCAGTGCTACCTCTATGCAGTGTGTGACCAATGACTATGTGAAGAAGCTGGCAGAAGGCTGGTAGCAATGTGAGGTATGGCTATGGCCCAGGGACCCCCAGGAAAAGGAGAGACTGAGGCCTTGCTGGAGGCTGATCCTTGTGCCTCTCCCAGGTGCTAGTGAGCAATGTGTTGGCAAGTCTGGGAGGTTCCCAAGAGAATTTTGTGTTCTGTAATCACCTGAATGTCAGCATATGCCCCCTGAGCCAGAGGGCTCCCAGTGTAAGCTGGGTCTTGGGGCAGAGAGGGGAATGTGGGCAGCTCAGCGGGCTTGGGGGATGGGAGAAGAAAGGTTGCTGGGCATGGGGCTGGTCTGGGGATTGGTCTGACTCCTCCATTGGCCCTCCAGTTCCTGGTCATCCTCTACAACCCCCTGAGATAGACAGTGAACCGGATGGTGAGACTGCCAGTCAGCAACTGGGACTTCTTGGTGAGGTCTGCCAACCAGCAGACTGTGCCTAGTGAGGTAATTACCTCATATTTCAAACACCTTCTCCAGAATATTCCTAGTACCTAACCTCCCCTATAACCACCAGAGAATGTAATCCCCAAATCTCTCTAGTGATATTTTTACTGTCCTCACATGGGTGAGGCTTTGGAACCCTGCCCCTCTAATGGGTTGTGTCTTGGAGACAAAAAGAGGCTATATCTGTGCCTCAGTTTCCCCTCATTAAACAACATCCCAGCCCTTTCCACCAAGGTTGTTGCTATGTCAGGTGAAGGAATAAGGACCTCCCCTCCCCTTGGCTTCAGCATCTATTCCATGAGCAGGCTGCCTAGCAGGGTGTCCACTCTTGCAACCCCTACTACCTGCTACCCTGGTCATCCAAAATGAGGTGAGTCACTGAGGTCACCTGAGGAGAAATGTGAAACATCTTTGAGCTGGGATGGGAGATAGAAGGGAAAGAGAATTGGGCTATGTCCCTCAGAGTTCAACCTCCCCCAGACCAGGGAGTAGTCTCACAGCTCTGTGCTGGGTCTAGCTTTGGAGGCCAGATCTAAGGCTCTTGCTGTACATTTCAGCAATCTGTCTTCCTGTCTGTACATCTAGCACATTAGAGCCACTTTTGACCCAGACACTGGACTTCTGCGAGAGATTGAGAATCTGGACTTGGGCCTGAGGCTACCACTCACCCAGGCCTTCTACTGGTAAGGGAGTCCTGGAAAGGACAATGCTGGGAGAAAGAGAGAGGGGATAAGGAAGGTGCAGGAAGTCCCAAGGAGGACAAGAAGCTTAGAGCAGAGCCAGACCAAGGCATCATTTTTCCCCTCCTTTTCCCACCCCCCATCAGGTATAGAGCCAGCCATGGGACAACAGAAGCTCACAGGCCTCTGGTACCTACATCCTCAGAACCCAAAGCTCAGTGCTATTTCCTGTGAGAGACACGGCTCAGCACAGGACCCTGGCTCGTCTAGTACAGATATGAAGTGGGGTGTGGCTACCAAGCCTGGCAAACACTTGGGGCACTGTGAGGAAAAGGGTCAGGGAAGAATGGTTTCTTATGAAACTTTTGGATGAAACAGTCTAAAGGGTGGGGTGGAGGGCGGGGGATTAGGTAAGAATGTGTGGGTGGATAGAACTCCCTAGGGCCAAAGGCAGACCAGAGAATTCCTGAAGCCCTGGGAATGAGCCTGGCCTTGTAAAGCAGATGAGTGAATTCTGTTTAAAGCTGGCAGCTGGGCTCATCCCAGTGCGGTGGAGTATGTGTATTTGGGGAAGCCAGATGGCATTGTCGACAGAGCACCTGACCCAGAGCCAGGAAGATTTGAGTTCAAATCTGGTCTCAGTCACTTGCTAGCTGTGTGACTCCCTGCTTGCCTCAGTTTCCTCATCTGTAAAATGAGCTGGAGAAGGAAATGGCCAACCACTCCAGTGTCTCTGCCAAGAAAACTCCAAATGGGGTGAGGAAGATTTGGACATGACTGAAAAAACAAATGTGTATTTGGGGGCAAATACATTAATAACTGGCATATATATCACTCTTTAAAATTTACAAAACATTTTACATACATTAGCTAGTTTGCACTTCACATTGGCCCTTTGAGGAGGTACTAGCTGGGTGGAATCATTCCATTTTCCTGAAGATCCTGAGGCTCTTTGAGGTTAAAGATTTGACTGAGGTCACCCAACTAGTAAGTCTCAAGGTTGGTGTTGCATCCCAGATCTTCTTGACTCCAAGCCCAACACTATCCACTGTGTCACTATGGGTAAAAGAGGTTGTTTCTTGGGGCTCAACTGGAACAAAGAATATGAATTGGCCAAGAGAATAAGAGACGCTCTCTGAGGGTACCCATTGGAGCCCATGCCCGAACAAGAAGCCTTTCCTGTGCTATCCTTGACTAGTGGGCATTCACCATCAGCTGCAAAAACCCCCTTGACAGGGAAGTCCCTCACTGCCCCTGAAGCAAACTATTCCACTGAATAGTTTTTATTGTTAGTTTAACCTGTTGCCCAGGTAGGCCCCCAACCCAACAACAAAAAGACAACAACACAAAAAAACCCACAAAAAACTCTGGACTAACATGAGTTGGGTCCAACTTTTCATTTCCAGGGCTATCCTGAGACAAACTTTGTCTCTTTTTGTCCTACCCCAATCCCAAAACTTAGTCTGGGGAAATCTCTGAAATGAAGCTTTGAAATAGTTTGTATCAAGATTGGCCTAAACGTGGGTAACAGGGGCCCCATTTCCTGTAAGATGCTCGGTGTAGCAAGGCACACGGGTTGAGGACAATCTCTAAGTGATTCAAAAACAATCCCTTGGAAGTAGTTCATTGGCTCCTCTTCTGAAGGACAATCTTTTGACGTTTCTATAGCCCTTCTTTCCCATAAGGGAGGTCCCACATGGTTCCCCAAGACTTGTAATACCAGGCAGACTCCTCTTGGGAATTAAACATATGTGGTGGTCATGGTGGTGGGAGAAGCTGCTGAATAAGAAATTTCTTTCTTATCAAACCGCATTATCAAAATAACTCACTGGTATGGTGGGGTTTAACAAGGTCCAAATTTCTTTCCTTGCCCAAGTGACAGGTTTCCTTAACAGCTCCTTCAGCTGTCAGGACCATGTGGACAATTCTCTTCTTTATCTAAAAAGGCAAAGCTGCTCAGAAAATATCCCTATCATTCCAGGAGGTCTGATTCCCAAGCTAACAAACTTGGGAACTTGATCTTGGGGGATCACACATAAAGCAATCCCCAAGGTTGGAAGTCTCCCTTCCCTAGCTAGAAGACTAAATTTTGGAATATATATAATATGTATAAGAACACACAGCACCCGCCCTGGAGTCAGGAGTTCAAATCGGACCTCAGACACTTAACACTCACTAACTGTGTGACCTTGGTCAAGTCACTTAACCCCAATTGCCTTGCCTTTCCCCCTCCAAAAAAAAGAAAAAGAAAAAAAAGAAAAAATAAGAACACAAAAACCCTTCTCTTCACAGGAGTTTGGGATTCAGGAACATTGTCCATGAGCTCTCTTCTTAGCCTGAGAAGAGATAAACATGTCTACTTCTGCAATGTGTTTCTGAAGGAAATCTTATCAGTGCCCTTGCTTACCACCGTCAGTTAGGCTAATAATAGTAACATTTACATGGCTCTTCCTATGTGCCAGACACTGCTAAGCACTTTACACTTACATCCATTTGATCCTCACAGCAATCCTGTGAGGTAGGTGCTTTTGTTATCCCTATTTACAGATGAGGAAACTGAGGCAGAGAGGGGTTAGGCCCCTCCACACAGCTAGTAGGGTTTGGAGGTCAAATATGAACTCAGGCCTTTCTGACTCCAGGCCTATATCTCTATCCACTGTGCTGCCTGGTGGTTACTATCGGTCATTCTCCTCTCTCGGGCTGTATGCAACATTCACTGTCTTGTGTTTCTGCAAAAGTTGCCAGCCCCTGTTCCTTCAGAGATTCGTCCACCTCTATCGAAGTACCCTGTGTAATATTTGATCTTTTTCCAACTACACGTGAAAACATTTTTGCCATTCGTTTTTTAAAATCTTGAGTTCCAAATTCTCTTCCTCTTCCTCTTCCTTCCCCCCACCATTGAGAAGGCAAGCAATTGATGTAGATTATACGTGTGCAGTTGTGCAAAATATATTTCCATATTAGTTGTGTTGTGAAGGAAAAGAGACCCCCAAAAAACCCTCAAGAAAAATAGTTTTTAAAAAATGTATGCTTATTAAAGAAAGCTGAAAGTAAAAACACAAAAATGAGCCTGAAAATGGCTGAGGTCAACCTGTCACCTTTTTTTTCATCTAAATCCTCAAAAAAGGGTAAGTTTTCTGACAAGGGTCCATCTTCCTCAGTCCCAGTTAATCAATCATCTTAGAGCTGTCCTCAGTCATTGAAAAACAGCCAAGAATTGTCTACCTTCTAAACAAGGGATCAATGGGCATGCCCGTACTCTGCATCGGGAGACACTTTCCTGAGCCCAGGCAATGACTCATCCCTGTAAGATAATCAAATTGGATCAGAGATTTCCCTAACCAAACTTTCCAACTCCTGCACTTGAAACACACCAAGAATTTTTTTTTTTTATATCAAGGCTAAGTCTGCTCCTCTGGAACTTCCATAGACTGCTTCTATCTCTTCTCTGTGGGGGCAATCAGAACCCCACCCCCAAATCACTGATTTTGAATTAGTAGGCATCTTTGAGGCCATCTAACTCTCCCATTTTGCTGAGGAGGGAACTGATGCCCCTTCAAATATCAGAAAACAGTTACCCAACAGCTTAGCTGGTCCTAGGAAATTTATTTTACAGGTTTACTAGGTTATAGGTCACCTTGCCTAGAATTGTAACTAGCCAAGGATCCTTGGGGCTTTACCACAGGGTGGGCAATTTGGAGGATACCAACATGGACCCCATACACTGCTTAGAAGAGCAAAATATGGCAAAGGGAACCTGAATTTGGGTTCTGGGAGAGGACTGGAAAAGAGAATGTTTGGGTTCTAGGAGGTTATGAGCCCCACCTCCTTTGCTTCCTCCTCTCCCTTCTATCCATAAAAAGATTTCCATATTATCTTGCTCTATCTTCTTATCACAATTTTCCCTTTCTTTCCTTCCTCCTTTCCCAGCAAACTGGCCTCTCTTCTACCCTTCTTTCTCCAAACTGTGGTACTTTCCCTAGCAAGTGGGATTAATAACCCCAATTCCCTCCTACCTACTGTGTGGGAAGGAGCCAATTAGACCGGGCCTTTCTGGTAGAGTTGAATAAACATGGAACTCCAAATCCTGTGAACTGGGCTAGATGATCTCTGAGGTCCTTCTAACTCTGAGAGTCTATTCCCTAAGCTTCTAGAGTAACTAATTCTTCCTCCCACTCAATTGGATTTGTCTTAGTTATTTCTATTATTTTTTCTTTTAAAAATATTGCAATCTTTTCTTTTCGTATCACCTTCATATCCCTAATAAATTCTTCTGCTTCTCCTACCCAGAGGACCATTCCCAAGAATAAAAAAGAAAGAGGAAAAAGGTGGTTCTGCAAAACTAACCAACATATCCATCAATTCTGGCATGATATGCCACGTTCCACACCCATGGTCAGTCACCTTTGCAAAGAATGCAGGGAGGGGCCTTCCCATCTCTCTTCTTTGGGGCCAAATTTAGTCATAATAACTACATAGCATTCAGTTCCAATTTTTTCCCTTGTTCTTTCCATCTGCCACCACCTCTATGAATAATTGTTTTCCTTGTTCTACTTAGTTTACTTGGCATCATTTCGTATGTCTTCCTATGACTCCCTGAATTCTTCACACACATTTCCTATGGGGCAGTCAATGATCTGTCATGTTTGCCTACCACAACTTGTTGAACCATTCCCCAATCGATGGGCATCGACTTTACTCCAATTCTTTACTACTGCAAAAAAGACTGTGTGACCTTGGGCAAGTCACTGAACGCCAATTGTCTTGCCTTCCCCACTCCAAACAAAAAACAAAAAAACCAAAGTTCATTTCCCAAGAAGAGCTTATTGATTGTTGGCAGAAAGGAGGGATATGGATCTTGGATGGGAGGATGCTGACATTGACTGTGGCGTTGGACCTGAGTTTGGTTACCCCTCCATGTTGGCTTCATTTACTTTGCTCCTGCCATTGCACATGCTCTTCTCCTGGTTCTTCTTTCTTTGCTCTGCATCAGTACAGGCAAATGTTCTTCTATTTCCCCAAATCTTCCTTTCTGTTGTTCTTTGTTGTGGCTAAATTACTTTTCAGTTGTGTCTGATTCTCTGTGACCTTATTTGAGGTTTTCTTGGCAGAGATACTGAAGTGGTTTGCCACTTCATTCTCCAGCTCATTTTACAGATGAGGAAACGGAGGCAAACAGACTTGCCCAGGGTCACATAGCTAGTGTCTGAGGCCAGATTTGAACTCAGGAACATGAGTCTTCCTGACTCCAGGGCAGAACCTAACTGACTCAGCTTTACCTATGCCACTTCCCTAGCACCGGCCAGAGAACATTGAGCTCAGCGGGAGAGTTTGGAAAAGTGCAGTAATACTAAAGAGTTCCCTTCTGGTACTTTTCCCCTGGTGAATTATTCATCTAAGAGGCATAGTGGATAGAATGCTAGACTTGGAGAAAAGAAGATCTGAGTTTGAATCCTGCTAGCTCTGTGAATGTGGGCAAATCTCTTAACCTGTCTCAGTCTGTTTCTTCATCTGTGAAATGGGGGTAATGATAGCACCTGCCTTATAGGGTTGTTGTCAGAATCTAATGGGAAAATATGTAAAGCATTTTGTAAACCTTAAGGCACAATATTAATGTTAGCTATTATTATTATTATTTCCTGTGCAGAGCGGAGGGGAGAAGCCACACCAAACACTTACAGTATAGGCAGAATGGAAGGAAGAAAAGAAAGGGTTGCTACTCCTGGAAAGTGGCACCATCAAAAGGGAGGATGCTGGTAATTTAGGGTCTAGTGTGGCAGATCTTGGAAGCCAGGCTCAGTGAGAGGCTGTGTAGCATAGTGGAAAGAGCAGTGGGTTTGGTTTTGGGGCCTCCCCCCTCCCCACCTCTGCCACTCACTAGTGGGACCCCTCGGGCAAATTGCTTAATAAGCTTTGTAGGCAAAGCCAGCCGGCCCAAAGTCAGGGACCAGAGGCAGGGCCTTAAGGAATGTAGGGGGTCTTGTTGAGACAACAGGATCCTGAGTATTTGTCAGCTTCCAGCAAAAGACGGAACAGGATGAGAAGGAAGCCACACGTCATGGTCCAAAGAAGTCAGCAGACCCATAGGCTTGGGTGGATCCGTTAGGGAGGGGATTCACACCCAGACCTGGAACAGGCTGGCTATGTCCCCCCTTCTCCAGCCAGTGCCTTATCTCAGTCCTTCATGCCCCGAGATGGCCCTGGTGCAGGAGGTGTATCAGAATTTCTCTGCCTGGTGCTCCCAGGTCATGCGGCTGTACCCTGGGCAGAGATACTTGGAGCTGGAGTGGAGTGGACGGGGGGCCTGTGCCTGTGGGGTGAGTGGCCAGGTGAGAGATGAGATAGAAGGGATAGAGGAAATGAGTTGGCTTTGACTTTCTACTTGTGCTCCCTTACAGGGATGGCTGGGGGAAAGAGGTCATCAGCCTCTTTGACTCCCATTTAGAGACTGGTGGGTGTTTCTACACTGACAGCAATGGATGGGAGATTCTGGAGAGGAGGTAGGGGATTCAGACAGCTACTTACACATAATCTAAGGCCCCAAACCAAGGGGAAATGTATTATCCCAAGCCTGTGGAGCCCTGAGGGAAAGTGAAGCAAGAAACTGGGGGTTCAATGTTGTAAAATTTTATTAAAGCTCCTACTAAGTGCTAAGGGCCTTATCTAACCTAATTCCCCTAGGGGAGACCAAAGGCCCACCTGGGCCCTGAAACAGACTGAGCCTGTGGCTGGGAACTACTACCCCGTCAATAGCCGCATCTATATCACAGTACCCCATGACTATGTATGTCTGCATTAGGTAGCCCCCAAATACACATATTTACATCATAGTAACCCCCAGCCTTCACAGCTGAGTCATGATAAGCTCCACTCCACCATGTGCAGAACTACAGAATGATACCCCTCCCCACTTCAGGCCCTGCTACCATCTTCCCTTCAGTATTCAGACCTCCATTCCCTTTCTGTGCCTCTGACCTTTGGGGACCTGAAAGCAGGCTGCAGTGGAGCTTAGAGCACCCACCTACTGTCCCAGAAAGAATCATCCTGAGTCTCCCTTGCTCTTACCACCCAGGATGGGCAGATCCAGCTGACGGTGCTGACAGACAGGTCCCAAGGGGGCAGCAGCCTGAGGGATGGTTCCCTAGAGCTGATGGTGAGTTAGGTGAAGAAGATGGGGCACGTGGGGAGGGGAAGAGCCCAGGACTGTGTGTTGGCACAGCACTGTGCCCCCGAGGCTGACACCCCAGTGCTCCTGCAGGTTCACCGGCGACTGCTCTTGGATGATAAACGAGCAGTGGGAGAGGCCCTGCTGGAGCCTGGGGATGGGCCTGGCACAGGCCTGGTGGTTCGGGGCAGACACCTGGTGCTGCTGGACACAGTGGAGGCAGCAGCTGCAGGACACCACCTCTGGGCCCAGAGAGAAGCTTTGGCCTCACAGCTGGTGCTGGCCTCCACGGGACAGGGCACCCCATATAGCCCTGGGATCCCTCCACTCACACAGGTGAGAGTGTGTCCAAGACCCAGAAGGGCAGGCCTTAGCAAGGAGGAGACTTTTCTCCATGGCTCCATCTTTCCTCACTCCTCTCTCTGTGGCAGTTCTCTGGACTTCAAAGAGAGCTCCCCCGATCTGTGCACCTGCTGACTCTGGCCCGCTGGGGCCCCAACACAGTCCTGCTGCACCTGGAGCACATTTTTGAGTGGGGAGAGGGCAACTTGTTCAGCCTGTCCCAGCCAGTGACTCTGGACCTACAGGTGAGTAGAGGGGAGGACCAGGAGAAGGGCAGAGGGAAATGGGAAAAGACCCCACCCAGCCCTATCATCTCTTTGGTCTCTCAAGATCTGTTCTCAGCCTTCACCATCAACCACCTGAAGGAGACCACTCTGTCAGCTGACCAGCCACTCTCCAAGGCCACCTGGCTTCAGTGGAGGACCAGCACAGGAGGAGGTACTGGGTGGGGAGGGGGCAGAAAAGCTCTTCTGGTCCCTGTCCCTGGGGAGCCCGAGAGTGTGGCTGGAGGAAGGCTTGATAGGGAAGACTTACTACAAAGGAGGAGCATCTTGGGGCCTGAGCTAAAGTGTGACATCCCATTCATCTTCCTGTCTCTTTGGTCTCCCTCTAACAGGCCCTGCTCCTCTGCAGCAAGCTTCCTCCCCAAACCTCTCAGCTGTCACTCTCTAACCCATGGAAATCCGCACTTTCCTGGCCTCCGTCACCTGGAGGAAGGAAAGGGACAGATGAGGTTCTGGACCCTGAGCTGGCCTTCACAGACCATGCTCTCTCTCCCCAGGATGGACCAGAAGGAGCTTTCTTGTCATTTCCTCAAGGTTTCTATCATCCCCAAAGACATCAAAGTGCCACAGCTGTGCCCTCTGCTATCTACCCTTGTGTGTTTGTGTATGTTTGTGTGAATTTGTGTATGTGTTAGGGGCAGGGAAGAGGAGATGAGGCAAGGTGGCCTTAAACAGCTTGATTCTTCCCAAGCAGGACCCCTCCCCATAGGCATCTGGGACTAGAAAACAATGGCCCCAGCCACTGGCCCTACTCCCCTCTCTGTCTTGCCTGGGGCAGCCCTCTTGTGACCACAGGCTGAGCCAGAGCTGCAGAAGAGAGAGAGGGAAGGAATCTGGCCTTCATATTGCACTGTCCTTCCCTCTTCCCTTTCATCTCCTCCCCCCCTCCCCCAATCAGAAATGGGCTGGGATTAGATGGCTAGAATTTAGGTATCCCAGCTCCCTCTGCGACTCCATGTGCTCATACCCAGTACCCACCATGAAAGGAATACAATCTCCGCACTGGGAAGGCTGGAACCAGTGATGTACTGGTAAATGTTTAACTGGCTCTCTTAAAAAAAAAAACAACACCCTTTTTAACCACAATCTGCATGTTTAGCATTTTCTCCATCAGTTTCTTAAGCCTCCACGGTCAACAAAACAATCAACCAAGCCCCAATTTGTAGCCTTTGCAGTTAATCAGCTCTCCAGCATCCATTTGAGCTGACTCTAGCACTTAGTAAAGCACTTAGCAGAGTGCCTCGTCCTTGGTAGAAGTCTAGCACCTGTAGTGGAATTCAAGTATGGAAAGGACTTCGATCAAATCCCATACCCGACACTTATGAGCTGTGTGACCAAGTCACAAATCACTCCAAGCTTCACTTTTCTTATCTGTAAAATGGGTAGAGTACTACCAGTAGTATTTACCACACAAGGGTGTTCTTGGGATCATACATCTAGAACTGGAAGAGTCCTTAGAGATCATCTTGTCCAAACCCTCCAGTAGTGTTTCCTTATCTTCCACAATGTTCCTGACCCTCACCCTCCTGGCTAAGGATGTTACTGAATGCTTTGGCTAAGTGGTGCAGTGGATAGAGCTCTAGGCCTAGAGTCAAGAAAACTCATCTTCCTGAGTTCAAATGTGACCTCAGACACTTACTAGCTGTGTGACCCTGGACAAGTCACTTAACCTTGGTTGCCTCAGTTTCTACATCTATAATTTAGGAATAATAATAGCACCTGCCTCTCAGGGGTGTTGTAAGGATTAAGTGAGATACTTGTAATGCGCTTTGTGAACAGTAATAGAAATGCTAGCTGTTGTTATTAAAATGTAAGCTGTTTGTTCAGAGCTCTTTCCCTCCTCATTTTACCACCTGACACCATTCCCTAGTATCTTCTCCTTTTCCTGGGTCTCTAAAGAAGAAGCAGACCTTCTCCTTGTCAATCCCCTGGGAAGGGGAAAAGGAAGGGGAAGAGAATAAGCTTTTATTAAGCACCTATGATGGACGAGGCACTCTGCTAAGTGCTTTACAAAGATCCTCATTTGATCCTTATAACAACCCTGTTTTGTTGTTCAGTTGTGTCCCCACTTGGGGTTTTCTTGGCAAAGATACTGGAGTGGTTTGCTATTTCCTTCTCCAGCTCATTTTACAGATGTGGAAACTGAGGCAAACAGGGTTAAGTGACTTGCCCAAGGTCATGCAGCTAGTAAGTGTCAGAGACTGGATTTAAACTCAGGTCTCTCTGACTCCAGGCACAACACTATCTGCTTCACCACACAGCTGCCCTGTAACAATCCAGTTAGGTAAATGCTATCAGCAGCAGCAGCAGCAGCATTATCATCACCTTTGATCCCATCTTCTCCAGAAGATTGCTTCCACTGAAATCTCTTTATTTCTAATCTTTAATTTCTCCCTATATACTGGTTGTTTCCCTGCTGCCTAAAAACACACCCCAGCATCTCCTTTTCTTTTTTCTTTTTTTTTTGTCTTTTTGGAGGGGGGAAGGCAGGGCAATTGGGCTTAAGTGACTTGCCTAAGGTCACAGTTAGTAAGTGTTAAGTGTCTGAAGTCATATTTGAACTCAGGTCCTCCTGACTCCAGGGCTGGTGCTCTATTCACTTCACCGTCTATCTGTCCCCAGCCTCTCCTATTCTTTAAAAACAAACAAACAAACAAATAAACCAAACAAACCAGAAAACAAAACCTTCACTAGATTCTACTGTCCTCACTATTATTCTATCTCTCTTACTTTTCTTAGCTGCATCCCCTGAAAAAGCCCTTTCCCCTCATTCCCTTCCAAATACTCCATAGTCTAGTTTCTAACCTCAGCGCTCTACTGAAACTTCTCTCTCCAAAATTGCCAATATTCTCTTCATTGCCAAATCGGATGGCTTCTTCTCCATGCTCATCGTTCTTGACGTCTCTAAAGCATTTGACACTTTTGGCCGCACCCTTCTTCAGTACCTCTCTGGCTTTTTGTGAACCTCTTCTCTCCTGGCTCTGCTTCTAATCTTTGTTGGGTCTCTTTTTCTAGATCCTCACCCATGTCATGGCCACTTACTGTAGGTGTTCCCTAAGTCTGCCTTCTGAGGAGTAAGAGGATAGATTTCTAATATTCTCACTCATGAGCCCCTACCAGTGTATATTTCCGACTTTGTGATTACCAGCTGATATCAACTGGTCAGACAGACTTAGTGTTTAGAAAATTAATTTACTATGTGGTATAGTTGGTACAAAATATCTCTCTAAATTGGGGCATCCTCTCCCTCAAGTACACACATAGTCCAGAGGAAAGGGGGCTCAAGCTTAGAAAGTATATGCATGGCAGAGATGTAACTCAGAACCCCCAGAAATCCTTTTCTGCTTTCTATAGGATACTCAAGCAGTTCTCTTTAAGCATGTTGTAGCCATTAGAAATGGACTTCTTGTAGAGCCTTGAAACTGTGTTTCCTCATCCTACCCAGTCTGTTCTCAGCGATGATGCAGATAGCTATGATGCCGCTAGCTGCTGCTATCTTATGGACACTGCTAGGATGACAGCAAAAAGCAAAATCATCTGGTCCTCCAGCATTCACTGGGTCTTCCTCGAGTCAAGGATGGGGGAGGAGACCAAAGCTGAGGCCAAGGTGTTCTCACCCCACCCCGCAAAGGACTCCTCAGGGCTGGGAGGGAACTGCTGTCCCCGGGCTTGCCACCTTCAGCTCTTTGCTTTTATATGAGGCCCCCAAAGTATGGCCAAGTCTCTTGCTGAATCAGAATGGATTTCCTGTCAGTTTGGCTCCAGCTTCCCACTTAGTCTGAAGTCTTTGATTAATTGACTGAGGCAGGTTCTCACCTGGTTATATCAGGGCATAGCATCTCATAACTTATTTTTAAGTGGAATGGGGGTAATTGTCTAGAGGGGTGAGGAACTCCTAACCCTTACACTCTTCCCACCCCACCCCTTTTTTAAGATTTGCTCTCCTCAGCAAATCTACTAGTCTCAAAGTCCACAGTCTCAAATCCTGGATAGCTCTTTAATGACTTGGTGAGTTTTCTCACTATTTTTAAAAAAATAAATAAACATCTGTTGAAACATTTTATTTTATATTGCCTACATTTTCCCCAGTCTCCCTCCTCCCCAGAGCCATCTCCAAAAACCACTGTCCTTTTTGTCGTCAGGGTTTTATGCTAAAGAGTCTTCCAGAAAGTCTAGCTGACTCAGCATATTAGCAGAACCAGCAATTAGCTTTCTTCCAAATATATAGTGATGCAATTTAACAAATCAATTCCATTTACAAAGTTCTAATAGGTTACTGGCTG
Source organism: Pseudochirops cupreus (assembly GCA_028627135.1). Taxonomy (NCBI): domain Eukaryota; kingdom Metazoa; phylum Chordata; class Mammalia; order Diprotodontia; family Pseudocheiridae; genus Pseudochirops; species Pseudochirops cupreus. The sequence continues at coordinate 528,617,018 of CM053580.1, forward strand.
TTTTGGTGTTTGCCAAAGTTCTCCCACAAGTCCAAAATAATAAAGAAAAAAAGGAAAAGAAATTGAGCCTCCCTTCTCAGAGGGAAAGCCTGGTTCTTTATAATGTTCCTTGAGTGTGTGAAGCTTTTCCTCAAGGATTAGGGGCATGAGGTTGATGGGTAGCCAACCCCCTAGACCAGTGGTTCTCAACCTGTGGGTTATGTTCAATTTGTAACAATGAAAATACATCCTGTGTCTCAGATATTTACATTATGATTCATAACAGTAGCAAAATTACAGTTACGAAGTAGCAACAAAAATAATTTTATGGTTGGGGGTCACCACAACATGAGGAACTGTATTAAAGGATCACAGCATTAGGAAGGTTGAGAACCACTGCTCTAGACCTTCATGTGAGGAACCAAATAGATTTGCTTGGTAAACATGAAATAGCAAAGCATGAAATTATAAAATACTGGACTCCTGGCTCCAGAAGGCTGTGTGCTCATCCTTTCCCTTCAGAGTAGGGGATCCTCTACTCTGGGCTCAGTCAGCTACCAAGTGCTACTAAAAAATTGGCCCTGGATCAGTGAAGGGAGAGCTTGGACACTTTGGCCTCTCCATTTCCTACTAAAGGACCCACTAAGTGGCACAATGGAGTCAAGAAGCCCTGAGTTCAAATCTAGCCTCATATACTTACTAGTTATCTGATTCTGGGCAAGCCACCTAACTTTTGGCTGCCTCAGTTTCCTCATGTAAAATGGATATAATAATAGCACCTCCCCACTTCCCTGACCTCCTCTCAGGGGGGCTGTTGTAAGGATCAAATGATATAATGGGTATAAGGTGCTCAGGACAGTGCCTGGCACATAATTGGTACTTTTAAAATGCCTGTTTCTGTCTTTTCTTCATTCCTTCCCTCTGCTATGAACTCCCAATACAAAGGCTGGGTTTTAAGACTGACTAACTGTAAAAGGAAAAGAAAATCCAGCCTCTTAGCTCAGACATTCTAGAGCATGTGGACCTGTCCCCCATATGGATTAGGACCTGGGATTAACTGGAAGTCATCCCTTCACCCTTCAAGCGAAAAAACTAAATTATCCTGGGTGAAAATTTTTTATGATTCCTTCAGTGCGTAAGTACAAAAACTGGGGTCCAGACAAGATTTCTACGTGTCTTTTCTCTATAAGGGACATACCAAAATTCCTCCAGTGGTCTCTGTACCATAGATGATCCTTCTCAGAGGTCCAGGCAAATTTCTTGAGTCCCTGTCCAAAAGGCATCCCAGATTTCCTCCAATGTATTCTTGCCACTGTAAGGGTAATTCAGATGGAATTTCTTCCTTATCCCTCACTAGAACAGATTATCATAAAGAAGACATACCCAGAAAAGCCCTCACAGAGGTGCAGGGCTCCCAAAATAGGATTAAACAGAGTTGATTACTCAAGGTTTCTAGGTCAGCCAGAAAAACTAACTCTATGGATCCACAGTCCATAAAGCTCTCGCAATAAGGTAGGCAGTCTGGGGCTGTTTAAAAAACAAAGAACAAAATCAACATTTATCAGGGAGTTGCCCAAACTTTAGGGATACAAAATCCATGTTTATATTAGCTGAGATATTCATACTAAAGTAGAGGAATATAACAGCTGTTGGTACATAAGCATTTAAACAAGCAAAAGTTATGACAAACTGGACTGAATTTTAAGGAAAAACATCAGAAAAATTGACTGCCTTCCCAATAGGCCTTCCATTAGCTCTGGATCTAGACCACCCCCATCCTGGTCTCTTTGCTCAGTGGCCTTCCAGAAAAATCCTGCATCAACATTGGATCCCAGTCGATCCATATCCCTGCTTCCCTGTGTCTCTCTCTGCTTCTTGGTCTCTTTATTCCAGTCTTCCCAGAATGCCCTGACATTGTATTATAGGACTTTCAGCAGAACTCTAGAGGTCATCTCTGGACCAGGTCCACCTCTGACTGTCACCTCCTGCCTCTTGATTGGATTCACTTGGCCATGGAGGCCATACTTCTTACTTGCTCCCACTGGCTGTGAGGCAGAATTCCTAGGACCTCAAAGGATACCACATCACCACCTGCCACAATGTTGACCCTCAAACCAACCGCTTCCCTTAACAAACCCCTCTCCAACTAGATACTCTTCCTGGATTCATTCACCAGTGGCCAACATGCTCCCATTGACTCTTGCTCACCTCATCCTGATGATTCTGAACCCCTAGCTGCTGAAGTACAACCTTGTTACCCATACTCAGCTGCCACCTCCCTCATTCCCATCCCCCGCAACCCTATTCCTCAAATGACCCACTCCCCTACTTGCCCCTTCTACTGTGTTCCCTGGGATGCCTGTCCCATAATTAACAAACCATTGCTATTCCAATCCACCTCAGAGACGTTCCTACCCTCCATCTTGCTATCACCCAATCACCCACAAGTATTCCACTTTCATGTTTAGGAATTCCAAATTTCCTTTATCTGATGATAGCCTTTTATCATTCCACCTTTCCCACCTTTCCCTTACAACCCCAAGGCTATTCTTTGTCCTGACTGTGACCTCTATCCCTCCATTCCTCAGTTCTTTGCTAGGGCATCACCACCCCTGCACTGACCACGCCTTCCTCCCTTCCCTCTCTTAACCCCTTGGTGAATCAGTTCAATGCCATACCATCTCTTACACTCAAATCCCTTGTTTTATTGCCAATCATGCCTTGCCAAATCCCAAACCTGGATTACTTCCACCATCCTCCACCTTCACTCTTAGTCATATGCTACTGAGCAAAGCTGGAGAAAGTCATGAAACTGTGTCCATTGCAAATTTGTTACATCTCCTTGACTGGATCCTCACTGGCAAGGAGAAATGGAAGGGAATAAGTACTTATTAAATACCTACTATGCGCCAGGCTCTGGGCTAAGTGCTTCAGAATTATTTCATCTGAGCTTTGTAACAACCCAGAATTTGCCTGAGTCACCTGGTTGGCCCAGCCCAGAAGGAGTTGAATCTGATGAGAAACTCAGTGCCTGAGTTACCTGTCTGGCCCAGCCCAGCTGTTAGTGATCTGTCTAAGACGCAGCCTGTGAGGGGCAAGCCCAGCTTAGCAGCAGATGGATTTGTCTATCACTGACCCTGACATGCAGTCCTATGGAGAACTCCTCCAGAGAAGTCAGATCTGATGTTCCAGAAGTAGGAGGGATTTATCCCCATTGGTTCCCTGCACATGAGCCTCATTACCTCTTAGGAAAGGGCCTGATTCAAGCTATCTCCATGGTAATTCAAATTGGATGTTGGCTCAAAACTGAAGTACTCATGGGTTATAGAATAGTCAATGAAAGGAGGCTTACTTAGCCCTAACATGACATAAAGAGAATATTCCAGAAAGATATGGTAGCACTTAGCTAACAGACACTGAGCCCCCTGCAAAGCCAGTCATTAGTGTGAAGGGTGGCGATTTGAATGGTCTTGGGACAACCACCAACTCTAAAGGACCTTGATCCCACATGGGTGGGCTTTTTTATGCCCTCTGTTGACCAGAAAACCACATCAGACAGAGACTGCATTTAGGGAGGCTCAGTTTAAGCCTTGCCCCACCCCCTGGACCAACCAAGCTTCAGCTTTATTGCCTTTTAGAGAAAAAATGGGCCTAACTCATGTTGGGAAGAGGAGGGGAGAGCTCTGGTCAGTATTGATCCTATCACATTAATGTACTTATAAGTTCATACCTACAGAGTCTGTTAAAGGAACATGGTAGGTTTAGCCTGGAGAAGAGAAGACAGGACATGCTAGCTGCCTTTATGGATTTTCATAGATTTTAGTGCTGCAAGACCTTTCAATTTATAGAAAATGAGGAAATGGAATTCTCTGTAACCCAGAGAAGCTGCATAACTACCCTAAGTCTTCACAGGTAGTAAGTTACCAGAAGTAGACTATGAACGCAGGTCTACTAATTCCTGTATTGGGATTCCAAAGGCTATCATTTGGAAGGGGTTAGGCCCCTGCTACACTGCAGAAGGCACAGGTTAGAAGTTCCTAGGGACAGCATATGGGGCTCCAAAAAGTGGCACAACAGATAGCAGCCTTGCTCAAGACTCTCAAAAAGGGTAAACACTGACCACATTCTTGCCCAGAGCAGCTATATTTGCTGCTTTGAAAACCTCCTGAATGTCTGAATTAATCTCATGCCTTAAAATAAGGAGCAAATGTCTCTAATTTTAAAATACTCAGATTTCTGTTTTATAAATTACATCTGGAACTTGTCACCCACAAGTCCAGTCCTCCTCCCTGCCCCTAATCATGGTGGCATTTATATAGTGCCTGTGGATTTATAAAGCACGATGGGGAGAAATTGTAGAGGCAGATTTTGGCTCAATATAAGAGAACAAAATTCCCAATAAATAAGGCTGTCCCAAAATGGAGTGGGCTGCCTCAAGAGGGAACGGGTTGGTGCCCCTCCCGGGAGGTCTTACAAGCAGAGACAATGTGGTGTTGTAGAAGGAGGTCCTGGCCATATATGAACTGGAAGAGATGGTTCCTGATCTTCATCAGCCCTCTCGGGTTTGATAGCCTGGCATCAATTGTTTCTGAACTGGGTTAGAGGAGGAGAAAAGTAATGTGATTGTAATGTGATTGAGAAAGGCACAGGATTCAGGATGAGGAAGACAGCCTCATTGTAGTCCATTCTGCTCAGACCCCAGCTGGAGCATTATGTTCTGTTCTGCCACATTTTAAGAAGGGCACAGACAAACTAGGAAGTAGAGAGAGGCAGGCAAACAAGAAGACAGTGAAGACCCTCAAGCTGGTATCATATGTACAGCATTTACAATGGCTGGCTAAGCATGAGTTTGATAGAAGGTGAAAACCATGTGACAGACTGAGAAACAGGTTGAGATTGAGATGTTAAATACCCACCCTTCCTCCCTTTGATTCTTTCTGGGCTTTGCCCTGCAGAGAGTTTGCTGATTTGCCATTCCGCTTGAAATACTTTGTTGTTGTTCTATCTTCCTAGTAAACATCTCTTTGTAAAAGATTGTTGTTGTTTTCAATTATGTCCAATTCTTCATGACCCTTTTTGGGGTTTTCTTGGCAAAGATACTAGAGTAGTTTGCCATTTCCTTCTCCAGCTCATTTTTTAGATGAGGAAACCAAGGCAAATACAGGTTAAGTGACTTGCCCAGGGTCACACGGCTGTTAAGTGTCTGAGGCACATTTGAACTCAGGAAACTGAGTCCTCCCAACTCCAGACCCAGTGCACACCTAGACGCCCTTGTAAAAAGGCTTTGCTTATTAATAATTGTTTATTGATGCTGTCTATGGTTAAATAATACTGGAGAGATGCTAACTGGCATGAGGACACTGATCATGAATAATGATATTGAGAGGAAAATGGGGTCTGAAGCCAACGGCAGTAGAAACCTGAGGGGAGATGGTGCCATACTCTTGTTCTAGGTCCCAATTTGCCAGGTTGAATAGGAATTGTGATAAAGACCCCCAGCATGTCTATGGGATACATACTATAGAAAGCAAAGATAGCACAAGAAGTTGCAGCAGACCTAGTATACAAAGAGAAAATCCGTGCTAGAGGGGGCAGAATAGTGAAAGTGCTGAGGAACAGATTCTAAGACTAACTGAAGGATGGGAGATTACCAAATGCTGAGGGGTGAGGGGGGGGATACACCTCATTATAACAAACAAAAAAGTGACTGAGGAAATATCAATAACCTTCGATTTAGATGCCTACTTTCCCATCTTATAATCAAACACCAAATATTTATTAAGTATCTCCTATCTGTCAGGAACTGGGCTAGGCATTGAGAATAAAAAACAAAAAAACCACAAAAACCAAACCAAACCAAAAAACCCCAGTCTCTGCCTTCAAGGAATTTACATTCTATTCAGAGGAGAACAATATATGCACAGAAGAGAAAATACTAAATAATGACTAGGCAGAGGGATTAGCAGATGAGGGGTAGACTCCTAAAGTAGCAGCAGGTGCTCAAGTTTGGCTTTGAAAGGGGCTAAGGACTCCAAGAGGTGGAGAGAATGAGGTAATGCATTCCGGGCATGGGGGCCAGACTGGGCAATAGCGAGGATATTAGAGATGGAGCCCCTGTGGGGGATTTATAGGAGAACAGAAGCGATCAAGAACTCAAACATTTATGAAGCGCCTACTATGTGCCAAGGCTGTGTTAGGTGCTGGACAAGAGCCACAGGAATGAAGATTAGATGCTGCGCTAAGAGGGAGCACCCACATTGAGGAGACTGTGGATGTCCGCTTATCATGATACTGCTTTACTAGTATAGGCAGGTTGAACAACTATCTCTTCTCTCTCCCCACCAGTTGTGAGTTCACGGCCAGCTAAAAAGTTGGGAAGCAGAAAGAGATTTTGTAGATGGACTTGTTTATTCAGTCCTGCTCCCAGAGTCTTCTTTTATGGGCTTCAACCCAAGAAAATCGCCATTCTTCCACTTCCTGATGAGCAGAGCAGAGGCTGCCTAGGCTAGGATTCTATGTCTGTTTTTCCATAAGAGAAGACATGCTTCTTAAGAAGGAGGGATAGTTCCACCTTTGCTTTTATATCCACAGTGCCAAGTTGTTTAGTCATTTGTCATGACTCCATTAGGAATTTTCTTGGCAAAGATACTGGAGTGGTTTGCCATTTCCTTCTCCAGTTCATTTCACAGATGAGGAAACTGAGGCAAACAGGGTTAAGTGACTTGCCCAGGATCACACAGCTAGTAAGTGTCTGAGGTCAGGGGCAGGTAGTTGGTGCAGTGAATAGAACAGCAGCCCTGGAGTCAGGAGGACCTGAGTCCAAATCTGGCCTCAGACACTTAACACTTACTAGCCATGGGACCTTGGGCAAGTCACTTAACCCCAACTGCCCCGCCTTTCCCCCTCCAAAAACAAAACAACAAAAAAGTGTCTGAGATCAGATTTGAACTCACAAAGATGAGTCTTCTTGACTCTGGTGCTCTGTGCCACCTAGCTGCCCTATCTGGCATGTGTTGTTGTTGTTGAGTCATGTTCAACTCTTGGTTACCCCATGGACCATAACATGTCAGACCCTTCTATCCTCCTCTGTCTTTCTAAATCTGTCGAAGTTCATGTTAATTGTTTCCATGACACTATCTATTTATCTCATCCTCTGCTGTCCCCTTTTCCTTTTGCCTTCAATCTTCCCCAATATCTGGACTTTTCCAAGAGATTCCATCTTCTCATTATGTGGCCAAAGTATTTAAGTTTTAGCTTCAGTATTTGACCTTCCAGTAAATAGCTTGAATTAATTTCTTTAAGCATTGACCGATTTGACCTCCTTGCTGTCCAAGGGACCCTCAAAAGTCTTCTCCAGCATCTCAGTTGGAAAGCATCAATTTTGTAATACTTATCTTTCCTTCTAGTCCAATTCTCACAGCCATAGATGGCTACTGAAAAAAACATGGCTTTGACTATATGGACCTTTGTCAGCAAGGTGATATCTCTGCTTTCTAGTATGCTGTCCAGATTTGCCACAGCTTTCCTTCCAAGGAGCAAGGGTCTTTTAGTAAATGTTTAATACATGCTTATTGCTTGGTTGATTTCCATACAACCAGGAAAGAGAGACTTTGAAGACACTGGGACGGCCCAGTGAGTCTGAAGTAGCCTGGGGGCTCTAGCTTCCTCTCCAGTGTACCACTACAGCTTCAGAAAAGCAGAGAAGTGGGAGCAGATCCTTGGGGACTGTGGCAGCTGAATGAAGGGCCTGGAGTAGAAAGAACTGGGAATCGTAATGGAGAATGTATCAGAATAGGACTGTATGAGATAGGCAACTCATGTGAACCTCTCCATCTCCCCTCATCTCCCCACCACCACCACAGTGAGCCTGGCTAGAAGGTATTCAAAACTCCAGGATTTCCCTCTAGTTTTCTCTGAGAACTGGCCCAGCTGATCTTAGTGAGTTCCCAAACCCATAATCCTTTTCCTTATCCTTTCCTCCCATCTACCCACAGGGAGGAGGTGTGAAGTGAGGGGAGTCCAATATCCGCAAGGCAGAAGCTTCGAACTTGCTCTTCAAAAACTGCTTTACAATTGTGTTTTTGCTGAGAATTAACCTACTGGATTTCAATAAATCCTATCTACCCTGCATATGTCTCATATAGAACTCATTATTTACACATCGTCCCTCTGCCCTCCACTAGAATATGAGTTCCTTGCTGTATTTTTGGCCTTGCTTGGGGATCCCTGAGGCTTTGCACATAGTAAGCACTTAACAATGGCTCCTCCATTTACTGACTGGCCATCACATGCATCAGCTATGTGGGCAAAGCACACAATCTCTCTGAGCCTCACTTGTGTCATCCCTAAAATGGGAAGATTGGACCAATAAATAATATTAACTAGCATTTTTATAGCCCTTTGAAGTTCACAAAGTGCTTTATATGTTCTCTATAAATGACATCAGGCATTAATGAAAAGGAAAGAAATTCTCCCCCCCCCCCAAAAAAATCAGGAATGAGACCTCAGAGCAATGATGAGAGAACTGGCTATTTTGGTAATTCTAGGTCATGCTTTTAGATCTGCATGGAACTTGGGTCTAGCAGGGCTACTCACAAGTCACTGGGAAAATAGTTTACACATGTAGTCAAAGAGCCCCCTAGTGGCCAAAGATATAAACACATACATATAGACACACGTATGGGTCGCTGTTCAGGCATTTTCAGTTATATTCTATGCTTCGTGACCCCATTTGGGGTTTTCTTGGCAGAGATACTGGACGGGTTTGCCATTTCTTTCTCCAGTTCATTTGACAGATAAGGAAACTGAGGCAAACAGAGTTAAGTGACTTGCCCAGGGTCACACAGCTGGTAAGTGTCTGAGGCCAGATTTGAACCTACATCTTCCAGACTCCAGGCCCCGTGCTCTACCCACTGTGCCACCCAGATGCCCTACACATATGTGTAATATGTAATATATATATCAGACTTTTTAATTGACTGGTGATCTCTTCGTAGATTTACTATATCGATCAATAATCAACAAGGATTTCTTGAATAACTACTATGTGCCAAGAACTGTGTTAAAGATACATACAGAACGAAAGAAAAACATTAAAGATTGTAGTAAGCAGAGTAATCATCCAGACCGGACAAGTGTAGCTTGAGCAGCACAACAAAGTACACGCCTAAGCCACACCACCCGTCCTGCCTGCGTATCTAAAACCATATTGAATAGCGGTGATGAAAGTGGTTTCCTCATTTTTAGTGCAAGTGGAGCTAATATTTCTCCATTGCACATAATGGCAAATCTTGGCTTCAGTTAAATACTCTTTAAAAAATCGTGTTAAAGAAAATCCTTCTCTTACACTTTTTACTCTTCCCTATATAAATGGCTGCTATGTTTTATTGAGACTCCTCTTCATTTATTGATATAGTTAAATGATTTTTATGGTTTCTATTTATTGATAAGGTTTATTGCACTCATTATTTCCTAATACTGAGCCTGCTGTAAACTCTTCTTCACTATAACTAATTATTTGGGGAAAGAGGGAATATATTACAGCACTCTGATTGCTAGTATTTTGTGTACTGTTTTAAACTCATATTCATTAATGATGAGTTGCCATGACCAAAAATCCATCAAGTGAATAGGTTATTAGTAAGTAGACAGAATAGTCTGCTGGAAGCAGATATACTTTGTTTCTGGGACTGACTTTGAAGACTTTAAAAAATTGTTACCTTTTACTTTTAGATCAACTTCATTTCTCAAGATGTATCTCCCCACTCACCCCGCCATAGAGCCATCCCTTATAACAAAGGAAAAAAGAAAAGAAAAAAAAGAGTTCAACAAAACTAACAAGTGCATCAACCAAATCAATTTAGAGTTCCACATCCACAGTTCTCCTATCTCCACTGAGAAGTGGAAGGGGTGGGGGGGATATACTCTCCTATCTTGTCTTTGAGGCCAAGCTTGTCCTTTATAAGTTCACAGGATTCAGTTTCAATTGGGGGAGGGGGAGGAATTCCCCCTTTGCATTGTTGCACTCTCCATGTATATTGTTTTTCCAGTTCCATTTGCTTCACTTTGCATGAGTTCATACGACTTCTCAAGTATCTGAAGACTCTCCAGAATAGGAGAACCTGCCAGAGCTTGTACTTCTGACTCCTAGGGTCTCCTACTAGTTGAAATAAGGAATCCTTGATTTTATGAAGGGTTAGGGTTATGTAGGGATCACCAGTGGACAGCCTATATGTTCCATGGGTATCCATAGAGGTCCAAAGGAAGGCTCCCAGGATGTTTGGTGGACATCCAAACAAGATTCGTAAGATATTTTATATGTCATACAGTATGAGAAGGTATGGAAAGGTGACAATTTGTATCACTGGAAGAAATTATAATATTGAAGAAGTCACAGATCCATCAAAATAAAAAGCCATTAATGCTATTAATCTATAATGTTCTTCTGCTTTGTTTTTTTGCCAGGTTTGAGGATGAGTGACGACCAACTTTGATAAACTGGACTCTTCTCAGCAACGCACAGTTATAAGACAACTCTACAACTCTCAGGATAGGAGATATCTACATTCAGAGAAAGATCTAGAAAGAACAGAGTTTAAATGGAGACTGAAGCAATCTACATGCTATCATCCTTTTCCATGTTTGGTTTTCTTTCTTTTTTCCCATTGTTCACTCCATTGGATATAACCCTTCTATACAACCAGACTAATGTCCAATGTGAAAGTATTTGCAGATTCTATA
>CM053580.1:528628236-528660063 GCA_028627135.1 Pseudochirops cupreus
TCTGGTTTTGGGACTCAGTTTTCTGGTATTTAAATGAATGCACTATCTATATTTCTTATGTAGAGAGCCTGTTCCATTTTGTGATTAATAACTATATCAGCATATTTATAGTTACTGTAGGCCTTGTGAATACTGCATTGCTGATACAACAGGTCTAACACAGGTCTTATGTTTACAAGATTAGACCTTCAGACTTAGCTGCCTGCTTCTACCTTCCCCGTTCCTTTTTTTTTCTTTTTTTTGACTAACAGTCCTGAGAAATGGATATTTCCAGCTTTAAGGTTATTTCATGGGTAATCTTGAGTTTGAGAGTTTCTGAGTTGGCCAGAAGGAGATGTCCTTAACAGATGGCTCCTCGGAGAAGATGATTGTTAACAGGTTTACCTTTCACCTTTGGGATGTATGGATGTATGGATGTTCAAGAAGGACTAGCTCCTCTGGGGTGAGGGCTTGCCCAGCCCTAACCCTCTTTGGTGTCCACCTGGCATTCAGCTCTCACCTGTGGGTCTAAAAAGCTGTAGCACGCACAGTAGCCATAGCCCAGGTAACCATCTGGGCAGATGTGCTGAACCAGGCTGAGGGGAACCAGAGGGCCACAAACCCATCAGTGAGTTAGTGGGTTGTCTATCCCAAGCATGTAAAGACTTCCCCCAGTGGAATGGGTAGATGAGAACAGTCTGCTTCAATGGCCATGAAGGCGGCTGAAGCAGGTGCTGTGGAGAGCTTAGAGCTTGGTCAGACATCAAAGACGCCAAGGTCATCCTTGGCATTCCAATCACCCTGACTTTTGTCTTGTCACTGGACTTCAGTGACTCTGTGAGGTTGATAACCTTGTGCAACTCTATCTCACTTAAATCCAATTCACAGGTGAGTTGAGACATCATCCTGTGATGTCATTGGCCCTCTTCAAAAACAGGACAAGCAAGAACAACCTCACCTTTCAGCCAAAGTCATTGAAGTACAGGTGATGAGAAGCCATGAGAAGTGAACCTTGCCACCCCTCCATGGTAACTGTTGTAGTATGCACAAAGAGTTAGGTCTGAGGTGAATGAGAAATATTTCTTCAGCAGTCCCACAGAAATTCTTCACCCTCCAGGGGAATATAACAAGTGTAATGCAGATTTTATGCTTCCCATAGTTATCCATGCATGCTTGAATCTTGTACATTTTCCATGGTGAAAGAAATAAAAAAGCTGTGTCCCATACCGCCAAGTCTAAGTTGTATTGGAATATCTTCGGGGGAGGGGACACTGATGCCCACATATGAGGAAATTCTACACACAAATGATACCTATGGTTTTTTCAGGATTTTCTTGGAGTTTACTTGGGGTAGTAGGCAGCAGAGTTTGGGGTTAGACCCCAAAGATCAAGACTATTCTGTATGAACCTAGAGTTCCACCATGGGCCACCGGGGCACTGATGCTAATCTTTTTTCAAAACTGACAAACAACTGAACAATATCTTATACCCATATGTTATACCCGTGTTTCCTAACTTTTTGAGTATGAAGACCCTTTTTTTGTTGTTGCTTTTTTTGGAGGGGAGAGGGCAGGGAAATTGGAGTTAAGTGACTTTCCCAAGGTCACATGGCTAGTAAGTGTGTCAAATGTCTGAGGCAGCATTTGAACTCAGGTCCTCCTGACTATTCACCGTGCCACCTAGCCACCCTGAAGATCCTTTTTTTTAATGTCCAAATATTTCACAGACTCCTATCAGGGTAGCTGTGCTCTTAGCATCCATTGATTGAAAAAACACAAAATGGCTTTCCCCCAAGATGGCACTGAAGGTGAAGAAGGAAGCTGTTGTCCCCCCCAAGACAGAAGCCAAGTCCAAGGCCTTGAAGGCCAAGAAGGTGGTGCTGAAGGGTGTCCATAGCCACAAAAAGAAGAAGATCCAAACATCCCCCACCTTGTGGTGACCCAAGACACTAGGACTTCGAAGGCACTCGGAAAAGTGCCCCTCGGAGAAACAAACTTGATCACTATGCCATCATTAAGTTTCCATTGACCACTGAGTCTGCTATGGAGAAGATTGAGGACAACAACATCCTAGTCTTCATTGTGGACATCAAGGCCAAGCATTAGATCAAGCAGGCCATAAAGAAACTGTATGACATCGATGTGGCCAAAGTCAACACACTGATCTGGCCTGATAGAGAGAAGAAGGCATGTGTCCATCTTGTTCCAGACTATGATGCATTAGATGTTGCCGACAAAATTGGAATCATCTAACTTACTGTGTCCACCTGTGTCCCATTCCACCTACAATAAAAAGTTTTCCAGAAAAAAAAACACATAATGACAAAAAACTACCATCAATTCCATAACACTTTTTAAGAATTAATTTTTAAAGTTCAATTTTATTTTATTTTCATTTCCAAATTCTCTTTTCCCTTCCTCCGCCCATTGAGAAAGCATGAAAACAAAACTGGTTGCAAATGTGTAATCAAGTAAAGTAAATTTCTTTCTTCATTAGCCATGTCCAAAATTGAAAAGAAAGACAAGGAAGTACGCTTCGATGTGCACATGAGACTTTTAAATTATTTTTGTAGGTTGAGATGCGCGCAGGAGGAGCCTGCTGAGGCTTCCCTGAATTCCCTCTCAACTGCTTAAGGAGGTGGGATTCCCTTGACAAGAGTGAATTTGCCTTATTGACCAGGCTGAGGCCTTGGTCCTGCCACTGATGACGTCTCCTTCCTAAGGCATGACTTCTCACTTCCTTTATACCTTCTGCACCTCATTAGGAATGACTGATCTGCTGTAGCTTGTCAAACATGCATTAACAACTATTAACAATTAACAACTATTTATCAACAAGTGCCCCCGAGGGCTAGGTGCCCAGGATACAAATTCAAAGACCAAAACAATCCTGACTCACAACAAGCTTATATTCTAGTGAATTATATTAAAAATGCGTATAGTATAGACATAAAGTGAATAAATACATATACATACACATATATACACACATATATAAATACATGTGTGTATGTGTGATATATGTATGTATATGTGGATATATGTTCACATGTATGATGTTATATACATCTACATGGGTATGGATATATATCCATACACACCAAGTAGTTAAATAAATACAAGGTAATTTGGAAGGAAGGGAGGCAGCAGATGCGGGGAGGGGATCAGAAAAGGCTTCATGCAGAAAATGGTACCTGAGCAGGCTCCAAGAATTGGAGGTAAGGACGGGGTGTATTACAGACATAGGGCATGGCCAGGGCAAATGCAGCCAGATAGATGAAGTGTCATGTGTGAAGGAAGAACAGAGAGATGCATTGCAGAGTTCAGGAAGAGGAGTAATGTCCAATGAGGCTGTAAAGATAGACTAGGGCCAGGTTGCCTAGAGCTTTAAAGATTAGACAGAGGAATTTGATTGATTTTAGAGTCAAGAGGGGGACGATGGAATTTACTGCATAGGGGAGGGAGATGATCAGATCTGTGCTCAAGGCCAATGACTGACAGTAATGCAGAGACTGAACTGGAGGGGGGAGTGGAGAGGCAAGGAAATTAATTAGAAGGCTGCTGCAGTAACTTAGGTGAGGGATGATTAGAGCTTGAATGAAGTGTCACATGTAAGAGAGGCCGTGAAGGTAGAAAAGGCAAGATTTGGCAACTGATTCCATGTGGAGGGGAAAGGGAGAGGAAGAGCTGAGGATAATGCCAGGCTTATAAACTTGAGAGACTGGCAAGATGGTGGTGCCTTGGACAGATAGATATATAGGCAAGTTTGCAAGAAGAGAGGGTTTAGGGGAAAGATCCCGAGTTTGGTTTCAACCATGTTGATTTTAAGATGTCTCCAGGTCACCTACTTTGAGATATCCAAAAAAACAATTAGTGATATGAGTGAAGTTCAAGCGAGACTTGGGCTGGATAAATAGATCTGGGAGGCATCTGCATGGACCCTGATGAAGTTACCAAGGTAATATAGCAGAGAAGAGAATAGGGCCCAGGACAGAACCTTGGAGAGCACTTTCAGTTAGGGGTCAGTGATAGGGATGATGAGGCAAGCAAAGGACCCTGAAAAGCACTTATCAGATGTACACATAAGCTATGTCCTTAACCTCAGACTTTAAAAGGAGGATGGAGCAGCAGGACACAGCAATAAAGAGAACCCGAGTAGATATGGCCGGAGGGCAGTTAGACCCCTACAGAGTCTAGGTCCCCAGGAGGGAGAAGGGATGCCCAACTCCACAATCCTTCCAATGAGCTATGTGAATTAGGGAACCATTTAGTCCTAGGAGAGAAAAAAACAATGAGGACCCCCAAGATGGCAGCAAATTTCTAGACTAAATGTCCTAAATACAGAGAAGTCCCTGATGATGATGAAGACGATGAAAATATTAATATTTCTATAGCCCTTTAAGCCTTTTTTTTACATATATTATGCTAGTTGAGCCTCATAACAATCCTGTGAGATTGGTGCTATTATCACTCTATTTTACAGATGAGAAAACTGAGGTAAACTGATGTGACTTGCCACACAATGGCCACACAACTAGTAAATACCTGAACTTGAGTCTTTCTGACTCCAAGTCCAGTGGTCTTGCTATATATACTACATCATCTCAATGCCTTAACAGCACCAATCTGGATCAGGTTTCTGGACAACACCAACATTTTCCCGGACCAAGCAGGAGGCAGAGAAGAAGAGCAGCAAAAGATAGAATAATGATGTGGACAGGCAATCCCAAACCTTGCCCTTTCCTAGTATTATGAGTTACTGGGACTACGTAAGTATAGAGAGAAAGGGTCAACTCCTGTTCAACCCTAGGTACTTCTACTTTGTGGGAGGAAACTGAATTTGGGGGGTAAAATGGAGGACTACTTCAGTCCCTTCAGGGGAGGTGGAGACTCACCAGAAAAAAGGTGTGTTTTGAGCATTTATCCAAGCCAATTCATTTCAACAAGTATTTATTAAATGCTTACTGCTATTCTAGGGTAGTTAGATGGCACAGGTAATAGAGTGCTGGACCTGTAGTCAGGAAGACTCATCTTTATGAGTTCAAATCTGGCCTCAGATACTTACTAGCTGTGGGACCGTGGGCAAGTCACTTAAACCTGTTTGCCTCAGTTTTCTCATCTGTAAAATGAGCAGGAGAAGGAAATGGCAAACCACTCCAAGTATGTTTGCTTTGGAGGGAAAGCAAGGTGTGGAGAGAATTCTGACTTTTATAGTAATCAATATGATACGTGTAATGAATATACTAATAGATTAGATTTTGCAGAATTGCCTTGTCCAGCTTATGAGTCAGACTCATAATGTAGCTTGAACTGATCAATCAAACCTTGACAAGGCCCACAATCACTATCCTCCTTCTGCCTGTGTACCTGAAGTGAATCGAATCAAAGACTGTAGAACCTGTTCCTGTCACAGAACTCTGGCTCTGTGACCCACAAAATAATGACCCCCAAGGACTTGTGCAATATTGCTCCCAGAGGAGTCCAGAATTATTGTATTATCTTCCATTTTGGGTTTGTCATAGGAAACCATTCAAGCCTGAGAAAACATTGTTTGTAATTCACCTTCCTCCCCTCCCTTCCCAACTGTGATTTACATTTATAATGCCTGTCTTCACTTCAGCAAGGTGGAATTATGATCAGGAGAATTCCTGATTTACAAATCTGTTCCTCATAATGAAACTAATTAATTAAATGGCTGCCTGATTACTGTCACGTTGTCTCCAGCCTGCTGTTTCGTCATTCTCAAGTTAGAGACTGACTCAATGTTAACATTGCCAAGAAAACCCCAAATGGGGTGCTGAAGAGTCAGACATGACTGAAAACAACTGAACAGTGGTGCCAATCTTTAAGGATATGAAGACGAAACAAAAAGTCCCCACCTTCTGAGAGCTTGTATTCTACTTACAAAGAAACAGATATGTAGATGTCACATGTTTACAGGCATCAGCATTATCGTATTCTGAGGAGAGGATTAAAGAAGGATTCCCATAGGAAATGATGCAAGATTTGAGCTATGATGGAAGAGACTGGAAGAAGATCAGGGCTAGATACACAGATCTACATCGAGCTAACCACAGAAGGTGAGGAGATCTCCTAGGGCAAAGGTGGGGAACTTTTGGCCTCGAGGCCACATGTGACCCTCTAGGTCCTCAAGTGTAGCATCATTCCGTGAAGTTTGATTTCAGTCAAAGGACTGCACTTGAGGACCTAGAGGACCACATGTGGCCTTGAGGCCTCAGATTCCCCACCTCTGACCTAGGGATTGGAGTGTAGGAAGAGAAAAGCACTAAGTCCAGGAAAAAGCCTTGGGGGAACATCCAGGGTTAGGAGCCTAATAAACCATTAATATAAAACAAGCCTTTTTTTTAACCCAACAAAAAAAATGCAAGTGACTCATAGGCCTCTACTATCATAGGACCCATTTTCAGAAGGGGAGCCCCAGTCAACTGGTACCACGTTCCCATCCTCCTTCCTTTCTTAATCCCTATGATTCAGAGTCACTGGCTGCCTAGGAGAAAACCCACTTCCCTTGCTACTATTTCTTGTTTTCTTTTCCCCCGTCCACCTCAACTCTTCCTTTCCCAAGCCCCAATATGGCTCTACCCTTCCCTTCCACCCCATCTTTAGAAATCCACATTCTGTCGCAGACAAACTCCCCATCACTTTCGGTCTCTTCTTCTTACAATGCCTCTATCTCTTTGCGATGATGACAACCTGGTTCCACTAAAACACTCTGCATCCCTGACCACCCTCTCCAGCAAAGGACGCACCTTCTGCCATCATTTGCTTTGAGATAATTTCATCATTCAAAAGGTGGAGGCACCCATATCCAAGATATCTATAGATACGTATATATATCTATAGACATATGGAATGTACAGAACCGATCCGATTTTACAAGAACCAGAGACATTCTCAATAGATAAATGGTCAAAGGATATGAATAGACCATTCTCAGAGAAGAAATTGAAGCCAATAGAACCAAATGTTCAAATGAAAAAACCCTCTAATAGACAACTAATAATGCTCAGCATCTACATAAGGTTTGCAAAGTACTTCGCAAATATTATCTCATTTGATTATCACCACAACGCTGGAAGGTAGGCGCTTCTATAATCCCCATTTAACAGATGAAAAAAGTGAGGCAGGCAAGTGTTCAGTGACTTTCCCAGAGTCACATAGCTGTATGAGACTGGATTTCAACTCCAGGTCTGGTACTATATCCACCACATCATCTAGCTGCTAATTAAAGCCAAAGCAACTCTGAGTTTGTATATCCCACCCATCAGAACAGTAAATGGGGCCAACAAGAAAAGAGACAAATGCTGGAGGGGCTATAGGAAAATAATTGCACTAGTACATTGTTGGTTGAAACTGTGATGGAAAACAAGGTGGAACTCTGCCCAACTCTGTGTATGCCCTTTTATTTAACAATACCACTTCTAGGCCTAGGCCACTAAAGATGTCTAAGAAAAAGAAAAAGCCCACATATGTACAAAAAGAAATATTTATCATAGCCTTGTTAGTAGTGGCCAAGAATTGGCAATCGAGGAAGTATCCATCAATTGGGGAATGGCTGGACAAATGATGATATATGAATGTACCATAGGACATGATGAAATGAAAAACCTGGAAAGACCTCTATGAACTGATCCAGAATGAAGAAAGAAGAACCAGAAAAACAATTTATCTAATAACAACAACATGATAAAGAAAAAACGACTTTGAGAGACTTGAGAACTCTGATCAATGTAATGATAAAACTAAGCTCAGAAAATCACATTAACTAAGCGATCCACCTCTTGACAGAATGGCAATGGAGTCAAGGTACAGACACATTTTTAGACGCAGTCAATGTGGGCATTAATTTTGCTTGACCACGCATATTTTTTCCTCTTCTATTTTTTCCCCTGGAATGGGATGAAAATGAGGGAGGCTAGAACTATGGAAGCAAAAAAGAAAAAAGAGAAAAAAACGAGGAGGGATTTTTTTTTTAATTAAGAGAAAAGAACAAAAGGAAGGCCAGAAAGATCTGGAGAGTTTTTAATGTTACATGTTGAATTTATTATGTACTGGGCCACTACGCGACACCATAGTTCATATCATGCTGGACCTGAATCTAAATCCAGTCTCTTGACACTAGCTGTGTGACCCTGGGCAAGTCACTTAACTTCTGTCTGCCTCAATTTCTCCATCTGTAAAATGGGGATAATAATAGCACCAACTGATCAGGGTTGTTTTGAGGTAATAAAAACAAGGTAATATCTGTAAAAAGCATTTATATAGTACCTACCAGGACATGCTGTCCTAGTTATTATCGTTGTTCAGTCATGCCCAACTCTTTGTGACCCTATTTGGGGTTTTCTTGGCAAAGATAGTGACGTGGTTTACCATTTCCTTCTCCAGCTCATTTTACAGATGAGGAAACTGAGACAAATAGGGTGAAGTGACTTGCCCAAGGTCACACAGCTAGTAAGTATCTAAAGCTGGATTTGAATTCAAGTCTTCCTGATTTCAGGTAATATTCTTCCCCTCCCCCAACTTTATTGCACAATAAATTTCCGGTGTTTTTGTTTTTTTGAAAAGGAAAAAAAAAGTAGAGAAACTAATGAGGGGAAATTCTTGATTAGATCTGATCCTCATTAACAGAAAGGAACTGGTTGCTGAGGTGAAAAAGATGAATGGGAATTCTGTAGTGGGGAGGGGAAAAAGAGGGAGGGAGAAAACAATCGCTGCCTCCTAGAGATTGTGATAGAAAAAGAGAGGAAATCTGTACATAGCCTGACATGCCCCCTGACTGGGGAGGAACTAGATTTCAAAAGGTTCAGAAGAAGAATAGGGAGGATTACAGGGACCAAAATTCTCTGGAAGCCAGTATGTGAGAAATAGGAAAGATCTCACAAATTGACATTCTGAAGATGCAAGGGAAACAAATCCGGCGAGGAGGAAAAATCAGCATTGTCTGAAGAAACTGAAGTGGAAGCAAAGGGAACTCATTAACCAGCTTAGATTTGCAGAAAGCTCTACACAGGAAGCCAGGTCAGATAGCAGGAGGCTCTTAAGGGCCCTCAAAATAGTATCAGCTCTGAGAGGCTGGCTAGTCAAGCTAAGGGTAGAAAAGAAGGGTTTTTTTTAAAGATATCTAGAAAATACATTGATTAGATTAGATTGGATTAGGTAAAGCATCAATTAAGATACCAAAAAAAATAAGATACATTGAAGAAATGATGAGATTGAGTAGAGCATTAACCAAGCCCACACCACGCTAGACAATATGCTAAATGCTGAGAATATAAATGCAAGCCAGCGAAGGACGGGCCCTGCCCCCAACGAGCTTATATTCTGATATAAGGGAGCTGGAAACGGGAGAGGGGAAACACCCGTGTGGGGACAAAGTGGGAAAGCAGCTACAGAGTGAGGGGGCCTGGCTCTCGCAGCCATGGTCGTGGGTGGTGGAGGTACTTCCTCCAATGAAAGTTAGGTCTGGAGGGAAAATGCACCACTCGGTGCAGGAGGCTGGCTTCCATGAAAGGGCCTCTGGGGTAGAGGTGGTTTGGGGATTTGGGGGAGTCATCAGGCTGAGAATAGGATCCAGGAAGGGATATGGCGTCTGTTTGGGGCAGAGGGAACAATGTCACTGACAACTGAGAGAAGGCAGAATCCTTGTTCCTTGTTCAGACATTTTTCAGTTGTATCTGACTCTGTGTGACCCATTCGAGGTTTTCTTGGCAAAGATATTGGAGTGATTTGTCATTTCCTTCTCTAGTTCATTTTACAGTAAAGGAAACTGAGGCAAACAGAGTTAAGTGACTTGCCCAAGATCACCCCGCTAGTAAGTGTCTGAGGCTGGATTTGAACTCACTAAGATAGGTCTTCCTGACTCCAGGCCTGCTGCTCTGTCTGTTGGGGGCCCAACTGCCCTAGTTATTACACTACCACATCAATAGAAACAATAAAACCGGGGGAGGGACGGACACAAAGGTGAGAAGGTGGAAAGGACAAGCATGGAAAATGACCCACTGTGATGCCCAGCTGCCCACTTAATCCTTATTTTCCTTCTATTTTCTCTGCCAAAGGGAATGACCTTTGTCTTAGAAGTGCTAGAAGAAAAATGGATAACAGGAAAACACGAGTCAGTCTAGGGAAAGAGACAGGAAGAGAGCCCTTGATGAATTCAGGTCACCTGGCCAGATGAAAAACCTCCTTGGCCATCGAAATGAGACCCTCTTTGTACCAGGCTTAGCGTAGAGCCTGGAGATTAGTAGGCACTTAATAAAGCTCATTCTTTCTGGCAGGTAGGCCTGCTGAGCCATTGTGGGTAACACTTGAAAGAGATAGGAAATGGCAGCCGGGTCTCAGGACTGGAGAAGTGAAGGAGGGCAAAGGTCCTGATTGCAAAAAAAAAAAAAAAAAAGAAGACAGATTCCTAAGCTTGACTTCCACTTCCGGATCAGTAAAGAGATGATTAGTGAACTACCAGAAAACCAAGCAGGGGTTCCAAAGGGCCGGTGTGGTCCCACTCAGAGCAGGTCATGCAGGGCTAACATTATTTCCCTTCTTGAAAGGGTTATTAAGCTGGGCCATGAGAGCAATGCTAGAGATATCGTTTACCTAGATTTTTTAACAAAGCGTTTGGTAAAGTATCTCATGCCCTTCTGGTGGAAAAGATGGAGAGATGTGAACTATGTGATATTAAAATTGGATGGACTTGAAACTGGTTGAATAGGGGTGGCTAGGTGGCAGAGTGAATAGGGCACCCACCCTGGAGTCAGGAGGACCTGAGTTCAAAAATGACCTCAGACGCTTAACACTTACTAGCCGTGTGACCTTGGGCAAGTCACTTAACCCCAATTGCCCTACCTTCTCCCCCTTGCAAAAAAAACAACAAATTGAAATTGGTTGAATAGCTAGATTCAAAGTCAATGGTTGAATGAATGCCAGTTTGGCCAGAGACCTCCAGTGGTGAACCCTAAGGATCTGTGCTGGGCCTTGTGACACTTAACATTTTTGTCATAGTAGTACTTACTCTTTTGTAATAGCAAAGGACTGGAAACCAAGTAGATATCCATTAATGGATAGCATTAAGTCATTTGTCAGTTGTGTCTGACTCTTTGTGAACCCATTTGGGGTTTTCTTGGGAAACATCCTGGAGTGATTTGCCATTTCCTTCTCCAGCTCATTTTACAGATGAGGAAACTGAGGCAAACAGGGTTAAGTGACTTGCCCAGGGTCATATAGTGAATAAACATCTGAGGTCAGACTTGAACTTGGAAAAATGAGTCTTCCTGACTCGGTACTCTCTCCACTGTGCCATCTAGCTGCCCAGTTCTAGGGCTACAAATACAAAGGACAGCCCACCCCTGCTCTCAAGGAATTCACATTCTAATGGGAGGAAATGACCCATATTCAGAGGCTTCAGCTACAGGGCGGGCGTGAAGACCCAGCAGATCTTTGGGTACAACAGTAAAAGAGATGATAGGATATTCAAACTCTCTATCTTTCTTTTTTTATTGTTCATTTTAGTGTCATTTCCATTGATTAAATTATTCTGATTAAGTCTCTCTGATGCTGATGCATCATCATATGAATTGATGCCAAGTGAAGTGAACAGAACCAAGAAATCATGTGTGCCTCCAACCACTGCAATGATATGAATGGACATCAAAGACAAAAGCTGAAACTGAATGCTGCTCCCCCTGTCTTCTCCATTGCCTTCCCCACCACATCTCTAATTTTCAGTGTCTCTCTCTATTTGCCGGCTCTTTTCCTACTGCCTTCAGACATGCCCCTATCTCCTCCATCCTTAAAAAGAAGGTGAAAAAAACCACCTTGTGCCTTACTTGATCTAACCATCACTGATAGTTACAGTCTTCTACCCTTCCTCCTTCTGTGGGCCAAATTCTTGGAGAAAACTGTCTATTCCCAGTACCTCAACTTCCTCTCCTCTCTCTTGCTTGCTCGACCCCTTGCAGTCTGGCTTCCAACCTCAACATTTAGTTGATATCACCCTCCCCAAAGCTGCCAGTTATCTCTTAATTGCCCACTCTGATGGCCTTACCCCCCCCCCCCAATCCTCATCTTTCTCGACCTTTCTGTAGTCTTTGACATTGCTGATCATCTCAACTCTTGGACCATCTGGGTTAGACTACATTTTCCTCTCTAGGTTTTCAGGACATTGCATTTTCCTGGTTCTCCTCTGTGATAAGAGAATTTCTGGCTGGGGCTTCTTGCTGCCATTGTGATAAAAGAAAGACTGTGATGAGAAACTTTGGCTCAGAATTCTTGCCACTACTATGATAAGTGGGAGAGGCCACCATTGCACTAACTGTGAGTAGCACAATTGAGGTTGGGAAACAAAGCCACAGCTCCTGTTCTGACTGGGTGGCAAGGGTCCTTCTCTTCCCCCCTCTGAAGTTTATATCCTCTGTCTCTCTTGCTTTTGTAAAATTCCATTTATCTATGCTACTTACACATTCCCATTCTATATAAGGTTGCTGAAGAGAATATTCTGAGCTCTTTGACTTTTTATCCAGATAAGTGCAAATAAGATCTTCAGATTACTATCTCTGCATCATTGATTCAGTGATTGACATTGGTACCTAATCGAAATCAGATCATTTTTATCACGCCTCCAATCTGTCTCATTTTTCCTTCTCAAGTCTCCATTGCCATATTTTATCAGTCACTTCTATTAACTGTGGGTGTCCCCCTAAAGCTCTGTCCTGGGCCCTCTTCTCTCTTCCCTCCATACTACTTCACTCAGTAGTTTGATCAGCTCTCTTGGCTTCAGAGATTCTCTTTATGCAGATATTCTCAGATCTACATATTCAGCTCCAATCTCTCTCCTGAACTTCAGTCCCACATCACCAGCTGCCTTCTGGGTATCTCAAACTGGATGAACCATCAACATTTCAAACTCAGCACATCCAAAATAGAACCCATTATCTGTTCCTCCAAACCCTTACCTCTTCTCCACTGGCTAGGAAGACATTGAATCTTCTTATTATTGAGGACACCACCATCCTCCCAGTTACCAAGTATGAGAATGACAAACGGTCTCATTCTACCTTCACAGCATCTCTCGTATATGCCCCCCTTTTCTCCACTCACATAGCCACAAGCCTACTACAAGTACACTACCAGTAATATTTTTTTAAGTGTTTATGTAATGCCTTCTACCTGCCAGGCACACTGTCCTAGTTTCTGTTCAGTTCTGTCCAACTCTTTGTGACCCCATTTCAGGTTTTCTTGGCAAAGAGACTGGAGTCACTGGCCATTTCCTTCTCCAGGTCATTTTGCAGATGAGGAAACTGAGGCAAACAGGATTAAGTGACTTGTCTAGGGTCACACAGCTAGTAAGTGTCTGAGGCCAGATTTGAACTAAAAAATATGAGTCTTCCTGACTCCAAGCTGGTGCTTTGTGCACTGTGACCCCACCTAGCTGCCCAAGTAGATACTTAATAAATGTTCTTTGCCTGACTGACTCACCATAATCACAATGATCAACCTTGGCTACGAGAATGTATGTACTTGCTTCCATTCTTTGCAAAGATGAGGAACTGTGAATGTGGAACGATGCATATAATGTTGCATTTGGTGGATATATTAAGGCTTTTTTTTGGTTGGAATGTTTTTTTCCCCTACTCTTTTTTTTATTCTCTGTTATAAGGAATGGCTTCCTGGGAGAGGAAACGAGGAGGAATTTATATGGGAACAAAGATAACATAAATACACAAAGATTAAGAAAAGTTTGTAGATTATTTTTGTCAGTGACTTCGATAAAGGCCTAGCTGGCATGCTCTTCACATTTGAAGACGGGGGAGGTGGCTACCACACTCGACGGTAGTCATGACCCCTCCAGAGTATTGGGCCACATCTAATAAAATGGAATTCATCAGGGACAGAACTCTTACTCTCAGATACAAAAACTCAGCTTCACAAGTACAAGATGAAGAAGGTGTGATTAGGCCAAAGTTTGCCTGAAAAAGATTTTAGAATTTGAGTGGATTGTAAGCTCAGTCTGAGGTAGCAGTGTGATGGAACAGTCAAACAGGCCAAATCCATCTGGAGTTGCATTGTGAGGTGAAACTTCCAAGGAGGAATTGATAAGCCCTTTGTACTCTTCACTGGACAGACCACCTCTGACCTATTGTGTTCACCCCTGGGCACCATATTTCAACAAAAGATAGGGATAAGGTGAGGAGTGTCCAGAGGAGGACCACCAGAATCATGAAGGGCCTTGAGTCAATCAACCAAATATTTATCAAGTGACTTTTATGTGACAGGCATTAGCTGGGCACCGGGGATACTAACACAGAAAGGAGGCGTCCCCTGGCCTTAAGAAGTGCACACTCTATCAGAGAAAATAAGAATTTGTGTATATGTACAACATATATGGCTGAGTACAAGGCAATTTTGGAGATGGAAATGGCAAACCACTGCAATATCTTTGCCAAGAAAACCCAAATAGAGTCACGAAGAGTCGGACACAACTGAGCCAACTGAACTATACAAGGCAATTTTAGTGGGGAAGATACCAGCAACTGGGGGGCTTAGGAAAGGCTTTCTGTAAAAGGTGGTGTTTGAGCTGAACTTGGAGCTAACAAGGGATTCTGAAG
Organism: Pseudochirops cupreus; assembly: GCA_028627135.1. Lineage (NCBI taxonomy): Eukaryota > Metazoa > Chordata > Mammalia > Diprotodontia > Pseudocheiridae > Pseudochirops > Pseudochirops cupreus. The sequence continues at coordinate 528,642,833 of CM053580.1, forward strand.
GCGAAGAGGGTATGCATTGTGGACATGGGGGACAGCCTGGGCAAAGATCAGAGATAGAATATGGAGGAACAGCAAGGACGCCTATCTATGCTGGAGCATAGATAGAGTTCATGAAAGGGAGAAATATAGCATCGGGACGGAAAGGTAGGTTGGGGTCAGGTTGAGAAATGCTTTTGAAGCTAGATGGCATTGTTTGCATCTATTATCTCATTTGATCCTCATAACAACCCTGTGAGGTGGGTGCTATTATTATCCCCATTCTACAGTTGAGAAAACTGAGGCAGGCAGTGGTTAAGTGACTTACCAAGGGTCACACAGCAAGTAAGAGATTTGAACTCAGACCTTCATGACTCTAGTGCTCTAACCATTGCACCACCCAGTTGGAGATGGAAGGGAGACCATTTATGAGGTTAATACCTTAGTACAGGAGATTGGGGTTGATGTTGGCTAGACCTAGGGTGGTGGCTTCATGAGTAAAGATAGAGAGACAAATGTGAGAAGTGTCGAAAGGTGAAAATGGCATGATTTGGCAACAGACTGAATACGTAACATGAGGAAGAGTGAGTGGTCAAAGACAACCCCAAGAATGTGAACCTGGGTGACTAGAAATTTGGCAGTGGCCTTGATAGAAATCAGGAAGTTCAGAAGAAAGAACAGGGCTGGATATATAAACCTGAGAGTCAGCCACACAGCTAATAAATGAACTTTTAAGAGCTGATGGCACAGTGAATAGAGCACCGGCCCTGGAGTCAGGAGGACCTGAGTTCAAATCATGCCTCAGACACTTAACACTTACTAGCCCTGTGACCTTGGGCAAGTCACTTAACCCCAACTGCCCTGCCCTCCCCCCTCCAAAAAAAAAAGAGCTGATGAGGTCATCAAGTATAAAAAGAAATGAGAAGAGCTAGCAGGACTGAGCTCTGGGGTACACCTATAGCTGGAAGTCAGGATAGGGGTAATGATCTGGCACACAGGAAGAGAAGCAAAGAGAAAGGAAGATCTCATGAAAATCTGGAGAGGTGGAAACATCCTGGACAAGAAGCTGGTAGACCAGGGTCAGATGCTGCAGAGACGGAAAGAAAGAAGTCACATGACGATGAGTTAGAGAAACTGGAGGTGTCTAGTCTAGAGATGACTCAGGGGGACCAGGAGAGCTGTCCTCAAGGATCTGAAGGAAGAAAGGTTACCCTCATGCTGTTTGGTCCCAGAAGGGAGAATCAGAAATAATTGGTAAGGGAAATTTAATTTTGTGCCAGGAGAAACTCCCTGACAATTAGAGATGTCCTAAAGTGAAATTGAGGACATCTAGGCGGTGCAGTAGAGCATGGGGTCTGGAGTCAGAAAGATCTGAGTTTAAATCCAGCCTCATATACGTACTAGCTGTGTGACCCTGATCAAGTCACTTAACTCTTTTGCCTCAGTTTCCTCATCTGTAAAATGAACTGGAGAAGGAAATGGCAAACCACCCCAGTATCTTTGCCAAGAAAACCTTAAATGGGGTCATAAAGAGTCAGATGTGACTAAAATGACTGAACAATAATAAATGGGTTGGACTCGTCTATTACAATCTCATCTAACTATTAAATTCTGATTCTGTGAAGAGAGATTGTTGATCATTGTCAGAAACAAGAGGGTTTGGAAGTGATACTGAGGATCTAAGCTTAAATTCACTCCTTGTAGAGTGTTTTGGGGAAGCCAGGTTGTCATCATTGCAAGAAGATGGAAGGGGTATAAGAGAAAGAGATCTAAGGTAAAGGGAAGTTTGTTTGCAATTGAATGAGGATTTCTGATGCAGAGGAAGGGGAGGGGAGCACCGGATTGAGGCTCAGGAAAGGAAGGGGTGAAGTTGATGGTATAAAGAGAGCTGAGAACAGTAGCAGGGGAAGTGGGTTTTCTCCTAGGCTGCCAGTGACTATGAATCATGGGGGTTAGGAGAGGAAGGAGGTGAGCATTGACTAGCCACAGGATGGGGATGTGGCTCCGATTCTCAAGGGTCCTGTGATGGTGGAGGACAATGAATCAGCTGCATGTTTTGCTGGGTTAAATAAAAGTTGTTGTATAGATGTCCTCCAAGTCCCTTTTCTGGGCCTACTTCTCTTCCTATACTCACTCTCAGGGTGCTCTCACCACTTCAATGTAGATGGCTTCCAGATCTATGAATCCAATCTTTATCTCTCTCCTCACCTCTGGTCCCGTATCGACTGCATGCTGAAAATCTCCACCTGAATGTTCCCATAAGCATCTCAAATTCAACTTAAGAACAAGACCCATTATCTACCCCCCCCCAAAAAACCTTATCCTTCCCATTCTTCCTCCTGCTTCTCCTTCTCTTCCTCTTCCTCCAAACTTCCATGTATATGTTGAGAGCAACTAAGTTCACAACCTCAAGATCATTCCAGACTCTTCCCTCTCCCTCACTGGCCTTATTATCCATGGACAAGTCTTGTCAATTCTCCTTCTACACCTCTCACATACAGCCCCTTGAAGCAATGCAAAGCATTTGATTTGAGGGGTCAGTATGCCTTGGAGATGCCTTGGAGAAGTGGTTCTGGCCTAGGTTTGTGTTAAACGAACCCAGAGGCTTGGAAACCTATTCTCATTTGCATCATCTTCATTTATGCCTCTAAAATGTTAACCGACTTCCAAAGATCTGTTGGATTTCCCAAGACTGTTGGTGCCTAGAATTCAAAAACTTGATTCTATCTGAGGTTACTTCCAGGAGGTAGCGAACCATTGTAACAATAAAACTATAATAATGTGCCAGGATGTGATAAACTAAGCCTATTGATGAGAATACTTGAATCTTTGTCCTTTGGGTCTTTAAAAATCTTGTTCAAATCATCGTTAAATGGAGCTCATGGTTCTTCCCTGAACTACCCACATGGCCTGGTCACTTCTTTTTATTCACATCTCTGATCATGCTTAATGCTGGACATGAAGCAGGCCTCAACAGCCCCTCCTCTTCATTGAGACAGCTACCACCCTATTTTGGGACCTCATTCCCTCTCTCCTGGATTACTGTATACAACAACATCCTAAATGGTGTCTCTGCTTCTGACCTCTCCCTCCTCCGATACATCCTACACACAGCTACCCAGATGAGTGATCTCAAGCACCAACACAATCATGCTATTCTCCTACTCAAGAATTGTCAGTGACTCCCTATTGCCTGTAGGATAATAAGGATAACGACAATAATAATTTGTTGTTCTTCAGTCCTGACTCTTTGTGACCCCATTTGGGATTTTCTTGGCAAAGATCCTGGAGTGATTCACCATTTTCTTCTCCAGCTCATTTTGCAGATGAGGAAAGTAAGCAAACAGGGTTAACTGGCTTGCCCTGGGTCACACAGCTACTAAGTGTCTGAGGCTGGATTTGAACTTGGGTCTTCTTGACTGCAGGCCCAGCACTGCTCTACCTACTACATCACTTATTTGATAAGAAACAAACTCCTCCCATTGGAATTGAAAGCCCTTTACTTGCTACCCCCAAACTTTGCAGGCTTGTTTTATCTTGCTCCCCATTAAAAACTCTGTGCTCCAGCTCAGTTGTACTTCTTGTTCTGCCCTAACCTTGGCATTCTATCTCATTCCTTCATGACTCTGCACAAAGTTTGGCCATGTCTTTAATGCACTCCCATTGCTCCTGCTCTTTTGGGAATCTCTTATTTCTTCCAAAACTCCACCTAAACAACACCTATCCACGAAGGAAGGCCTTTCTGGTCCCCTCAAGAGATTTCCACTTATTTTGTACGTATTTGTACGTTTTGTATGTGATTAGCTGTGTACATGCTCTCTTGCCTCGTAGAATGCATGCTCCTTGAGGACAGGGCATTTAGAATGTTTGCTTTTGTATTCTATGCCTGTCACATGGAGCAAAGCCTGGCACAAAGTAGGTGCTTAATAAATACTTGTTGATCGATTTATTAGAAATACATGTTTGGTTTGCCCCCAGCATTCAACCTAGTCCATGTAAACCCATAAATTTGACTCTGGGCTGTGGTTACATATGTTTTATTCATCATAATAGGATGTACACACGTTTTTTAAATGGTAGCCAAAGAGGACCTTGATGTACTGATTAGAGATTCCCTAGTCAACCTTTTTTTCATGCAAAAAGTGATAGTTATTTAAGTCAACAAATATTTATTAAGTTAGAGGCTGTCCTCAGCTACAGGGCAAACTGAAATCAATTTCTGCCTTCAGGGAGCTTACACTCTATCGGATTTAGTCTACAGAAACTGCTTGCTTATTTGCTACATTGAGTCATTTGATGAGCTGATTTACATATTTCAGAGAGTGGATAGATTTGAGCAAGTCACTTAGCCTCTCTGGGTCTCAGTTTCCTCATCTGTGAAATAAGGGGGTTAGACTCTAAGGTCCCTTTCAGATCTGCATCTATGATCCTATTATTCTAAGAAGTCTGGTTGAAAAGATGACAGTTTCAACTTTTTGTCATATGAAGCAAGTGCATACAAATTTTCTGCTGACCCCTTCCAATAACTCTTTCCCTTCCCATCTACCCCCATCTACCCTGCCAGTTACTGCTACCCATAGCTTCAGAGCCACTGTATGATACTGTGAATTACACATTTTATTCAAATCCAGTCATTAAAATAAGCACTTTGTTCGAAGATTGCTCTCATTTCTTTCCCTCTGGATCTTCCTTTTCTCCCCCTTTCTTTGTAATGTGGAAGAGGTGGTTAAGGGAACCTCAATTTCATGAGTCCCCTAATGTGATGAAGTTACAAGGTGTGAACACTTATCTGAAGGTCACCTTTCATGGAAGTAGACCTGGGCTCTACCCCTTTGCTGAAGACACGCAGAGAACTTGGTTGTTTCCCAGTGGCTAGGTCTGCCTCCACGATGATTGATGATTGAGTCAGGGCAATGGATTCTCGTCAGAGGAAGAATTGCGTTCTTCCTTGTCATCTCTAAGAGTGAATTCTGATATGGCTCACCCCTTTTTTCACTTTTCTTTTCATGAGATTTCTCTTCCTTAGACTTCCACTACTCAGTGTAGCAGAGGGCAGGGCACTCAGAGGACTTGAAGAGTTGTGGTAACTATGTAGAAGTTTATCTAATAAAAACTGAAATTGTAAATAGTTTTTATCACAATGTATTTGCATTAATAGGTATTTTTGTAAAGATGAAAGTTGAATAGACTAAAAGTGAATCAAGAATGAAAAACAAACAAACAAAAGAGTAGGAGTGGGATTGGAGAGTATTTCTCTCCTTCCACCTTAAAAATAGAAAATGACATCTTGTAGGAGAAGAACGTAGCTAGTGGTCTATGCTTGTTCAGGCATGTATGAGAAAGGAGATACAACACATCTTATGCCCAGCTCTTTCTTTTGTCTTTCTGTTACTTTTTTTTTTTGGAGGGGGGAAGGCAAGGCAATTGGGTCAAGTGACTTGCCCAAGGTCACACAGCTAATAAGGGTTAAGTGTCTGAGGCTGGATTTGAACTCAGGTCCCTCTGTCTCCAAGGCTGGTACTCTATTCACTGTGTCATCTAGCTGCCCCCTTTTCTGTTACTGTTTCAGAGAAATACTGAGAATAGATTTTTTTCTAGCTTTAGAGGGTTACCTCATGAATAATCCTCCCTTAGAGGATTCTGAGTTGGAAAGTTGCACACCAGCCTCAGCAGGGAGAAGATTTATTTAACTAACTTGCTTCCCTGAGAGGGGAGTCAGGATTTCTGTCTGGTCCTCCAAGAAGAGGTCCTCCACAGGACTGCCCTACAGCTGAACTACTAGAGCTGTGCTGTGAGAGACCAAGAGATCTGAACACTGCCAGCCCTGCCATGGTTGTGAGTTGTTCAGAATATGTAGATCCAAGGTGAATGGGAAGTATTTTTCCAGCAGTCCCAGAGAATGTCTTTATCTTGAAGTCTAGTGGACTATTTGAGTACATTTTATTTCTGTATTGGTTCATGACAGTCCAGGGAGTCTTTTGTATCTTATACATATTATAACATGTGAGAAGAATGCCTTGAACTCATTTGGCTGCTAGAATTTTTAAGTTCTCACTCATGTCCTAGGACAAAGAAATATGGGATGGTTTGAAGGTGTGGAAAGGGGGGTAAAGGTGGGATTTGGAGAGCATACAGAAAAGAGAGAGAGAAAGAGAAAAGAGGGAGGGAGGGGGAGAGAGGGAGAGAAAGAGGAGGAGGAGGAGGGGATGTCAGCTAAGCGGCACAGTCTTATGCCTTGGAATCTGGAAGACCTAAGGTCAACCCAGCGGCAGTCACTTAATAACTACATGTCCTTGGGCAAGTCATTTAACCTCTGCTTGTCTCAGTTTTCTCAGCTGTAAAATGGGGATAATAATAGCACCCAGTTTCCAGGGTTGTGAGGATCAAATGAGATGATATTGTAAAGTGCTTAGCACAGTCCGGGAAGTTCTTTGTCGTTCGGTCGTTGTTGCTGTTAGGTCCTTTCAGTCGTGTGACCCCATCTGAGGTTTTCTTGTCAAAGATACTGCAGTTGTTTGCCATCTCCTTCTCCAGCTCATTTTACAAATGAGGAAACCAAGGCAAATGACTTGCCCAGAGGCATACAGCTAGTAAGTGTCTGAGGCCAGATTTGAACTCAGGAAAATACTTGGTCTAGGCAGAGCTGGCGGGATCCCATTCTGAGCTTTCTCATTGTCTCTGCTAAAAAGCTGAGTTTTTGGGGCGGCTAGGTGGCACAGTGAATAGAGCACTAGCCCTGGAGTCAGGAGGACCTGAATTCAAATCCCGCCTCAGACACTTAACACAAAACTAGCCAGTGTGACCTTGGGCAAGTCACTTAACCCCAATTGCAATTGCCCTCCAAAAAAAAGAGGGGGCTTATATTATGAGCTATCAATCCTTTTTTTTTTTTTTTTTTTTGCTAACTGTCAGCTCCCTAAAGCAGAAATTTGAATGGAATGTTAGGGTCAATTGTTCCCAAGACCCTAACAAGTCTTTCATTGTTTAGATTGTGATGCAGGTGTCTATACCACAGGCACTAGAGGGGGACTAAGAAAAGAAGTAGGCAGAGCTTGAATGTACTCACTGGGAAGAGGAAGAAGAAGAGAAACAAGAGAAAAGTGTGTGTGTGTGTGTATGTGCATGTGTGGTTTTTTGCAACTTCCATCTGGACTTTATGGAATGAAAGAGTGACACCTAGTGGTGTGAATGTAATGTGCTGGAGGAAAGAAAGTTTGCCCCATAGTCAGCACCCAACATTCTGAACGCCTGTGTGGGAATGGGACCCTTGTCATCCACTGGGAGAAATTTAGACAAAAACCAGACCTAAGCTTTACGTCAAGGGTTTGTAATTTGGAGTCCATCAATTTGTTTTCATAAGTAGACCACATTTCAATATAATTGGTTTCCTTTGCAACCATATGTATTTTATTCTCAGCATTTAAAGAACAAAGGCAGCTAGGTGGTGAAGTGGACAGAGCATTGGTCCTGCAGTCAGAAGGACCTGAGTTCAAATCCGACCTCAGACACTTACTAGCTGTGTGACTCTAGGCAAGTCACTTCACCCTAATTGCCTCCAAAAAAGAGTTTATTAAAAAAGCATAATTCTTGGGGCGGCTAGCTGACATACTGAATAGAGCACTGGCCCTGGAGTCAGAAGGACCTGAGTTCAAATCCCGCCTCAGACACTTGACATATGTACTAGCCATGTGATGTTAGGCAAGTCACTTAATCCCAATTGCCCTGCCTTCCCCCCTCCAAAAAGAAAAAAACAAGCATAATTCTGAGAAAGGATCTATATGCTTTACCAGACCACCAAAGGGGCCCTGGATACAGAAAAGGTAAAGAATCTCTACTTTACACAGATTTCCTCCAAGTTTTACTCTTGGGTAGGGGACAATAAGCCAAAGAGAAAAACTGATCCTGGCCTATAGTCCTTGAGGGGGATGGGGAAGAGTGGAGAGGAGAGGAGACCTGGTCCAGGGATGACGTCTATAAGACCTTTGTCCTAGGGGAGAGAGCACTGGAGTCAGAATGTCCTGAGTCCTCCAAGCACAGATACTTGCTAGCTTGGGAGAGTCACTTAATACTGTTTGCCTCAGTTTCCTCAACTGTAAAGTTTGGGGAAATAATAGCACCTGTTTGTCCACACACGAGATGCTCGGCTCCCAGGGTTGTTGTGAGGACCAAATGAAAGAATACTTGTAAAGTTCTTAACACAGGGCCTGGCGTGTAGCAGATGCTACAGAAATGTTAGCTGTCATTCTTATTAATAACCATGTAATGATTCAGACAACACTAAAGTGTTGCTGTTGTTTTAAATTCAGTTCCCTGGTGAGTACGTTGAGATCACAGCTACTTATCACAATGACAAAACAGTTATGATTCCAAGCACGAAACGACAGGCTTAGGAGGTCAAGGGTCAGCTTAAAAAATTCTTTGCTTTACGTCCTCGAGCTAGAGGGTCGTCCAAAAATCTCCTTTTCTCCTGATGGTTTGGGGTTTGGTTTTTGGAGCCAAATGCCGCCTTGAGGCTGGACGCTTCTACCAAGAATTGCTCAGTCACTCCAGTTTCTCAATGTCGTTTTTGTCCACGAACAGGAGGCTTAGTTGGTATTGAGTCTCTTACAATCTGGCTTTTTGCCCCACACTCAAGTGAAAAGGCTCTTTGAAGGTCTCCTAGCCACAAAACCCAGTGGTATTTTCTCATGATTTATCCCTTGTGACCTCTCTGCAGCTTTTTGACATGCTGACCATGGCATCCTTCTGGAATCGCTCTTTTGCAGCTTTTCCACCTACCTGATAGACTACTCTTCCACGTCCTTCGCTGGATCCCCATAGAGCTTCAGCTCCTGTAGTGTAGAGGTCCCCTAAGGCTTGGTCCTGGGCTCTCTGACATCCTCTTTATGGGTGATTTCATCAGTTCCTTTGAGTTCAGTCATCACTAAGCAAAAGATGCTTATACATACACACATACACAAACATAGATATCCGTATATGTATATGTATATGCATATGTTTGTGTATGTATATATGTGTGTGTGCGTACATGTGTATTGTGTGTGCATTTGTGTATATGTATATGTGCCTATGTATATATGCATACACTATATCTATATACATATGTATGTGTATGTGTATAAAGTTATAGGTATATGCATATGTACATGTGTATGTTTTTATGTATACATGTGTATTGTGTATATATACTATATCTACATACATATGATGGAATCCTAATAAAGCAGCCCCTAACCCCACTATTCTAACTTCCTTACATGCCCCACTGCCCCCTGTCGTCACTGCCTCCCTCCCCATGCTCCCACTCGATATTCTCACTTCTTTATTTAAGCCTCACTGCTCACTAGAACAATAGGTGTGTCCATGCACTCAGCACAACCACATCTATCTAGTCTCACACAGGACCACAGCTCTCAGTCAATCAGGATGCAGCAGTACCAGATGCCCAAGCAGGATGTGAACCCTAAAACAATATAAGGGACTTTCCTTAAGCAGGTACCCATACAGTAATAGTAAAGAGCTGACCTAGAGTGCACTTATGATATAGAAAGGCTTATTATGATATCATTATCATATATCCATACCCCCTCCATAGGTTTTTTTGTATACGTTGTGGGTAATCGCATACACAGTTCCACCGTGCCTGGGTCCCCTCCTCTACGACCTAATCCCTCAACAAGCCCCTCCTGTCTTTTTATATTCATAATTTCTGTTACGTAATTGCATCTTTACCCTATTCAAACCCATCTTGCTTTCTCTGAAGTCACTGGTTCCTCTTAGAACTTAGCCTGCTTCATTAGAGACGTCAATCTCAAATGTCTATACTTGGATTAGAGAGGGTCTGACTCTAAATTCTTTGAGATGGTTCCACCACAACACATCATGAAACCTCAATAGTTTTTGGTGTCCCTGGGTGGGCAGAGTTTAAACCACAACACACACACACACACACACACACACACACACACACACACACATCTCATTTCTAAACTCAAATTTGCATCACCAATGGTGCACTAAACATCTCCACCTAGACAGCCCATATGTCATCACAAAATCATCGTATCCAAAATGGAACTCATTCTCCTTGCCCCTTCACGCTCCCCTGTTTCTACTGTGGGCCCCACTGTTCTTCCTGTCCATCTAGGTTTATAAGTCATCTTGGACTTTTCCCTAGCCCTTGCCCTTCACATTGAATCTGTTGCCAAAACTCATCAATCCCACCTCTCTCATATCCTTTCTCTTCCTTTAACTCACACAAGCTCTGCCAATTTCAAGGCTTTTCCACTTCTGCCTTGGATTACTGCCCTGATTGGTCTTTCTGCTTCTGGTCACCACTTTCCCCTCTTTCATAATCCACCCTCACATGACTGTCAAAGTAATCTTCCGAAAGAATAGGTTCAACTAGATTATGGGGCCCCCCATTGCCTCTGTCATAAAACAGGAAACCCTTTGCATCCTGTTTCCAACGTCTCTTTCCAAACATTTCATGCTGGTCTCTTTCATGAGCTCTTTGTTTTTCCCAAACTAGCCTATTTGCTGTTCCTTGTTTCTCAGCATTCTATCTCCACCTTTGCATCTTTTGGCAGTCTATCTATCCCCTCTGGAGGGGTGTGCTGGGTGGAGCTAGCTGAAACTGCCTAATGAGAGCTGATGATTCAATTTTCAACATGAGCAATTACAACTCAGAAACAGACAAATGCTACAAAGCAGGGCTTGATTTGTTACTTTGGTCATCCAGGTTTAAGAAAATGATGGACGAAATGTTAATAATTCAGATTAAATTTTAAAGTGTTGCAAACTTTTTTTTCCTGGAGAGCTGGTTGTTAAAATTTTACCAACATCCCTCCTCTCAGCCACCTCTTTGATTTCACAGCTTTTTTCAAGGCTGAAATCAGATGTTACCTTCCCCCCCTTCTTTTTTTTGGTGGAGGCAGTCAGGGTTAAGTGACTCGTCCAGGCTAAATTCAGGTCCTCCTGACTCCAGGGCTTACCTCTTCAGAAAGCTTTTCTTGATCTCAAGTTTTAATGTTCTCTTCCTCTTCAAACTATCTTGTATCTAATTCTAGGCACTCATGTTGTATTCCAGGTAGCACAGGTGATATGAATGCTGAACTTGAAGTCATAAAGATCTGAGTTCTAACCTTGACTCATCACGTGACCTTGTCAGCCTCAGTTGCCTTTTGTAAAAAAAAAAATTGGGTATGAAAAAGTCAAAGAGAGAAATTATTTCATGAAAACAGGGTGTGAAAGGAAGAACTAATACATGGGGGAGCAAGTGGGAGTGGAAACCTGGTTAATACTGGAAATTTGCTCTGTGTTGAAGAGAAAACAACATATACATCTGAAGAGATTTAGAGAAATCTTCTAAACTTCTAGAGGTGAGAAAACTGGAGGATGGAGTGGAGAAGGGACTTTTAGAAGGATCCATAGATAAACATTTAGGAGGGTGGGATGAAGATATAAGGGAGGGACTTTTGGAGGGTGACTAAAATAAGGCAGAAGAGGGTAAGGGGAGAAAATAAGGTAAAAGGGATAGGATGAAAAGAGAGTCTGGGAAGAAAAATAGTGAGTAAAAATAAGATGGAGGGAAATTTACAAATAGTAATTATAACTTTGAATGTGAGTTAGAAAAAATAACAACAAAATTCATTTGGAAAAACAAAAAGTTAAGAATGTAAAAGAAAATGATAAAACAAGAATAAAGGAAGGAGGTTTTGCAGTACCGGATCTTAAACTGTTTTATAAGGCAGTGATTATAAAAATTATCTGGTACTGTCTACGAATAGAAAGACCAACAGACTAATGTCCAATGTGAAAGTATTTGCGGATCCTGTACTTGTGGGGGGAGGAGGAGAAAAGGAGGGAAGAAAATTTGAAACTCAAGGGACTCTGGAACTGAATCTTGTAAACTAAAAGTAAATAAACAAATCTATTTTAAAAAATAAATAAAAGCAAATGTTGAAAACTAAAAAAAAAAGAAATAGAAAGGTTGATCAATGGAATAGAATAGACATACAATTTACAGCAGCAAATAAACATAATACTCTTGTATTTGACGAGCGTAAAGGCTTAAGATTTGGGGGTAAGAATTCATTATTTGGTAAAAAATTGTTGGGAAAACTGGAAAGCAGTATGGCAGAAACTGGGCATAGACCAATATCTTAGACCAATTTACCAAGATAAGGTCAAAATAGATCCATGACCTAGATAAAAAGAGATTTTACAAGAAAATTAGAACATGAAACACATTACTTAGACTTATGGATAGGCGAAGAATTTATGAATAGATAAAAGAGAGCAAAGTTACATGTAGAATGGATAGTTTCAAATATATTAAATTTAAAAGTTTTTGTATAAATAAAAGAAATATAGGCAATTTCAGAAGGAAAGCAGAAAATGGGGGGGGGGGATTTTATAGATAGCTTATCAGACAAAGGTCCCTTATCTAAAATATGTAAAGAACTTTGTCAAATCTATAAGAATATGAGTCATTCCCCAATTCATAAGTGGTCAAAGGATATGAACAGGCAGTTTTCTGATGAAAAAATCAGAACAATTTATAGTCATATAAAAATGACCTAAATCATTATTTATTAGAGAAATGCAAATTAAAATCACCTTGAGGTATCATTTTATACCTGCTAGATTGGCTAAAATGATAGAAAGAGAAAGTGACAAAAGTTGAAGGGTATATGGAAAAATTGGGACATTAATTCATTGTTGATGGAATTAGGAACTGGAGAGCAATCTGGAATTATGCCCAAAGAGTTATTGAACTACCTATAGGTAGTTTATAGCCAGTACCTTTGACCCAGCAATACCACCACTTGTTCTATTTCCAAAGACAGTGAGGGAAAAAGGAAAAGAACCTATATGTTCAAAAATATTCATAGCAGCTATCTTCGTAGTGGCAAAGAACTAGAAATGGCAGAGATAAATGCCTGTCAACTGGGGAACGGCTGGACAAGTTGTGGTATCTGGGCTATAAGAAATGATGAACTTAATGATTTTAGAAAAACATGGAAACACTTGCACAAAATAGTGAAAAGCAAAATGAGCAGAACCAAGAGAATATTGTATGTAGTAATAGCAATATTGTTTTAAGAACAGTTTTGAGTGAATAAGTTATTTTTACTATTGTAAATACCCAAATTAACTATACAGAATTTATGATTGTAAACTAAAAGTAAATAAACAAATCAATTTATAAAACAAAGAACTTATGAAGAAATGCTACGGAATAATTATATATGTATGTATATGTACATATATGTATGTATGTGTGTATTTGTGTCTATTGGCAGCTATCTGGGGAGGGGAAGGGAAGAAAAAAAAGAAATTTACATAATAATTTGGTTGTTGGTTATTGCTGTGTTTGTCCTTCATTTTCTTCCCCCTTCCCCAGAATTTATTTATTTATTTTTAGTTTTCAACATTCATTTCCACAAGATTTTAAGTTCCAAATTTTCTCCCTATCTCTCCCCTCCCCTCACCCCAAGATGACATACATTCTGATAACCCCTTCTGCCCTCCCTTATATTCCCTCCATCCCTCCTCTTACCCCCTTACCCCTTACTTTCTTGTAGGGCAAGATGGATTTCAATACCCCATTGCCTGTATATTGTATTTCCCAGTTGCATGTAAAAACAATTTTTTAAAGATTTGTTTTTAAAACTTTGAGTTCCAGATTCTCTCCCTTCTTCCCTCTTCACCCACCCCTCACTGGGAAGACAAGGAATTCAATATAGGTTATACATGTGTAGTTATGCAAAACATTTCCATAGTAGTCATATTGTGAAAGACTAACTATATTTCTCTCCATCCTATCCCACCTCCCATTTATTCTATTTTCTCCTGTCCCTTTTCAAAAGTGTTTGCTTCTGACTACTCCCTCCCCCAATCTGCCCTCCCTTCTATCATCCCCCCTCTTATCCCCTTCCCCCCTACTTTCCTGTAGGGTAAGATACCCAATTGAGTGTGTATGTTATTCCCCTCCTTAAATCAAGTCCAATGAGAATAAGGTTGATTCATTCCCTTTCACCTCCCTGCTCTTGCCCTCTATTGTAACAGTTTTCTCTTGCCTCTTTTATGTGAGATAAATTATCCTATTCTATCTTTCCCTCTCTCCTTCTCCCAATATGTTACTCTCACCTCTTAATTTTCTTTTTTAGATATCATCCCTTCATATTCAACTCATCCTGTGCCCTCTGTCTATGTATACATACACACACACCTATACATACATATATACACATACATACACCCACTTATACATACATATATGTATATATACATATACATACATACATATACATACGCATATATTCCCTTCAATTATCCTAATTCTGAGAAAAGTCTGCGTTATAAATATTGTCTTTCCATATAATAGTGTAAACAGTTCAACTTTAATAAGTTTCTTGTGATTTCTCTTTCCTGTTTACCTTTTCATGCTTTTCTTGCTTCTTGTATTTGAAAGTCAAGTTTTCTGTTCAGCTCTGAGCTTTTCGTCAAGAATGCTTGAAAGTCCTCTATTTCATTGAATATCTGTATTTTGCCCTGAATGCTCAGTTTTTCTGGGTAGGTGATGCCTAGTTTTAGTCCTAACTCCTTTGACCTCCAGAATATCATATTCCAAAGCCCTTTGGTCCCTTAATGTAGAAGCTGCTAGATCTTGTGTTATCCTGATTGTGTTTCCACAATACTCAAATTGTTTCTTCCTGACTGCTTGTAATATTTTCTCCTTGACCTTGGAACTCTAGAATTTGGCTACGATATTCCTAGGAGTTTTCCTTTTGGGATCTTTTTCAAGAGGAGATTGGTGAATTTTTCCATTTCTATTTTATCCTCTGGTTCTAGAATATTAGGGCAATTTTCCTTGATAATTTCTTGAAAGATGATTTCTAGTCTCTTTTTTTTGATCATGGCTTTCAGGTAGTCCAATAATTTTTAAATTATTTCTCCTAGATCTATTTTCCAGGTCAGTGGTTTTTCCAATGGGATATTTCACATTGTCTTCTATTTTTTTATTCTTTCAGATCTGTTTTATAATATCTTGATTTCTCATAAAGTCATTAGTTTCCATTTGCTTCAATCTAATTTTGAAAGAATTATTTTCTTCAGTGAGCTTTTGAACTTTCTTTTCTATCTGGCCAATTTTGCTTTTTAAGGCATTCTTCTCCTATATGGCTTTTTGGACCTCTTTTGCCATTTGAGTTAGTCTATTTTTTAAGGTGTTATTTTCTTCAGTATTTTTGGGGGTCTCCTTTAGCAAGCTATTGACTCGTTTTTCATGATTTTCTTGCATTGCTCTCATTTTTCCTCCCAATTTTCCTCTACTTCTCTTACTTGATTTTCAAAATCTTTCTTGAGCTCCTCCATGGCCTACAACCAATTCATATTTTTCTTGGAGGCTTTTCATGCAGAAGTTTTGACTTTGTTGTCTTCCGGTTCTATGTTTTGACTGTCTGTCACCAAAGAATGATTCTATTGTCTGATTTCTCTTCCTCTGTTTGCTCATCTTGCTAGTCAATTACCTGAATTTTGAGCTCTTTGCAATGGTAGAACTCTGCTTCCAGAGTGGAGAGTGCTGGGATTTTGCACAGCTGTTGTCAGAGCCTCTTCTAGGCACCTGCCTCAGAACTGTGAGGAGGACTGCCTCTCCACAGCCTCAACAAGCTCTGCCATACCAGCACTCCTCTTCACACCACAACTGCTACTCAAGACTGAGACCTAGATCCAAGCAGGGCAAAGCAAGAGAATCCTGCCTCAGTGCCACCAAAGAGATTCCTACAATCGCCCTCTGCTTGGTCCCCCCACTATCTGTGGGCCTGGAACTCCAGAGGCAGCCACCCCAAAGCCACTACTGCTGCTGCCACAGCTGACCACCACCTCTGTCGCCCTGGGGGCAGGGGCCTGACCATGCTCTTCTCTTACCCAGGTCCAGCAGAGTTTCCCTACTGACTTTTTACTTTCTCTTTGGAGTTTATGGGTTGAGGTTGAGAAGTCTGGAAACTGCCACAGCTGCCAGTGATTCAGTCCCCTGAGGTCTGCTCTGGCCTGTCTGTGCTGCTGGTCTATGCCAGTGCAGTCCATGCCAGACTGAGCTCCACTCCTAGTCCAGTGCAATAGACCCTTCCTGTCAGCCTGCCAGGCTGACTTGAACTGGAGATATATTTCACTCGGTCATTTTGTGGGTTCTGTAGCTCTAAAATTTGTTTAGAGTCATTTTTTACAGGTGTTGGAGATAATTGGGGATAAGTTCAAGTTAGTTCCTGCTTTTACTCTGCCATCTTTGCTCTGCTCCCCTTCATTTTCAAAGAGTACCATAGCATCAGGGAAATGATGACATGACTTGCAGTTGACTTTGATTTGAGTGAGTGAGGGCTCCAAGGAGGGCAAGGTCACCAGCCTCACTTTCTTCTCCAGAGCCATCTGGATCCACTGACCAGATATTCCTGATGCCATGGTCCTCTTCAAAAACAACAGTCTGTGAGTAGACCAAGCTGCCTGAATGGGGACGCAGCTAGTTGGGTAACTCAGCTTGTCCTTTCTTTCTCCCTTTCTCTCTCCCTCTCCCTCTCTTTCTCCTCTCCAAACACCAGAAGCTAGCTGCCCACTTAACTTGGGGTTTACAGGTTAGATTTCTCTCCCTCTCTCTCTCTCCCTTTTCTTTCCTTCCTTCCTTCTTTCCTTCCTTCCTTCCTTCCCTCCCTCCTTTTTCTTCCTTCCTTCCTTCCTTCCTTCCTTTCTTTCTTTCTTCTTTAAACCCAGTTCACTCTGAAGCTCACACATAGGACCACAATAGGTCCCTGCCAAAATTCCACTTAATGGCTGTATTTGGGGCCCTCCTGGCTTAGTGTAAATGTCAATGGTAACTGTTTCTCTTTGGAACAGCAAGCCTGAGGGTCTTCCCCTCCCAGCTTGATTTTTTTTTATGATTAAAGGGGCCATCCCTTGACTCACTTCTTAAAGAGGCCTATTCCCTGAATGGGCATTAACTCACTCTAAGTGAGAACCTTAAAAGGCCTTAGCCTAAAAGAGCCAGGGTCTCCCATTGCACCTGGGCCATGTCCAGTCATCCTGATGAATTTTGTTGAATATTTGAAAGAGGGGGCGGAGCCAAGATGGCGGCGTAGAAGCAGCAACATATCGCAGCTCTCACATAGCCACCCCAAAATACCCATAAAATAGGACTCTAAACCAATCCTGGAACTCCAAAACGCACACAAAGATACTTCCCACTACAGTCAGCT
>CM053580.1:528660563-528745616 GCA_028627135.1 Pseudochirops cupreus
TGGGTATCTTGCCCTACAGAGAGTAGGAGGGAGGGGCATGAAAGGGAGGATGATGGAGGGGAGGGCAGGTTGGGGGGGAGGGTTGTTAGAAACACACACTTCTGTAAAGGGACAGGGACAAAGTAGAGAACAGAACAAGTGGGAGGCAGGATAGGATGGAGGGAAATATAATCAGTCTTTCACAATAGATCCACTATGGAAATGTTTTGAGTAACTACACATGTACAACCTATATTGAATTGCTTATCTTCCCAGTAAGAGTGGGTAACAAGGGAGGAAGGAAAAGACTCTGGAATTTAAAGTTTTAAAGTCAAACATTTTTAAAAAATTATTATTATTATCATTATTATTATTTACATGCAACTGGAAAATAAGATATAGAGGCACTGGGGTAGGGAGATCCATCTCACCCTACCAGAAAGTCTGAGAGGGGATAGGGAGGATATAGGAGAGAGCAGACTGGGGGAGGGGGTATACAGTGGGATCAATGTTTTGGGGGGGGTGGGTAGGGGAAAGACATGGAGAAAATTTGTAACTCAAAATCTTGTGGAAATGAATGTTGTAAACTAAAAATAAACATACAATTTAATTTAAAATAAAATAATATTTTTTCCAACCCAAAAATGCATTCCAGACTTTCCAGTTTGAAAGTATATAGAAGGCTAAAACAGATCACTTCTTAGTGATAAGGATTAAGAGTATGGTCTCCCCACAGTGATTGGCTGCCTGGAACCACTCTGGGCAGTATCCCTGGTTACATTAAGATATTGATCTGAACGCAAAGAGGTTGTGCTTTTCATTCCTTAAGAGGGGAGTTGTCCAAGAAGTGACTATTTTGGAACATTAACGCCAAAATGTCTTTTAATATATTAAAATCTTTTTCCAATAAAAGTGATCAAATTATCATAGGGTAGGGTCATATTGGAGGGCATGAATTAGACTATGCCAGAAATGGCTTGAATATTAATGCTATTGATCAAACGTGTTTCTGGCAGACATGCATACAGCATACTTTTTTCCCTACACTCTAATGATCTGCCTGCTTGCAGCCCTTGAATGTGCCACTCTGTCTCTCATCTCTGTGCCTTTGCAATAGCTGTCTCTCATGCCAGGAATGCTTTGTCTCTTCACCTCTGCCATTCAATTTCCCTGGTTTCCTTCAAAAATCAACCCAAATCCCACCTCCTGCAATAGTCCTTCCCAGGTCTCCCTAAATTGCTAATGCCTTTCCCTTGAAGATTGCCTTCCATGTTAGAGAGCTGGGTGACAAAGTGACAGAGCAATTCAAATCCAATCTCAAACACTTACTAGCTGTGTGACCTTGAGTATGTCATTTAACCCTATTTCCCCAGCTGTAAAATGGAGATAATAACAGTACCTACCATGCAGGGTTGTCGTGAGGATCAAATGAGATATTTGTAAAGTGCCCAGCACACAGTAGGTGCTTAATAAATGCTTGTTCCCTTTTCTTCCCCATCTACCCTGTCCATCTCTTGTGTACCTTCTTATTTACATGATACACTTAGTACAGTGCCTGGCAAGCGGCAGTCACTTAGTGCTTATGGATTAGTTGATCTTGTCTCTCTCCTATCAGACTGTAAGTTTGTTTATAACTAATACAGAGGAATTTACTTTGCTCAGCTGAGTGTATTTGTTATAAAGGTCTTGTTTTTCTTTTTCCCCTCCAATTCATTGGAGAAAAAATGGATTTTGCTCATTAAAGAAACAAATTTAGGAAAAAAAAGCAAAAAAAAAAAAAAGAGTGGACTGTTTTTGCCTTTCTTTGTATCCTCAGGGTATTTAGTACATCCCCCAGCACAAATTAAGCGCTCAAGAAATGCTGTCTATTGGGGCAGCTAGGTGGCACAGTGAATAGAGCACCAGCCCTGGAGTTAGGAGGAATTGAGTTCAAATTTGGCCTCAGACACTTAACATGTACTAGCCGTGGGCAAGTCACTTAACCCCAATTGCCCAGCCCTCCCCTCTCCAAAAAGGAAAAAAAAAAAGTTTAAAATAAAAAAAGAAATGCTCTCTACTGATGGATTTAGAAGAAGTGTCAGGGAGAGTTTCTCAGACCATTACAATCCTGTGGATTCTAAATTAACAGATGTGATCAAATATCTTTTATATACTCTCAGGATTAACTTTCTAGGCTGTAACTTCTGGTTTGGCACCTAAGTGTAAAATTTTACAGAAGTAAACACAAAATCGCCTATTGTAGTGTTAATAAATAATACCATATAATCCCAAGGATTATGGCAGACAACCATAGTAGATAGAATGCTGGGTCTGAAGTAAGGGAGATTTATCTTTGTGAGTCCAAATCCAACCTCAGACACTAGCTGTAATGATCCTAGGTATGTCACTTCACCCTGTTTGCCTCAATTTCCCCATCTGTAAAAATAGCTGGAGAATGAAATGGCAAACCCCTCCAGTATCTCTGCCAAGAAAACCCCAAATGGGGTCACAAAGAGCCAGACATGACTCAGCAACAATCCCAAGGCCCCACAGATACAAGGCCTTATATTTTGCATTTAGGTCTGTAACATTTTCAGAGCAATTTCAGGTATATTCAATATTTCTCCTCTTCCTCTGTCTATACCTTCCCAACCTTCCTTTCCACTAGTTTGAATACACTTAAATTGGGCAGCAGTTGGAATGTCCTTCCATATGTTCCTACGATAGGACTGTAGATCTGGAGCAGGAGGGAGCCTTAAGAGGTTATCTAGCCAATGTCCTTCATCTTACAAATCAGGCCCAGAGGGGTTAAATGACTTGTCATTTAAGGTCACATAAGCTGTAAGTATTCAGGGCTAGAAAGTGAAACCAGATCTAGCAGTTTCTCCTGTATCACAACCTGAAGAGTAAGGAGAGTGAAGATAACAAGGAGTGAAGATAACACTGGACAGCCCGGCTCAAGCCAGATCATGGGGATGCTCAGTGTGGTGGTCGAGGGGAGGGACAGGACCAGGAGCAGAAGCTTGACTCTCCAGGCAATGGGAAAAGCATATAAGGTTTCTGAGTGACAAGATCACAGCAGTGTCTCACAGATTAACTGGACCTTTGTGTCGAGAACAATGTCGAGTGAGTCAAGACCACTTAGGAAGTATACCAGGATACCCAGGTGGGCAGAGGAGCTCAGGAGACGGATTGGGTCATTTTTCAGGCTTGTTTTTTTTTCTTCTTCAACTTAGCTCGGTCTTCCCATCATTCAGTCCCTCCCTCCCCCCATTTTGTTTTTATTGATATGCTTGTATAATAATAATAACCTAGGCAGCTAGGTATCACAGTGGATAGAGTACTGAGCTTGGAGTCTGGAAGACTCTTCTTCCTGAGTTCAAATCTAGCCTCAGATACTTTCTAACTATGTGACTCTGGGCAAGTCACTTAACCCTGTTTGCCTCAGTTTCCTCTTCTGTAAAACAAACTGGAGAAGGAAACAGCCAGCCATTCCAGTATCTTTGCCAAGAAAACCCCAAATGAGGTCACCAAGAGTTGGACATGACAAGAATGACCACACAACAATGCTAGCTAGCATTTCTGTATCTCATGTACACGGTGCAGCGTGTATCTCATCATCACTGCTGATTTCTCAGCTGCTAAGCTTCATCACCATCTTATCCTGAGCTTCTCTGGCAGCATGAATTCCTACCTTTATTTCTTCTCATCCCTCTTTTGATAATTCTGTTTTTTCCTTGAATTCCTCTGATGTGGCCATTACTTATTTTATCGGGCACAGACGAATCCCTTGTGTGGTTTCTTATGGCCCTTCCTTCAGATTGCTGTGTTGCATTTATCTCCTAACCTTCCTCTCCTTCTCTCCCACCCCCATCAGTGTTCTTCACTGGTCATTTTCTTTAAAAGTTTTATCTTTGCCTCTTGCCTTTCCATTGCATTCATCGCCAAATACAGTCCTTTTCCCTCCAGAGCCAGGGAGCCTTTCCTTGGACCAGAGATTTAAAAAACATCTTTTGGATATCCTTTTTATTCTTTCTCATCAGGATGAAAGTGAAGAACAGCGTGGGCAGATGAATGCGAAGACAGAGGATTTCAATGAAACTTTTTAAGTTTTGAAGAAAATTCATGGCATCGCCTGCCTTGGATGGCACAAGCCACGCACTGAGTCTGTGGTTCCCCCACCCCGCGGGAGGGGGATGGAGTTGTATCTCTAGCTCTGCTTTGTAAGACCAGGCTTGGCCATTAAAATCACAGGATTCAGTTGTTTTCTTGTTCTGTTTACATTATTGTGGGCACTGTGCCAGCTGGCTCCTGGCTCTGATGACTTCACTCTGTGGTTTTTCTAAGTCTCTCCATGTCTGTCTGAATTCCTAGTTGTCGTTTCTTACAACAAATTAATATTCCATTCCATTAATGGCCCCCCTTTGTTTCACCATTCTCCAGTGGAAGGGGCACCCATTTTGTTTCCAGTTCTTTGCTATCAAGAAAGTTGATATTCCCCAGGACTTTTCTGTCTTTGGGTTAAGGTAAAGTTAAAGAGTAGGATCTTTGGGTTGGCATGCTGATTCATTCCTGCCGATGTGACCTCAGGTCCTAAGCTGGCCTCAGTTCTCTAGTGGATCACTTTGCTTACTAAGAACAGATTAAACTCTTCTAGTGGTCTAGGGCTGGGGCTGGGCAGGGGAATCTGCATCTAGTCCCAACCTATTATGGCGGAGGTGGGGGGGAGGTAGTGTTGGGGTGTGTGTGTGTGTGTGTGTGTGTGTGTGTGTGTGTGTAGTGTTGGGGTGTGTGTGTGTGTGTGTGTGTGTGTGTAGTGTTGGGGGGTGTGTGTGTGTGTGTGTGTGTGTGTGTGTGTGTGTGTGTGTGTGTGTGTGTGTGTGTGTGTGTGTGTGTGTGTGTTTGGGGAGGCGGAGGGAGGGAGGGAGTTAAAAGGAGGAGATGATCAAGGCTAAGGCCTGGGGATAAAGAGCCAGGGCAGACAACTGAAATACATTCCAGAATTCCCTTCCCCTTCTAGGGGCCACAAAGGGAAAGGGCCAGGTCAGAGATAGCACTGATGAGGATCCCTCCCCTCAAGGCCTCTGCTAAGGGGTGCAATGGAGGGGTTATTTCCTGTAGTTGGGCCCTGCTCTTCCTCCTCCTCATCATCATCTGATCACACAGAATGACCCACAGGCACATCTGCCCTCCCCATCAGCCTTACACTCCACAATGAAAATAGTCGTCTGGGAGGCACAGTCACTGACACTTTAATGTCTTCACTGATGATGGCAGCAGTAGGAACCAAAAAACTCCTTTTTTTTGAGTACCTAGCGAGCCCAGCCCAAAGTACAAAGGGGCAGCTCTCTCTGATTCAACCTGGGGAGACAGAGCATGGTCTGTGAAGGCCAGCTCAGGGCCCAGAACCTCATCTGTCCCTTTCCTTCCTCCAGGTGACAGAGGCCAGGAAGGTACGGATTTCCATGGGCTGGAGAGTGACAGCTGAGAGGTTCAGGGAGGAAGCTTGCTGCAGAGGAGCAGGACCTGTTAGAGGGAGACCAGAGAAACACACCTTAGCCCAGGTCCCAAGATGCTCCTCCTTTGTACTAAGTCCTCCCTACCAACCCCCCCTCTAGCCACACTCTCGGGCTCCCCAGGGACAGGGACCAGAAGAGCTTTTCTGCCCCCTCCCCACCCAGTACCTTCTTCTGTGCTGGTCCTCCACTGAAGCCGGGTGGCCTTGGAGAGTGGCTGGTCAGCTGACAGAGTGGTCTCCTCCAGATGGTTGATGGTGAAGGCTGAGAACAGATCCTGAGAGACCAAAGAGATGATGGGGCTGGGTGGGGTCTTTTCCCATTTCCCTCTGCCCTTCTCTTGGTCCTCCCCTCTACTCACCTGCAGGTCCAGGGTCACGGGCTGGGACAGGTTGAACAAGTTGCCCTCCCCCCGCTCAAAAATGTGCTCCAGGCGCAGCAGGACTGTGTTGGGGCCCCAGCGGGCCAGGGTCAGCAGGTGCACAGATCGGGGGAGCTCTCTTTGAAGTCCAGAGAACTGCCACAGAAGAGAGGAGGGAGGAAAGATGGAGCCATGGAGAAAAGTCTCCTCCTTGCTAAGGCCTGCCCTTCTGGGTCTTGGACACACTCTCACCTGTGTGAGTGGAGGGATCCCAGGGCTATATGGTATGCCCTGTCCCGTAGGGGCCAGCACCAGCTGTGGAGCCAAAGCTTCTCTCTGGGCCTGAAGGCGATGTTCTGCAGCCGCTGCCTCCACTGTGTCCAGCAGCACCAGGTGTCTGCCCCGAACCACCAGGCCTGTGCCAGGCCCATCCCCAGGCTCCAGCAGAGCCTCCCCCACTCCTCGATTATCATCCAAGAGCAGTCGCCGGTGAACCTACAGGAGCACTGGGGTGTCAGCCTTGGGGGCATAGTGCTGTGCCAACACACAGCCCTGGGCTCTTCCCCTCCCCACATGCCCCATCTTCTTCACCTAACTCACCATCAGCTCCAGGGAACCATCCCTCAGGCTGCTGCCCCCTTGGGACCTGTCTGTCAGCACGGTCAGCTGGATCTGCCCATCCTGGGGGGTGGGGGTAAGAGCAAGGGAGAGTCAGGATGATTCTTTCTGGGACAGTAGGTGGGTGCTCCAAGCTCCACTGCAGCCTGCTACCAGGTCCCTAGAGACTGGAGACTCACTGAGGCCCACTGACTGACTGGACAGTTAAAAAGCATTTCTGAGATGCTCACTATGTGCCTGGCACCATGCTAAGCACCTGGGATCAAAAAAAGGCAAAAAGAGTGCTTGCTCTCAGGGAAGACTGATGTGAAGGGACAAGACAACCCGTAAGTGTGGGGATGCGTATAAGCTACAAAGAGAGCAAAAAGCAGGCACCTGGAGGCAGAAAAGCTTCCTGTGGAGACGGCGTGGGAATTGCCCTGATGCTGCCAGGCCCCTGGGACACACACTCTGAGCCCTGACGGTGATGAGCACACTGGGGGGATTACCGTGATGTAGATCCGGCTGTTAACCGGGTAGTAGTTTCCAGCCACAGGCTCGGTCTGATTTAAGTCCCACGTAGGTCGATAATCTCGCCTGCAGAGGTGGGGACAGGCTGAGGTTATTTATGGATCACTTCAGGCTTTCCCTCCTCATTGTTGGGGTCCCAGCAGAGTGGGGGCAGATCCTGGGAGCCATCGCTCCATGAGGAAGCCTTTCTGGAGGCCTTCCTGGGGGCGAGACTTCTGCTGCACGTGGGGTACAAAGACAGAAAATGCAACTGCTCCTCATCTCAAGGAGATCACATTCTATCCGACGAGACAGTATGCAGAGATTTGGAGGGTGTGTGTATCTTGGTGTGTGTGTGTCTGTGTCTGTGTTTAGGAAAGGCTACCTTTTTTTCTTTCTTTTTTCCCATTGTTCACTCCATTGGTTACAACCCTTCTATACAACCAGACTATTGCACAATGTGAAAGTATATGCAGATCCTGTACTTGATTGCACACTGCCATGGGGCAGGGTGGGGGGGAGGAAGGGGAGACAATTTGAAACTCAAGGGATTGTGGAACTGAATCTTGTAAACTAAAAGTTAATAAACAAGTCAATTTTTAAAAAATCATAAAAAAAAGAGTCTACCCAATATGGCCCACTTTTAATAAACTTTACTTTTCTTTGCCTGGAAAAAAAAAAGGAAAGGCTACCTTTAAGAGATACTTGAGTTTAGCCTTGCGAGGAAACAAGGGATTCTGAAAGACCAAGGTGAGGAGGGAGGGCCTTCCAGGTATGAGGTACAGCCAGTGCAAAGACCTAGAGGTGGGAATGTCATGCTGGAAGGACAGTAAGAAGACCTGTTTGGCTGGACCACTGATCGGATGGAAGCAGGAATGCATACGAAGGCTAGAAGAGAAGATGGGGCCCAAGGCCCAGTGGGCTTTCCATGAGAGCATTTAACTAAATACCTAGGTCCAGGGGATCCAAAGTCATGGAGACAGAAGATGGAGTCATGTGCCAGCTTAGCTGGAGCACAGGAGTGTGTGACAGGGAATAACATCTAATGAGGCTAGAAAGAGGCTGAAGCTAGGTTGGGCAGGATCACAGACAGCATTGGCAGAGACGTTAGAGGACATCTCTTCTCATGCCTCATTGTACAGATGATCACAATGGGTCCCAGATGATCAAAGTGATTTGTTCAATGTCACGCAGTGGGATTTGAATCCAGCTCTTCTGACTAAAACTCCAAAACTCTCTGGCCAGTGTCCCAACTCCCACTTCTGACCCTTAGCCTGGAACACGGTGGGTGAAGGTGAGTGTCCTACCTCCTCTCCAGGATCTCCCGCCCATTGCTATCAGTGTAGAAACGCCCATTCGTCTTCAATTGGGAGTCAAAGCGACTTATGATTTCCTTCCCCCAGCCATCCCTGCAGGAGTGAGGCAGAGGGGAGATCACAGAGAGTCAGTCAGAGGTAGGGCACCCACCCCACCCTACCCCCTTCCTTCTTCACTCTCATCTCCCACTTTTCTCTTGCCACTCACCCCACAGGCACAGGCCCCACCATCCACTCCAGCTCCACGTGCCGCTGCCCAGGGTACAGCCGCACAACCTGGGAGCACCAGGCAGTAAAGTTCTGATGTACCTCCTGCACCAGGGCCTTCTGGAAAATGAAGAGGAGGGTACCATCAGGGGAGAGAGCACTCATTCTAACCTGGTCTGAGCCTCTCTAGTCACCTGCATGATGTCTACCTAAAGCTGCTGGGATCCTTCCAAAGAACCAGCTCCACCCCTCGGCCCTGGCCCCTCCCAGGGAACCTCTGCCCAAGGGTTCCATGCTCTACTGGAGAAACACTCTTTCTTGATCAAGTCAATCAACCAATGAACCTTGATGAAGTGCCCAATATATTGTGGGCACCTTGCTAGGTGCTGGTGATATGAAGACAAAAGTCTCTGCAGGCTCCCAAAGAAACTTACAGTCTATCAGGGAGACCATATGTAAGTATCTACAGAATAAACAGAAAATCAATATGAGGGAGTGAGGGAGGGCAGATCAGGAAAAGCTTTGTGTAAAAGGTGGTGCTTGAGCTGAGTCTTTTAGGAAGTGAGGGGCGTTAGGAGGCAAAGGGAAGGAGGGAGTGCATTCCAGCCTGGGGGGATGGCCAGTGCAAAGGTCCAGAGACAGGACAGCAAGAGAGAAAAGGAGAGCAAGGCAAGTCTGGCTGCACCCTAGTGCCAGAAGGGGGACCATTATAAAGAAAAGATGGGGTAAAAGACTTCAGAAAGCCAAAGAGAGGAGTTTATATTTTATCCTGGACGTGACAGGAAGTTACTGGAGTTCATTTTAATTGGGAGGTCATGCAGTCAGATCCAGACTTAAGGAAAGTCACTGGACTGAGGAGAGGACTTGGAAAGCATTTGCAATAGTCTAGGAGATAAGTGACAGTGGCCTTAACAGGGTGGTGATCATGTAAGTAGGAAGAGGGGGACAGATGTGAAAGATGCTGTGGCAAGATCTAGGGACTGATGCATGGGATGAGGGGGTAGGAGGAAGCCAGGGAACATCTAAGGCCTAGAACCTGGGATGCGAGAAGGATGGTGGTGCCCTCCACAAAAGTAGAGAAAACCTGAAGAGAGGAGTTTTGGGAGAAATGATGATGAATTTGGCTCTGGAGATGTTGAGTTTGAGATGTCTATTTATAGATGTCTATAGACTGTCCCATCTGAAATGTCTAACAAGCAGTTAATTGATGATGTAGAAACAGAATTTTAGAAAGAAACTGGGATTGGATGTATAGAGTTACAGAGATGATAGTTAAACAGAGGCACATAGGAGTTGATGAGAGACAGAGGCACAGAGAGAGGTGAGAGAGAGATAGAGAGAAAGAGGACAGAGAGAGGAGAGAGAAAGAGACAGAGACAAAGAGAGACACCAGAAAATAGCTTTAAGGCATCCCCCCCAACTGGGCTTTTCTGAAGGGATGATGGAGAAGGCAAAGGAGGATACTGACTGAGAAAGCTGACCAGGAGAAAATTATCAGGGATGTCTATGGAACAAAAGTCCTTAAAAACCACTAGACCAGAGCCATCAAATTTAAACAGAAACAGATACCCAAGTACCATATGTTGCATTAGAAAACCATAAATTACCATTGTCCATGTTGCGTTAATTTTGTTAAGCATTCTCCAATAACACTCTGATCTGGTTTGTCAGGCTCTTAGGCAGGCCACAAGTCTGATAACTCCATCCTAGACAGGACCCACATTACCAATTCCCTTTGCAGAGCTAAGACTCCTAGTACAACTTGGCCCCTGTGACTCTCTGCATCTCAGCTGATCTGACCAAGCCTGGTCCCAAAGGAAATGACACTTTTTTTCCCTCAAAATATCTCCTGCTGTATTGGGATTGACTCAGCTGAGTGTTCTGCAGAGCCTATTTATTTGGTGGAGGAGTAAACAGCTGGTTAAGAAGATGGTATCTGAGAATGGATTCCCAAAACACCAATTAAAATCTAAAAATGACAGGATCTTGGCTAGGGATAGAGTATTTCTAACAAGGGCTAGTATTAACCAAAAAAAGTATTCACTTGAAGTTCTGCCAACCAAATCAAAAGGGCTTTAGACTAAGAAGGAAGGGGGAAGAAAAAAACTGCCTACACTTATCTCCAGAGCTAAATGCCACAAAGCTACTACAATGCAGGGATGATAGTAGAGATGTCCAGAAAGCCACTGGAGATCCCATCTACAAAACTGAACAGGCCCCAAATCAGCACTTCTGGTTTCAAGTGTCCATTCAGTCCAGGCACAAGGATTCTCTAAGGGGCATCCACTCAACAAACAAAAGGCAGCTGTGAAGAATGGAATCCTCAAGACCCAAAGAGAGATGATTCCATGCAGAGGAAAAGAGATCAATGTGCCTACACAAGGAGTTAACTCATCGACTAAATTACTACTAAACTCTTATCCTGCTTTTTTTTTCTGCCAAAGAGAATCATCTTTAGACTGAAAAGGACCAAACAAAACAGTGGAATCTAAAATGAGGAAAGAGATAATGCTAGCACCTCACTAAACCTTAATGAACTAAGTCACTAGACTCACATGAACTATGAGTTGGTAAAATAAGAGCCTGGCAACATTACAACAAAGTGGATTCAGAATTAGTTGAGTGGTCAGGCCTAAAGCATAGTTATTAATGGTTCAATGTCAATATGAGTAGAGGTCTTCAGTGGAGTGCCCCAGGGATCTGACCTGGGCCCTTTACTGTTTAACATATTTAGCAATGACTTAAAGTTATAGGTGGCATGCTTACAAAATTAGAAATGACACAAATTTAGAGTAATAATTAACACAGAGACAGATTCAGGATCTTAAAAAAGAAAACCACCTCTCAAATGAATATAAAGGTTTGTACTTGGTTCAAAAGCCAGCTTCCCAAGTACAGGATGAAGGAAGCACTGGAGAAGAGACAGCACTCCAGATAAAAAAGACCTGGCGGCTTCAGTGGATTTGCAAGATCCTCCTTTCCTTTTTCCATTATCCCTTTGGAAAAGCCTGACTGGATGCTCTATAGCAGCCAAAGAATCTGGTGTGATCTTGGGCTACCACACCAGGCATCGCTGCCAGGAACCAAGAGGCAACAAACAGCTTGGCTGTGGCGCGTTCTGGTGAGACCTCATGTAGGGTATGATGAAATCCACATCACTCACCCTCACGAGGTTGGTGCTGTGGCTACTTGCTCTTCTGCACATTCAACATACCATCTCCCACCTCCACATTTTTGCATGGCTGGTTGCCTGCCTCACCTCTAGCTCCCTTCAAGACTTGGCTTAGACACTGTCTCCTTCAGGAAGCCTGTCTTGATTTCTCCAGCTGCTAATGCCTCACCATGACACCTTCCCCACCTCCCAAAATACAATTTTTTTTTACAAGACCTTTGACTTAACTGATATAGGCAAATCCCAGTAAAGAAAGGTCCTTCCACCAATGCCACTCAACTTGATCTATAACTTGGTCTTAAAGAATTGTGTGGGGTGGCTAAGTGGTGCAGTGAATAGAGTACCTTCAAATCCAGCCTCAGACACTTAATGCTTACTAGCAGTGTGACCTTGGGCAATTCATTTATCTCCAATTGCCCTGCCTTCCCCCCTCCAAAAAGCCAAAAAAAAAAAAAGAATTGTGGGAGAAGTTAAGTGATTTGCCCAGGGTCACAAAATCTGTATTATCTGAGCTTGGACTTGAACCCAGGTCACCCTAACTCTAAGTCCCATCCTCAGCTATGTCAAACTGCCTCTTGTTTTGTACATACCCTATACTGATTTCCTGTAACCATGTTGTATCCCCCTAGCAGAAGGTTAGCTCCCTGAGGGCAGGGATTATCTCACTTTTCAACTGCCTTACATGTAGCAGACACCAGATAAATGCCTGTTGATTGACTGATGCTTTGGTTCTGAGCACCACATTTTAGGAAGGATGTTGATAAGTTCAAGGGCCTCCAGAGAAGGGGAAGGAAAGAGGGACTTCAAGGATATGCCCTATGAGGACTAGCTGAGGAAAGTGGGCATGGTCACTCTGGATCAGAGAAGGGGCGGGGGCCAGAAGTATATGCTGTAACAATAGTATTTAAAGAACCATCATGTAGACAGGAGATTTGACTTGTTCTGCTTGGCCCCAGAGGACAAAACTAGGAGAACTGAGTTGCAGAGGCTGCTCTAAGTGTCAAGTCAGAAAAAAAACAAAAAACCAAACTTCCTAATATTTAGTAACTGTCATCTAAAAGTGGAATGCACTGCCAAGGGTGGGGGGAATGGGACTGCCCTCACCAGAGGTCTTTAAGAACTATAACACTAGAACCAAGATGGTAAATGAAGGGCAGCCGCCCAGCCAAACCTTCTCAACATTCTCCAAACAATTTTAAAAATAAAGCCTCAAATTAAATTTTGGAGTGGCAGAGTCAACAAAAGGTCAAGGTGAGACATTTTTCCAGGCTAAGAAAACTTAAGAGATGGGCAGGAGAAGTTTGTGACACCCAGGGTGGAGGTCTGTCCAGAGCCCACATGTATGGCAGCAGCAACAGCTTTAAGAATTCTCAGCCCCAAAACAATAAGAGGTCAGACAACAGACTACAGGGGACCCTTTGCTGGCACTAGGTACAGCTGGTGCTGATTGGCAACTCTATTGTGCATACGCAGCTCTGGGTTGCAGTTCTAGGAGTGAGGAGTGCTAGGGATTGGTCACAAGGGAGAAGGGGCACTTTGCAGTCACAGTACCAAAGCAAAGAGGAACACTAGTGTTTGTGGCTTTAGGGGACCAGGAGCCCTTCCTAGGTAAAGACCAGAGCACAGACCAGGAAAGCTGTAACCACACCTCTCCCAGGATCACACCACGCTAGAAGCACCAAAAACTTGTAGACTCCTAGCAACACAAAAAAGTCTGAAACTTGGGACAGTGGTTCCCCACCCCCAGGTGATCAGAGCTCAACTTTAATATAAAGTTTAACATTAAGAAAGAAACTAGAAAAATGAACAAACAACGAGAAAATAATTTGACCATAAAAAGCTACTACAGCGGTAGGGAAGAGTAAAACATCGTCTACGCTTCATTCTCAAAGAGGAACATGACATCAGGAAGGTGATGCCATGATTTGCACATAAACTGGATTTAAGTGAGAGAGGGCTGTGCAAACTCACCAGCCTCTCTCTCTCCTCCAGAGTCATCTGGGTCCAGTGGCAAGATCAGACTAAGATATACATTCAGAGGAGGACAACAACATGAAAAGAGATATAAAGCCTCACAGGAAAATACTAATTGAACCCAAGCCCAACAAGAATTCCTGGAATAACTAAAGAAATGAGTAATAGAGGAAAAATTAGTAAAAGAAATGAGAATGATGCAAGAAAGTTATGAAAAGAGAATTAGCAACTTGGTAAAAGAGGCATAAAAAATACTGAAGAAAATAACACCTTGAAAACAGAATTGGCTTAATGGTAAAAGAAGTATAAAAACTCACTGAAGAAAAGAACTCCTTAAAAAATGAATTGGCCAAATGGAAAAAGAGGCACAAAATCTCATTGAAGAAAATAATTCCTTAAAAATGAGAATTGGGCAAATGGGAGCTAATGACTCCATCAGACATCAAGACACAATAAATAAAACAGTCAAAAGAATGAAAAAATAGAAGAAAATGTGAAATATCTAATCAGAGAAACAAAAGATCCAGAAAAGAGATCAAGGAGAGTAATTTAAGAATTATTGGACTACTTGAAAGCCATGATCAAAGAAAGGGCCTAGACATCATTCTTCAAGAAGTTCTCAAGGAAAACTGCCCTGTTGTCTTGGGCCCAGAGGGTAAAACAGAAATAGAAAGAATCCACCAATCACCTCCTTGAAAGAGATTCCAAAATAAAAACTTCCAGGAATATTATAGCCCAATTCCAGAATCCCATGTCAAAGAGAAAATACTTCCAAGTAGCCAGAAAGAAACAACTCAAATACTGTGGAGCTGTAGCCAGGATACCATAAGATTTAGCAGCTTCTACATTAAAGAGGGCTTGGAATATGATATTCCAGAAGGCAAAGGAGTGGGATTACAACCAAGAATAACCTACCCAGCAAAACTAAGTGTGAAATCTTTCAGGGAAAAATAAATGGACATTTCATGAAGTAGAGGGATTTCAATAATTCCTGATGAAAGACTGGAGCCAAACAGAAAATCTGACATTCTGACACAAGACTCAAGAGAAGTGTAAAAAATAAACATGTGGGGTGGCTAGGTGCAACAGTGAATAGAGCACCAGCCCTGGAGTCAGGAGGACCTGAGTTCAAATCCAGCCTCAGACACTTAACACTTGCTGGCCATGTGACTTTGGGCAAGTCACTTAACCCCAATTGCCCTGCTTTCCCCCCTCTAAAAAGCAAAAAAAAAAAAAAAAAGTAAACATGAAAGAGTGATCATAATGGTCTCAATAAAGTTAAACTGTTTACATTCCTTTATGGGAAGATGATACATGTAACTCTTGAGAAATGAGTTAAATTTATAAAAATAATAGTTATTCCCCAATTGACAAATGGTCAAAGGATACAAATGGGCAACTTTCAGAAGAAGAAATCAAAGCTATCTATGGTCATATGAAAAAATGCTTTATATTACTACTGATTAGAGTAGTGGTTCTCAACCTTCCTAATGCCGAGACCCTTTAATACTTGCATGTGGGTGTATCTACATGTGGGAGGACCCGCCTGGAGACAGATAGAGGAGCGATGTCTTGGTTCCTAAGACCATGGGAAATATGTGTTTTCCAAGGGTCTTAGGCAACCCCTGTGCCCCTGTGAAAAGGTCATTCGACCCCCCAAAGAGGTCGCGACCCACAGGTTGAGGACCACTGGATTAGAGAAATGAATTAAAACAACTCTGAGGTACCACCTCACACTTATCAGAAATGATAAATGCTGGAGATGAGGGAAAAACAGATACATGAATGATAATAGAATTCCATCACAGTCATATGCCACAACTTGTTTAGCCATTCCCCAATTGATGGGCATCCCCCTCAATGTCCAATTCTTTGCCACCACAAAAAGAGCTGCAATAAATATTTTTGTACATATACATCATTTCCCCTTTCATTTGATCTCTTCAGGGTACAGTCCCACCGCTAGGTCTGATGAATCAAAAGGTACGTACAATTTTATAGCCTTTTGGGTATAGTTCCAGATTGTCCTCCAGAGCGGTTAGACCAGTTGTGGCATATGACTGTGATGAAGTACTACTGGGTTGTAAGAAATGGCGATGAGGGTGGTTTCAAAAAAACATGGCAAGACCTACATGAACTGATGCAAAGTGAAGGGAGAGGAATAGGGAGATCCCTGTGCACAGTATGAGCAATGTTGTAATGATGATCAACGGTGAAAGACTCGGCTGCTCTGATCAACACAATGATCCAAGATCATTCCAAAAATGCTGTCCACTTCCCAAGAGAGAACTAAGGAACTCTGAGTACAAACTGAAGTAACAGCAACAATAATAATAACAGCAACAGCTCAGATTTATATGGCATGTTTATGCTTACAAAGTCCTTTAAAATTATTCATAGGGGCAGCTAGGTGGTGCAGTAGATAGGGCACTGGAACTAGGCTTCACAAGTTCCTTTCTTTATTAAAAAAAAAACATATGGGGTGGCTAGGTGGCTCAGCGAATAGAGCACCAGCCCTAGAGTCAGGAGGACCTGAGTTCAAATCCGGCCTCAGACACTTAACACAAAACTAGCTGTGTGACCTTGGGCAAGTCACTTAACCCCAACTGCCCTACCTTCCCCCCTCCAAAAAAAAGCAAAAAAAAGTTTAAAAAAACCCAAACATATGGATAATATAGAAACATTTTACATGATTTAATATAATTAATATTAAACTGCTTGCCTTCTCCGTGGGAGGGGGGGAGAAAGGGAGAGAATTTCAAATTCAAAAAGAAAAGAATGCTAAAAAGAATAATGTATTTTTTTAATATTAAAAAAAAGAACTATAACACTTGATATTCAGGGATATTAAAGAAGGGATTCTCATTCAGGTATGTCAAACTAAATGATATACAAGGCCCCTTCCAATTCTGAGAGTCTACTTCCAAGGCCAGGTTTGTTCTTGGCCAGTCAGGAATTCTTGTAGTCTCTGGTTGGCTTTGGGGGATTCTAGTTACACATTCTTATAGAATTCCCATTTTAAGAGACTTCATCTCAAATATTTTTGCACTTGTAGGAATATGACTTCTTCCTAACCCTCAGTTGGCTCATAGTTTATGAGAGACCCATCCCTGCCTCCTCATACTCCCCTCACACCCAGAGCTTTTCCAGGTCTGGACAGCCACACCGTGCTAAATACCTTCACCAGACGGGTTTTGACCCAGTGCCTCAGCAAAAATGGTTTTCTTTTGTCTGGTCTAAAGATGTAGGCCCCAGAGGCCTGTGGATACATAAAGTCCCCACTGCTGGCATTGTACCTGGAGGGGCAGAAGAAGACATATGGGATGTAACAGGGTAGACTGACTTCTTTTATCACCTTGTACCCCAAGATACCTCATCAAAAACCCCTGGTGATCCTTCATAGGTCCCTCCCCTCTCCCCTCCGTTTACCAGTAGAAGGCCTGACTGACAGGCAACCGCAAGCCCTGGTCGAGGTTTTCAATCTCTTGCAGTAACCCAGTATTTGGATCAAATGTAACCTGAAGGTGCTAAATAGACAGAAAGACAAGTGGGAAAGTTTAGGAGGCTGGGGTGGAAATGGGGTCATCTAATCACAGAATAGGACCTCAGCTACCCTCTATGCCAACCCACACCTGAAAGGAGTCTCCATCATCACCTACCCAACTAGTGGCTGTCCAGCCTCTGCTCAAAGACCTCTGAGGAGGAGGAGGAAGAGGCAGAGGAGAAAGAGGAGGAGGAGGAGGAGGAGGACGACGACCCCAGCCCCTCCCAAGGCAGCCTAGTCTACTCTGAGATAGCACTGTGAGTTTTATCTCAGCATCAAGCCTAAACTTGCTTCTTTGTTACTTCTATCCATGGTTCCTTGTTCCCTCTACCACATTACAGCCTTTTAAATACTTGACTCTTTTCTTCTCTGGTTTAAACAAGTCTAGTTAATCGAGAGAGCTACTCCCCCTCCTATGGCATGGACTCAAGGCCCTTCATCACCCTGGTGGTCCTCCTCTGGACATTCTTCAGTCTACCAGTGTCCTCAAGTTGTGGCACTCAGAAGTGAACATCATGATCCAAAATGGGAGTTGGGGGGCAATGCAGAGGGAGCCTCAGGATTGACTCCACAGCCCAGGCTCTGAGTAGGGGGGCTGAGGAGCTGGGCTGGAGGGAGAAGGATGCCCTCTAGGATCCAAAGGGATCTTGACAGATTCTCAGAGCATTGGACTGAGTTGAATAAGATGAAATTCAATAAAGACCAACCTCAAGTCTTACAATGGGTACAAAAGAAATCACCTTCACTCTCATCAGCTGGGGGAGGCAGAGGAAGGCAGCAACGGGCCTGAAAAGGATCTGGGGGTTTGAGTGGACCACTAAGCTCAAGGAGCCAGCAGTGTGGTGTGGAAGCCAAAAAAATTAATGGGATGTCGGGCTACATTAAGAGAGGCCAAGCTTCCATGAATAAAGAAAGGAGGACCCCGCTGTCCTCCACCCTGGTTAGACCTCCTGAGGAGTGCTGAGCTCAGTTCTGGGCAGCACGGATTAAGCTGGACGTTTACAAACTGAAATCAGGACAACAATAGGTCTCAAGTCCACGTCACATGAGGATCATTTGAAGGAACTGGGCATACTTAGCTTGTAAAAAAGGATTCAAGGGGGACATAACAGCTGCCTTAAGCATTAAGCATCTGAAGAGCCATCCATGGAAGGAGGATTAGATTCGTTCTGCTTAGCCCCAAAGGGCAGAACCAGGAACAATCACAGGAAGTCACAGAGGAGAACTGAGGCTCAGTGTCAGGAAAAGTGTCACCAAATGGAACAGTCTCCTTCAGCAGGTAGCAGGTTGCCCCTCCTTGGAGGTCTTCAAGCAGAGACTGAATAACCCTTTGCTGGATATATTCTTATGGTGATGTTTTGGGGCATGAGTTGGACTTGACAGCTACTAAGGTTCCTTCCAACACTGATTCTGAAATTGGGGCCCATCTCCAAAGAGCCAAGGTCTCCTCCCTACCCCCCAGTCCTGGCCTTTCCCATTCTTCTCTCCTGCTCTGAGCAGCTCACCTCATTCTGGATGACCAGGTGACCAGACCTCTGGGCTCCAGGGCTACAGCAACAATCCCTGAATCTTGGTGTTTTGCTGGGCAGATGAGTCACTGAATAGACACTGAAGCCAAGGGGGGGGGCTGAGGCTGGAAAAATCAGCTCAAGATGGAAATTCTCTGATCCTTCAGAGGGTGCATCAACGACCTGAAGAGGGAAACAGGGTCACTGTTTAGGGAAGGGAAATGGGGGCACAATGAGGCAGCCTCTGTCTCCCTCAGTCACAAGCTTGCTGGGGAAGGAGTCCCTAAGACGGGTGGTACTGATACACTAATACTAAGCCTTAGCATTCTAGGGGAAAATGCTATCTGGGCTTCAAGGACAGAGGATGCGGAAATGTCAGTGGGTGAAATGAAGAGCAGAGACTCTGGGAGACACTAGAGGCAAAGTGGTAAAGATAAAAGGGACTGGAGTAAAGGGTTTATCATTTTGGGGGGTTGTAGCAGTGGTTGGGGAAGGGCCAAGGAAAGCACGAGAATACCTCACTGCACACTGTCTGCCCGCTGGGACTTCTCACGTGGTAGGCCCAATCCTTGACAGGCAGTCGCACAGTCCAGTTGATGTTCCACGCCAAGGGATTGTACAGAATGGCCTGGAACTGGGCAACCCAGAACAAGAGCTCAGACCAGGGTTCTTCAGCCGGTACCACATCCCCCCACCCTGTACCCGGCAACCCTGGCCTCACTCCTGTCATACAGGAAGCTCATTCCACTCTCTTCCCTTTTTCCTTCCTGGCGCAGCCCAGCCCCACTTACATGGTTGGCTGTCTGGGTCAGTGGGCACACACTGATATTCAGCTGGTTACAGAACACAAAATCCTCCTTGGAGCCCCCCAGGCTTGCCAAAGCATTGCTCACCAGCACCTGGCCGGGATGGGGGAGGGGGGACGCACAGGAAAGGGGAAAAGGAAGGCATGAGTGTCCAACCTTGGCCCCCTTTCCAGCCCCTTAGGTGCCCCACCCCAGTCCAATCTTAGCTCAGCCCCATACCTGGCACTTCTCCCAGCCTGCAGCCAGCTGCCGGGCATAGTCATTGGCCACATGCTGCTTGGATGTGCCGCTGACAGCATCATGGTGCTGAGCCACAGCCATGGCTTGTCCTGGGGGAACCATAAGGGATAGTGTGCCAAGTCACATGGGAGGGACCAAAAGGCTGGGAGTGAGGAAGAAAGAAAATGCTCTTCCCATATGTTCTGGGAAAAAGCTCATCTCCCTCTCCACCCCTCGGAACCCAGTCACCTACTGAGGCGAGCACTGCTGCCTTGTCCATAGGGTCCTGCTAAGGCTGCAGGCCCAGCCAGTACCTCCAGCTGGTTACACACCTAAGGGAAGGGGGATATGAATGAGTTTGGGGATCAAGGAAAAGGTAGGCAGGTCCTCCTTTCTTCCTTCCTTTGGTCCACTCCCTTTCCATTATTCACTATTCCTTTTATCCCATCCTCAATGAATCTGCTGCCTACTCCCAACATGGCCTATTCCCTCCTTCTTCCAGGAACCCTCATCCCTTTCGCAAAGAACCCTCCCCAGAAGGCCCCCATCCTCCTTTCCTTCTCACAAGACCCTCCCCTCTCCCCAGCAGGGCCCACCTGCAAAAATTTATGGCTCAGGCGCTCATAACGCTTGAGGGCAGGGCGGCTGGTGAAGTAGCCAGTCCAGAACTGGTGAGGGCCATCTGCATACGGGAAGAAGTCATCCTGCTTCACTGTCCTGAGGCAGGGAGGTTTGGTACAAGTCACTGTCTGTCCCAGGACCACTAGGATTCCCTGCCTCTGCCCCGCCCCCCCATCCCCTCCCAGTACCAGGTGAGGTTGGCCTTGTTCAGCTCCCACAGGTAACAGGCTGGGGTAGAGTAGAGGACATTGATGAGACTGCCTTTGCTTTGCTGTAAGGCAAAGAAAGACAGGAGGGTGACTGACTTGACCTCCTGCTCCACCTGGCTGCTCCCCTCAACCCACAAAGATATTCTCTCTCCCACCAACAGGTACACACCTGAGCATTGACCACATGAATCAGCTTATCCATGTTCTTGAACCACATGTTGGCATTTTCATAATGGAAATCACTACCCATGGTCATCACAATGTGGTTAGTGCGGTAATACTGGGCCTGTATAATGGGGGACAGGTCAGGATCCTCAGCTACTGAACCTGCGGCCAGGGAGATAGGGCCAAGCCACAATCTCCCCCCCACCTCCATCTTTCACCCCCTAGGTTTCAGCTGGGGCTCCTGTCTAAAATGAAACACCTCACACGACTTTTGCAGGGGGGCAGTTTCTAGTACCGGTCAGCTTTCCCTGAACGAGCAAAAGAAAATAGCCCAAAGCCATAGGGCTCAGGAGGGGGCCCCGAAGCTGGAGAAACCTTGGAGTTTGTGTCTAAAAGGCAGTAGTGATGTGGGCTATTCTCTGGCTACCTAGGGTCGCTGACACACAGAGATTCTGATTCATGACCAGGAACAGGTCTGACCTGGACAGTAGAGATGTTCAGGAAGTAGCTGGCCAGCGTTTCTGCATTGTACTCTGGGCTGTCTGGATCATCCACCAGCGGGTGGTCAAAGCAAAGCACATCCCAGCAGAGATCCAGGGGTGGGTTATAGCCATTGGGTAGAACACCTAGAACCGGGTGGTCAGGTCAAGGGTTCCTGCACTCCAGGCCCCACGCTGCTCTCAGCAGCTCCCCCAGCCTCAGTCCTTCCTTCTTCCACCTCCAGTTCTCCACAGGCCCTGTGAGTGCCCAACAAACTTCAGGGATGAAATGGGGGAAAAGACCCTTACCAGTGAAGAGGTCAGCTTGGGGAGGCTGTAAGTTGGCACTCGCTCTCCAGACCTGCTCCATCTCCTTCTGAATCTTCCTATTCTGTTTGTCTTGATAATCCAGACGGCCAAAGAAATAGCCATCGAAGCCCATCTGGGTGGGGAGGGAATCAGAGAGAGAGCAGGGCCTGAGGTTCTCACCAACAATGAGTATAGGGAGGAGGGAGGTGTCAGCGGGCAGGAAGGGGTGGCAGGATGGGGCATAGTCAGAGAACAACGAGGCAGACCTGGGCAAAGAGGGACGCCTGCTCCCGTGAGTGGCCGAAGGGGTCAATGTGCCAGGCAACTCGAGGGCGGCCGCAGTCCCCAAAGGTGTCTTTCAGGAAGTTCAGCCCCAAAGTCATCTGGTCAATGATGGCTGCATAGTACGTGGTGGCCTCATCATTCATGACCCAACCTCCATTGGCAAACTGGAGCCTCCCTATGGAGTAAAGGACAGAGTCAGAGGAGTTCCCCCAAAGAAGGAGGCCTAAGGTCCCAACTCCTTCCCCCTGCCCTCAGGGGGCCTGGCTGCAGGAAGTCTAGAGTAGACACCAGGCTGCCAGCCTGCTCTGGGTCACAGTGGGTCCCTATGAAGGATATAGACCCTACTTTGGCAGCACCCATTGCTCACCCTGGCAGACCAGCCGTCGTACTTCCTGCTGCATCTGGGCTGTCTGCTGCTTCCACCAATAGGAGAAGAAAGCGATCTCAACATAGATGAAGCGACGGGACTTGTTGGCCAGCAGAGCTGATACCACTGAGTCCAAGATGTACTGCACACCAGCATGCTGGATGATATCTCGAGCTGTGGGCATTCAATGAAATACAGTTTATTTAAATACGCACTAAACACCTACTGTGTACAGGGGCCTCTACTTGGTGCCATGGTGATAGAAAGAGAATCAGAGAATTTTGAGGAAACAATATTTTCAGCTGGGGTAGTGGGCTGGATATCACAGAAGGGTTTGATGGGATAGATGTGGGTAGGGGAAAATGGTCCTTTCTAGGCAGTGGAGATGGAATGAGCAAAAACTTAAAAGAACTAAGACAACAGAATAAAAAAGGGGAACAGAAAATACTCTACTTGGGCCAGACTACAGTATATGAAGTGGAGCAATGAGATCGCTGCAACAAGGTGATAGCTTGGAGTCAGTCTACAGTGGATTTTGATTGCCAGGGTCAGGAGGTTAAAATTTAATTTTTTAGGCAATAAAGAGCCACAGAAGGAGAACAACATGGCCAGAATAATGATTAAGATTAATCTGACTATGATAGGGAGGATGGATTGGGGAAACAAATTGAAAACCAGGGAAACTGGTTAGATTAGACAATGGTCTAAGTAAGAAGGGATGAGAATTTGACCTAGGGTGGTGGCCCTGTGCATGGAGAAGGGACAGATGAAAGAGATAGGCAGAAATGACAGGACTTGCCAACCAATGGGAAACTGGAAGGGTTTGGTACTCCTAAGGAAATATATGGCTTAATTGGGAGAATGCTGGACTTGAGGACAGTCACCTTGGGAATTCCCTAGCTAGCCCACAGAGTTGAGATGCAAGTGCTTTTTGAACCTTAAAATGCTGTGCAAGTATGAGCTACTATGACAGTGATGACATCAGTAAAAATAGAAAAGGGGAAAGGCAGGTTTGGTGTAAGGAAATAAAAGTTTAATGTTGATTACTTTCAGTTTTAGATGCTGGCAGGATATTTCGTAAGTATATAAGAGAATATATAAGGAAATATATAAGTATATAACTAGATCTCTGGAGAGGGGTTGGGTCTGGAAATTAATATTTTGTATTGATCCTATCTAGCCATGGTCATGGGGTAATTATACAAATATAAAACTTTTGTACACCTATTACTATATAATGAATGCTGCTTTTTTTTTTCTATTCAAATATAGAAGCAATGGGTAGAAGTTGCAAAGAGGCCTATTTGGGCTTTGAGTTATCCCAAGGAGAATGGAAGCCTCAGAAGGTAGGAGGCTTTCCCTCTTTGGACATTTTCAAAAAGGCTAGAGGGCCACTTCTGCAACGTGTTGTAGAAGGGATTCTCCCTTAGGTATGGGTGGGACAAGCTGGCTTCTGAGATCCATTCCAACTCAGATTATGCAATTCTCTGATTTGCTTAGTGATGACAGC
Organism: Pseudochirops cupreus; assembly: GCA_028627135.1. Classification (NCBI taxonomy): domain Eukaryota; kingdom Metazoa; phylum Chordata; class Mammalia; order Diprotodontia; family Pseudocheiridae; genus Pseudochirops; species Pseudochirops cupreus. The sequence continues at coordinate 528,684,197 of CM053580.1, forward strand.
TGAATCTACTCCAGCAAAATAAGATGTTGAGGCAAGAAAGAGGAGAAAGTACAGGGAGGGCAGAACTTCCAAAGGAGTCTGGTAGAGGGAAAGCTACTTCAGATCAGCTGAGTGGACCCTGAGGTCACTAGCACCCATTCCCTCCCAGCCCAGAAAAAGGACGATGGAAACCAGAGACTGGATGACTGGACCCCCTGGTTTAGTCCCAGATTGCCCTTCCTCTTACCTCCATAGTAATACTGATCCACAGTCTTGAGCCAGCCGACATCATCGTGAGTATGGGGCAGGAGGTGCACATTGAGCATAGAGGGCTGGGTAGGCGGGCACAACTGGGCAGTGGGCAGAGACCCCCACCATAGGGGCTGTTAATCACCAGAAACGCCACAGTCCCTGGCCAGCCCCACCTCTCCAGGCAAGGACCCCACACCACAGGACAGGGAGAAGGCATGGGAAGCCTTGGAGTAGAAGGGGGCATTTGATGAGTCCAGGGTCCATCTTCCTTGCACCCTCATCTAGAACATTACCTCACTGCTCACAGGACTCTCCCTCAAAGATAAGACCCAGCAGCCCACTGCACAGCTGCACACTGAGAGGCCCCTTCCCCCCTTGGGGGCCCCCAGAGAAAGGGAAGATGTACCAGGAAACACGAAGTGGTCGCGGTGCAGACGCGCCACCCTTCCCCCACCCTAGGTCACTTCCCCTTCTCTCTCCCGGGCAGGCTCGGTCACCGGGGAAGCGAGAGCAGAGGGCCCCGACTCAGCCGCGGTCTCCCCCCCGGCCCCCGCAGCACGCCGCCCGGCCTCTCACCTCATAGTAGTCGCAGCGACCGTCCTCGGCCCCGGCCCCCGCGCACAGCGCCGCCAGTAGCAGCAGCAGTGGCAGCGGGAGCCCCAAAGCCCGAGCCAAGCAACCCGCGGCCATCACTCGCCTCCCTGTGGGCGGCTTCAGCCTGAGCTGCCCAGCTCCGGCCCCAAAGTCGAAGCAAGTAGCCCGGCTGCAAAGCCGCCTGGCCCTTTAACCCTTCCTTCGTCGGAACTGGACCCCGGAACCGAGGCCCGACCAATGGCCCGCAAGGGAGGGGCGGGCCCATCACACGACCGACCAGTAAGAGGGCGAGAGAGGCGGGGCGAGAGACAAGAGGCGGAGAATAAGCACAGTCGGGAGAAACTTTCTTACACATCCATCTGTATTGGTTGCTAAAAGTAGTTACAAGCAGTCGAGCCCCGCAGCCCCAGCCCTAGCCCCAGCCACAGCCCGGCCAGCCCCAGTCCGAGGGCGTCTGTCCTCAGTTTCGGCCTCCTGGGAAGGACCTGGCCCAGGAGAGAGGGCAGACACTGCGGCGAGTGGCCAGACAGGTGCAGGATCCTCTTCTGCCCACGGTGCCTGAAGCAGGGAGGCTGAAGAGGAGTTTGGGCCTGGGGGACCCTGACAGGACCAGGGCCCAACAGCAGGCAATCCTTCAGTAGAGGTAAGGTCGGAGCGGGGACGTTCCACGGTGCAGTCTAAGGCCCCAGATTTGGAGCAGAGGCTGGGAGTGAGGCAGGAACCAGTTTCTGGTTCTTCTCTTTATTCAGGCCCAGGAACCAATAGTAAGAGCCCTCGGGACCTGAGATCCAGGCTGAAGAGCTAGGAGATTGATATTTACCACGGCGGTGTCATAGGCTGGGGGTTCTGGAGGTAGGACATCACCACAGCAGAGATGGAGAGCCTGGTTGGGAGAGAAGAGGCTGAGGCTGAGGAAGAACTGGGGCTCTTTGAACCCTCTGACAGGTGAGGAGGAAGGGAGGAAAGCAGGGGTCAAGGACACTGCCTCTCCTTCAGGACCGCGGCTTTGCCCAATCACGAGGACTTACATGAAACTGCTCATCATTTGCTTGGTATCTTCAGAGCTTCGAGAATTGGCGAAGCTGATGAAGGAACAGTAGACAGCAATCCAGGCACACCACTTCAACTGGGAAGAGGAGAGGCAGACTCGCGCTGGGCTGGAGCCCTCTCCCTCTGACCAAGAACCCTCCAAGCCCGAGGCCTGAATCCTCACCCAGGGTGCCTGAACCTCCCCACCCCGTCCCTGGGCTGCACCTTGAGCATGAGGCCACACATGCTGAAGATCATCCCCAGCAGGTTCATGTAGTCCGGGGTCGGATCCTCCAGGGCCGGGTTGTTCTCCGTGGCAGGAGGCTTGTACCTGGGAACACCAAGGTGACACAGAAAAGGGCTTTGTCAGTCCATCTCGAAGTCCAGGGAGGAGAATCAACAAATAGACTTTCGTTACCCAGCTCTCTAAGCTCAGGGTAAAGAAACACAAGGAATTACTTTCCATGAAGTAGGCTTTCGCAGTCTGGGATCTGAAAGCAGGAAATCGTGCCAAAAGAAACAGCTTTTCCTCCCAGGATCTCCAAGCGCAAGGGAGACATAGAACCAGCTTGTCTAACTAATCTCTAAGCGCAGGCTGAGGAGTCAAGGAGTCAGCTTCCCCAAGGAAGGATCTCTAAGTGCAGGTTGGGGAGTCTAGGTAAATAGCTTCCCTTTTTAGGATCTCTAAGCGCAGGCTGCAGGTACGGAATGGGTTTCGCTGTAGAGAAATCTCTGAGCTTGGGGGGCGGAGGCGGGGCTTGGATCCTTACCTGAGCACCTTGTTGGGCCGCCGGGGGTCCGACATATTGTTAGCGGACATGGCCGGGCCGGGAAGGGGCGGGGTGTGCGGCAGGAGGTAGAAAAGGCACGCGAACCACCGCTCCTGACCCCGCCCCTTCCGCTACCGCCGGCACTTCCGGTACCTTGCAACCGCTGAAGCGGGGGAGCCTCTAGGGTGTAACTCTGCAGACTCGGACGCTTTCGTTCCAGCTACCGCCCCGAACATGGCATTCCCAGAACCAAGGCCAACGAAGCCGGAGCTGCCTCGGAAATCAGTGCGGATCCTGCCCTGCCGCCAGGGAGCCGTGCGGGCGGTGCGCTTCAATGGTCTGTGCTCTCCCTATTGGGAAGGGAAGAGGGAGGAAGGAGGGAGATAAAGAGGTGGGATGGGAATGGGGAGAAGGGAAAGGAGGCGGGAGAGAGAGGGAGGGAGAAGGGAGAAAGGAGGAGGAAGGGAGGGAGGAGAAAAGAGGGAAGGAGGAGGGGGGAGTGGAGAGAGGAGGTGGGGAGGAAGGCAGGGAGAATGGAGGAGGGAGGAGAGCAAGGAGAGCGCTGGGACTCTCCCGTGCAGCCGATGGTCGATACTGCCTGACCTGTGGCAGTGACAAGTCACTATCCTTGTGGAGCCCCCTGCGGGGGACATTGCTTCGGACCTACAGCGGCCATGGGGCGGAGGTGCTGGATGCTGCAGGGTGAGACCCCACAGACACCCACCAATTCTTCCTGAGCTGTCACCAGAACGAGCCACTTTGAGGCTCTGCTCCGGGGCCACCCCACCGAGGCCCTCTCTTCCTACCCCACATGTTGCCATAGCAGTTGAAACTCGCCTTTTGTCCCAAATGTTTCTCTGCTTTGTCTTCATCTATGAATCCACAAACCGTAAACTAAGCCCCATGCACTCTTCTCCCCAGCCTCTGCACCCCCACCCCATGCCTTCCTATAACTTCCTCCTGTATCCTAAAGACCTGTGTGTTCTCTGTCCCTACTCTCCCAGCTCATTTGACAACAGCCGCCTGTGCTCTGGGGGAAGTGACCGAGCTGTTCTGTTTTGGGATGTAGCATCAGGCCAGATTCTTCGAAAATTCCGGGGCCATGCGGGGGTAAGAACAGGGAATGGAGGACTGAAGGGGAATCCAAGGCTGTCCCATTCACTGTCTTCCTCCTAGCCCATGGCCCCAGACACACACACCCCCTCTCCCCCTTGCACTAAGTCCTTTGGAGGAATAGTCCCCTCAGACTGTTCTCCACTTGATGTGAGGCCCTGGCTATCAGGCCTTACTCGCTCTGCCATCTTCAACCATACCACGCCATGTTTCTATTGCCTTCAAAATCCACTTTAGGGGCCACTTCTCCCAAGAAATCCTACCCAACCAAATCGTTCCTTTGCTCCTTCCTACAAACCTAAACCCCACTTGCTTGGTTCCGGGTGGGCCTTGTGGCCTTATCCAATAGCCCATGTTGACCAAGCATTCCTCTACATCCATCCCATGCTGGCTTTACAGAAGGTGAACTGTGTGCAGTTCAATGAAGAAGCCACACTAATTGTGTCTGGTAAGTTAAGAGTTCTGGGTATAGGAGGAAGCTTCAAGAGCCTAGGCTCTGCCCTTGCTTCCATTTCACTGAGGGCTAGGTTCTGGCTACAGGTTCCATCGATTCAAGTGTCCGATGCTGGGACTGCCGTTCCCGACGACCTGACCCTGTCCAGATCCTAGATGAAGCCAAGGATGGTATATCCAGTATAAAGCTGTCAGACCATGAGATCTTAGCAGGGTTAGTGCCAGAGGAAAAGTAAGGAAGAGATGTGTCTGGCAGAGACCAAAGAAAGCCTTGACACTTCCAAGCTCTTCCCTGTCATCTCTCCCCAGTTCTGTGGATGGACGATCACGACGCTATGATCTTCGGATGGGAGAGCTGTATGCAGACTATGTGGGAAGTGAGTATGGGGCACAAGACGCTGAGGAGGGTTATAGCTGGAAGCATTAATCCTCACCCTGTCCCTTTTACAGGTCCCATCACTTGTGTGTGCTTTAGCAAAGATGGCCAGTGCACACTCATCTCCAGCCTTGACTCTTTCCTTCGACTCCTGGACAAAGATACAGGGGAGCTGCTGGGAGAGTGAGTAAGCCAACAAAGCAAGTGACCTCCCATCTGTTCACCCATTTGTTCAATGTTAATTAAGCTCCTGTGTACAAACCTCTTCGGGCACAGAAAACAGACCCAAAGAAAGCTATGACAAAAGGGGATGGCAAGTATACAATTACAAAATATGAGGTGGTAAGAGAGGCACCAGTCAGAGATAACTTTCCCAGGGGAGTGTGGGAAAGCTTCATGGTGGGAGGTCATGCCTGGGTTGGGACTTGAATGAATGGAGAACTTCAATAAAGCCAGACAGAAATGACTACATTCCAGATCTAGGCACAGAGAACTGAGAGAGAAGAAAGAGCATTAGATAAGGCCGAGTTTGGGCAGCTAGGCGGTACAGTGAATAGAGCACCAGCCCTGGAGTCAGGAGGACTTGAGTTCAAATCCGGCCTCAGACACTTGACATACTTATTAGCTGTGTGACCTTGGGCAAATCACTTAACCCCAATTGCCCTGCCTTCCCGCCTCCAAAAAAGCAAAAAAAAAAAAAAAAAGATAAGGCAGAGTGAGATTACTATATGGAGAACCTTGAGTGCATACTTCTCAAAGTAAGGGACAAGAAGCCTCAAGTTCTCAAGAGCCGGCCTGACATCTCCCCACCTCAGGTACACAGGGCACAAGAATCACGAATATAAGCTGGACTGCTGCCTGAGCGAGCGAGATACCCATGTGGTCAGTGCCTCGGAAGATGGAAACGTGTACTTCTGGGACCTGGTGGAGGTGAGTGCCTCCAGCAACTGGCACCTTCCCTTCTCTCTTGCTCCTTGCTCCTCGCTCCTCACTACAATCTTTCTGTTCTGTCACAGGGCACTCTGGCTTTGACCCTGCCTGTGAGTGGAGGTGTAGTCCAATCCCTAGCCTTCCACCCCACAGAGCCCTGCCTGCTGACTGCCTCAGAAGGCAATGTTCAGTGTTGGCGAGAAGAGTCATTTGTAGGAGAGGATGAGTTGCCGGCTTGAGGGGCAGCACGGACGTAACTCAATGGGACACGTGGAGTTTATTGACCTTAGTGATCTGTACCATTACCAGCCATATAAAGAAACCTTTATCTCACGCCTAGGTATTTGCTAACCTTGGCTAGGACACCATGAAAGTTGGGGATGTCTGGGGAGTAACTGTGAGACAATAAATAGGAGGGGTCAGAAGCCCCAGCTTGAGGTCCTTAGTGGAACCAGCTGCTCAGTCATTATTCTTCTCAGGAGTGAAGGAGCTGATTTTCTGGGCAAAAGTCTCTGCCACAAGCAGAGGGAAGACAAGAGAGGCATCAGCATAGACCTGGGGTAGGAAATCAGAAGTGAGAACTAAGTAACTGGAGGCCCAAGGCTACCCCCCAACACCCTGCCTGCACCCAGACGCACCTTAACTGGTTTTGCATCCATTCGGATCTTGCCCCAGGACACAGCTTCATCTGGCCTCGCACCAGAGTCTGAGCCATCAAATTCCTGGGCCGTGTTGATATAGACGGCATAATCGGCCCCATTCCTCTGTTGGGACAGGTTGGAACAAAGGAATGGTTGGGGGAGTAGGTGAGGGGCCACTCCACAAGTCACATGAGGGCCTCAGACACATGTCTCCACCCTCACAGCAGCATGGTAAAATGAGGACTATGGAGAGTGTCCCCATTTTACAAATGAGGATGGGGTCAGAGCTTAAGCCGCTGGTCCATGGGGTCCCAGGACAAGTGTCAGAAGCTGGACTTGAATCCAGGTCTCTCCTATCTTCAAGTTCCACATTCTTACCACTGTATAGAACTCTTAGACTTTCACAGTAACATAGGGACTCAAAGACAGTGAGGGGCAAAAACATTCCAGGTTGGTGGGAAGAGAAGAGTGAGAGCAGCACTATCACACGAGGCACAGAATCCCTGACATGCAGAGAGACAGATGCTAAGTGCTTCTGTCATAGCTGGCCTTGCGGGGTGGCCTTACCATGAGGTTAGCATTGGCAATGTGGTGTTTCACCAGGCCTCCCCCGAGGATGATCATGCCTGTGCGCTTGGCAAAGATAGCCTGAGCATTGATGAGTCGTAAATCTGAGCAAAGAAATCAGGCTTTACTGGTGGCCCCTGGGTTCCCAATGCCACGCAACCCCTTTGTACCATGGTTCCCCTTTCATGCCCCACCACCCTGCCCCACTGTAGGATCCTAGGAGATGCGAGGAAAGCTCACCTTCTACAATGTCCAGTACGAGTCCTGGATTCTTGTATGAGTGGAAAAAGATCATATCCCCAAGAGACCCATCTGTCAGAGCAGGGCTTAGCACTGGGATGTCGTTCTAGATAGTGGAATCAGAAGTCACAACAGGGTGGGGATACATACCCTCCCTTGTCCATACTCTCCCTCCCCAACTGCTGGACCAAAGGAGAAGAGGATAAAAAAAATGGGAAAAGGGGACTGGGTTCAAAGATCATAGGGACAGAGCCTCAGGGACATTTGCACAGAAGCCCTAATACTCCACACCCTTCTCACTACTGGCCATACCTTCTGTGCCCAGTAATACACAGACTCCGGATTGTTGATCTCTTTGCCCAACCTTGCAATCATCTTTGATGGTGTCCATTTCACTCCCTAGAAAATGACAGGCCCTTGGAGCTGCTGATCTCAAGGAACATTTTCCCTCCCAGTCCCTGGAGTTCTCATCCCTTTGGTCCCTTGGTGAATGCCCTCCCCAAGACCCCTGACCCAGGCTCTCTATCCCACCCCCCAACTGTGGCCACCTCTGTATTTTGCTCCAGAACCATCTGGTCCAGAATTGGCATCAGCCAGTCCTCAAACTTGCAGTAATTGTTATTGGGGACAAGCAGGTTTCCAATCCTGAAAAGTTAGGGGTCAGTTATTTCAAGGCTCTGAGGCAGAAAAGCCTTCACAGTGGCCCCTCCTCTTCCCTCACCCATACCTATTGATGCCATTTTGTCTCAGGTCCTTCCCCTTCAGGCTAAATTCGCCCAGATATGTGGGTGCCAGGCATTTGATCAGATCTTCCTCTACACCACCTGCAGTTGTCACCAGAACATCCACCTACAGGGCCAGGCCCAGGAGAATCACAACAGAAATCACCCCTGGCTTAGATGGCACTTCAGTCTACCTCCCACCACCCCACCCCCACCAAAGGAGGTCTTTCACTAAACTCCTGGGGGTTTCCAGGCCTTGACCCAAGCCACTCTCCCGCACCATATTGTGTTGCACCAGGTAACGAATGGTCTCTCGGACACCAGAGCTGATGAGATTTGACGTATAGCCCAAGAAGATGGTGCAGCCACTTGCCGGCCGACGACTTGGGTTCAGATCTGTGTGGTTGTCCTCCTCTTCTCCAAGAGGCTCCAGCTTCTTCTCAATCTGGGAGAAAAGGTGGAGGGACAGGGATCTCTCTCCAACTTAAAACCTGGGTTTGCTGGGAAGCAGGGCCCACTTAAATGCAACATTTCCTGATAGATGCAGAAACTGAAGATAAGAAACCAGCCTAAGATTATACAGGGAAACTTGAGTTTGTCTCCTGACTTGGTCCCTTAAATTCCGGTTTGAGCAGAAATGCACACATGATGTACCATGTGTCTTTTTTTTCAGTATCCCAGTACTTGTTCACCACCAAACATAGCTTCTCTCGGGCTTTGACAGTGCCGAAGTGCTCATCGACCTGCAGCCCCTTCATGCCTCACCCTGGCCGAAATCTCCCTCTGTCTGAAGTGCTCCTTTACCCAGGGGTGGATCATTCTCTCTTCCCAGGCCCTCACCTTGGACCCAGAGGCATCAATTATGTGGATGGCTCCCCCAATGCTAGGCCTCCCTTTCTGGGAACTATCTATACCTGAACTACCTTTCTTCCCTCGCCCACTCCTATGCTAATTCCCTTGGCACTGACCGGGCCTGTCTTGTCCCCCTTTTGTCCTGGGATCCTCGCTGTAGCCTTAATCTACTCCTCTGCCCCAGCCCCCCCCCTTTCGACCTACACCTCTTACCAAGCCCCGCCCCCTTCACCAGGGCCGGCCCCGCCCCTTCCCCCGCCATGCTCCAGACAAGCTCTTCCCCAGGCCGCCCCTCACCATGGCGTTGACCTGCTGCACTGCACGGCCGAAGCTGGTGGCCTGGAAGCCGGTGGTGGCGAAGGCGCGCAGGAGAGCGCCATAGTCCAGGCCGCGATTGAAGTCGTAGCCCCAGACCTGGACAGCCTCCGCGGGCAGCGCCGAGCTGTGCCTGAGGACGGCGTCCACAGCTCCCGGAGGCGGTCGAGGCCTGGGCCGCTCCCCACCCTCCTCCTCCGGGGAGCCCTCCATGCGCCCTTCGAGGGAGGCTGGAGATTAGGGTGAGGCCGCCCGGCCCCACCTCGGCTCACCGGGGCTCAGCGCGACCCCGGCTAGCCGAGGAAGTGAGGCGGGGGAAGAAAGACGATGTCGGACCGGAAATGGTGCAGGTCACGTGGCGATGGAGGCCCAGGTGCCCTTTTTTCCTATGCCTCATTTCTTCTACGGATGCTGTCTAGGCTCGAGAGCTTCGCCAGCGCTCTACCGCCCTCTGTCGGTCACCCCTAAAGAGCCTCCAGGCTCCCAGTTTTGGTCCCCGTTCCCACAAAGCAGGTGGACGCTCCTTACCTCTCTGCACCGAGTCTAGGGGCCACAGGGTGCGGGCCCTCTCGGCTTGGGCAGGACCAAGGCCCCCTCATAGCTCTCGAGTAGAATAAATTTGGGCAAGACCCTGCCCCTGTCTGGGTCTCTAGTCCCCCTCTCAGTAAAATCATGGCTTGGAAGGTGGAAGTGGCGTTGGCGAGCCGTCATCCAGCTCAATCTGCCCATTTCACAGATCAATCAAAGCAGGCGGCTGCCCTGTAGTGCACTGAGCTAGGAAAGAGGAAGGATGGAAAGTTTAGACAGGCCTTCATGCAGCTCAGTAAGTCACTTGCCCACCATCGCACAGCTAGTAAGCTCCTGAGGTCACATTTGAACACAGGTCCCCTGATTCCAGTTCTGGTGCTCTATAGGTTGCACCACCTAGCTGCTAGAAGCTAGCCATGCCAAGGCATAAAATAATACACCTTATATAAGGATAGAGCAGCAAAAAATGATGGAAGACACCTATGAAGGAAATAGGTCTCAGAGAGCTTGCTAGACCTGTCCAGGTCACACAGCATCTAGGTAGCAGCCAGGAGCCCAGCCACTGTCCCCTAACTCCAAACTCAGATCTTTTTCCATTGCACACGATATCAGTGGTCTCCAAAACTTTGTTATATCACACAACTCATCAATCAACAGTGTTTGGGTACACAGACTAGATCAGTGGTTTCCAAACCTCTTGATATCATGCATCTTGCCAATTAAAAATGTTTGAACACATAGTCCCAAAGTGTATATATTTATTTATAAGTTCTTATAATGTTAATGGAATAGGAAGATCTTCCCTGTCCATTAATAGGCCTATGTGACCACATGTGTCCCCTTCTCCCTTGGAACAGGAGCCATGTTCCCAGGTCTAAAGGTACACAGGTATTTCAATCACAGCTGTGATATGGCCTGAGTCACATAGAGCCCAGTGGGGGAAGAACTTGCCTAAGGAGAAGCTTGCTTAGGGGGAGGCTAGTTTGCAGGAAGGCTTTCACACCTTTTGATACTGAGCTAACTAGGCACTGAGCCCAGTAGGTTGTGATGCCTTTTGACTCTAAGCCTATCAGTTGAAAACTATATATACTGGCAGGTTGGAATTTTATTTGGGGGGCTCGCTCATGAGAAGGACCTTTTGATTCCCTGTACAGGACTGAGTAGCTGTTTGTTAAGAGTTTCCCCCACACATACTTACTCAGATGTTGGTGCTCCAGTCCGGTGGACTGTATTGGTGGTTGTATTATCCTGTTTAGACAATTGGAGCACTGTCAATTGGATTCTTTCTTGGATACTCACTTCTTTCTACTTATCTGTCTATTAATTAAAGTAAGATTGTTAACCCCTTTAAAGCTGTCTTTCCTTTAGAAAAGCAGGTCAAAGGACCTGTGCTGGAAGGCCATCCTGGGTGTGCTTGCTAATACAGTTTTCTATATAAATTTGTTTATATGAAGAAATATAATGCAGTACCAGGCCTGGACTCAGGAAGACTTGAATTCAAATCCAGCCTCAGACACTTAACTAGCTGTGTAACCCTGGGTGAGTCATTTACAGTTTCCTCATCTGTAAAATGAAGGAAATGGAAAACCACTCCAGTAACTTTGCCAATTAAACCCCACATGGGGTCACAGAGTTGTACACAATGAAAACAACAGTAACAAGTAACGGTATAGTGGTATAATATTGAGGTGCTCTGCTTTAGGAAACCATGAAGCTGCAGATTACCAAGATGTCAACCTGCATTGGAAGAAGGAATTTCCTTACCAGGAAGTTTCCCATGAAAATGAAAACCACAGTCCCTATCCCACTACCATTGTGATAACATGTGCGTAAGAAAATGTATACAAAAACATAAATTTTTTTTAAATGGCTCCCAACAGGGAGCCATTGGAGTTCATCGAAAAAGAATGGCAGAGTCTAACCTGTGCTCTGAGAATATCACTGTGGCAGCTGTGTAGAAGGCAGATATAAGGCAACAAGGCCCATTAAGCTATTGGTAAAGGTCTGAGTGAGAGGTGGAGAGGGTAAGGGTAAGTGGAGACAAAGGGATCGTTGTGAGAGACAGAAAGAAGACAACTATCGACAGGCTGCCGTGGGCTAAGACGTGAATTAAGAGTTACAAGGTGGCTTTGAGTATGGGGTGCCAGGAATAGGGAAGTTCCTCAGCATTGAAAGGACCATGACATATCCTTATCCTCAGGAACTTGGTGACAATGAAGTGGGAAGGGGAGAGGTGGTTCTCCTTCCTGGAAAGCAGGGTCTGACCATAAGAGGATCCTGGTGGCACGGCTCTGCCTTGGCCGGCGCTCACATCTGCCACAGATTGGCTGAGTCAGGATGAGGTGAGAGCTACCCTGAAGGACAGGTACCCAGTGAGACCACAAGAGGTCAGTGGTGGGATATGGTGGAGAAGACAGCCGAATGGTGTTTACTCTGAATTTAACCAACACCAATTTAAGCATTTCCATATACATAGTAGAAGATGAAAAGAATCCTTTATTACATTCAGATTATTTTTCTTTTGGTGTGGATGTGTGAGAAATCGGTCCATGATTGCTTATGGAGTGGAAGGTGAAATACAACCCATCTCCCCAGCCCTCTGGTCATGTACCACTTGGGGTCATTCCATAGTCCCCTTGAGAGTGCATGGCCTCTACTTTGGAGACCACTACTGTAGGTGATCTCTGTCTTCTGGAAATGATATCCTATGACCCATGAAATCAAGCAGGATCCCGAGGACCCCCAACACTAGGTTTCTTCTGGGTTCCTGCCTGAGTGATGGAGTTACTGTGATGTTTATCCCTTGCCCATACCCCAAAGGGATCTCCCACCCCACAGTCACTGCAGCTGCTGCTGTTTCCTGGCAGTGACATTTCACTCCCCAGGTGTCCTGGCTTCAAAGGCACTGGTGGGAAAGAAGAAAGGGGCAGCCTAGACCCTAGGAGTCCAGGGGGCTGGGCTATTATTAGTGGACGAGGGAGGCCGCATTGCTCCCTGGGTACTAACCAGAACCAGATCTTGACAGAAAGAGTAACGCTGTCCTTAGAGAGGTGAGGATCATAGGACTCAGAGAAGAAAGGTTAAAAAATGTACTTAGGTTAATATCTTTATTTTACAAACAAAGAAATTAAGGCCCAGGGAAGGAAGGAGACTGGAAGAGTTGAGCCTTGAATCTGGATGCCGAGTCCACATTCGATGCTCACCCAGCCTCTCCTGCCTTCCAGGAAATGGTCCATCCCTCCTCAGTGCTGGGCCCGGCCAGCCAGGGAGATTAAGGAAGAGCAGGAGAGGAGACAAGGAAGCGGGCTTGTGAACCAGAGCATTTAAGGCTAGGAAAGGCTGCAGAAGTTTTTTTGCTTTATGGAGGGGGGAAGGCAGGGCAGTTGGGGTTAAGTGATTTGTCCAAGGTCACACAGCTAGTAAGTGTTAAGTGTGTGGGATTGGATTTGAACTCAGGTCCTCCTGACTCCAGGGCTGGTATTCTATTCACTGGGCCACCTAGCCACCCCCTAAGTCATTTCTTCAAAGAGAAAACTGAGGCAGGGCTGGGGGTGGGGATATGGGGTAGCTTGTCCAGGGTCACAGTCACACAATTAAGTGGCAGGAAAAAAAAAGCCTGTGAGCCTGAGGGGTCCAGGAGTGATTTGGGGAGAGACTGGGGCATGGGGCCTGACAGCTGATCTCTCAGTGCAAGGAGCCAGGGGAGCTTGATCACATTCGTGCAGCTCCAAGTCCCTCTTGCCCATTTGGCAGATGTCCAGCAAGATGTCAAGTGGCAGTGACATAGGCCAAGCGCGCCGGGCAGTGGAGCAGCTGCGAATGGAGGCTGGCATTGACCGCATCCAGGTGAGGGCTCAAGAATGGGGGAGGATGGGTTGGAGGCGGGGATGGGTCTGGGTCCCTGGTGACTAGCTGGGCCCTGATCTGACTTTAGGTATCCAAGGCAGCAGGGGAACTCTTGCAGTATTGTGTGGAACATGCCAAAAGTGACCCATTCCTCATGGGCATCCCAGCTGCTGTCAACCCCTTCAAGGAGAAGAAGCCATGTAGTATCCTGTGACCCCCTCTCAAGGAACATCTGTGTCTTTGGACACCACCACTGTGAGATTTCTCCTTTAAAATTCCTGATTCAACACTCCTATCAAGAGACTCCTCACCTTCCTGTACTAAGGGGCCCTATGGCTTGAGATATACCCCACCCCAGCACTTCACTCCCCAATATCCCTGAATCCTGAGGCATTCCCATCCTGACACCAACCCCTCCCCTTGTCCAAGAGACCTCTTGATCTCTCCTATTCCTTCCATTCCATAGAGGGTCTGAGAGCCCCAGGAAAATATGGGTCAGGTCTTATTAAAGCCTTCAGCTCCTTGTGTGAGTCTGAGTTCATGTCTGTAAAGGGAACAAAGAATGGCTCTGATCTCCCAAAAACTGGGTGTCCATGGAGGCATCTTATACCCAACCATTGCACGGTCTCTCAGTCTGACAACATGCATCTCACGTCACAGGATTAATGCTGCCATTCAGTACACCATAATCAAATATACATGGTCACAAACAGTCTCAATTGCAAAGCCAGAAGTGACAGCCCCATGAGCAGTCATCTGCAGACATCCAATCTCTATCCACACAAAGGCACAAATGCACCACATCACAGGTGGAAGCCTGGCAGTACACAGGCTCACAACAGCAAGGAATCATCCAACAGGTTTATTCCTGAGCTTTGGCCTCAACAGCAGAAGAAAGGTGTATTCCAATAATAAATAACAGGGGGTGGGGGAAAGGGAGGGAATGAGGCCCAGCCCTCACTGGAGGGACCCCCAATACTCTTCAGATCCTGAGTGATGGGTTTCATCCCCCATCAGAAGCTATGAGCTTGCACAGTGGGAGCAATGTTATCCCAGCCACTAGAGAAAATGGCCAGGGACTCCGGTAGCACCACAAAGCCAGGCCTGAGACCTGGAGAGTTGGGATGATCCCCAACAACAGGAATTGGGGCAGTGATGGGGGAAGTGTGGACAGCAGCACAGGTCCCAAGATGCCTCAGCCAGACCAATTCCTCTGGGTCCCTCCTACTTCAGGGCTTCAATCGCCACACCTCCAAGGACAGGCCACCAGAGGCAGCTACTACCACATTGCCATCAGCACAGACCTGGCAGAGAGAAATCGGGAACAAAGAAAGACCTTACTGGAGTACAGGGGGAAGAGGGTGTAGCAAGGCAGAGCTTGGGAAGAGGGACCTTACCCCATTAAGAACACTGTGGTGGCTTCGGGTACAGATGGTCCGTGGTGGGTCAGTGGGCACGTGTACCTGGAGAAGAGAAGCTAGGCTAAGGGTCTGGAGGCAAGGGTCTGCAGTTCCCTTTGGGGCCCCTGGCCAGCTGGTGCTTACCCGAATGGTCTTGTCCGTGGATGTGGTATAAAGTGTCCCCAAGGAATGTTCAATACCAGTGATTTGTGACCTATGCCCCACATCGAAGGACTACAGGGAAGAGACACAGGGGATGGGACATGTAGGGTTTTTAATCACTCAACATCAGGCCCCTGCTCTCTTCATACCCTCTTAACCCTGTTCCCAACTAAGACCATATTCCTGGGGTAGCTGCTGATCCAGGGCCCTTCTGCCCACCCCTTTCCCAACTCTTAGAATGAAAAACAAAATCAAAACCAAAAACAGGCTTAGGGATCACCCTGCCCAAACCTTTCATTTAACAGAGGAAGACACTGAGACCTTAGATTATTTGCCATGGTTCCCTCTCCTATCCCTGATAGCAGAAGAGAAATGGGCAAGGGAGGAGATGGAGCCAAGGTGAGTAGAATTGAGAAATACCACACCCTGATATGCTTGAACTGGCCTCCTTGGTTCTCGAACACATAGAGCAGGCCCTGGTTGTCCCCAGCCCAGAGCTGGGGCTCTCTGTAGGACATGCACAGTAGGTATGACTCCAGCTGGTGGCAAGAAGAGGAAGGCTCAGAGGAGAAAAGATCAGACCCGGCCCTCCACCCCATCCCAAGGGCTGCTCAGAGGCTGAGCACCACATCTTCCCCCCATCAAGGATGGAACCAGGGCAGGTATAGAGGCAAGGGCAGCACCAGACCTAGAGCCATGCCCCACCCCCTGTCCCTGCTGGGTCCCAGCACCTGCAGCCGTTGTAAAACGCTGTTGGTCCGCCGCTCAAACACCACTAAGGTTCGGTCCTCACTTCCTGAGATAATGTACTGGTCATCAGCCAACAAGGCCAACACAGCACTTGAATGCAACCTTCGGCTCTTCACCAGGGCCTGGCCCGCTATACCAGGGGTGGGTCAAGCATTAGAATAGCTGGTTACTTCCTCCCTCCCAAGGGCTCCAGGTCCAGGCCAGGGGGGTTCTTGGGAAGCCCCCTTCTGAGACGTGATGCCTGCCTGTGACAGTATCATAAGCCACCCCCAGGTAGTATAAGGATTTCCTGGCTCTCAACCCTGGAAGAGTCTTCTCTGGCCAGACAAAGCCATCTCCTATACTCCCTGGGGGACCCTGCTTTCCCTATGTCTGCCCAGGATTCTGCAGACCCACCTCGGGGGTCGTAAACAGTCACTTTCTTATCATAGGTGCCAGTGACCAGGATGTCAGGACGGTAGGAGAGACAGAGCACTGCAGCCTTGCCCCTAGGGAGACAGGAATGGGGCTGGGGGAAGGGAAGTTGGGCCCTCTGGGCCTCATACTTCTCCATCTCCACAAGGCCTGAACTTTAGCGCTCCCTCCCATGTGCCCACCACATACCTGATCTCCCCAAACTGCTGCCCATCAGCCTCCATGTCCCAGAGCTTCACAGTGCTATCCCAGGAGCCTGAGCAGACACGGTTATCCTGGGCAGCCAGGGACCAAACCCAGCCCTGGAGGATTGGGAGAATCAAGGCACAGAGTCCCATTTGGGAGGCACAGGCACGAGCCAGAAGAAACATCACCCCAGAGCTTGGCTCCTGATCTCTCACCTTGTGGGTCCCACTCCGCTGGGTACCCAGGGCCTTGACCAGAACTTTGCCTGGCTCTGCTCCAAGCTGTCTTAAGTCCCATAAGTTGACATTGCGGTCCCGGGAGCCAGAGACGCAGAGTGCCCCACCCTGAAGGAGGACACAGTGGGGTGCCAGGGCCATGAAAAGCATAGAATAGTGTCAGGACTGGACTTAAGAGTTAAATGTGACCTTTGAGATGACCTGATCTGACCCCGTCACAATACAGAGGAGGAAACTGAAGCCAAAAACATTTAAGCCACATGCCCAAGGTCACAAATCAAGGTCTTCAACTCCAAATCCAGTGTTCTTTCCACTGTGCTCAGGATTGGAGTCCAAATCCTGGCTTTGATAATCAGCGATGACCAGCTCACTGGGTATAATCACTGACATTCATTATAGTGTTAAGTAAGCCAAAGGCTTTTTCAGGAAGAGGCACTTGTGCTGTGACTTGAAGGGAGCTAAGGTGAGGTATATGTGTGGTAAAGGTCCAATTCCAAGTTGGAGGAACAGCAAATACACTAATGGGGAAGGAATGCTGGAGGACGAACAAGAGTTGGTAAATCTCAGAGACAGAACAGGATGCAGCTGGATTTTGTGACAAGCTGCATATTCTCTTTAAATGACCAGCATTTTCTCCTACTGAAGTTTCTCAAGCAAGAGAGCAACATTGTCAGATCCATTGTAGTAGATGGATGGGGATGAGGGGGACAGTGGAGGCAATGAGATGAACTGTAACCATCAGGGCCCAGGACCAGAAAGATGTTGTAGAAGACAATTACATTTGGATGTTAACTGGGTATGGAGGTAAAGGTGAGAGAAGAGTTCAAGATGTTGGTGCCTTTGGCAGAAATAGGAAGCTAGGAAGAAGGGTATGTTTGGATAAAAGAGATGATGAGTTCTGTTTTGCACATGTCGCATTTGACACATCTGTACATCCAGGTAAAGATGTCCAACAGGTGATATGGGGAGTGAAGCTCAAAAAGTAATTAAACTCAGCTCTGTGACCCTGGGCAAGTCACTAAACCTGGACTGCCTCCAAAAAAAAATCATTTAACCTTGGAGCTTCAGTTTTCTCACCTTTCAATATCAAAATTTCTCATCTATCACTTGCTCTCTATCTCTCCCTTTGCAAACCTACAAAGTTAAAGAAATCGGATCCGTTACGATAGCTCTCTAAGCTCTAGATCCTCCAATTCAAATGGCTTCCAACCTCCCCACCCGGGAGACTTGCCTTGTCCTCACCTGCAGCAGGAGCACAGAGTCGATGGAGGCAAAGTGGCCGTCAGACAAGCTGAAGTATTCGGCCCGCCTCCCGTCGTCTGCCCAGCGGCCCAAGTGCTCCTCCAGCTCGATGCAGGCAGCTGGCCAGTCAAAGCCCTCCTCTGGGGGGGGGGGGGGGGAAGGAGGAGCGAGTCTGAACGCTGCCCCATCCAGGAAGCCTGTCTTCTCTCCGGCCTCCTCCCCACCACAGCCTCACTGCCTAAGGCAGCCCCTTCCTTCCAGACACTGGGACCAGGTAAATACCTCGGCACGCCCGCAGGACCCGAGTCCCTCACCTAGAAAAGCCCCGAGGTCAGCGCAGGGTCGGGTCCCTCCCCCGGCCCCCGTACCTTCCACCACGGGGTAGGCGCCCCCCAGGAGCTTCTGCACGCGGATCTTCCACATAACCTGATCCTGGACGATATCTCGAAGGGACCGACACACCAGGGGCAGGACCCTCAGCACCAGCCTCGCCTCCAGATAGGAGCAGATCTCCAGGATCAGCTCCAGAGGCAGACCCAGCAGCCCGGACGCAGCTGGGCCGGGCTCCTCCCCGGGGGACCGCCTGGACTCCCGCCACAGGTCCGTGGGGGATGGCCTGGGGCTGACCGTGGGCGGGGGAGCCAGGACCGTGCGGGCCAGCGCCGGGCCGGGCGAGCCCAGAACCCGATCGATGTACTCCTGGGCTTGGGCGTCCGGGTCAGTCTCGGGGTCCGAGTCCTCATCCCAGTCCTGAGAGTCGTCGGGGAGTGGCTCCATGCCGGGGGGGTTCCCTGGGGGACCGAGGCAGCCAGAGAACATGCGATCACAGGATAAGGGGCTGGAAAGGCCGTCACGGGCCCCCTCACTTTACGGAGGAAGACACCTAGGCTCAGACGAGGAAATGACTCTCCCAGTGTCACACGAGCAGTATAATGGCAGAGGTAGGACTCGAATCCAGGGCTCTTCCCACCGCACCACACTGCACTATGGGGTACCCGGGCTATGGGAGTGAGAGCCGAGGACGGGCAGGTCCTCCCCAGGAGCTGCCCCCACCCCCCCACCTGTCACCCGCTGGGGCGCCGCCGCCTCAGCCTCATTTCGTCTCCAAGGCACCAAGGCGTTACTTCCGGCGCCGACAGATGACGTAAGGCAACAACTGCCGAACTGCCCGCGAGCCGTTAGGCACGGGAAGCATTCGTTTCCGTCATCTCTCGGTGGGGGCCCGGGGGACGGGATTGCTTGAACACGCGAGGCGGGGATTGCTGACGGGTTCCCAGGTGACCCCGGACCCCCATCCCACCAGACGGCGGCAGACACAAAGGCGGAAGCCAAAAAACTTGAGTCACAAGAAACTGGTTTTTAGTCAACAAAAAATTATACATAAAATGAGAAAAATCTCATTGGAGCCAAGGTGCAAGCAGTCGCTTCGACACTAATCCACAGCAGTTTTACCATAGGAAACATTACAGCACATTTACAAATGTACAAATCGAGGATTCAACAGACAGGAGGCTAAAAACTAGAGTCAGCACCGTCACCCAGGCCAAGCAAACTCCCGAAATCAGAAACGAACGCAAACAGAGGCAGAGGCGGTTGGATCATGGAGCTTTGACTTCATTGTGCAAAAAACCGAATATTTAAATAAAACAAACTAAAAAAATTAAATAATCTTGGAAAAAAAAAACCTTGCTTTCCCCCGTCCCCTTCTCTGGGCCCCGCGGAGGCTTAAACCCGGACCTCTCACCTTGAGCTGAGGGAAGGCATAGCACAGATTGCTACAAGGTTATGCCTCCAGCGCCCCCGGGGAAAGGGTTCTCCAAATAACCAGGATTTTAAAAATAAAATTAACAAAAAATAAAAACAAAACAAAAAAAAAACATTTGTAAACGGCTCCCAGAGACCTGCTCGAGTTTTTACGCGATTTTTAAAAAATTAAATTAAAAAGCTGAGCTGAGGAATGTGCGTGACACCACGCTTGAAATGGTGAGTGAGGGATGGAAGAAATGGAAGGGGCAGACAGGCCCTGACTCAAAGCTACAGGGTTCCCCATCCTTCGGTGGAAGGTAGGCAGAAAAGCTGCAGGGAATCGACCAAGAAAGGAAAAAAAAAAAAGGGAGAGCTTAGCCCCTGGGGAAGGGCTGACAAGACACCAAATCCAATAACAGAGGAGACAAGAGGGAGCAGAAAGCCGCTGGAGGGGTAATGCTTCCCAGTTAAGTTGCTTCCATCAAAGCCCATTCATAAAAGCTCTCCAGGGGATACAAGACTGATTCCTTCTCACTGTAATCCCCCAGCCCCCTTCATCCATATCCACCTGGAGTCCTCCAAGACCCCTGACAGTCCTCAGGTTCAGGAAAATCACCAGACCTGGATTCCTTAGGTCCAGGCTGGGCAGCATTTAGGAGTCTCTATCCTAGGCAATCTACCTCAACTAACCACTTCTCCCTTCTGGGCTCCTGGTGAGGACTGAGGGAATGAGTAAATAGAAGTGCTATGGGCCATTCATTTCACTTTCCCCTCTCACTCAGATTCAACAAGCTCCGAAATTCCTGCTGCTACCACTTGGCTGACTTAATTCCCAGCAAATAAACCACCCAGAAGAAAGGCTTTCTTGATTCCTGCCAAAGCTGGTTCCAGCCATTGTCCCAGGACCAAAAATGTTAAATAAAATGAGACAAGAAAAGGATGGCCTTGAGGCCATAACAGGACAGAAAAGGAAACAGGAAGGAACCCCTAAGACTGTCCTATCAAAATTTCTAGGAGAGAAAGAAGAGATACTAAAGTTGTATTCAGTTACGCTCAGATATCTTGGGGCTCATCCCGTATGGGGAACCAACAGTGGTAGAGAAGCAAACAGTCCTCCTCCCAGTGGGAAGATAGCTAGGCAGCCTCAGGAGAGAGGCTGGGAGACAGTGGACCCAGGTTGAGGGGCTCACCCTATGCTCCAACCCCCCCATCTCCCAGCTGCTACCTCCTACCCCCTTTGCCCCCCCCACACTGGGTCTGAAAGGGAAAGGTGAAGTAAATGCAGCAGCAGCAGCAGCAGCATGAGATACAGGTGCACAACCAGTGAGAGGAGAAGTCGCTGAGCAGTGGCTTTGGAAGCATGCGTCTCTACAGTGCTGACCAGCGTAGCAGGGCCCAGGGCCCAGGAAATGGCTCCCCCTCCTGGATGACTGGCTGGGCGGCATGGCCCAGAGGAGGCTCTGTCCCTTCTTGTTCTCTCTCCCCACCCCTGGGCTCTCACCAGCTGGGACCCTCCATCATGGCCTTCTTCAGACCATTGCACAGCACCTATTACAGAAGCATCTTAAACTCTAGATGAAGGTTACATTAAGTCATTATGGCCTAACTCACAGGATTCGCTACTCTAAATGTCACCATGCAGTCAGGGAAAAAGGTGGGAGAAACAGGCAAAGCCCCCTCCCACCAATCTGGATGCACCATAATCCCCACAGCGACACCCCCCACCCCGCCAGACTGATGGGCAGTACCAGAATAGTGGCTGCTTGTTCTATTTTTCCTTTCATTTTTAAACGTTTTTTAACCCTACTCTGTGCGCACTCGAGAGACCATCTGTGTCAGTGTCTCTCAGATCACGAGAACAATTCCCTTTCCCCCTTTGATTCCCCTTCTTCCTCTTCCTCCTCCTCCTCCTCCTCCAAAACAAGATCCTGTTGCAGCGAGTCCTCCCCCCACCCACCGCCCCCCGTGTGGCTGGCACTGCTCAGGCTTCTGCCAGAGATGAAAGCCCCTGGTTTGTAGAATGAGCGTGGAGGCCCCCCCACCCCCCACCCCCGCAATGGCAGGAAGACGGGAAGTCGTTTAGTTTTGTGTCCCACGTACTCCTCCCTAACCCCCCACTGACAGGGCACTGCAACACCTGGATGCTGATGAGCTCCCAGCAACCCCTCCCAACGCCATCAGGAACCTGCCAACAGGAGCAGAGGGAGCGAGTGTCAGCACTGGGGCCCCCAGGTGACAGGGCCTCACCCCACCCTCCAGGACCAGCCCCCCTACCTAGTGCGTGGTCTCCCCGCTTCACCTAGACGCCGTAGAAGGCAGCTAATCTCTCCTTGAGCAGGGGTGGGAACTGCTCTGAAAACTGCTGCCAGTTCTCTTCCCCCACCTGGTCTTTGAAGCCATGGAGTATCTGAGGGAAGGAAAGGAAGGAAATAGAAGAGGTGCCACACCCCTGGGCTGAGGACAGATGGGAACCCCAGAACTTACCTTATAAAACATGTCCCGCAGGTCGTCCTTAGGGCTCACCCAGGAGGCCACGGCATCACAGAAGAAAATAAAATCCTGAAAATGAAGACCCCACCCACTCTAGCTGTGAGGGGCCATCAGCCCCCCAGGGGAGGAAAGTCTCTTCCCCTCCCATTCCCCAGTCCCTTTACCTGCACAACCCCTCCAGGGTTCACCCCGATCATCATACAGATGCCCCGGAAGGCCGAGTCCTTCTCTTCGTTGTCTCGGATGTTCCTGAGAGATGTGCACCTGCAGCAGGGCAGCAGGACAGTGAGCTGGGCAGGTAGCTCAGAGAACTACAGTCCAGTCAGGAAGACAGATTGAAGGAGGGATACAGAAGGGCAGCGGAATGGAAGCCTGGCATGCATTCTGGGACAGGATGGGGGCCTGGGGGGAGAGGAAAGGGAGGGGGAAGCAGGGTGATGGGCAGCACACACACCCACCAGGGCCTGATGAATTGCTGGAGCATGGGCGCCACCTCCTGTGGGCACACGTAGCCCAGGCGGCCGATGGTGATGGCTGGAATGGCAGAGGGACTCGTCAGGCGACCTGAAACCCCGAGTGGCCCCGGGACTGTACGTGGCAGGGCCTCTGGGTGGGGGCACCGACCCCCGCCCTGGCCCCAGCCCCCGCAGACTCACTCTAAAGGAGCCAGCAGGGACAGAAAATGCTTAGTTCAACTGTGCCAGGTTTCAGGCCCCAGTGGGGGCTCAGTCCCTTGACCCCTATTTGGGGAAGGAGGCTGAAATGGGCCAGTGGCCCAGAGACTCGGGCTAGTTCCTATGAATTTCTCTCTTCCCCAGACCATGGGGAGAAGAGGACTGGGGGTCTGGCCCCAGCTAGCTTAGCACAATGATACAGGGGCATATGGGGCTCCAAGGTTAAGGAGAAAAGGGAGACCCCCACTGGGGGGAAAATGGCTCCCCAGACTGGTGGTGGAGAAAACACTGCCCAGGTTGGGCCTGGGCTCCCACCTGTGTTCTCCAACAGGGTCTTGGGGGTGTTGGGGCGGTTGATGATTTCCACCAGATTGTTGAGGACCATCTGCACATAGGGCTGCATCTCAGCTCCTAGGGGATGTGGGAAGATTAGGGCCACAAGAAGTCAATGACTTCTTTCCTCCATCTTCTTCCCCAACATTTTGTAGGTCCCTAAGCACTCACCCATCTGCATGCAGATCTCCCCAATGGCCCAGGTGGCATTGTTGCAGACAGAGATGAACTCAGGATTCAGGTTAGTGCCCAAGATTGGCATGAACTCAGCTGAGGAGAGAGGTTAGGGATGAGACACTACTACAGAAGAGGAAGTTCAGGGAAGGGGAGAAACGTGGCAGGAGCTCCTGGCCCCACGACTTTGAGGACTGAAACCTAAAGCTCTACCTGCCCCAGGACTTCTTCAGACTAGACAGTATGTCTACAAACAAGATCAATGGCAGACCCCCCTCAATGGTTTTTCTCCAACACCTTCCAGGACAGTGGCAGAGCTAGGAATATGGACTATAAGGTGAGGGGAAGCGGATCCTTAGCAAATACCGATGCAGGGCTTGACATGCATGAAGCAAGCTTTGGTAAGGTCTCCCAGGAGAGCAAAGGAGCTCTGACGGACTTCTGGCATGGTATCCTGGGGAAAGGGGGAAACAGCCAAAGGTCAGTGTCCAAACAGGTGGGCACAACCGCCTCTCCAGCCGAAGGGCTAGCTTCACTGTGCCCTGAGTACAATGCCCATGACTTTACCTCTACCTTTTCTTCCAACATTCTACCTCCCCAAATTCTTCCTTAAGGAAATCCTATCCACTCTCAAGACCCAACTCAAAGCAGCCCCCAGGCATACCTCTCATCACCTTTGCTGGAAATCATCTCTCCCTCCTCTAACCCCCCTGCAGAGCCTGCTGCTTATGCCACTCTGCCAGCCATACCTGGTCTTATAATGTAGTACTGTTTGTAACTTGTCTTCCTTATCTCCTCAACAAGACACCAAAATTGGGGGTGGGAGTGGAGTGGCTTAAGATGTCACACTCTAGAAACATCCCTAAGTGTCTGCTACATGAACAACTGAGGGCTTGTGGGGCGGGAGGACAACTCACCTGCATACATTGGAAAAGCAGAGTCATTATGTTGCTTCGGGCAACCAGCTGCTCCACTTGGCCTCCCAAGCCCTCAGCCAGCCCACTGAGGAGGTCTAGGGCCACAATCATGAAGTCCTTGTCAGGGGCCTCATACTGGTCTGGGTGTTGGTTATACATCTGCGGAGTGGAGAGGGAAAGTAAGGAGAGCCCTAGGGAGGGGAGGAGTGGGTAAGACCATCCCAAGGAGCCCAAGACCTACCATAGCCTGGGCCAGTGTCTTCTGGACAAGTGTGACACAGCGCTGATATACAGGCTCACAGTAGGGCAGGAACCCACTCTGGAGGGCTGTGGCCACAGATGACAAGCACTATGTGGGGAGGAAAATAGGTGATTAGAGGATGCCAATGTAAGAGGCAGGCATGGTGTCCTATGCTACACACCGGGTGCACAGTACTTTCGGAACCACACAAAGGTCTGGCTTTGGGGACACAGAATGGACAAAATTTACCCAAACCATTCTTCCTCTGAAAATGGAGGAAGCCACAGGGGTAATGATCAGCCTCACACGCTTCTCCCCACTCACTTCCAATAATGGGAAGAGGTCCTTGTCTTCATCTTTCAATTCATTCCACTTCTGGATCAGGGGAGGCATCAGCTTTTGGATGTATTCCTAACAAGAATGAAAAGGTAAAGGAATAATGAAGAAGAGGAGGAGGAGTGAAGAAAGAAACGTAGAGAGCGGCCAAGCACTCAACACTCACTGGCTGGTTGAGGTGGTGACCCACAGAGTCAGCAAGTGTCCCAATGGCATCATATAGGATCAAGAGGTTCTTGTGCTGGTACTTGCCGAAGGCGAACACAAGAGTGTCCAGGATGAAGCTCAGGTAAGGGACCAGCTCTGTGCAGGCCTCCTCCTCCAAGGTAGCAAAGGCACTGTGGGAAGGGTTTGAGCATCATGGTAAGCGCAAGTCCAGGTGGCCAGGATGCCCAAGAGAACAGGCCTGGCATACCCAGGATCAGACAGTATGAATACAACAGAGATCAGTTTAACATCAAATAGTAACTTGCTCTTCATATCCAGGGAAGACAGTAAGCCAAGTTCAAAGACTGTTCCCACCGAGCTCCTAAGACCACCCTTGCTAAGTGCTCAGTGTTTAGGTGCCACAGCAGGCAGCACTGGCTGGGAAAGGGAAAGGGATTCATGGTGGCATCACCTGCAGGCTGCCTCCTGCACACGCTTGTTGCCATCTAGAATTCGCTTCAACAATTCAGTCATCAAGGGCTTCAAGTGCATGTCTGGAGGCTGGCTGACCACCCAGTGGGCATAGCGGCTCAGTGTCCAGCAGGCAATGGATCGTACCAAAGCCTTCTTGTCTGACAAGCACTGGATCAGGTGGGGGATAAGCTCAGGCAGGTACGGAACCATACCCTGCATACAGCCTAGAAGAATAAGGAGGATACAGCTTCAATAAGCACCCATGGTGGGTACATCTAAGCCAGGTGCTTCCTACCCTCTATGCTCCCTGACCCACTTCAGTTCTCACCCTCGGCAATGGCACCTAGGACCAGGATCCCAGACTCCTTGATGACCCACTCTGGGTGAAAAAGCAGCCCCTTCAGCAGGGGCAGTAGGTGAGGAAGAAGCTCCTCCCGGAACACATTGGCCAAGACGTCCAATGCTGCTGCTGAACACTTCCCTACAAGCGGGAAAAGAGCGGTCACCCCCCCCTTGCAGCAGGCACTCTAACCCCTCAGGGATCAGGCACCATGAATATGATAGTCAGGGATGACAAATGCACCAGGGAAAATGCTGTCCTTGGGCATCAGTCCCTAGCCCTTCCCTGCCTCTACCCCCAGCCCCAACACACTCAAGTTCCAGTCAGACAAGGTGTCATCGTCATCATCATCATCCTCCTCGGGATCCTCAGGGTCCTCAGGCCGCTCCTCCTCATGAGGCAGTGTCACCGTGCGAGACTTGTGGAACCGAGGTTTGATATCCTGCTCACTGTCTGGAACGGCCTCATCCTCTTCCACATCACCCTGTGGGGAAGGCCCAGCAGGAGCAATGTTGCTGGGCAGATGAATTTCTCCTGCCATCCCCCCACCCCTTTCAGAGCAAGGTCTCCTGGGATCAGACAGTATGAATACATGAAACTTTCAAGGAACATTCAGGTTAAGAAGGATGCATCATTTCCCAAGAGCTAAGGGCACCTCCAGCCCACCACACCTGACACCCCTACCTTGAGCAGGATAATGTCTATCTCGGAGTATTTCATCCCATTCACCAAAATTGGAATCAGCCTGGAGAAGGGAAGAATAATGAACCTTAGGTAGTTTGTGGCCAATCTGCCTACAGGTTCATCCACCCTGGGGGAGAAGGGGAGGAAGGAAGGAGGAGAAGAGGGATTGGAAAAAGCTCAAGCTGCAGCTCCCTGAGGCTTGGATGAACCTTCTCAACTATGCTAGCTAGGAAATAACCAATCAAAGGTATCAGCAATCCTTCCCCAGGATTCACATCAAAGTCAATTTTTGTTTCTTAGAATTTTAAGAGCTTTTAAATCAAACAGTTGTTATATTCCTCCCCTAAAACGACAAACATATTTTTAATTCTAAGGCACTCAGAATAAAAGTATTAACACAGAACAAAAACAATCCATTTTAATTCTATAAACTACTAAAGTATACATTCATACAACATTTTAAATTTTAAAAACTAATTTAGTCTGTATTAGGGATGACACACAGAATCCAATCCACTGTGGTTCCCAGAGGATCCTCTTTTAAATCTTTTACAAAGATTTCAATGGCAAGAAACCTGGATTGGGAGCCAGAAGCCATAATCTAATTCTAGCCTTATTTCTACCACCAAGAAGTTGGTTCTAAGACCATGGGCATCATTCATTCTGATCCTAGAGAAAGACCAGGAGAGCAAGACCCCCTTGGATGAGGGGTAGATGGAGGAAGGAGAGGACTTCGGATAGAAAATCAGGACTCACTGCACCAGGTGGGAGGACAAGACTTCCTTGCAGATGGGTTGTTCAGCTAGTGTCAGCCAGAACTCACAGGCCTCCAAGGCCACATTTTCATCGTGGTCCTGAGTTCTTTGCAGCATATACTATAGGAGAGGAGGAGATGAGGATGGACAGTCAGCATGCTATGAACTCTGCTATCCTAGGAAGGCCACCTCCCTCTCCCCGACCCCTGCGCACCTGAATGATACTATGCATGTGGGGGATGAGCCGATCAATCCGGACTTCTAGCAGCATGACCAGCGCCCGGCACACATTCTTCCGAACCTCTGGGTCCTCATCCACCGCCAGGGCAAACAGGTGCTAGACATGCCCCAACCCCACCCCAGCCCATAAAGTCAACAGCTGGAACCCAAAGGGGGCAAAAAGGGACAAGCCCCAGGTGGAGTCCATGTTCCTTCTTCTACCTTGTGCCTTCCCCACCCCTTTCACCAGCCAACCATAAGCCTGTCAGGCACTAACTACAAAATGCCTACCTCAATGAAAGTGTCAATATTGTCCATCAGTGCCTGGGCCCGGTCCATAATGAACTGATTTACACAAGCAATAGCATGGGACCTGGAGAAACAGAACAAAAACAGAGGCCAAGATTCAAGTAAGTAATGGGAAGGCGAGAGAGGACTAGCAATCCATTCCATTCATGCCAGTTAATGGCCTCTTCTCTAGCAAGTGATCTCTGCTAACCCTGACAGTCCTAAAGTAGGCAGGATATGCCCACAACTCCTCCATGCCTTCCTTCCTCCCCAGCCCTGGATTTCCTGGACTCTAGTGGTCAGTCTCAGGAATAGCCCCACATACCGGATCTTGGGGCTACAGTGCTTGAAAAACTGTAAGAATTTGGGGATCATAACGTTCAAGGGTCGATTGAGCGCATCACTGTCCAAAAGCTCTGACGAGTCTTCACAGATCTTCTGTAAGGCTCCAAAGGCTCCCTATGTGATATGTGAGAGGGAAACTGTGGGATATCATTGGGATAGGAGAAAAGCACACAATCCTCTCCATATAAAGAAAAAAAGGTATAGCAACCTAAAAAAGTATCTAGTCCTGTACACAGCCTAAATGGGCCTGACATCCCCTGCATAGCTCCCTCCTGAAAAGCTGGGACAGGCAGCATATTCTAACTTATTTCTATGATGGCTGCAAGACCTTCTACCTCACACGTATTGTAGTCCTCAGAATTGAGCAGGTTACACAGCTGGGGCAGCAGTTCTGGCCACATCTGGAGCTCACCCTTGGAGGCAATGGTAGTAATAAGGATGCCTAGTAGGAAGAAGAGAAGACCAAAAATCCATGAAGCTATGAACTGGCTTTCTGGTGCCTACCATGAGGTGGGGTATGCAAGGACAGAGATGGAGAGAGATAAAGCCTTACTGACACAGAATCCTCACCCAATCCAGCTCCCCCCACTTCACCCCACCTTACCAATAGTGGCTCGGATGAGTGAGGAGGCATCACCAATATTGTTGAGACACTCTTGTTTGATAAAGTCAGCCACTGGTGGGGGAAAGCTCTGGTAATGTGCCTTCACATTGTTCTTCAGAATGAGGCCACTGAGAGAGCGTGTTGGTTCATCTGGGGAAAGAGACAGATGAAAACAATGGATCAGAAATTCTTGTCGGCCAGAATTATCACCCAGGCCCTGGGGAATGGCAGGATCTAGAGCTACACTGAAGAACCAGAGATCTAGTTGGCCCAACCTACCTGTTAGTGACCTGTCAGCCTGCTGTACTGGCAAAGGAAAAAAGAGCTCCAATCTACCTTTCAAGGTACATTTCATATTACTGGCCCTCACATCCAAATGTTCTGCATTCCAGTCACACTACACTATAAGCAGAACAATGCTGTGTTGATCCCTTTCACCTTCACATTCGAAGATTATCCCCTACAGCTCAAACACACTGCTTGGCTTGCTCATCTCCATCTGTCCATGAAGCGTTCCCTGATTCCCTCTGTTTCCTCAGGAACTACCCCGCCTCCTTTGATTTCATTGTCTATAGATCACATTCTATTTCATATCCTACTTTATGTACAACTTCTAGTATACTGATGGTCCTCAAATATAGGAATTATTCCATTTTTGGTCACTGTATCGTCACTGAAGTGATTTAACCAGAACAGATGCCTGATAAATGTCTGCTGATTTGGACTTGCTGAATTCAAGAAGATGAGGCTGTGAGACCCTTTAACCCTCAGGCCAGAGACAGGAGAGCTGGAGGAATAGAGGGAGGTAGTGTAGGGCCAGTTTAGACTCACCTTCTGACTTCAATCGTGTCAGGACAAAAATCAGGTAGTTGTTAAAGTCAGGAAATTGATTCAGTTGCTTTAGTTTCTGTAGGGCAATATTAAGGACTAAGTCAATTCAGTCCTGACCCTTCTATACAACACAAGTGAGGAGCTGAATATGAAAAAGAGAGGAAATCAGCCCCTGGGGCACTCACTACTTCATAACATCTTTTTTTAACAAACCCCATCCATCCTTAATGGTCACCAATTCTACTATATGAATAACCCCCAGACAAGCTTTATTAGTCCCTGATCAAAGGGGAGATTGAATATTTCCTAACTGGTCACATTCTTTACCCTTCTTTCCTGTAGATAAGAATTTCACATGAATGCCTAGAGAGAATGTAGCTCAGGGGCAGTACACATATTCAATCCCTAGCATCTCCAGAGCTCTTTTAGAGGCAATGTAGTACAGTGGATAAAGTATCCTCCTTGTGAGTCTTGGGTTCAAATCACATCTCAGGCAAAAATTTGTGACCTTGTCTAAGTCATCTACCCTCTCTGGGCCTCAGTTTCCTCATTAGTAAAAAGACAGTTAGATCTGATGACCACTAAGTTTCCTTCCAGTTCTAAAGCTAAATCTCACGGTCTCTCCCTCCAACAAGATCAGAGGAGCTAGTCATCTAAGTACAACTATTTGATTTTACTGAGAAGTGACTGATTAGCGGAGAAAATAAGTAG
The DNA here is from genome assembly GCA_028627135.1 of Pseudochirops cupreus. Classification (NCBI taxonomy): domain Eukaryota; kingdom Metazoa; phylum Chordata; class Mammalia; order Diprotodontia; family Pseudocheiridae; genus Pseudochirops; species Pseudochirops cupreus. The sequence continues at coordinate 528,714,103 of CM053580.1, forward strand.
TGGGACCAAGAGTTGTAGACAAGACATCTGACTTAAATTCTAGTGGTTTTTCAATTATATTAGGGGTTTTTCTCTCACCTACCCCCTCCCGTGCCAGGCAGGGTACTGGCTGGGCACAGCAGGAAACTGGAGGTAAGGATGAATTAGGGAAAAGAGAACAATAGGCCCACACCACAGGATGTAATTGTTAAGAGGCCCAGACAACCTAAGCCACCCCAGCCTACAGGTCGTGAGACAATAGAGGGGCAAACCAGTCAAAAGATACATCCTGGACAACTCGCTGAGTGGCCGTGTTGGGAGACTGGGAATCCTTGAGAAGCTGGAGGACCTGCTGGAGGCCCTGTTCATCCGGCTGCCAGTCCATGGTGGGGGGCTGGTCTAAATTGCGGCAGGGAAGGGAAAAGAAGGACGATTAGATTCTTCTGGGCAGTTCCTGGTCACACAAGTGGACATCGGGGCTGCCCCCCCCCCCAACCTGAGGGAGGGATGAGGAGGCAGAAAAGCCCCCGGGGCCACGTGGGAAAATAGGAGGCGAAAGCAAACCCAAGAGCCTGAGGCGATTAATCCCCCCACACCCTATTCCCAGCTGGGGGCCCCCGAACGCCCGCTCCAGGGAGGCAGGAGAGGGCCGGGGCCTCTCCTGGGCCGAGCCGGGCCAGAGACGAGGAGTGGGGGGAGGGGAGGTGCCGGGAGGTGAGTGCACGCCGGGCTGAGGCCTCGGCCCTCCTTGCCCCCATCGTGCCGGGCCGCCGCCGCGCCCACCCACCCCCTCGCTGCTAGCCCTGCTCTCTCCGGCCCCAGGCCCTCGAACAGGCCTGGCCGCTCCCCGAGGCCCAGCCCCGGCCTTGGCGCGCCTGCTCCCTCCTCACAGGCCGCGGCCGGCAGCCCCGACCGCGGATCACGCCGAGCCACTCACCGGGACCCGACGGTGACCGGGGAGGCGGAGACGGCGACGGCAGGCGCGGCGGCGGCGGTGGCGGCGACTCCTCGCTCTGCGGCTTCTCCCGAGACACACACACGGGGAGGAGCGAGGAAGCGAATTAAAAAAAAAAAAAAAAAGAAAAAAAAGAACGCGACTTGGCCTGAGCCGCAGCGGCCTCCGTCCGCCGTTCAAACTGTCTCCTCCCAACCAATCAAGATGCTGGGTGGGTCCTGTGACTGGAGAGGAGGGAGGAAGGCGAAGTGCGGAGAGCCGCGGGGGGAAAGGAAGGAAAGGCGGAGCACGTCCTCGAGTGGGGTCACGTGGTCAGCGACCCGACGAAGCGGAACCAGGGGAAAGATTCTGTCACGTGGTGGGAGAGACCGCTACTTCTTAAGTCCCTCTCGCCTTTGGATCCTCCAGTCTCTTGTTTACTCCTTCCCGCTGGCATCTGTCCATGTGCCTGGCACCTGGGATGACCCCTGGATCCTGTGAGGAGTGCAGGAGTCACCTATCACCATCCTCAAGTGAAAGCACCTGGCCCGTTTCCTATCCAGGGCCACCCCTTTCCCCTGCTCCATCCCCCCTCCCAATTCCTGAGGTCCAGCTCTGCTTCTACCTGCTGTATGACTTTGGACCAATAAATAAATCTCTCCGGGTCTCAGGTCCCTTGTGTGAAAAACGAAGGGGGCTGAACCAGATCACCTCTAAGGCTTCTCTCCCAGTTCAGTCTATAACCCTATTATCCTATAGGTGCAATGTAGAGTCCTGGTCTAGGAATTCGGAACACTCTGGATACTATATTCCCTCCTGTTCCAAACTGGCTTTCCAAAGTCCCTGATCTGGCTTGCTTCCTTCTAGAAAAAATGGAAGAAGTGACTGAAGATCCCTTCCCACCCACAGTTGTGTGATTCTAGGATTTATATACAAACAGTCTTACCTACATCTACCCCTTGTCTTCCCCCAAGCCTCCCTAATTCTTGTCCTTTTTCCCTTCCTGCATCCTTCCATAGACTGTTTCTACTGCCAACTTCCTAAAACCCCAGGCTAGACAGGTGTATGAGAAAGTCGTTGGCATTTTGTTTGTTCTTCGTCCTCACCCAGGGGTGGAGATCTAATTTACTGGTTTGTCCTTCCCTCCCCCCATCACTACCATCCATCACATAACTGAAACATTCCAATGCTGAGGAAATAGAGAGGAGGAATGCTAGCGACAATGAATAGAAAGGCCTGAGGGAGAATAAGTTGGCCCTTGCAACTGAGGAGGCCAGCCAGAGCAGAGGAGGGAATTTAGGTGATTAGACTGGGGGAGACGGGTGTGTTTGTGTACATGAATTAAAAGAAGCAATCCACAGCATAAATTAGGATTATGGCCGTCATCCTAGAGTTATTAGAATGTACAGAGCAAAGAGCAATTTGAGGTCAAAGATCCTGAAATTTAATCCTTCCTTGCTCTACTGTGTAACTCTAGATAAACATCTCCTCCCTTGTCTGTTTGCTTCTCTCGAAAATAAAGGGAGTTCTAAGTCATGATCCTGTGAACTTCCCGAAGTGCCCAGTTTTTGCAGCTTAGGCCCCAGGGGGGAGCTGTGCTTTCCTGGAATTCTCCTGGGTTTACAGAAGGATTCTGGAGGGCAACCTAAAGTGGAACAAGGGTTCAAAGCCCCTGCTCCCTGCAATGAGAGGACTGCCATAAGAAGGAAGGATGGAAGACAGAAGATATTTTTTCTCTTTTATCCTACCCAGGGCTCAAGGTCTTTGCCTTCATTCTTTCCGCAAATATTTCTCAAAACTAGGACACCAGGTCTCATTCCCGGCCCGCCCCGCCCCCCCTTGCAGAAGGAGACAAGTATGAAAGAAAGAGATCAGCCCCAGACTGGGAGGTCACAATCACCTAAGGGAGATAAGAAAGGTCCATGAATAATTACAATAATTACAATTACAGGATGCTTTTCGGACTTGTTACAGCCCCACCTCCCAGGTCACTTCAGAAGTCAGCTTAGGTGGAGGGAGTCTATAGAGCTTTGGGGACTCAGCACAGGCCAGAAGCAAGAACACGAACACATGACGCCCGCCCCTCTCCCTCCGCCCTCGCGGAAGCAAATGGAGGCACCTCACCTGCGCGTGCACATGCGCATGACAAGCCCAGCGCCTCGCTCAATTTTACGCTCCGCCCCCTAGCGCACCCGTAACTACAACTCCCACGATCCTCGGCGCCTCGAGCTGCCGCCTTCCGGCTGGGGCTGTAAACAGCAGTGAGTCCAAGTTGGGTGGAGATCCCCGGAGGTGGAGGGGGATGGCGGCGATCGGCCTTTTCGGGGTTCCCGGAGCTGGAACAGACGCTGGGGCCTGGGAGCCTGGAAGGAGGGGCCTCGGCCGCCCCTGAGCGGGCCGGGCCGGGCATGGGAAACTGCCTGTCGTCGCAGCGGTCGGGCACCAGAGCTGGCGACGAGGCGGGAGCTGGAGCCGCAGACAACCAGTCACTGCTCCACGACTCCGGAGACGGGAGCAACTTTCCCGGGGATCCGCCGCCGCCGCCACCACCATCCCCGCCCCCGCCGCCCTCCAGGGTGAGGAGCCCAGGAGCCGGGGCATCTGCCCCCCAGAGAGGCAGGGAAGGGCTGGGCACAGGACCCCGGGCATCTGCCATTCCCCCCACCAAGCGCCCCAGAGAGGCAGGGCAAGACTGGGAGTATCTGCGAGTACTTCCAGAGAAGCTAAGCAGAGCTTTGACCCGGAGAACTGGCATCTGCCACTATCCACCCACTGCCCCAAAGACAAGGCAGGACTGGGAATAGGGGACCTTAGGCATCTCACCCACCATCCCCAAGAGGTGAAAGAGGGAAACCCTGGGCATCGACCATCACCCACAGCCTCAAGGGTCAGACCGAACTGGGGACTGTCGCCTTCAACCCTGAGAACCAGGCTTAGCTGGAGACAGAGGAAACCTTTGGAATCTGCTCTTTTCCCCCTAAGGAGTGAAGACAGGACATGGTAGAGAAGAGGGAAAGGGAATAGAACTGGGATGGTAAAGAGGGGACCCTGGAGTTTGCCAAATCAGGACTGGAGGCAGGAGGACTGACTCTAGGAATCCCCAAAGAAAAGAAACACAGAAGCCCTTCCACTACATAAAATCAGGCAGCGGAAACATCACAGGATTCAGGAAGGAGACCTGTTTCGATTCTGTTTCTGCCAGTGAACTTGGCCAAGTCCCTTCCCTTCTCTAGAAAAAGAAAGGGTCAGATTAAATGATCTCTGAGGCTTCTCCAACTTTAGATTCTATGATGAGACATAGAGATAGTAATGGACCAAGGTAGGGCTATGGGCATGGAGGGATTAGTCCCATTCGTAGTGTGGCACTCTTGATTTTGTGAGTACAGAGCTCATAGATCCCCTTAAAGCAAACCTCAGGCTAGACAACTTGAGGCCCTGATAGGGGACTAGACAGACACAGGCACTGTGAAAGATAAGTTCACCAGAGACAAGTTGCCATGTACATCCTGTCCCCATCCCCCTCAGAGACGGAGCCAATCCCAGTGTACCACCCATCTCCGAGCTAGAGCCGACTGGCCACACAGCTCACGGAGGAGGAGCAGATCCGCATCACCCAGAGAATTGGCCTCATCCAGCATCTGCCCACGGGCATCTTTGACCCTGGCTCTGAGGGGTCCTAAAAGAAAATGAAAGAGTAAGGGTGGGGAACAGAATGAGGATGCCCCAGGCTCCTGAAGGGAGTGTCACTGTGGCTCTGCAGCCTAGTCTTCCAGGAAGCAGAAATCTGAGACCAGTAGCTGAGGCTCTCAATCTTTTTTTCTTTTTAAGAGAGAAGTCTGGGGAAACACCCAGGCCCCTAAGACATACCCGTTTTGTTCTTGATCAGATCCCTGAGCTCAACCCCATTTGGGCTGTTTTTGGAGCTCACCATCCAGGTCCATCCCACCCACCCCTCCACCCCCCGTACCCCTATGTTCTGGCAGCTCTAAAAGGGCAAGGTTTTGGGTGTCTCCCAAATTGTGAACTAAAGGGCAAGGCCAGGATCGTCTACTTTTCTGTTTTCTCCAGACAGATCCCCAAGAGCAAGTTCAAGGTCTACCATTCCTTGTCTCCCCCCAGGCTGAAATCCTTGAAGGCAGGCCCTAGTATCTCCTCAATCAACAGTGTAGTTCTAGGCTGGGTACATGGTGGGGAGGCCTCAGTAGCAATCAGCTGAGATGCTGTGCTGGAGTGGCCTGGGAGTGGAGGGCGATGGGGAGAGGGGGGCAAAAAGGGTGAGAACCAGTGCTATACATTCATCCATCCATCCCTGGTCCCTGCAGGTGTGTGATCTGCATGTTGGACTTTGTGTGTAGGGATGCCATACGCTTCTTGCCATGCCTGCACACCTACCACGTCCAATGCATTGATGACTGGCTCATGTGCTCTCTCACATGTCCCTCTTGCATGGAGCCAGTGGATGCAGCCCTGCTTTCCTCCTGTGAAACAAGCTGAATTTGGAGCCTGGCAGCCAACATGTCCCCAGGGCCTACTCAGGTGAGCCCCAGGGGAAAAGCAGCAGCCATTGGAGCTAGACATTGTTCACATTTGGGGAACATACCAAAGAATACTTAAGCTAGGCTGGCACCCACTCAAGAAGTGGTTGTTCCATGGATGTCCTGGCAAAATAGACCAAGCTAACACTTCAGTGTCCGTAGCTCAAAGTCTGACTCTTTCCAAGTCAAATAACTAGTTTTATCCCCCACACCACCATGGACTATTTTTACTGCTGAGTTTTTAAAGATGATCCTGAAAGCTATTATTTCTTTCTCAATTCCATAATGCTGAGCCCTGGAGCCCAGTACCTGAAGCTTCCTCCAGGAGTGATAGGAGAGGAAGCATTTCAAATCCTAATTCCAGGAGTCACTGACACCTTGGGGTGGTAAGGGTGCAGGAGGAACAAATTACATTGGTCTCCTCACTGCTTGGGCCTTTGCTGGTAAGACAATGAAAACTAAGCAATTCCTACTAACAAGCCTAATATTTTGGATCTCCCATTTAATTGTCCGCTATATTATCTGGGGATGTGAGAAAGAACCTTTAGCCTCTTTTCTTCTACCTCACTCTGACCAGACCTTTTTGGGTCAGAATCCTGGAACCTCCTGAGTTGGGTCATCTTTATCTGTGCTCTGTTCTTGCATAATCCTGGGAGTTAGGCAGATGGGATTGGGTTGTTCATCTGTCCTTCCTTTACCCCCTAAACTGGTTGAATCTTGTTTGCCTTAAAGGCCTTGGTTTATAGCTAAGGACAATGGGTCATGCATAACTTACTTTTGGGAAAAGGGTTCTTAGGTTTGGGTTTTTTTTTTTTTTAAGCTAAACTAATTCTGTGGAGCAGAGATGCACAGAGGAAAGCAGCATGACATGGTTTCACACATTTGGCTCACCTGAGGAGGAACTACTGCCTTCAACATAGCCAAGACAACCCCCCCCTCCCCAATCCCAGGGTTAGCCCTCCTTTCTGCTGGCAGGAGCTCTTGCCCTAGTCATTGTGGGTGTCTCCATGCGACCTCCAATGTAGGGGAATGGTAACTAGAGAGGAGCCTCATAAATGATTATCTCTGGGCTAGTTCCAGTAGAAGAGATGAACAGGGCCCCTGATCATGTGGAAGACAAGCAATAAAATGTGTTGCACATAAAATGGGACCCCTGTGCTGTTTAAAATGGGAATCAGGTCTGAAGAAAACCTTCAAGAGCATTCAGTCCTGCTAGATTGCCAGACCCAAAGGAATAAGATTAAGCCTAAGCATTAATGAAAAACCTGTTGCCTTGTTAAAGCCACCAACAGGACAGATCTTCGGGGCTCAGGTTCCCTGGGGAAGATGAATGAGGAAAATCCATATCTTTGTGGGTTCCTGAGAAAAAATGGTCACAGCCCCTTCACGAGCACACTAGTTCTACAGAGAAACTTGAGCAGACTACAGGTTGGCTCAGCTCACTTCAGAGAGTGGGTAAAATTACTCTCCACTTCTGAACAAGCTGAGGGCAGTGTTTTCTCTGTTAAGGAGTAGGATCTTGAAGTCTCTTATAGTGAGCTCGGTTCCTATCTCATCCCAGTATATTCCTGCTGAACCAAGGGGCAGATGTCAAGAAGCCTGAGGCCTTATATCCACAGCTGGTGAAGTAAGTGAATGAGGAAGGAATAAAGCTACTTAGGAGACTGATTCTCCTAAGGCCTAGGCCATTCACAGAAATTGGCTGGTTGAGAACTAGGATATCAGCAGACTTCATTCTCCCTGGGACCCGGAAGTTAGGAGGTGAAAGCAGGTGGGACAAGCTAGCCAATATGTTTTCTGGGTTCAAATCCAGACTTTCTGCCCCTTGCCTTCTAAAACTGTGACCTTGAACAAGTCACTTAACCTTGGTAAGCTGCAGTTTCCTCCTCAAAGATCAGACTAGGTGAGCTCTAAGGTCACTTCCAGCTCAACATCTATGAACCTATGATCTCAGGCCTAGGACTCCAGCTTAGAAGAATAAGCTAGCAGGCAGGGGACAGAAGCTGCCTCCAGAAGGAACACATACAGGCAGCTCTTAGATCACTTTTTTTATTTTCATTTAAAGTCAGCAATTTTAAACATTAATTCCTTGGGGGAAGGTATAGGGGCCACACAAAGGGACATGTGTGGGGGTAAAGAAAGGGAGCCAGAAGGAGGAAAAATGACCAGTGGCTACTCCAAGTTCAGACAAGCAGAGCACCACCACAGGGAGCAGGAACTACCCCCCCTAACCCCTTCCCCCAGCATCTTGAAGCATTATCTCACTGTCCAGGGACAAGCACCATCCATGCTACTGGAGGGAAAGGGGCCCTTTAGGAAGAAAAGGGAAAGTACAAGGAGCAAAAGCCCCAACCAGACTTTGGAGGGGTGAAACTTGCCCCCAAAGCTACCTAGGACATCAAACAGGGATCAGACAGAAACATCATTCAGAGGCAAGGGGCAGTCTCCACTCCCCAGGCAGGTTCACTTTCCCTAGCCAAAGGGCAAGAGACACACACTGGGTCAAAGGGAACTGTCCCTTCAACATTTTCCCAACACAACACACAGGAAACACTTGCCCCACCACACTTCCCCAGGCACCTTAACACAGGTTGAAGGGGATGATGATAATAAAGGCAAAAATCAAAAAGTTAAATTTGAAGTGTCCCTGAAACACAGCCTTGAACAAGAGCCTTCAGAGGAAAATACGTACTCAAAAAACATCACACTTATGAAGGGGATGCAATGGGGCAACTCAGAGGTTTACGTTTTGGAGCGGACCAGGAGGGAAAGGGGGACGGAAATTTGGACATTTGGATTTATGGTATGTGGACACCAAGTTGTTTTTCAAAAATAAGTTTTCGAAGAGTCTTGCTTGACCTGAAAGGTGAGGGGATTGGCACAGATACTGGCCTCATAGCAGGCCAACCAGTTACAATAGAAATCTCTGGATGCTGGACTCCCTTTGAAAGTCATAAGGATTCAGAGGGGCCCTGGAGAAGGGGGTAAGGACATCTGGTGGAGGGAGAAGTAGAAGACTAGGGACAAAGAATAAATGTCACAGGGGACCTGGGCAGAGGAAAGAAGTCAATCTAGAGAAAAAGTGAGGAACAGCCCAAACTCCACTGAACTCCAATGTCCAGTGCTACCTGCCAGCCCCACCCAAACCACCACAGCCCAATACATTATAGGGTGGAATAAAACAAGCGTCTGGCTGCTAAGAGCCCCAGCAAAACCCACTAACCCCATCTCCAGAGAGGGGGGTGTTTCTGACAAGCCCTTACCACACCCAGGAAACAGAGATAATTTCCCAAAAGATACCAGAGTCTACCAAACCGGAGAGTCCCTAGAAAAGATGGCAGCACCAACCCAGGCCCTGGTACAACTCCAGGAGAAGTCATTCTCAATTTCCTAACCTGTCTTTTTCATTAAAAAAAAAAGAAGAAACAAAAATCCTCCAACTATTTAGTTGAGTTCTTTACTTCCCAGAAGTGATGGGGAAGAAAGGGGGGGATGAAGGACTGGAAAGGAGGGTGGTAGGGAGGAAAAAGATTGAAAGCAACAGTAAACCACATACTAATAAGTCTCAGAAGTCAAGTGCTCAAGGTATAAAAAGTCTTGAAGAATCATCCGCTGGCGCCAGAAAGCTACAAGTTTGTCTTCTGTGTTTTGAGTCCTTGGTGAAAATGCTATTGTTCTTTTGCTGCGTTAAATAAGTATGTACAATGCAGAAAGTCCGTGGCGGAAAGAGTTATTTCACCAGGGGTCGGGTTTTGTCATCATCACTGCACTGATGTGCCTTGTATTTTTTCACTTCCGCCATGTACTTGGCCCAAGCGTCTCCTTTACTTGTCATAACCTGGGAAGCAAGGGACAAAGGGGGGAAAGACAGGCATACAAGCCATGAGGCCTGGAAGCAAAGGGCTTCAGGATGACCAAGGCCCAGTTCTCCCCCTAGGCCTTAACCCCAGCCTGCTAGATAAGGAGCCAGGTTCTTAGTAGCCTTGAAGGGGAAGGTCCTTTCAGCTCTTCAAGTCTGGACTTTTGTGACTTTGGCCAGCCAGTCCTATTCTCCCTGAAGGAAAAACCAACCCCAGACCCCAGGACTGCACATGCTACAGGCACTCACCTCATCCTCCGTCTTCTGCTTCTTGGCTACTATTCCTGTCTTGAGGGCTAGCTTGTTCCCGCCTCTCCGCTTGCCCACCTGGGTGAAGGGATAGAAGACTGCAACCATTATAGGAGCCCTGGGGGCTGCCCTGGCGGCCATGTAGCCCACTATACAACGGGACAGGGAGTCCTGGCCTTAGATCATCTTAGCTCCTCATGCCTGTCGTGTAGTACCAAGCCGTGCCCAGCCTGGCCAACCTACGCAGCAATCAGAGAGGAGCACAAGGGACTTCTCAGGACGATGCAGCCCAAATCTGATCAGTCAGCCCCGGCAGGGCAATGAGCCTGATAAGCCTGGCTCCCCCTAACACCGACCACCGACCCCATCTCCCCAAAGAGCCCTATAGCTAACCACACAGATTAGATGACAGCCAGCTGCCCGCACCACTTGGTCATCTCAATCAATGGCTAGTCTTGGCCCCAGCTCCAGCGTCTGATGTCCCAGAATCAGTCTGCTCGTTTCACGCACATCTTTCTTACGCTGTGTCCCTCTTTCCCGGCCGGCCCCCAAGTCCCTTCAACAGCCTTCCAAGCCGAGGCACACCCGCCCTTCCCGCCCACTTCCATCCAGAGCAGGGGCGGTAGCAAAGGTCAGATTTCTGGGGGTGGGCATGACCACAAAAGTGGGGCCCCGGCCGGCCACTCCTGGCTTTAAAGGGCGGGGAGGGGAGGCCCTGAAGCCGAGGCCCCCCTCCCTCCCGGGCCCGGCCCACACCGTGGTCCCGGGATGTGCAGCGCCCGAGGAGAGGCCCGTGCTACGGGGCCCTCGGTGGCGGCGCCCGGCCCGGCCCGCCCTCCCCCACTCCCGGGATGGACCCTCCCTCTGTCTGTCCCTCGGTCTCTCTGTCTGTCCCGGCGGCGCGGCGCGGCCCGTCCCGCCCTCCCGCGGGCGGCGGCTCCTTACGAAGCTGAGCGCCGCCGGGCCGGGCCCGCTCCTCCTCTTCGGCTCGCCGCCGGCAGGGGCGGCAGCGGGGGCGGCGGCCCCCGGGGGCGCGGGCGGCTCGTCTGGGCTCTGCTGCTGCTGCCGCTGCCGCCGCCGCTCCTCCTCCTCCTCCATCTTCCGCTTGAACAGCTCCAGGAAGCTGCCATCGTTGGCGAACAGGTTCACGCCCCCCGAGGCCGGGCCCGACGCCGCCGCCGCGTCCTCCTCCTCCTCCCCAGCTCCCGAGCCCGCCCCGGACTCGGCCCCGGCGCCGCCCGGTCCCGGCCACCGGCTTCCGCCGCCTCCGCCAGCGCCGCCGCCCGCGGGGCCCGACGGCTCCCGGCCCGTAGGCTCCGCCCGTCTCCCTCGGGCCGCCATTTTGTGACCAGGTGCCGCGCAAAGGAGGCTGGGAAGGTTCCCGGCCCCGCGCGAAGCCCTCCCTTCCCCCGGCTTCCGGGCAAAGGATTCTGGGAAGCAACTTCTTTTCTCTCCATCTCTCCTCCCACGCTTCCCCCCACCCGCCTTCCCTTAGGCAGTGGTTCTCAACCTTCCTAATGCAGCGACCCTTTAATACAGTTCTTCATGTTGTGGTGACCTCCCAACCATGAAATTATTTTCGTTGCTACTTCATAACTGTAATTTTGCTACTGTTACCAATCGTTATGTAAATATCTGATATGCAGGATATATTTAAATTGAACTTAACCCACAGGTTTAGAACCGCTGCTAGGGGGAGGAGACCTTTCAGACTCATTCCTTGGTCTCAGGCCACCCCTCTACCTGTTATCCCATCTGAGCCTCAGTTTCCCTGTCTGTAATAATGTGTATAGGGCCTAAATGTTTCCTCATTCAGAGGATTGGTCTTCCGAGATTCCTTCTGAATCTAAACCCACCAATCCTAAATTACCTAAATGACCTCGGGTGGCCCAGAGCAGTTTATTTAAGGGGGAGAGTGCCTCCCTCAGGCACTTTGCTAAGCATGTGACCCTGGGCACATTTAACCCCTTGGGGCGTGAGTTTCTTCCTGGGCAAAATGGGGAAAATAAAACTTGCGACTCCTAGGGTTGTTAAGGAACACACACCATATAAATGTGAATTATTATAGGCCCATTTCTTCCTCAAGGTGCTGATTGATCTAAGAGGATATAGCCCCCATTCATTGTCCCCGCGGTTGCCCTCCCACCGGGGGCGGGAGCGCCCCTGGCCAGCCCGCCGGCTCCTCCTCTTCGGCCCCATTCATTGATTCACTCAATAACCCTTTATTAAATGCCCACGTATAAACCACTCAGTTTTGACCCATATGAAGGACAGAAGAATAGATATGTCACAGACCTCAGTAAGACTTTTTTTTCTAGAAGAAAGAACAAATGAATGAGTGAAAAGCCTTTATTAAGTATTTATTGGGTACTTACTCTTCCCATGCTATTTCATTAGTTCCATGGATTCAATTAACTTCTCAACGCAGATGATTCTCAGACCCACGTATCCAATTCCAATGTCTCTCTTGATTTGAGTCTCATGCCCACCTCCCTGTTTAGACATCTCAGACTGGATGTTATCTAGGCATCTTCAACTCAACAAGGTTAAAACTCAACTCATTATCTCTCTCTCCCCCCCACCCCTTTCTTCTTCCTGATTTGCTACTACTGTCAATGCTCTCATCATCCTCTCAGTCATCAAGACTCACAACCTAGGTTCATGTTCCAACCCATTCTCATCCTCCACATCCAATCAGTTGCCAAATGCCTCCTTTTCTATCTTTCTGACTTCTCTTGGATGTTTTCTTCTCTCCTCTGGCATGTAGCAGGTGTTTAACCTATGTGCCCAACCCTCTGCTAAGTATGTAAAAAAGCAACAATCTCTGCCCTCAAGGGACTTAATTTTAATTGGGAAAGATATTGAGGAATATGGTTGCTAAGAAGGAATGTTTAAGTCTAGGGAGAGTCAGTCACAGGGGTGGTCAGTGAAGCCAAAGGACTGGAAACCTGAACATATAATAAATTTAGAATGACATTGATGATGCATAGAATATCAAAACATTAGGCACCAGGTCATGATTGCTGACATGTAGTGTTTTAAGGTTTATATGAAGTTTTTTGATTTAGCACTCTTGAGGGCAAAGAAGGAAGATCTGTTGGGATACAGTCTGGAAGGGTTAACGGAGATGTCACCTGAACTTGGACTTGGAAGATGGCTAGATCTCAAAAACTGATGATGGGGATGGGGAGGGACATCTGAGGTAGAACACACAGTTACCAAAGGCAGGCAAGTGTAAATTTTTTATATAGGGTTTAGCAAATAATCCAGTGAAAAGGAATATTAAGGTGAGGCAAGCCTGGAAAAGTAGAAAAAATAGAGGAACCTCTGCATGATCTCAAATCCTGGATGCATGCAGAAGCTACAACGTGTAGTCATATAGATCTCGGGGTCTACAAAGCACCCCACAGACATATTGATGAAACCTAGGAACCAACCCCACTACTTGAGCAACAAGGGCATGACATGACATCCCAAGACATGAGGGTGGGAATCTTAGCAGTCCCTTTGGCTTCTGCCCAGGTGATCTGAAGGGCAGTGGAAGGGACACAGAACTCAAGAGGCAGAAGTCCTGGATTTAAGGAATGTAGTGGGCAAAATTTGCAAAGAGGCAGATTATAATTTTTTTTTTAATTCACTAAGCAAGAAACAGCTAGGTAGTGCAGTGAATAGAGCATCAACCCTGGAGTCAGGAGGACCTGAGTTCAAATCCAGCCCCAGACACTTACTAGTTGTGTTACCTTGAGCAAGTCACTTAACCCCAATTGCCCTGCCTTCCCTCTCCCCCCAAAAAAATTTACTAAGCATATACTGTGGAAAGCATAAGTGCTAGCTGCTAGGGATAAAAAAGAAAAAAACTAGGCCTTCTCTGCCCTCAAAGAGCTTAAATTCTGCTGAGTGGAAGGGGAAGGAGATAAGGATATGTACAGAGATAACTAAATACAAGGTAGTGTTAGAAGGACAAAGTACTAAAAAGCAAAGGGGTCTGAGAAGCCTTCCTGGAAGAGTTGGCTGAACCTTGAATTGTGGGGTAAATACCCACTGAGAATTTTGTCTCTTATATTAAACGCAATTAGAAGCCATTGAAAAATTTTGAGTAGGGAACTGACATGGATAAATATCTGCTTTTCAATTATTTTAGTAGCTGTTTTTAGGACAGAGAATCAAGGGAAGAGACTGGAGGCAGGGAGACCAAGCTGTTCCAGCGAGCCATGATTACACCTTTACTATGTGCAGACTATGCTAGGTACCCAGGGATTCAAAGACTAAATGCAAAGTTTCCTGACCTTATGGAGCTGACACCTTACAGGGAGAGATACCACATACACAAAGAACAATTAAGAAGCTACAAGTGAGCACTGCTAAAATTAGTTGTTTGTCTTTCGTTCTTTGTTTTGTTTTTTTTTTTTGGAGGTGGTAGGGCAGGGCCATTGGGGTTAAGTGCCTTGCCCGAGGTCACTTGGCTAGTAAGTGTTAAGTGTCTGAGGCTGGATTTGAACTCGGGTCCTCTGCTCTATTCATTGCACCACCTAGCCACCCTGTCCTTCATTCTTGAAGAGAATCATGATATCAACAAGGTGATGCCATGACTTGCAAGTGAACTGGATTTAAGTGAGGCAGGGCTGTACAAGATCACCAACCTCACTTTCTCCTCCAGAGCCATCTGGGTCCCATGGCAAGATCAGGACAACTGGAGATGGCCCCACTAGAATTAGTACTTGTGAGCAGAAAGAAAAGGAGGATGACTCTAGAACTGAGGCTTGTAGGAACCTCAGGATTCTAAGAGGCAGACTAAGGAGGGAGAAGAGAACATTCCAGGAGCCTGTGCTAAGGAACAAAAATAAGAAATGAACAGTTAGGTTTGGGGGGGAAACTAGAAGATCAATTTGGCTGAAGCCTAAAATGCATGTTGAAGAGAAATGGGAAAAAAAATTGCGGCGAGTAGCTGGAGCTATTCTATGAAGGGTTTTAAATGTCAAGTCAAGTTTCCTGACCAAACAGACCAGAGTCCCCTTCATCCTCATGTGATAGGATTGGAGCCACCCCATTTTAGCTTTGATACATGAACTGGGTAAGAACATTTTTTGATTGAATCAAAAAATCAGGACTGAGCAGGGAACAGTGCCTGTATACCTTCTTCAAATAACTGAAGTCATTGTGTCAGAGACTGAGTCAGCCAGAAATAATTTATATAAAAGGAAAAAGCCATCTCAGAACTGGAGAGAGATTATAAAGGTTGGGACTTGAGAGAGTGGAATGAACACAGCATTTCCAAGCACACTTTGGAGGAACAAAGGGATCTTGAGATTACAGATTAGACAAAATATTTATTAAGCATTTACTAATGTCAAGCACTATGATAAATACTGGGAATACAAATGCAAGAAAAAAGAAAGATGGCTCCTGCCTTCAAGGAGCCTGCATCCTGATGCACATATGGATACAGCACATAAAAGGGAGTTGAAAAGGGAAGGGGTGCTAAGTGCCAGGTGGCAAAGTAGTCTAAAGAGTGAGAGGCAAAAGTGAGCATGACTGGGGTGAGTATTTTCTCAAATGGAGAGTCTAAGGAATATCTTGCATTTCGGAGCTAGGATCCCCTGGGAGTACAGTTGTCTCCAGCCCCAGAAGGCTGCTAGGGCAGAGTTGGAAAATAGTAGGGAGAACTGATCTGTGGCAGAGAAGAAATATCCAGAAGTGTCATTGGCTTTCCAGGCACCTAAGCCTAGGTAAGCTCTTTTCCCAGCTTCCTCTGCTGATGCCACAAATAATATAATCTGATCTGATGTTCTGTTACCTAAACATTTCCACCAAATTGAATTTTGCCTCAGCTATTAAGAAACCAGATGTTAATTAGAGACAGATATAAATGTAAGGTTAGACAGATCCCAACCTTTTCTGAGGTGTTAAAAATTTTCCTAACTGGAAATTGAAAGTGATTGGGACTGAATTCAGAATTTTTTAATCTAAAATAAGCTCTCTAAAAGTGAAATGGACCTTAGGGGTCATTATATTGCCACACCTAGAGTTAAAATAAGTGTAATAGGGTTTTACACTTTAAAAAATTGTCACCAGTCCCTACCATCCCTTTGAGTGATTATCCTGTACATCTCTTTGCTTTCTCAATAAAACTCCATTTTTTAAAAAAGTTATTTACACTAGTTACCTCTACTTTGTCTCAACTCACTGACTTCTTAACCTCTGACACCACTGTATCCTGTTTCTCCTCTACCCTTATGATCATTCTTTCTCAGTCTCCTTTACTGGATCCAGGGATCTAGGAGTGGCCATGTAGTCCGGGGTGACTGGGAGAAGGTGTCTAAGGAGGATCTGGATGGGAGTGGCCAGAAGGCTAGGGTGACTGGGAAGTAATAGAGAAGGACCAGGAATACCAGGGACCTGGACCACATGGCCAAGGGAGAATGAGGTCTAGATAGGATCAAGAGTGAGAAGTGAGGGATAAGGGGGTGATCCAGAGGTAACAGAAAATGAAGGGCTGGGCAACAGAGAGTTGGGAGATTGGGTGTAGGTCACAATGAAAGGCCAGTTGAGAGAATTACTGGGATGCCTCAGGTGAATGCCAGAGACTTGACCATAAGGAAAGTTCAAGGAGAGGGGGGGGAGGGTTCTAAAGTCTGTACCCCATCATTCCTTGTCCTTTTTCTCCTCTACCTATATGACTATCCCTTCTCAGTCTCCTTTGTTGGATCATCATCTATTCTAGTTCATGCCTGCTAATGCTCTCTCATGGTTCCTCTTCTGTTCTCCTTCTATACTATTTCACTTGGCGATCTCATCAGCTCCCATCATATCTATACTGATGATTCTCAGATGTGTTCATCCAGCTTTAACCTCTCTCCTAACCTCCAGACTTGCATCTCCAACTGCCTGGTAGACATGTCAAACTAGATGTCCAGTAGACATCTTAAACTCAGAATGTACAAAACCAAAGTCATTATTTTTCCTCCAGAACCCTACTACTTAACAAACTTTGCTATTACTGTCAAAGGCACCACACTCCTCCCCGGTCATTCAGACTCACAACCTAGGTGTCGTCCTCACCCTTTTTGATCTCTCAACAGTACTGGACATTATTGATCACCATCTCATCTTTGATATTCTCCCTTCTCTGAGTTTTCAAGAAAGACACTGCTCTCCCTTGGTTCTCCTCCTTCCTGTATGACCACTGATTTTCAATGGTCCTTCACTGGATTTTTATGCATATTATTTCTTAATTGTGGGTTAGGGCTCTACACTGGGTTCTCTTCTCTTTTCTCTCTATACTCTCTTGGGATGAAATTATCAGGTCACTTAGATTTAATTATGATCTCTATGCAGATGATTCACAGATCTATATATTCAACCTCAGTCTCTCTCTTGAGTTCAGTCCCATATCACCAACTCTCTTTTTTAAATTAAGTTTTATTAAAATCTTTTCTTTTTATAGCACCTAATTTCCCATTTCTCCCAACTCCTTCCCAGGGAGTCATCTTTAAAGTACAAAATTTAAAGAGGGAGGAAAAGTTTAGCAAAAATAAGAAATTATAAAAAACAGTTGATATTTTATGTAGTATTCCACACCTGTAGTCTCCTTCTTCGGCAAAGAAGCAGAGGAAAAAGTATATTTTCATGTTTCTTATTTGAAGCCAAGGTTGGTCATTTTCATGTGGAAGCATTGTTTAAATTTTTTTTGTTCTTCCCTCCTTTCATTTACATTATTGTCATTATTGGGTATATACCTTTCCTGGTTCTGCTTACTTCACTTTGTATCACTTCATATAATTGTTTCTAATGCTTCTCTGTATTCATTCTTTCTTGCAGTGTAGTAACATTTCATTACATTAAAGCACTGCAATTTGTTAAGCCAGTTCCCAAATGATGGGCATTTATTTTGTTTCCAATGCTTTGCTAATCATGAAAAAGTGCTGCTATAAATATTTTGGTATTTATAGAATTTTTCTTTTTTGTCATTTGCCTACTTGAGGTTTATATCTAGCATTGGAATATCTGGGTCAAAGGGCATGGACATTTTAGAGACTCCCATTCCTAATTCCAAGTTGATATACAGTTTAGTTAAATTAATTCACAGCTCCACAAACAATACATTAGCACACTAATTTTTCCCTCAACACTTCCAACATTGACTATTCCCATTTTGTATCATCTTTGTCAGTTTACTGGATGTAGTATGAAAATTCCAGGTTATTTTTCATTTCCTTTATTTTTTAATGAGTTGGAACATTCTTTAATATAGTTATTAATAATTTCCAATTCTTCTGAGAACTGTTTGCTTATATCCTATGACCATTTTTCTACTGGGAAATAGTTTTTGGTTTTATATATTTGTCAGTTGTCTATATAGTTTGGATATCATACCTTTATCAGAGATAGCTGAGCCAAGGTTTTGTTTTTCCCCCCAGTTGATCACTTCCTTTATCCTATTTGCATTGATTTTGTTTGTGCAAAAGCCTTTTAATTTCATATAATAGAAATTATTTATTTTTGTCTTTTGTATTGTCTCTTATCCTTTGAGAATTCATCTCCTACTCATAACTGTGAGCAGTATATGATTACCTTAATTTATAATATTTTATGATACAATCTTTAGTATTCAAGATACATATTCATCTGAAATTTATGTTTATATATGACTTAAGATGTTTGTATAAACCTAATTTGTGTCAGACTGCTTTAATATTTTCCCAGCAATTTTTGACAAATGAGCAATTTTTTCCTAGGTAATTTATATTTGGAAGTTTATAGAACATTAGGTTGTTAAGTTCAATTATTCCTGATTCTCTCTTGTCTACTCTGTTCCAAGTGATTTTGATGACTACTCAAATGAATTTGTGATCTAATTGACTTGGGGCATAAGATACAGCCTGAAACTCTTTTGTGCCTGCCCATCCCATCTGATGCTTATTCATGTCCTCCCAAAGATTTGATATGGAGGTCCACCCAACAAGTTGGAGACCTTCCTCAATTTCTCTTGATATTGCAAGGCTGCTAATAGAGGACTCTGGCCAGCTACCTGTCATCCCTTACATTCACCACACAGTTAACCCATCTTCTCCTTAAGACATACAAATGTTTAATGACATCTTTTATTCTTTTTCTTCTTTGGAGCTCTTCATTGGTTACATGTTTCATTCTGCTCATACCCATCATGCACTTTTCCATTGCCCTCTGAGTGATAAATATCTTTAGTTCTTCAGAGGCAGTGATGTTCCAGGTCTCACTGTGATAGAGCAACACTGAAATATTTCTATTTAAAAACAGGCATTTTTTAAAATGGGCATTTGCTGTCATAAGAAGCTTGAGATTCGTAATTTCTGGAAAGCAGTCTCACCTACTATCATCCTCTTTTTAATTCTAAGTTCAGCTGTATTGTATGTCCCCAATATATATACTGTTAGAAAAGCTCTATAGGGTGTCCATTCCGACCATGTTCATCCATTTGATCTTTCTTGTGTGGATAAAAGGCCAAGCTACTATAAGTGATTATAGATATCTTTCAGGAAGCTTGGCAATGGCTCAGGGACTGAGGCAACCAATATGTCATATATAAACAGGAACATCTGGATGACCTCATAATCCATAGGTAATCCCCTTCGTGGATATTGCACTGGATCTACCCCATCACTGTGGCAAATATTTTTGGTGAGCAAACCTCCTTTGTTTTATGCCTCACCTAATTTTTTTCTCAATTAGAGGACCATTGAACAAGGTTATTTCTATTGTTATATTTCCTAAGAATTTTGAATGATGCTGATACATGGATGAAAAACAGCTTTTATGAAAAATTTGTAAGATGACATTTTGTTCTGGAGTAGAATACTTTTTCATAATTAACAGTAAGCACAATATGATATTATATTTCTTATATAATTTAGTCAATTGTGAGATGATAAATATGTGTTCCACTGTTAGATACCATTTTTTTGAAGTCCAATTGTTTTGTATTAATACCTTCACTGAGGAAGCCCTCAATTTGGGAATGACCCCTCACCCCAGAGAGATTTCACATAGATAAGAAAGGAGGCATATAGATTGGTAATTGTGGGTGCTTTCTTGTTCAACTTTTTTTTGGCATCAGTTAAGTCTGAAGTTTTGAGAGTTCCCCCCCCCCCCATAACTTTGCTATCTCCCCCATCCTACAGGAGGAGGCATCTAGGTAGCAAGCCCATAGTGGATAGAGTATTGGGTCTGAAGTCCAAAAGAAATGAATTCAACTCTATTCTCAGACCCTTACCAATGATGTGACCCTGGGCAAATTACTTAACTTCTGCCTCAGTTTCTTCAATTGTAAAATGGCACCAAATTCACAAGGTAAGGATGAAATGAGATATTTGTAAAGTGCATAGCACAGTGCCTGGCACAGAGTGAGTGTTTAAGGGTTTGTTTGTTTCCTTCCTTCCCTTAGATATTTCGTAAATTATTCCCTCAATACCCTCACAATTGCATTGCAGTCAGTATGGATCTCCTGTGTATAACTTGACCCAATCTGGCTGATTTTCCTGGTTTTTATTCTCTTTAGAGCCATTTCTACTTCCTCTGAAAGCACCTCAGGAACTAGGATAATAAGGTCCCAGTGTAGTGGTTCTAATAACCTTGATGGAGAAGTTTATTATAGTTTTTGCTAATCTTTTCCATTTTTCTTCTGTTTGTAGTCTTTTTTTTTCTTTCCTTTTCCTTGAGTGCACCTATGATGACTATGTTTTATAGTTTTGCCAAGTTTTCTTGACTGATTTTTACCCTCCTCTTCTCCTCTCTACTTTATGAGAAAATATGGTTCCTAATGGTACATCATCCTTCTTTGTAAGATTTTGTAGATAATAATAGCTAAAATATGTCATCTCATTTGATCCTCACAACAACCCTATGAAGTATTATTATTCACATTTTACAGAAGGGGAAACTCAGAGTGAGAGTTTAAATAACCAGCCTCAAGTCACAGAGCTACTATCTTAGGCTACATTTGAACTCAAGTCTTCTTTTTTAATTTTTTAAAATTTATTTAGTGTTTTATTTTTCCCCGGTTACATGTAAAAACAATTTTTAACATTCATTTTTAAAACTTTGAGTTTCAAATTCTCTGCCTTCTTCTCTTCCATACCCCTATCCCTTCACTGAGAATGCAAGCAATTCGATATAGGTTATACATGTGTGCTCATGCAAAACATTGCCATATTAGTCATGTTGTGAAAGAAAATGTAGACTAAAAAAACCCACAAGAAAAATAAAGAAAGTTTTTTAAAAGTATGCTCCAAGATGTATTCAGACACCATTAGTTCTTTCTCTGGGGATGGATAGCACGTTTCATCATAATTCCTTCAGAGTTGTCTTGGATCATTGTATTGCTAAGAAAAGCTAAGTCATTCACAGTTGATCATCTTACAATATTGCTGTTACTCTGTACACAGTACATTTCACTTTGTACCAGCTTGTTAAGTCTTTCCAGGTTTTTCTGAGAGTATCCTGCTCATTACTTCTTTTTCTTCTTTTTTGTGGGGAGGGCGGTGAGAAATCTTTTTTTTTTTTGTATTTTATTTTCCCCCAGTTACATGTAAAAACAATTTTAGCATTCACTTTTAAAACTTTGAGTTCCAAATTCTCTCTATTCCTCCCTCCCCACCCCATTCCCATTGAGAAAGTAAGCAATTCAATATAGGTTATACATGTGTAGTCATGCAAAACATATCTATAATAGTCATGTTGTGAAAGAAAACATAGACAAAGAAACCTCAAGAAAAATAAAGAAAAGTCTTTAAAAATATGCTTCAATCTGTATTTAGGCACCATCAGTTCTTTCTCTGGAGATGGCTTATTTTTCATCATAATTCCTTCAGAGTTGTCTTGGATTACTGTATTGCTGAGAATAGCTAAGTCATTCATAGCTGATCATTCTACAATATTGCTGTTACTTTGTACCTGGTACATTTCACTTCGCATCAATCAATGCAAGTCTTTCCACATTTTCCTTAGAGCATCCTTCTCTTCATTTTTTATAGTACAATAGTATTCCATCATAATCAGCCATTCCCAAATTAATGGACATCCCATCAATTTTCAATCCTTTGTCACCTAAAAAGAGCTGCTATAAGTATTTTGTACATATAAGTCATTTTCCTTTTTTTTTTTTTAATCTCCTTTGGGATACCTAGTAGTGATATTGCTAGGTCCCTTGGGCATAGTTCCAAATTTCTCCACAGAATGGTTGAATCAATTTACAACTGTACCAATAGTGCATTAATGTCTCATTTTTCCCACGTCCCCCCCAACATTTGTCATTTTCCTGTGCTTTCCTATTAACTACTCTAATAAGTATGAGGTAATACGTCAGAATTGTTTTAATTTGCATTTCTCCAATCAATAGTGAGTTAGATAATTTTTTCATATGGCAATAGATAGATTTGATTACTTCATCTGAAAACTGTTCATATCCTTTAATCATTTCTCAATTGGGGATAAGAGCCATTCAGCTCTTATTTTTATAAATTTGACTCAGTTCTCTATATGCTTGAGAAATAAGGCTTTAATTAGAGAAACTTGCTTCAAATTTTTTTTCACAATTACTATTGCTAACTGTATTTTCCTTCATCCTATCCCTCCCCCCCATTTATTCTATTCTCTTTCTCCTTTTACCCTGTCCCTCCTCAAAAGTGTTTAGCCTCTGATTGTCCCCTCCCCAATCTGCCCTCCCTTCTATCACTCCCCTTCCTTCTCTTATTCCCTTGCCCTCCCACTTTCCTCTATGGTAAGATAGATTACTATGTATGTTATTCACTCTTTGAGCCAACTGTGATGATTCCTCCTCTTCACCTTTACTGTAAAAGCTTACCTCTTTTATGTGAGGTAATTTTCCCCATTCTACCCCTCCCTTTCTGAAAGATAATGTCTGGGCTCTTTTTTTGATCATGTCTTTCAGGTAGTCCATATGTTTAAAATGACCTCTCCTGAATCTATTTTCCAGGTCAGTTGTTTTTCTAATGAGGTATTTCACATTATCTTCTATTTTTCATTATTTTAGTTTTATTTTATTGTTTCTTGATTTCTCATAAAGTCATTAGCTTTCATTTGCTCAATTCTAATTTTTAAGGAATTGATAGGGGATGTGTAGTTCTGCCCGGGAGCATGAGCGCCAGAACATTCTGAGAATGCAGAAGGACAGTAACACCAAAACACAGAAGTCATGACAACAGTTATGTTTCTGGGTCAGTGTGTCCTGTTTTATTCTGCATTTCACGGCCCAGATGTTCTGTTGATGTGCTCTGTTCCGGGGTCATGAGCTCCATCCTTCCTTTTCGTGTTTACCCGACCCTTGTGGCGTCAGAGGTGATTACAGGGGAGGTGGGCTATTTGCCAAGGGGCTCAGTAGGGGGATAAAAGAGGAGAAGCCCCGGGAATAAAATATGGATGGATATGGATATGGGTGGATGAAGAGAATAATAAAGCTGTCTGCATATCCCTAACTCTTCTGGCTCCTGACTCTACTTTGTGGAATGCGCAGGCCACATCCGGGAGGCGCTCCCGAAGACCCAGGGAAAAAAGGGTAAGACTGGCTGCCCTCTGGTGTTAGGCCAGGTCAAGGAATTATTTTCTTCAGTGAGCTTTTGTACCTCCTTTTTCATTTGGTCAGGTTTTTTTCCCAGTGAATTTTTGTGACTCTTTTTCCATTTGTCCAGTTCTGTTTTTTTTAAGGCATTCTTCTCCTCATTTGGCTTTTTTATATCTCTTTTATCATTTGGTCTAGTCTGTTTTTTAAGGTGTTATTTTCTTCAGTATTTTTTTTTGTGTGTCTACTTTACCAAGCTGTTGGCTTATTTTTCATGATTTTCTTGCATCACTCTCATTTCTCATTTCTCCCAACTTTTCCTCTACCTCTTTTGCTTGATTTTCAAAATCTTTTTTGAGCTCTTCCATGGCCTAAAACCAATTTATATTTTTCTTGGAGCCTTTGGTTGTAAAAGCTTTGACTTTGTTATTTTCTTCTGAGTGTGTGTTTTGATCTTTCTTGTCACCATAGTAACTTTCTATGGTCGGAATTTTTTCCTTTGTTTACTCATTTTCCCAGACTATTTCTTGACTTTTAATTCTTTGTTAAAGTAGGGTCCTGCTTCCAACATGGAGGGGCTACTCTCCCAAGCTTCAGGGTTTTTTGGCAGCTATTTTCAGAGATACTTCTAAGGACCTGTAACTTTTCAGTTCTTCCAAGATGGTATGATCTAAGGAGAGGTGTGTTTGCCACTTTACTGGCCTGTGCTATGGTCTGTGAATGACCACAAGCACTGTTTTCTGCCATAGAACTGTGATTAGGGTCCCTGCTCCACTGCAGCCATAAGCTGGGGTGTGCTAAGGCTCCTTCTTGCACTGGGAATGCCACCCAAAACTGTGACCCAGATCTGAGTATGGGTAAAGCAACAGAGTTTAGCTTCAGTGCTAGTAGAGACTCCTGTAATCTCCTTCTGACCAGCTGCTCGACCCCTTTACTGTCTGTGGGCTGAGAACTGCCTTCACTGATTCAGTGGCTCCCAAGATTGCTCCTGGTTTGCTGGGGTCCAGTCTGTGCTGGTACAGCCTGTGCCAGATTGTGGTCTACTCTCGCCCAGATGTGACAGACCTTTCCTGCTGACCTTCTAAGTTGTCTTTTGCTGGAAAATTATTTCACCCTGTCTTTTTTGGGCTCTTCTGCTCAGGGAATTGTTTTATGGCATTATTTAAAGATGCTTGGAGGGGCTTTGGGGAGACCTCAGATGAGTCACTGCCTTCTCTCTGCCATCTTGGCTCCTCCCTCAGACTCAGGTGTTCTTGATTCCAAATCCAACTCTCTCTCCACAATGCCACCTACCTTCCTATGTTCTAAGCTGGTGTTGCCTCTGGCAGCCCTCTCTTCTTATTTGGCAAGTAGTTAAAATGTTTGCTGAGTCAGGCACTATCTGGGCAATGTTAATCTCCTTGTTATAGCAATTAATTTATATTGATTTAACTTCTGGATGAACTTATAGTTGGTATCAATGTCATTTCTGTTGTCCATTTCCCCCTTTCTGTTTTCAATAGCTTATTTAAATAAATCAGGGTTAAAAACTTTTAACTGTACACTATACATTGTCCTCATTATTATTTTTTCTTTTTATTTATTACAAATTCTGTTCAACGGTCTGACTCTGAGTCATAGAGAGCTGACTCAGGGATAACTTCCATGTACACAAAAATTTCCTGTCAAAATTTAGTCAATTTCATTCTGTGATGTTATTTAGCACTCACCATGTCCAGTACCTACCAATTCTATTTTTGAGATATTCATGATGTATAAAGGTATGAAGGTTCTGTATAATCTATGTCATTGGCCTGTCTCATTTCTTATCACTGAACAATCCTTTCCCATATGTTTCTCCACATCTTTTCCTTGAAGGTACCAAGTATCAGAGTATATATTGGTTCAATTTAGAGAGTTTTATGAAGTTTTTCATAGAATTTCTCAGCTACTTAGTCCTCAGTAACTAGTCTACCAACTTCTTTCTTTGCCTTACCCAAGGAATACCTATGAGCCTTCTTCTATTTACCTGCAGCTTTCTTTGGGTTTCATTTATAACAGGGATGTCAAGGATATGATTAAGCTCTTCCAGGAATACATCTACTTAATGGTCACTGAATAAGGATCTTACAATATTAAGTCTAATTAAAGTTACTACAGGTCTAAAAACAGTGTAATACTTAGCCCCCTCTCCCTCATTTCCCACTATTTTGTCAATGTCAGTGCAGAAGCAGAAAGAAGACCTCATAGGACTGAGGTCTATTGTTTATTTTTCCCAATTATTTGGGTTGCCATGGTCAAAAAGCTTTCATTACCATGTGCCTAGCCTACTGATGATGTGGCTCTCCTTGATTAGCTATACTGGTCTCCAGAAAACAGAATTCTCCGCCAGAGCTTGTGTTCTGCTGGAATAGCCTTTGAGAACATAGGGTCATTTCCATGCCATCATGAGGCAATAGAATTACACTTTTGTGGAGACTTTGAATTATTTGATGATTACTGATTTATATAATTTGAGATCTGTAAGTGCTATTCACCCATCTCCTTCTTTCCTACCTTCCCCCCCCCCATTATTTCCATCAATATTCTAGATCTTTTGATGCACCAGATGAATTTTGTTATTTTTTGTGTTGCTCTTTAAAGTATACCTTTAATAGTTTGATTAGTATAGCACTAAATCTGTACATTAATTTCAGTAGTACCATCATTTAAAAATATATCTATTCACACAGCCCATCCAGGAGTGCTGAATTTCCCTCCAATTATTTAAGTTGCTTTTTATTTCTTTAAAGAGCATTTTGTAATTGTTTCTCTATGGGGTGTGCTTTGGTAAATTGACTCTCAGATATTTTCTTCATTTTGTGCTTATGTGAGTGGGTTTCCTTTTCTATTATTTTCGCCTGAATTTTATTATTGTTATAGAGAAATGCTGTTGATTTTTGTAAACATATTTCTTAGATGGAAACTTTACTGAACCTATTAATTGGCCTTTTAAAAAACATACACATTATTAGCCTCTCGTGCTTGTCCTTGTTCAGCATGCAGAAAGCAAACCTTCCAGAAGCCCAAGCCCAAGTGGGATTCAGAGCACCGGAAAATTTGAAGGGACAGGAGTGGGAGGGTCCTGAATGGCTGCTGCTGCTGGCCATATAGAGTATGCCCATTTGAATGTTGGTAGGGCGATGGAGGAGGTTCTGTCCAGCCATAAGGTAGATTCCTTAGCTTTTCCTCAGGGGGGTTGAGGGGGTAGGGTTTTGAGGGAAGCTTTCCTGGGGTCTCTTCACTATGCTATTTCTAGAATCTCTCCAAGTCCAATGCCAGGGTTTCACTGCTCTTCCTTGGACTTCTTGGTCTCTGGTGGAGATCCTGGTTGCTAGAAATCCTTTTCTCCTCTTCCTGGGGAGTTCAAGAAATCCTTAGCTCCTGATGGTAGCAGTATTTTATTTTA
The DNA here is from genome assembly GCA_028627135.1 of Pseudochirops cupreus. Lineage (NCBI taxonomy): Eukaryota > Metazoa > Chordata > Mammalia > Diprotodontia > Pseudocheiridae > Pseudochirops > Pseudochirops cupreus. Next base: position 528,740,638 of record CM053580.1, read on the forward strand.
ATTTTTGTTAATTTATTTTAAACTTAAATACTAATATAAATATACAATAAGAAAATAAAAAGAAACATAAACTTAAATGCAAAATAAGAAAAGAAAAAAAAAGCATTGCCATGTGTACAGCAGAAGAGAAGATTCAAAATATACAGCAATAAATTTCCGTTTCAAGAAAATAAATACTCCACATTGTGTTCAGAGCCATCCATCTTTTCTTTGCTTCCTTGTAAGTTTTCTTTTGTACTCCACAGTGCACTTTTTACTTTGTTCTTTTTTTACTCTTCCTCCCTCCCTCCCTCAAAAAGGCTACAGTTAGGTGCAGATTTATTTCATACATACATACTTTCATATGTATATATAAACATGCATACATACATATATAGTTATATGTACACACACATACATATACTTAGATGTCTATAATCATGCTCACATATAGACATATACATTCATGTGCATCTATGTAAGACCGCACTATACTTGTTTGTCCTCTGTTTCTCTGAGGGTAGATAACCTCTTCCTTCATAAGTCCAAGTCTTTCCATATTTTTCCAAGTCTACCAACTCATTTCCTACACCACAACAATATTCCAACCTTACACTGTCTAGTTATCTGAAATAGTCTAAAACAATATTGATTAATATGACTGATGTATTGCATAGTTTCCCTATTTTTCTTTTTTGATTAGATCCATTTTAGCTTTAACTTTGTTTGAGGTCATAATTACTACACCTGCTTTTTTTTTCTAATAAATTCTAGTACTCTTTACTTTATGGTTGTCTGTGTTTCTTTTTTCCTATCCCTCCTGACTCCTCTACTTTACTTCTACCCACTCCCTTGCCTTTCTATCACTTAACCTACCCCATTCCAAAGGTCTGTCCCTTATCCTCTCATTCCTATTAATCTAAACATCCTTCTGTACCCTCTCCCTTATCTTATTCCCTCACTCTCTTATTTCTTTATAAATTTAGAAGACTTTTATTCCATTCCAAATGTATATATTGTTCTCTTTAACCCACATCAGATGTGAGGTTCCCTCTAAACATTGTTCCTTTATCTTCTCCTCCCTCCCTATCCCTTTAGCCTTTTATTTATCTTTCTGAATTTAAAAGATGTTTATACATATATATGTATGTATGTATATGTAGATTGTTCCTTCTTGAACCCATTCTCAGTGAGAGCAGGGTTCCAGAACTAGCAGTCCTCCTCCCCCATCTAATTCCTTTGTGTTAGTTCTTCCTCTTGGCAACTCATTTGTACAAGATAATTACTCTTTTTTAGCTTTTCCTAAATAGTTACTTTTTAGAATCACATCATAATCAGGTCTACCCCAATCTTTCTTTCAAACTACCTAATTGCTAATAATGATCCTAGACATACTTTTTACATTTCCTCATATAAAAAGTTAATAGTTGGTCCTTACTGTGTCCCTTGTAATTAGTCTTTGATGAGTACTTTTTTTTTCATTCAGGATTATGCTTAACTTTGCTGAGTATATTTTTGGCTGCAACCCCTGTTCTTTTGCTCTTCAATGTAGAGTGTCCCAAGACCTGTGATTTTTTTTAGTGTTGTTGCTACTAGGTCTTGTGTGATATGAGGCAGGAATTGCCATCAGCTGATCTGAGAATGCCATTTAGGACACTGATGGGAAGTTCAACATCATACAGTCCTCTTTCAAGCTGGAAAGTCCTGCAGTTAAAGGAGTGAAGAGTATGTGAAGAAACCTGTCAAAGGCCAAGACAAAGTATCTCTTTCCTCCCCCAGGTGGTTCCTCATGGATGGACTGGGAAACCCCATTTCCAATGTCTGGAATTCTATAAACTGTTTCAAATTGGCTCTACTATAAACTCAAACTTAATATGTCTCAAATATGAAAACTACAAAAATTCTATCTTTCTCTCTCAAACTACTTTTCTGAATTATCCTATTTCTGTTGAGGCACAGGTATTCTGACAATCACCCAGGTTCAAAATCTGAGAGTCATCCAACATTCTTCACTCTCCCTCAATCAATAAGTAAACCAGAATTTTTAAGAGCTCAAACTGGACAATGGAAATAAAAAGACAAAAGGGAAAAGGCCCTTGACCCCAAGAAGCCTGTATTCACTGAGACTAAAACATGTTCATTTACAAGTATAACCAAAACCACACACACACACACACACACACACACACACACACACACACACACACACACACACACACACACACACACACTTGTTTTTGGTAGGGGAGGCAGTGGCATCTGTGGGAATCAAAAAAAGCTTCTTCATAGGAAGAGTGTCATTCCTAAACTCACTCCCCATGAAAGCTTTTCTAAACCTCTCTTTAAGCCTCCTCCACTCTCCCCTCTTCCCTCCGTGAGGAGAAAGAATTTTGCCTCTTGCAGAGAAAATTTAAGCCATTCACAATGAGCTCTGTCTTATTCCCTCCTCATCTCTCAACCCCTTTTTCTCATTGTCCATTTTTTTCTCATTGCCCATTTTTTTCTCATTGCCCTTAACTTTTGAAATGAGCTGACCCTTTTCTTTGCAAGGCCAAACCCTTTCCAGATATGGGAGATAGCTAGTGCAAAGAGTCTAAGTGTGAAGAGACTAATGATTAATAAGACTGGAAAGATAATTTGGAACCAGGTTGTAAAGGGTTTTAAATTCCATACGGGAGAGTTTATATTTGATCTAACAAGTAATAAGGAACCCCTGGAGTTTACTGAGTAGGGAATGGCATGGTCAGATCCACACTTTAGGAATGGCAGCCATAGTTTGAAGTAATGGGAGAATTGAGGCACATATGCACAACCTCTAGGAGGCTATTATAAAAGCCCAGGAAAAAGAGGATTAGGGTCCAAACTAGGGGTAGGGGGTGGGGGTGTGTGGCCCTGTGAGTACAAAGAAAGGGATGACTGTTGGTAGGATCAACAAGATTTGGTAACTAATTAGATATGAGAAGTTGCATACTTTACTCAGAAAATGAAGGCCATTCACTGACAGCTCTTTCTTCTCATTTCACAACTTATCATCCCTCATTCTCTCCTTTCTCGTAGTCTGTGACAATGAAGTAGCTCTTCTCCTTGCCAAGGCAAAGTCCTTTTCATGTGCCCTTGATCCCATCCCTTCCCATGTGTTCCAGCAGATTGCAACCTCAATCACCCTTTTAAAAAAATCTTCAAACTCTCTCTATCCACTAGCTCCTCCCGTAGTGCCTTTAAACAAGCCCAATTCTCTACCATGCTTAAAAACCCTCAATAGATCCTACTACTCCCTCAAGATATCATATTATCCCTCTCCTCCCTTTCTCAGTCTGACGCCTAGGGGAAAAAAGCTGTCTACATTCACTACCTTCACTTGTTCTTATCTCACTCTCCCCTCACCCCTTTGTAATCTGGCTTCCAGCCCCATCACTTGACTGAAACTGCTGTCTTCAAAGTTACCAGTGATCTCTTAATTGCCAGATCTGATGGTCTTTTTTCAGTCCCCACCCTTTTCCACCTGTCTGCTGCATTTGGCATCGATGACCATCTTCTCCTACTTGATACTCCCTCATCTGTCAACTTTTGTGACATTATTCTTTCTTGGTTCTCCTACCTGGCTGATCACCAGTTTCAGGTCTCCTTTACTGGATCATTAGTGACATCATGTTCCTGTAGGTGTTCCCCAAGGCTCTGTCTTAGACCCTCTTCTCTCTTCACATTCTTTCATTGGGTGACCGAAACCATTTCCATTTCCATTTTGCAGGTGATTTCTAGATCTATAAATCCAGTCCCATGTCTTCTCTAGAGATCCAGCCCCAGATCCCCAACTCCCTAATGTACATTTCAAATTGAATGTCCTCTAGACATCCCAAACTGAACATGTCCAAAAGAGAACTCATTTTCTTCCCCAAACCCACTCTTCTTAATTTGTAAAACACCACCAATTTCCCTGTGACCCAATCTTGACAACCACACAACTATCCTGTTATCCTTGACTTCTCTCTTCCTCACCCCATATGCTTAATTAGTTGTGAAAATTTGCCATTTCTACTTCCATAACATCCCTTGCAGCTCTCCCCGTCCTTCTACTCACATATAGCTACCAGCTAACTTTGGGCCCTCATCACCTCTCAGATTATTCCAATGGCCTCTTAATTGGTCTCTCTCCTTCAAGTATCTCCCCACTTCACTTACTCCCCTACTCAGTAAACCTAGAAGCTCCTATTACCTGTAGATTCATATATAAATTCCACTTGGCTTTTTAAGCCCTTCCCAATCTAGTCTCAACCTTTCTTCTAGCCTCTTTATACATTGCTCCCCCTCCTGAATCTAGCTGTCTAGCCAAACTGACCTTCTCTTTGTTCTTTACCTGACACTATCTCTGATCTCCTTGCCTTGCTGACCCTATTTTTGGTATGCTCTTTCTCCTTACCTCTACCTCACAGTCTCTCTTCCTCAAGAGGCACCTCAAGCATCACCTTCCTGATTGCTATAACTGCTAGCACGCTCCATCTTAAGCTACATTGTACTTACTGTGTAGTTATTGTGTTAATATTTTTTCTTTTTACACTTACATGTGTACTCATCTCCCTTGTTACAATGTAAATGCATTGTTCGTAGATATTTTTTGTTTCTGGTCCACCCATGGACCAGCTTCAGGTGTGTGTGGAGATGTGGGTGAGAGGAAAAAATAACCAGGCGATAGTTCAGGAAAGAACCATGAACTCCATTTAATGATTGTAAAAGTTTATTGTTACGCTATTCATCAGGCAGGAGGGTTTAGGAAGCCTGTGAAAATACAGGAATTAGGGATGCAGGTTATATAACCATAATAATATAAATCAGGTATCAATTATGCTAACTAGGTGACTAAAGGAGGGATTAGGGAGGAGTTAAGGAGTGGTCAGTGCTTAAAGGGACATGCACTTTTCATATCTACTGTGCAGGTGTATTGCCCATAATTCACTGGGAAAAAGCCCACAGTGGCGGGGGGGGGGGGGGGGGGTTGGGGGTTA
>CM053580.1:528745716-528782055 GCA_028627135.1 Pseudochirops cupreus
GCGGTCAATTCCGACTGAGAGGTGCCAGTCTGTTCCCCATCAGTGTCCCTTTTGACAAGATGAATGTTGGAAGCTAGACTAACTGGGGCCTAATTGGTGAGGAATTATCTTACTGATAGTGCATTGAAAGATTCATAGGTACGACTGGGCACTAGAACAAGGGAGCTATACATTTCTCTAATTGCTTAGAGATGGTTGGGTGAAGGATTCATAGGTATGGCTTGTTATTGTAACAAGCAGGGTTTATGGCAGCTAAGCAGAGTGCCGCTCGGGGAAGAGGTAGAGTTAATGGTTTTATGGCTGGGGGAGGTGTAACTTTACAACTGAAGTTGCAACTGGATGTTACAAACATAGACACCCCAACACCCCATCAACAGGGTTGATAATTTAATAAGAGACTTGTCTTTTTTAAGTATCTGAAGTTGTGGGGCAAAAGGCTTGGCTGCAGTCAGGGTCTCAGACACAAATCTTTTAAGTGTAACTCTAGGGGATCTTTAGGGAGCTGGCCTTATGTGAACCCACTAGGTGCATCACCAAAAGGCCCTGATTAGAGTACACTGTCTAAGCCTTGACTTCAGCTGCATCAATTTTTCATTTTTTAATCAATTGTTTCATTCACTGTATTTTTTTCCATTTAAAAAATGCTGTAAGAGTGATGTCAAAACTACTCTATCCCATCCTGCCCTATGGGAAAGTCAGAGGGGTGATAGGGGAGGACATAGGAGAGAATAGATTGGGGGAGGGGTTATACGATGGGATGGTTGTTTTGGGGTGGTGGGTAGGGGAAAGATGGGGAGAAAATTTGTAACTCAAAATCTTGTGGAAATGAATGATGTAAACTAAAATAAATAAAAGTCAAAAAAAAAGAAAAAAAACTACTCTATCCCATTTTAGGCTAAGAGAGATCAAAGTAAGAACACGTGTCAGTTCATTAACACACTTTAAATCAAGTTCAAGATGTCTTTGAATGCCACTGGATAAAGTGAAGTGACATCAGAAATCTGTTCCAAATGGCTGTGGTATTTCATTGAGTCCTCTGTATCCTGCATAAAAGCATCGTGTTAGCTGGCAAGGGAGGACTTTCCAGAAATTGGGGCATGTCACTTTCCAGTATGTCCCTGAGAAGGAACTGCCCAGAGGGAGAGGAAAAGTTCGTTGTTTCAACCCTGGTTAGGTCACCTCCCTTCTGACTCTGATCAGAGGATGACCTTCCAGTTCTGATGGATCCAGAGGAAGTGGGCATTCTAATCTTTCTATCAGTGTACTGAATGGTGTCCCTGGATCACTGGCAGAAGTATCTCAATGCATTGGGAATCAAGGACAATCTGGACACAGATTCACTTCTTCAGGGCATCCTCTTGTGCATCCCACAAATGGGAATAAAGGCCTTCAGGAACCCAGAGCTGAGTTACCCCCCTTTGCCAAGTACACCCTGTAAGTGTCAACCTCCTTTCCGTGCACTCTAGTCAGCCAGGTGGCTTGGTGGAATGTTAGGCATGGATTCAGGAAGATCTAGGCTCATAGCCTACTTCAAATACTGCCTAGATGTAGAACCCTAGACAAATCACTTCTGTCAGTTTCAGCTTTTTTTTAATCTATAAAACAGTGATAATACAGCATCTACCTTATGAGACTATTATGGGAATCAATGGAGATAACATATATAAAGTACTTTGTAAACAACTATGTGAATACTAGCTATTATGATGATGTACTTGTGGGATAGTGTTCCAAACTACCTTAGTAAATGCTTCTATAAAGCTGCTTAAAGATAGCTGACTAAAGTAATTCCTAATTGATAATCTTTGGAAGAAGGTTTGGAGTGATGGGGAAGCAAACCAATGAATTACCCTTGAACCCTGAGGGAGATAAAGCCAAGGTTTAGGGACCTGACTCATCATTGGGAGTGGGAGCTGGGATAAGGATCTTCAGATATTATATGGGGTACCACAAACTTAACGAAAATCAACAAAAATGAGCATTTCTATATACAAAGTAGAATAGAGGTCTGTCCATGAAATTGCACATCTCTATTATGTATAGTTTGCTTCTTTTTAAAAAAAATAAATTCAACAGGCTTCTTTCAAAGCTGTCCTGCTTCTTGGTGATTCCTTCTGGCCTTCTCTTCTTCTTTTCTGTACATTTCAACTGTTTCAATGACCTCCTCCTTTTATTTTTTTGCAACTCTATCTCTATCTGCTCTCCTCGTGTCCTCTTCCCCCTCTTCCCCCCCAAAATTGAAGAAAAGCAAAATTTTTTAAACTAATACAGTCAAGAAAAACGAACTTCCATGTTTACTGTCTGGAAATGTGTGACTCATCTTGCCACTTAAACCCATCACCGCCTGGTCAGGAGGTAGGTAGCATTCTTCACTGTTGGCCCTCTGGAATTATGGTTGGTGATTGTATTGATCAGAGTTCTTAATTTGAAACTGTTTGTCTTTACAATGTTGTCCTTTTATAAACTGTCATACAAATCCTTCTAGAACCTTCCTGTCATCACTTCTTATGGTGCATTCATAGGCCATAATTTGTTCAGCCACTCCACAAATGACTGGTACCCCCTTAGCTTCCAGTTCTTTGCTAGGAAAAAAAAAGCTGCTATTACTGTAACTCCTTTTCTTCCTTCTTTGACCTCTTTAGAGTACAGGCCTAATCATTGGTGAAAAATCATTGATTAAGTGCTTACTATGTGCCAGACATTGTGCTAAGAGCTGAGGATACAAAGAAAGGTGAAAGTCAATCCCTGCCCTCAAGGGGTTCACAATCTAGTGGCAAAGATGACAAACACATATGTACTGATAATCATTTAGTATCATATTTTACCTAAAGTCTGATTTAATCAAACAAACTGCTCTGATTAAAAATGCCTTTCCCTGTGTCTGCAACTGCAAAGACCAGAGGCAAGATTCCCTGTTATCCTGGGACTTGCTCTGCATGACAGCAAAGCAGACATCCTGAGACTGTAAAATGTAAATAGGCCCTGCTCTGGTCATTGTCAATTTGCACTTACAACCAAGGAACTCTGTATCACATATAGATGGTAACAAATGGAAGTCATAAAGTTTGTGGCATGGTCATCCTGAATTGGGATGGTTCTAAAGTGTGTAAATGGTCTCATGATTTCTCTGTTCCCCAGTCAGGACTTTAGTCCTGCACTCCTTGAGCAAGTAATGCTAGCATTAAGGGAATGATAAGGAATAAATAATGTAATTTTTATATTACTATCTGTTTGTCTCTTTAACCAAACCTTTTCTAGTGGTCGACAGTACATACAAGGTATATATAGGATAAATTGGAAATAATTAAGCGGGAAGGTATTAGAATTAAGAGGGATTTAGAAAGGCTTCCTGTAAAAATGTGGGATTTTATCTGGGACTTGGGAGAAACCAGGGAAGCCAGTAGGTAGTGACAAGGATGGAGAGCATTCCGGACATGGCATCCAGATGGAGAAAATGTCCAGAGCCTAATGGAGTATCTTGTTTGTGGACCAGCTGAGAGACCAAAGTCACTGGATCAAAGAGTATGTGGGGATGGTGTAGGGTGTCAAAAGAGGGGAAGGTAGGAGGAGGGATGGTTATGAAAGGCTTTGAATGTCAAAGGATTTTTGTATTTTATCCTGGAGGCAATTGGGAGCCACTGAAATTTACTGAGTTGGGGAGGTAAGATGATAGGGTCTGACTGGAGGGTGGACTAGAATGGGAAGAGATTTGAAAAAGCAGAATAGAAAAGTTGTCTTCACGATGGCTGTCCAGTTCCACAGATGGGGCAATGGGAAGCCTTCCAGGTGGGAAGCCATTCCTGTTTTCTTTTCTCTTTATAGTTTTGGCAGTTTTTCCAAAGAAAAAAAATTTTTTTGGCTGCTCTGTTGTTTTTTCTTAATGTTCTGGCCCCCCATTCTCCTATCCCTGCCAGCAGCATGCATTTTGAAGATCATGTTACTCAACAGAGGTGTCACTGGGTCACAGGCTATGCAGGTTGAAGGACTTTCAGCCATCATTCTGAAGAGGTCAGGGTTAGGGGTGCTCGAGACCCCAAAATACCAACATGCCTGGTCTTGCTGAATGAATTTGACTCAAGTCTTCTCTCAGCCAAAGAAAAGCAAAGTTTATTAAAAGTTCGCCATAATGGGTAGACTCTTAAGGAGCCTAGGCATCTGTGACGCTTACATCGGACAAGTAGGCCAGAATCATCTGACACAGTGAGTATGTGTTAGATCATTCTCTAGCCTTCCTCCTTTCATGGAAGGCAGATGGGTCTGATATACAGAAAGGTTGTGAGAAGAATCTAGGGGTGGCCTAGAGGAGGAGTTTGGGGAGGATCTTTAGGAGGAGTGAGATGAGGTCAGACTCCAGTAATGAGTGATTAAGGGTTGCTAGAGGATACCTGGAGATGACAGACAATGGTGGGTTAGGCCAGTTCAAGAGTGTAACAGATTTGGGTATAGATATTTTGGGAGGATCTAGCTGGACAAAGGAGGGGCTAGGCTAGTAATAGAGGTTTGGGCCCAGCCCCAATGAAAGGCCTATGGCCTCAGGCAAATGCCCCATCAAATGGGAAGATTCAGAGCTCAAAGGGGTTCCCAGAGTCTGTACCTCATCAATTCCAAGCAGTTTTCCAGAATGTCTAGACCAGAGGTGGCTAGCGTACTGTGAATGTGGAAGCACTAAATAAATGCCAACTATTAGTATTAGTGGTATTCCTAGCATTTTGTTTTTTAAACATTCTGTACTAACATACAATGGAAATTCTCTCTCTCCCTACTGCCCTTCATTGGTAACATACAGAATGCTGATGCTTATACAGATCTATTTTATATACTGTAATTTTGTTGGGGTTATAGTTTCAATTTATTCTTCTTCTTAAGAGCTATTCATATAGTATCTCCTGTATGACAAGCACTGTGCTAAGTGTTTTACAATTATTATCTGATCCTCACAACAACCTTGTGAGGTAGATACTGTTATTATACCCATTTTACCACTGAGGAAACCAATGCAAACAAGGGACTCGATGAGGACCATATAGGTATTATGTGTCTGGGGCCAAATCTGAACTCAGGGCAAGTCGTTTAACCACACTCGGCTTCAGTTTCTTCATCTATAAAATGGGAATGATAAGACTAAACTTCGTGGGGTTAAGGTAAGAATTAAACAAGATTGAAGAGGTTACCCATAAAGAGAGTTAGGGTTGCTTTGGAGACCTCAAAATACCAACACACTGGGTCCTGCTGAATGAATTCGACTAAAGTCTTCTCAGCCAAAGAAAAGTAAAGTTTATTAATAATTCATTAAAAGTTCACCACATGGGGTAGACTCTCAGGGAGCCTAGGTATCTGTAAGGCTTCCATTGGGCAAGCAGGCCAGAGCAAGTCTGACACAAAGTTAAGTCTGTGCTGGGTCATTCTAGGGCGCTCTCACATCACATGGAGGGAAGATGGGGTCTTATATACAGGGGAATCTAGGGGTGGTCTAGAGGAGGAGTTTGGGGAGGGTCTTCAGGAGGAGTCAATGAGGTCAGACTCTAGTAAATGAGTTTGGGGAGAGTCTTCAGAAGGGGTTAATGAGGTCAGTGAAAGGGTCGATCGATATTTTGATAGGCTCAAGGGTGGGAAGGTAGATGGACAATGGAGGGGTAGGCTAGTAACAGAGATTTGGGCCCAGCCACAATGAAATACTTGTGGCCTCTGCAAATGCCTCAAGTGGGAAGATTTAATCTGAGTTCAAGGAGTTTCCTAGAGCCTGTACCTCAAAGATTCCAGGAGAGCTCAAGGGGGCTCCCAGAGCCTGCACCTCATCAGATAACATATGTAAAACAATTTGCAAACCTTAAAACACTGCATAAATGTTAGCTGTTATTATAACTGTTATATTATCACTTTCTATTTCACGATACAATTTGATTAACTTTTCCCTTAAGTATGTAAAACGCTATGCCATTTAGTGCTCACATACATACATATCTATTTACAGGCATTGATTTTGGTGCCTTTAAGCGAAGTGTTTTTTACCTAGAGATCCAGGACTTTTTTTTTTAATACTTTGATAACTATTTTAATATAATTTGTTTCCATTTAAATTCTATGTGTTTTATCTTACGAATTTGATATCATGATGCTGAGTTGATAGCCTTTAGCAGACTGCCAAAAACATCTATGACAAAAAAAGGGAGAACTCCTGTTTTCAGAATAGTCTCCCTCCTCATCTCTTTTTCTCATGTCTATTTTTATTGTTGCCTTGGCTAAAATCATGATGGTTACCCCTGCTTTAGCTTACCTGATGCATGATCAATGATTCCCTGTATTTGTTTCTGTAGAGCCTAGCAGAGTTCCTGATACCTAAAGGCACTTAAGAATTGCTGATTGATGAAAGTAAATCAGGGATTATACAAGACACAGGTAACAAGAGAAGGCATTTCAGGCATGAGGAATAAGCCAGCCAAAGGAAAGGCTGCTGGAGATGTACTGTTGCTGGGTAAGAACAGAAGTTGGCCAGTTTAGCTGGACTAGAGTACAGGAAGTGGATTAATGTATAATTCATGTATAATACTTCTGTGCCTCACTCCCCTCCACCCTCCAATCCGTTCTCCACATGGCTGCCAGTCCTAAAGGGGGGGTCTGACCATGCCATTCCCTACTCAATAAACTTTAGGGAGCACCTACGACTTGTTGGATCAAATATAAATCCCCTTGTTTGGAATTTAAAGCCTTTTATAACCTGGTCCCAAATTATCTTTTCAGTCTTATTAAACATTAGTTCCTTCACACTAAGACCCTTTGCACTATCTCCCTATCTGGAAACCATGTGTCATGGGTCACATTCCATATATTATACGTACATGCATGCACACAGAGATAGGTGATGGGTCACATGCTACACACACACAAACATACACACGCACAGACTTTTTTTCTGAGATGTATGTATATCTCTGTGTATGTATATCTGTTCAAGTATATATACACACACTCAGACACTTACTAGCTGTGTGACCCAGGGCAAGTCACTTAACCCTGTTTGTCTCAAGTTTTCTCAACTATAAAATTAACTGGAGAAGGAAATGGCAGGCCAGTCCAGTCTTTTCCAAGAAAACCCCAAATGGGGTCATAAGGAGTCAGACAGGGCTGAAACAACTGAACAATAAGAATATGTTTACCTACACACACATTCCTTATATACAGTACAAATTCTTAGGAATATGCCCCATGACCTGAGCTTTTAGAGGAAAAGACGTGTATATACACACATACATATGTGTGTATATATGCATGTATATGTACACGCATATGAGTATAGGGATATGCATGCATATACACATGTATTTTTTTAATTTATATACATACATACTCAATATTAAATACTTATTTAACATACACAGACACACTCTATTACCTTCCCTGATAAAATGCAAGACTCTTGGAGGCAACAACTTCATTTGTATCTTTTGTAATCCCAGTGCCTGGTCTTGCCACATAGTAGGTGCTTAATAAAGGTTTGGCACACAGGAGGTGCTTAAGAAATGCAGGACCTTTGGATGCAATGACTATTTCATTTCTGTCTCTGCATTCCCAGTACCCAGTCTTGGCACACAGTAGGCACTTCTCGACTGAGTATTTTAACTTAGGAGTAACAGGGAGCTACTGAAGTTACTTGAGTAGGGGGATCGATGGGCTTTTAGGACTATTAATTTAGCATCCGCGCAAGAGGGTGGTCTGGGTGGGACGTGGTGGAGGTAATTATTTCCAGATTAGGTCCAGGGCTGGCCTGGACGTCCTAGGGAGGTGGCTCTTCCAGGGGTCCAGGCTTTACCATTTAGTTGCCCTGTGATCTTTAGAAGGTCAGTTTTCCTCATCTGTAAAACGGGTAGGATACTTGCCCTGGGTCTCTCACAGGGAAGCCTGCTCCTGGGTGGAGTTGGAGGAAGAAGACAACAGGGCTTAGAGGTGGAGAGAGAGCCTGGGTTCAGTTCCGCACTCCACTACTAACTACCTGCGTGAACTTAGACAAGTCTCTCTACATCTATTCCCCCAACATGTCCGTGGGGGAACTGAACCCAAAAGTCTCTTGCCTGCCACGCTGTTCCCCGAAAGTACCACAGAAAAAAACAAAACAAAACAGCTGTTTTCAACGCCACGCAAGGTTCCTCCAAGGCTTGGCAAGGACCTTTGCTCCTGGACCGTGTACTTTTCAATAGAGCTGAGTCCTTAAGGAGAGTAGCCAATCAAGAGAGAGGGAGGGTGGGTCAAGATACCCTCTCCTGATAGACAATGGACTTAGCCTATAGACTGAGGAGAGGGAAGCCTTAGGCCCACCCCCACCTGTAGCGGCGTGGATGAGTTTTATGGTTGCTAAGGCGAGGTTGGATTCTAAAGTAGGCTGTTGGCGGTTGGAGGAGGAACGTTCGGTGTTCCCAGCCAATCAAACGAGAAACTTTAGATTTGGCCTCCAATCCGCAAAGGAGGGACGGGATGAGTAGTACCATTGCTGGAAAAAGCCAGGGGGAGACGACGACCCGACCGAGGACCCTTCCACGCACAAAAGGAGTGCACGTAATTTTAAATCTAGTTTTGCGTTTTTGAAAATTTATTAAATCCACCCCCCTGGAATTACCATCCTTTCTTTCCCGGAGGCGGCGTCGCAACAACAACGCTCCATCAATAATCTCCCCACTTCGAAGAGGACGCCCGTCGTTTGTGCAGCCGTCGGGTCACGTGAGCCGGTTCCAAAATGGCGGCTGGGGTGGCCGGGTGGGGGCTGGAGTCAGAGGAGTTCGAGGATGCGCCCGATGTGGAGCCCCTTGAGCCTACACTCAGCAACATCATCGAGCAGCGCAGCCTCAAGTGGATATTCGTCGGGGGCAAGGGCGGCGTGGGCAAGACCACTTGCAGGTGGGAGCGGGTGGAAAGTACCATTGCGAGAGGGGATGGGGCCATAGGGATGGGGACCGGTGGGCTGTACCACCGCGATCGGGGGACGGGGGAAGCGGCAGGTGGTGGGAAAGGGTAGAATCATACCAACCGGTGGGGGAAGGAGGGAGGTCACGAATGAATGGGTCGTACCATTCCCTCCTACTGCGGGTGGGGGGCTTCGCAGGGTGCCTGGGACTAGACCCGGGGAAGAAGAAGAAAGGGGGCGGGGAGCTGGACCAGAGCACCCAGCTAGCCGCTGGCCCGAGTCCAGCTTCCCTCCCGAGGTCTGGCGCAGCCCTGGGCTCCTGCATTCACCGAGCTCCGACTGACAGCCCCAGGATGCAGCTTCTCTCTGCGTCCCAGACATCCTCACTCCAGAGGCCACGGTTCCTTTCCCGGGGACCAGCATGCTCTCCCCGCTCTGGGGTCCTGGGCACCTTCTCCTGGGTGCAGCTTGCTCTCCCCCCAGGTCCTCAGCATCTTCACCTATATACCAGCACACCCTCCCCCTCCGGATCCTGGGCACCTTTCCCTGGGTCCAGCATGCTCTCCCCCCAGGTCCTCAGCACCCTCCCTCTCAGGGTCCTCAGCATTCCCTGCCTTGGGGTTATATATTTCCTTTCACTAGGTCCTCCCAAGTCCCACATCTTCTCCCTCTTGGTGTGTCTCACCTTCTTTCCCTGAGGTCCACATAACCTTTTCTAAGCATAACTGCTTTGCTCCTGTTTCCACATACTTCTTTTCCCCAGGGCCATGCTTCATTTCCTAGAATCATATGAATGCATGTATGGGGGACGGATGAGAAACATAGCACGTTTCCCATCTCTCCCTTACATGCTTTCTCCAGATCCCACATTCTTTCTCCTGGGGTCACATTTTCTCCTCTCTGGAGGATCTGTACTCCTGACTTCTGGGTGTTATACATCCTTTCCTCGAGTTCCACATGTTCTATTCCCTGGCTCTTTTGCTCTGAGTCCTAAATCTTCCCAGAGCCACAGGCCCTTTCCTGGGCTGGGCTAGATACCTTGGGGGTAAGATCTGTTTTCCTTTCCTCTGGGTTCCACATATCTTCCCTCCTACATACCTTGGTACTCGTAGGCCTCTAAGTGCTCTCCAAATCTCTGATTTTCCTTCTGGAGCTGTTTCTTCTCTAGCTTCTTCTTTGGGACCAGGCCTCTGGGAGAGGGGTGGAGCTCTGCCCTTCCTGCCCCCTCCAGCTGGCTCCCCTGCCTCTCTCTCTGCCCAGCTGCAGCCTAGCAGTACAGCTATCCAAGGGGAGAGAAAGCGTCCTCATCATCTCCACGGACCCAGCCCACAACATCTCCGATGCCTTTGACCAGAAGTTCTCCAAAGTCCCCACTAAAGTGAAGGGCTATGACAACCTCTTTGCTATGGTGAGTCCTGGAGAGTCCTTGGGGTTGCTGTGAAAGGGCTCATCTGCCTTGTAGACATTGAAGTTCCAACTCAGAGAGAAAAAACTGGGTGACAGGAGCCTTGGTGTCTGATCCCCCCTGTGCCATGGACTGTCTGTGTGACCCTTTCTCTCTCAGGTCCTTATACAAAGAGAGAGGACTTGACCAGATGATTTCTGAGCACTCATAGCTCTGACATTCTGTGACTTAAATGAGAAAATGCTGTTTCTCCTGGTGCTGACTCAGGATGGGGAGGGGAGGGCAGGGCACAGCCAAGTAGAATTAAAAGAATAGGAACTCAGGTCTTCTAAAACTAAGCTGACCATTCTCTCCCCAAATAAATAGACTCTCCTGCTGCCAGATTGGAATACTTCCTGTATTCTCTGATTCCCCACTGTCACCTTCCACTGTCAATTCTTTGTCCTGAAATGACCTTTCCTTAGGTAGCCAGCACCTTACCTCAGGCCCTCTTCCCTAACGCAAGCCCTCATTTTATCTTGCCTGTGCCACTGCAGTGGTGTCCTGGCTGGTCTCTCCCTTCTCTGGCCTTTCCAGCACAAAACTAACTGCCAGATCCGACCTTCCCAAAACAAGTCCTGATCACAACTGTTCCCTGCTCAGAAAACTGCAGTGACCCCACCCTGTATAGATTCCTCTTTGGTCTGAGAATCTGGAGGTCAGACCTGCTGGCTTCCTCTGTTTATGACCTTTTCCTTGGGCTTTAGTGTCTCCCTTGTACCCTGCCCAGCCTCTCTCCCAGGGCTCTTTGGAGGACTGAATGAGCTTTGTAACAGTGCAGAGCTCTGCAGAGGTGAGGCCCAGGGGTGGGTTACCCCCTCCTCTCTCCTCACCTGCTTTGAACTGGGCTCTAGGCTTTGTGAGGTGGGAGGGCTGGTTCTCTGTCTAACCAGGTTGTTTCATGATGCCAGCACCAAGAGAATGCACAGCAGTAGGAAAGACTGTGGGTTCCATGGGACAGAATTGAGTGTTTTTGAGCTGGAAGGGATTTCAGAATCAAACATTTTCATTTTACAGATAAGGAAACTGAGGCTAGAATGATTTATGATAACTGAGATAATGCTCAAATAATAGCCAGTGGTCCAGGACAGGTAGCCAACTCCAGATCCAGTGTTCTTATCCAGGGATGATGAATACAGGGCAAAGATTATTAGCTCCATATTTCATATTAAGGAATTGAATTGTTTAGTGACTTCTTTAAGGTCACACAGGTGGTAAATGATAAACCAGAATTCTTAAACTTTCAGAGTTGGAAGGGACCAGAGAGATAATTCAGTCTGGCCCCCTCCTTTATCTCAATATCTGTGCTTCTGCCCCTCCCCCATCCTGATGTCCAGGCTCCATTTCTACCACACCCAACCCTGGCTCCTGATATCCCACCTACCTAGGCTGATATCTGCCCTACCCACCAGATAGTCTGACTCTTGAAGACTGACGTCTGGGTCCTAGACTCCCTCTACCATATGTATTTCTTACCTCACCACCACTTTAAGCATCTCCTTAGAGACCCTCAGGAGCCCTTTCCCATATGAAGAGGCTTTGGTCTTCAACCCCTTCTGGTCACTGGGAAAGCCAAGTTTGGGCCACATAGTTCCAATAGAAAAGAGGGCTGCTGATCTGTACATAAGGATCCCTGTGGGCGGCATATTAACTTAGTTTTAAAATATGATATTATCTATGTTTTATTGTATTTTTTATTTTGTTCGATATTTCCAAATTACTTTTCGTTCTGGTTTGGGCCACATTTGGTAATGTTGTAGGCCACATGCCATGTTTGACACTCACTCCCCAGGCCTTCCCTTCCCTTTTTCAGAAGGCCTACCTCAGCCTTAATGCTTTATCTCTTCCTACTTATGATAGGGAGTGGAGGGCCATGTCCAGTTCCCTGACCCCCTGCCCTGGAGTGGTTTTCCTGTGTCCCTGGCTCCCCTGTCCTGGGCCTGAGCAGGCACTGTCTGCAGAAGAAGATCTGTTGGCTTGGGGCACAGAGGACATGCTCTCTCTGGGTGACCTGAGGCCAGTCATTTCCTCTTTGAGTCTCACTGTCTGCATGTCTAAAATGGGGATAATAGCACCTCCCTTAGAGGGTTCTTCTTGACAGGATCCTAGCTCTAAAGCTGGACAAACAAGGCCATAGCAATAGCTTGTCCCATGAGGTGACGTCCACAGTGGTTATACAGGTGGAGCCAGAACTGGAGGGCCAGTCCTTTGACTCTAGGCTTGGTGCTTATGCTCTCACCCCATTGAGAACCCAGTGAGATAATCTGTGTCAAATGTTAACTAAACAAAAGTTTTTTTATTATTATTATTATTCCTTGTGTCTTCTACAGGAGATTGACCCCAGCCTGGGTGTGGCAGAGCTTCCTGATGAATTCTTTGAGGAAGACAACATGCTGAGCATGGGCAAGAAGATGATGCAGGAGGCCATGAGTGCCTTCCCTGGCATTGATGAGGCCATGAGCTACGCTGAGGTCATGAGGTGAGCTTCTGGGCCAGCCCAGCAGGGACCAGTGCAACACAGACTAGCTGTGCCTCACCTGGCTGTCCCTGGCTCCTCTCCAACAGGCTGGTGAAAGGGATGAACTTCTCAGTCGTCGTGTTTGATACGGCTCCCACTGGGCACACACTTCGGTTACTCAATTTTCCCACCATTGTTGAGCGGGGCCTGGGTCGCCTCATGCAGATCAAGAACCAAATCAGCCCCTTCATCTCACAGGCAGGAAAAGGACTCATCTGGGGTAGAAGCAGGGTGGTGCAGAGAGAGGAGGGGCATGGATGGCTGGCCTCAGGACCAGTACAGAGTCAAGAGGGAGGGGAGTCGAGGTGGGTGGCAGCGGTGGGCTTGGGTGACAAGGTAGTATTGACCTCTCCTCTCACCATGTTGCCCTAGATGTGCAACATGCTGGGCCTGGGTGACATGAATGCTGACCAGTTGGCCTCCAAGCTTGAGGAAACCCTGCCTGTCATCCGGTCAGTCAGCGAGCAGTTCAAGGATCCGGTAAGGAAGGTGGAGGCCTGAACCTCAGAGGAGCACTGAGATGCCTTTAGCAGTACCTGGCAGTCACTATGAAATGCTTCTGGCTTAGATCTGATCAAGAGAGGAAGCAGGATTGAAAGAAAAAATCCCAGGTTCTAGAGTCCAAGAACCCAGAATCCAGCCCTGCTTCTGCTCCCTAATACCCGGGTGACCTTGGGCAGGTCCCTAGACCTGCACTTCCTCCTCTGTAAAATGAGCATGTTTTCCCAGCTGGCCTCTAAGGCCCCCTGCAGTGCTGGGTCTCTATGAATCTGATCTGTTTAGTCCAGCAAATGGCTTATTAAGCATTTACTGTGCTAGGTGCAAGAGAAAGAAAGATGAGAAATGACACTGTCCCTGCCCTCAAGCTGCATACAGTCTAATAATAAACGGGACTCAACCTGTACATGAACAATTACAGTGGGGCCAAAGGCCTCTAGAAAAATTTGAGAAGGGAGAAATCCTTTCAGTTGTTGGCTTGGGGAAAGCCTCATGAAAGAAGTGGCACCTGACTAGCACCATGAGAAGGAAGATAAAGATTGAGATGAAGAGGGGGGGCCTGGGGCCAAGGGGCAGCCTCTTATTAAAGAGGCTCTAGATCAGTGGTTCTCAACCTGTGGGTCACGACCCCTTTGGGGGTCGAACAACCCTGTCGCAGGGGTCACCTAAGACCATCAGAAAACACATTTCTGATGGTCTTAGGAACCAAGACACCGCCCCTCTATCCACCTCCAGGCAGGTCCGCCCACATGCAGATACACCCACATATGAGTATTAAAGGGTTTCAGCATTAGGAAGGTTGAGAACCACTGCTCTAGATTGAGTTTGAAGACTGTGGTCTAGTCCTGGCCCTTCCCAACCACTGTGTGATCTTGGGCCAGTCACTTCCCTGCCCCTGTCTTGGTTTCTCATCTGTCCATTGAGAGGTTTGGAGTAGATGACATCCAGCATGTCCAGCCCTGAATCTGTGGTTGTCTGACTAGATGCTCTCTGTGGGCCTATCTGTCTCTTATAGCATATTAATCTTTATTCTACGCTAACTGAATTTATGGGCCAGCCTGCATTGACTGAGGGATTTCCTTATAACCATGAAGTCCCTATCCCAGCCCCAGTCTTTTAAGTTCAGGAGTCCCTGAGGAGGAAGGAGGGAAGGAAAGGTAGAAGAGAATTTGGAACTCAAAATTTCAAAAACCAAATGTTAAAATTTGTTTTTTCATATAATTGGGGGAAGATGTATGTGTATGTCTGTGTGTAAAATTTGGACCCTAAAAAAACAAAACAAAAAAGTCCCTATTGTGGAAATAACAGACTTTGTTTTTCTGCTCCCCACCCCAATCCCAGGAACAGACAACCTTCATTTGTGTCTGCATTGCTGAATTTCTGTCCCTGTATGAGACTGAAAGGCTCATCCAAGAGCTGGCCAAGTGCAAGATAGACACCCACAACATAATTGTCAACCAGCTGGTTTTCCCCGAGCCTGAGAAGCCCTGTAAGATGTGTGAGGCCCGGCACAAGATACAGTCCAAATACCTCGACCAGGTGGGTCTGCCCAAATGCCCCTCCCCCATCGCTCCCAGTCACTGACCTGGGACCCCCTCCCCCTGCCCTTTGCCACCCTCACTTACCCGGGGGCTGACCCCTGACCTCCCCAGGGTTGAGCTCTGACCTCGCCATGTGGCCCCCTCAGATGGAGGACCTCTACGAAGACTTCCACATTGTGAAGCTGCCGCTGCTGCCCCATGAGGTTCGAGGGGCTGACAAGGTCAACACCTTCTCCAGCCTCCTGTTGGAGCCCTACAAACCACCCAGCGTTCAATAGCCCAGAAAGGCCGCTTACCCACCCTTGGCCCAGGCTCTTCCTGCCATGCATTTCCCTGGAACTCTCCTCTGCCCCTAGGGCAGTTTGCACAGATGTTCCTGATGTCCCACAAGGGAAGCTGCTGGTTTGGGGGAGGAAAGGAGGGTGGGGGCAGGGAAAGGAAGGTATTTATTTCTTTCTCCCAGGGGGCAGGGAACTGAGCTGGGTAGGGGCAGGGATGGGGTGGGGGGAAGAAATACAAGTTCAGTAAGGCTGTGCCCAGCCTGCCTCTGTGTCAGGGGTTCCAGGCTGCTATCTGTCCCCCTCATGACCCTGCTACCTGGCACCTGATCACTGACTCTGGGTGACCATGTTCCTTCCCTGCCCCTTTCCAGTCCAGCAACTTCCCTCCCCCATCCTCAATAAATATGATCTCTAATAACCATGACTGGGCTGCTTGGTTGGGGTAGAGGGAGGCAGGAGAGACAGAAGAACAGGTAAATGGGCACAGATTACCGGAGGATGGCTCACTATGGAGGACTAAGTGGAAGAAGCAGTTGGAGGGGCAGGCTCTTAGCATTTCAGAACAGACCTACTGTTCTGAATGCAATCTCAGTCTGCTGCCTGTGTGACAAGGGAACAGCCACCTCAAGCTTTGGTTTCCTCATTTGTAAACTGGCCACTTTACAGACATCATCTGATTCCCAGCACTCCTGTGATATTACACAAATCTTAGTCTGAGAGGCTGAACGACAGAGTGTGAACCCCAGTGCTTCCGGTTCCCCAGCTACCACTCTTAGCAGTCAGCCCACTATGCTCCCTCTCCTAGTAATGCCTTAGAAGGCTTCTTGTGAGGAATCCTAAGACACATCTTTTAAAAGTGACTGTGTTGGGGCAGCTAGGTGGCCAAGTGGATAGAACAGCAGCCCTGGAGTCAGGGGGACCTAAGTCAATATGACTTCATACACTTGACACTTACTAGCTGTGTGACTCTGGGCAAGTCACTTAACCCCAAATGCCTCACCAAACAACACCACAAAGTGACAGTGCTGGAAGGCCTGTGGAGGATGGATGAGCTTAGCAGTGGAGTTGGGGAAAAACCGTTGTTGGCTGTCAAAGTTCAAAATGAGAAGAAAAAAGGTATGGTAACTGTGGGAATGGAATGGGACAGACAGATAGATGACATAGTGAGAAAAATTGGGCCTCAGCCCCTTAGTTGGGCAGGGCAAGCTACAATGTTCCCAGCCCCTCCCTGGCATAGCACCTGCCTTGTCCCTGGGAATCGAAAATCAGAAGAACAGGGAACCCCTCCCCTTTCCTCCAGCACCTTTGGCTAAGAACCAACTAGTTTTTGATCCCCCCCAGGCCCCACCTGATACATGCTTTCTCTCTCTCTCTCTCTCTCTCTCTCTCTCTCTCTCTCTCTCTCTCTCTCTCTCTCTCTTCTGCCTCTCTCTCCCCCTCCGTCCAGCCTGAACATGAGAAGGGTCAAGGGGCATGGGAATGGGGTGGCAGTTTCCCTATGCTATGAGCACAGGGATAGCTGAGCACCGCAGGACACAAGAGCAGGATTAGCTGGCCCTGCTGGGGGCCAGGCAGTGCCAGCTGTTTGGTTAGGGAATTAGCAGTCGCCTGAGGTGAGGGCTGGCCCCACCTTTCTTGGAAGGGGAGTTTGGGCCCTGGTCTCAGCCAGGGGATTAGCAGCTGTGGTATGCCCTTCACCCCCCTCCACCTTGAAACCCAAGTCTGGAGATGTACCTACCCAGCTATTTGTCTACATCTGAACTGAGCAGCCTCTGCTCCAGGGCAGAACACTGCCTAAGACAGGTTTGATGTCTCAATCTCAGAGAGAAAAGCAAAAACCCTTCTATGACTGGGGACCAAGCTAGTCATTTAGGGGTCTACCCCTCAAAGAAGGAGAGCAGCTTCCAAGAGACTCAACCTTAGGAAATCCAGAAATAAGGCTACACAGAGGGATCAATGGGGAAAGAACCCCAAACAGCCTGGGCTTGTGCCATCAGGCTCTGCCTGCTTCCCAGCTGGGGTGGGGGGCAGTAGGGTAAGACACCCAGAAGTCCAGGAATCCCTAGTGGAAGAAACACTTCAGCTGTAGCACCTTGGCTGTGGCTAACAATTGTTTTCATTAGCCTACTGGGCCCCGGTAAAGAGTGGTATAGGTCAAAGAGGATGTAGAGGAATCTAACCAGGGTACAATATCCCATAAAGTTGTGTACATTTTGCACTATTCTTCTGTAAGGCTTTTATCTTCATTTAACAAAAACAGGCCAAGAGAAGGTATTGACTTTGGACACAAGGTTAAAGCCTTGCGATAGACCTCAGACGAACCCAGCAGTTTTGACAGTTTTTGGGGGGGGGCGTGTGTGCGAAAGAGGGGGTCTGTGCTACTGTCTGGAACACTCTGTCTGCCCCAGCAGGGGTGACTGATGCTTGGCTAGTCAACCCAGGTGGGGAGAAGGGGGAACAGCCTTTCTTAAAGGGCTCCTCCCTCCTTTGTGCCCCGAAGTGCAGCTGGTGGAGCATCTAAGCCACACACCCCCACCCAGCAGTGCTCCACCCCAAGAACTCTGCAGCAGCTGGACAGTGGGAGGCAGAAGCATTTATGGACCAGCCTGCTCCTTTCGGGTGCTCAGTCACTTTACAAGGAGCACTAGGTGGCTCATTCTGGCTCCTAAATTGCCCCCCACCACATGTTGTGGGCGGTGCCTTCCCCCTCACACTCACACCCTAGTGATTCCAAGATAGGACAGCACACCCTTATTCCAGAACAGGACGTCTTGTCCATCCTGGCTCAAAGCTGAACCCCAGCCTGGCTCATCTGAGGGAGGAGGTGTGCACGATGCCATCCTGGCCTTGGGTCAAAGCGAGGCTGCCCTTCTGTAGACCTCACAGATAGGATAAGGACAGGACACATGTTGAGATTTCATTGTTAGAGGAGCTTCCCAGGGAGAAAACTCTCTTATCCTAATGTAGGTCGGTACTTTATCTGTAACTTAAATTCTGCTTTGCCTCGAGCTGTGAACTTGTGAGTCACCCAGGGTCCTGCCACTGGTGTGGCTCCGGCAGAAACGAGCCTTGAATCCGATTCCTCCGGGATCCGAGGCCGGCCATCCTGTGTGCCTTATTTGTTGACTGCGAGCCTCAGTACTATCCTGAAGTCCCTACCACCTCTCGCCCAGTGTGCCTGCAAACAATTCTATTTCCCACCCATGTTTATTGATGGAAAAACCAAGGGATCTTGGAGAAAGGTGAAACAGATTCAAGAATTAGATTGGCGGGGAGGAGACACCAATGGGAAAACATAGCTCTTTCACTCGGGACCTGAACAGATGATCCCTGAACAGATCTCCAGGAGGGAAGCTCGACGTGGTGTCTATATTTTTTGTGTGTGACTGTAAAATTGTGTGTACATTTGTGTGTGTGTGTGCTCACGCGAGCGCAGTTACCAGCGACATTGTGTGATTTTTCTGTCCGCGTGTAAGTAGGCACTGGAACCCAGCTTCCCTCCCTCTCCTTGGGTGACCTGATCCAAAAAAGAGTGAGGGGAGCAAGAGGGGGCGGAGCTAATTGTTTCCAGGGCTCCTGCAGCAGCTGGCACACAAGTCGAGGTCTGCCCGAGTATTGCCCTCCGCACCACCCCTTAGAAAGTAGTTGCAAACGAAGCGCCAGGGATGGACTGGGGTGAGGACTTGGGGGGGCGGGGGGGGCTAGGAAGCGTCTCCAAAGGAATGGCAAAAGGAAAGACTACTGGTGACGTCACAACCAGGAGAGATGGACGGAAGGGGTTAAGGAGGGTCCGAGCCCAGGGACTGCAGGGCGGGAGGGGGGGGAGGAGGGAGAAGGGTAGAAAGGTAGTGTCATTGGTGGGTGGATGAGTGTGTGTGTGTGTGCCCTTCCCCTCCCCAGTAGCCAAGGGGCGGGGAAGGGCGGGGCTGGTGGTACAGGGAGGAGCCCCCCTCACACTTTCCAGCCCCCAGCCTAGAGCACAGCCCCTGTTCCTCCTGCGCTTCTGTCTCCTAACCCAGGTCTCAGCTGCTCTTGTTCCTAATACTGGTGAGCTGAGGTGCAGACACGGGAGCTTCAGAACTGGAGGAAAGGGGAAAGCTGGGAGCTGGGGATCCCTGAACACTTCACTTGAGGATAGTATCCTATAGGTTAGGCTTTAGTCTAGTCAATTATGGACTAGACTTTTGGATATTAACTAGCTATCTCTTCTATCGGTGGGTAAGACCAGGGAAACAGGCGTCAGTGAGGATCAGAGAGCCCTAGGATCATTTTGAACTGAAGGGACTTTTGAAGTGATGTAGTCCAATACACTTGCTTTAAAAAAGAGTAAACTGAGTCGAACAGGGAATGAATGACTTGCTCAATGTCATGCAGGTTAAAGAAAAAGTAGCAGAATTCGAATTAGAACTCAGGTCCTCGGACGCCAAATTCCGGACTCTCCGCTGCATCGCGCTCACTCCAGAGGCGAGTTTGGGGCAGGTCGGTTTTGAAACTTGGTTCTCTTGCCCTGGACTTTCTTCTGGCTGCACTACCTTTCAGCGACTCCTGACAATCGGTGAATGACTGAGAAGGTGGGATCGCCGAACGGGGACCTAAATGTCCTGAAAACAGGAACCGAGAAAAAGAGATAGGGCTCGGGAACCGAAGTGGGGATTACCTGGGAGTGAAGAACGAGGACGAGGCAGGAAAACGTAGACGGTGGGAAGACTGGGGAGAGAAAATAGGTCCAGGGACCTAGACGGGTTTTGCCAGGGACTGGGCATAGAAAGTTCGAGTTCTGGGGATGAGACCCTAGTCAGTAAGTCAACAAGCGCTTGTTTTTAAGCCAGGCGTTAAGGTTAAGCGCTGGCATACAAAGAAAAGTAAAACTCCTCAAATAGCTTACAGTCAAATGGAAGGAGATACTATGTAAGTAGCTATGTGCAAACAAGATATTTAAAAGGCACACTGGGGAAACTCAATTGAAGGAAGGCCCTGGATTGGGGAGGGGGACCGGAGCGGCTGGGCAAGCCTTCCATCTTACAAAAGGAAGGGTTTTAGCTGAGACTTGAAGGAGGACAGGAAAATTAGGATGAGATGAGAAAGGAAAGAGTTCCAAGCATGGGGGACAGCAGAAAATGCCCCGAATCAAGAGATGGAATGTCTTAGTGTGACGAACACGAAGAAGGCCAATTTCACTGTGGGTTAGAAACCCGGGAGCTGGGAATGGGGATGAGATACTGAGATCTTGGCGCTGGGGACCAGTCCTGGGGGGGACACAGAAAAGGTCAGGGTCCGAGGGATGTGTACCAAAGGGCCAGGAGATCAGGACGGCCCTGACCGGCGCCGGTTGGGCACTGTCTTCCTCCTTGGCTCAGGTGGGATTCAGGATACTCCTGCGGAGTGGCTACCCGTGGGGTGCTGGAAGAGCAGGGAAGACAATCCTGTGTCGGGAAGTGCTGGGGAGGAGAAACTCAAGGCAGGGAGGAATTCTGGGACCTGAGTGACCTATTCAGCAGAGTGGTCCTCACTCGACCCTTCTCTCGGCCCTCAGCCCCAGCCCGACCCCCGGCATGACAGTGACATACACAGCCCGCGTAGCAAATGCACGC
Source organism: Pseudochirops cupreus (assembly GCA_028627135.1). Classification (NCBI taxonomy): domain Eukaryota; kingdom Metazoa; phylum Chordata; class Mammalia; order Diprotodontia; family Pseudocheiridae; genus Pseudochirops; species Pseudochirops cupreus. The sequence goes on from CM053580.1 coordinate 528,766,483, forward strand.
TTCGGGGGGTTCTCCAAGCTGCTGCTGCTTTGGCGGGGAAGCATTTACAAACTACTCTATAGAGAGGTGCTGGTCTTCCTCGGGGGGTACCTGGTACTGAGCGCCATCTACCGGTGAGACCTGGCCTTGGGGCAAGGGGATGGGGTAGGGGTAGGAGTACGGTGGGGGAGTGGAGTGCGGGTGGAAACTCTCCGAGAGATGAGGAGGGCCTCAGGTTACAAGAGAGGGTCACTTGAGAGGGAAGGTGGTCATCAGGGATGAATCTGCCTCTAACTTTCCTTGCTTCATCCCCCCCCCCCCCAGCTTTATTCTGACTGATGATCAGAGACCCTACTTCGAGAAACTAGTCATCTACTGCGATCAGTACGCCAACCTCATCCCTGTCTCTTTTGTGCTAGGTATGAACTCACTATCTCTAATCTCAATGCCGATCTCAATTATTAGCTTTCTTTACACCTCAGCCCAGGCATCCTCTGTCCCTGGAACTTAAAGAACCCCTATTCCCAGGCAATCCCTGGATCTCCCCCACCCCCCACTTGTCCATTAGAGGGCATGATTTCTCTTGGAACCTTCATGTTCTATAGTCTGGAGCCCTCAGCCTCATCCTGATTATTTATGCTGAACCCCTCCCTAACCTAAACCTTTCACAACCCATAGCCACTACTAGAGACCTCCCTCTAACCCCCAAATTAACCCTTTTCAGAACTCAGACCCAAAGAGCCATTCAGTCAACAAGAATTTATATTTGTGCCAGGCAGAGATACAAAAATGAAACAACTGCCTTGAAGGTACTTACATTATATTAAAGGAAGAGAGGAACATGTACACATCAAAATAAATAGAAAAAAACCATATGAAGTTAGATATAAAAATAATGGGAAGAGGAAGGAGAACACTGGCATCTGGAGAAATTGAGAATTCACTTAGGCTGAGCTTTGAAGAGGGCTAGGGATTCTGAGAGGCTGAAGGCCAGAAGGAAGGACATTCTAGGCAAGGCAGACAAACCAGTGCAAAGTCTCAGAGATGGAAATGGAATATCTTGTCCAAAAAACAACATATAGATCAGTATAACTGAATTGCAAAGTGCTTGAAGGAAAAACAAGGTGAAATATACCTGGAAAAGTAGCCTGGAACCTGACTGTGAAGAGCTTTAAATGCCAAACAGAGGAATTTGTGTTTTATTACAGAGGCAAGAGGTAACCACTGGGGTGTGTGGTGGGGCGGGGGAACCCCATTAGGAATATTCATTTGGCAAGAGGATAAATTGGAGAGGAGGGGAGGCATGATACTATTGGTAACTGGGAAGCTACTGTAATCAGGCAAGGAATGATGAGGTCTTCTATTATGACAATTCGTATATAAGCAGAGAACTGCAGATAAATGTGAAATATATTGTGGAGGCAGAATCAATAGGATTTGACAATTGATTGAATGTAAGAGATTAGGGATAATGAAGAATCTAGGGTGACTCTAAATTTGGGGACCCACCTGCCAGGAAAAATGGTGGTGTCCTCAACTGAAATAAAAGGAATAATTTTGGGGGTTGAAAATTAGTTTTCACGTGGAATTGTTAAATTCAAGATGGAACACGTGGGACTGGAGTTTAATAGAGAGACAAATAGATTATGTAGATCTAGGAGACATTTTCATAGCAATGATAGTTGATGAGCTCAGCAAGAGAAAGCAAAGGGTCCAGGATAGAGCTCTGGGGTAGTGTAGACCCAATCATAGGAGACCATGGATGTTTCTGTAGCAAGAAGTGGCCAAAAAGGTAGGAAAAGAACCAGGAGAGAGCAGTGTAATGGAAACTCAAAGTGGAAACTCTTAACATGAGGATAGATTTCAGGGGATCCATAAACTTGGAAAGGGAATAAATTACACTTTTATTTTCACTAACCTCTAGTTGAAATCTAACATTTCCTCAATTAGTTAAAAAAAAAAAACCAAAACACATTAATCTAAGAAGGAGTACAAACATAAAAAAGATCACTGGTCTGAAAAGGGTAGTCAATATTTTCAAATTGTGGAGGTAGGTCAAGAAAGATAAGGACAGAGAAAAGGTCATTGAATGTGGCAATTAAAATGGTTTAGTTGAGAAGTAAGTGGGAACACAGCAGAGCACAGATACCTTTTTTTCTAGTAGCTTGACTGTCAGTTAATAAAACATTAATTAAATGCCTACTGTATGTCAGGCATTGTGCTAAGAATTAGGAATATAAAGACAGTCCTTGCCCTCGAGGAACCCACAATCTAATGGAGGAGACAACAAGCAGACAAATGTGTACAAATAAGCCATATAGGATGGAAAAATAATTGAGAGGTAAGGTCCTAGAACTGGAAGGTTAGGGAAGGCTTCCTGCAAAAGGTGAGGTTTTAGTAGGAACTGAAAGAAGCCTGGAAGTTAGAGAGCATTTCAAGCAGTGGGGGGGTGGGGGCATGGGGAGGGAGGTAACAGTAAGAGGAGAAGCTTGGAGTCTTGTTTTTGGAACCACCAGGAGACCAGTGTCACTGGATAGAAGAATGCATGATGAGCAGGCAAGTGTAAGAAGACTGGAATGGTAGGAAGGGCTAGCTCCTGAAAGGCTTTGGATGCCAAACCTAGCATTTTGTATTTGACCCTAGAGACAGACTGAGACAGGAAAGATAAATTTGAGAATCATCAGTACCAAGATGACAATGAAATCCATTCAAGTTCACGAGATCACCAGGGAGAAAGAGGACCCAGGAAAAAGCCTGTTGGACACTTAGGGTGAGAAGACATGATCTGGTTGAGGATTCAGCAAAAGAGACTGAGAAAGATCAATCAGATAGGAAGAGAATTAAGACAGAGGGGTGTCCTGAAAACCTAGAGAGAAGAGAGTGATCAGTGTTAAAAGCTGTAGGAGAATGAAAATTGAAAAAAAGCCATTGGACTTGGCAATTAACAAGATCCTTGGTAACTTTGAAGAAAGCAATAAGGTGGATTGTAAAGAGTTAACAGGAGAGAAAGTGGAGGCTGCGAAAGGGAGGAGAGAGATAGGACTTTAGCCTGAAAGAATGGTAGGATCAAGTAAAGGTTTTGGGGTTTTGTTTTGTTTTGAAGATAGGAGAGAGACAGGCATGTTTGTAGGCAGCAGGGCAAGCAGTGGATAAAGAGATTGAAAATTAGGGAGAGGAGCTGATTGAAGAGACAAACTCCCTCGGATAGATGGGAGTGGAGAGGATTAAGGATACAAGGAGAGGCTTTGTCCTTTGTAAGGAAATGATCCACCTCCTCCTTTAAGACTGAAACAAAGCGTGTGCGGGTGACTTGAAGTGTAGAGCTTGGGAGAAGAGAGCTCTGGATGGATAAGTGAAGTATGAGGCAGGGAGAGGCAGCCAGGGGGAGTGGTGGTGGGGCAGGTGACTTGAGGAGAGATTGTAAAGGAAGAATAGAGTGCATCAGAGACAGTGAAAGAACCCAACTGAGATTACAGAACACTCTCTTAGGAATGGATCGGTCTGACGGCAGGAGTAATCTTGAGTGCGGCTATGGAAAGGAACTCGTGACCATAGAACTAGGGAGCAAAGAACTAGAGGGGAGAGGATCACAATTTTAAAGAGAAGCTGGTTCAGGAAAGCAGGGTAGGACGGCATGAGTTATCGGAGTTTCTTTTGAGAATGCTCTTGGATACCTTAAGAGTCCAACCTCAGCTCTGTATAGACCTTGAATCTTTGAAATACTTGACTCCTCCCACCCCCTCTCCATATCATATTTATCTTGTCCCTGGTAGCCTTGACTTCATACCCTTATAACCCACTCTGAACCCTGACCTGGTTGACCTTTAACCTCATTCTTCCCAACTACACAGGGTTTTATGTCACACTGGTGGTGAATCGATGGTGGAGCCAATACACATGTATGCCTCTGCCCGACGCCCTAATGTGTGCCATATCCGGCTCAGTACATGGCCGGGACGAGCGGGGCCGACTATATCGGCGCACACTAATGCGATATGCAGGCCTGTCTGCCGTGCTTATCCTCCGATCTGTCAGCACTGCTGTTTTCAAACGCTTCCCGACCATGGACCATGTGGTGGAAGCTGGTGAGCTTCTTTCTAGGGACACTGGGGCCCCTTCGGGACTGGAAAAGAGGGAAGGCATTGACTCTGGGTGGGGAGTGTGCCCCCATTTTGTAGAACAGGAAGTGGGGGAAACCTAGCAGGCTGGCTTGGTGGTAACCTTCTGGTATTCCAGGGTTTATGACCCGTGAGGAGCGGAAAAAATATGAGAGCTTGAATTCATCCTACAACAAATATTGGATACCGTGTGTCTGGTTCGCCAACCTTGCTGCCCAAGCCCGAAAAGAGGGTCGCATCCGAGACAGCAGCACTTTTAAGCTGCTTATGGAGGTAGGGGCATCAGGAACTAAGAGCTGGGCCACATATCCCCCCACCCCATTCTGGGAGAGAGGTGTTGCCACTCACTCAAGGGACTCTTCCCCCACCCCCACCCTCCACCTTCATTAACTCTAGTTTTTCTAGACATGATTCCTTAGGGGATCCCCCTTGCTGCTCCCTGACTCCATGCCCTCTATCACAGAAACTGGATGAGTTCCGGGCCAAGTGTGGGATGCTGTTTCATTATGACTGGATCAGTGTGCCCCTTGTCTACACTCAGGTACCCACTGTGACTTCCCACTTATTGGGATGTTGACCAGACTCTTAGGAACTGGAAATGTAAGAATAGAGTTGGAGGGGAGGAATGAGGGCAATGGGAAGACTCTTTCAAGGGTCAGCAATGCTCCCTTGATGGTCCCTTGATGATGCATCTGCTCCTCACCCTCTCACTGACCTGAAAGCCTCCACTATGGTGACCCTGCCTCTAGGTGGTGACCATTGCAGTATATAGCTTCTTCCTGGCTTGCCTTATTGGGCGCCAGTTCCTGGACCCAACCAAGGGATACAAGAATCATAACATGGACCTGTGCGTTCCTGTCTTCACCCTGCTCCAATTCTTCTTCTATGTTGGCTGGCTCAAGGTAAAACTTACAAGATAGAGAATACAGGGAAAGGCTTAGGAGGGACCAAGGCCTCAGAGAAGTGGCTGGGGGTGGGAGTGGGAGGGAAGGTGTCAGGATGAAACACAGGAATTGGACAGATCCCTCTGTGGAAGAGTGCTCATTTCCAGTGCCCATCCTTCCTTCCATAGGTGGCTGAGCAGCTCATAAACCCATTTGGGGAGGATGATGATGACTTTGAGACCAACTTTTTGATTGACAGGAATTTCCAGGTGGGACCCCATTCCCCAAGGGTCACTCATCCCTTCTGTCTGAAAGCCTCTTCATCAGCATCTTCCTTAACTCTCCCCTTCTCCCAGGACAGCTTTGACTGTCCCTCCTAGAAAACCCTTTTCCTCTGCAGAATGCCCTCCTGGACCCTGTGGCCATGTCCTATCATTCCCATCCCAGGTGTCAATGCTGGCAGTGGATGAGATGTATGATGACCTGCCGCTCTTAGAGAAGGACTTTTACTGGGATGCTGCAGATGCCCGGGCCCCCTACACAGCAGCCACTGCTTTCATGATGCATCAGCCCTCCTTCCAGGGCTCCACCTTCGACATCACGTGAGCTAGGGTGGCAGGGGTGGCGGGGCCGTGTATGCTAGGAATCTGGACATCCAAATTCTAGTTCTGGCTGTCCCTATTGCCTGTGAGATCCCAAACAATTCCCCACTCCTCTCTGTCTTAGTTCCCCACATGTAAGATGAGAGAATTGGACTAGGTGACCTCTAAGCTCCTTCCAGTTTTGAGTTTTTCATGGGGAAATAGGTGAGGGAATATGATTAGGGAAAAGATGGAAGGGTTTGGGTGGTGGAAGATCTGGATGGGGAGAAAGCAGCCAGAGATGATGTGGGCTATTCTGAGACTTCTGTTGGTCACCATTTTTCCCATACCCTGGTCCTCATAGGCTGGCCAAAGAGGACATGCAGTTTCAGCGGCTGGAGGGCATGGAGGGGCAACTTGGGGAAGGTCCCTCAGTACCAGGAGACTTCTTGCACCGACTACTGGCAGGTGGCTCTGGCCCAATCTTGGGCCGACGACTCTCCTTGCTTCGGAGGAAGAATAGCTGTGTGTCTGAGGCTTCAACCACAGCTGGCTGTCCTTGTCCAGACTGTGGCCATGATGACTCCGCCACAGGGCCCCTCCTGGACCCACCCTCTGACACAGAGCCTGCCCCACCTGCTGCTCCTGCCTCTTTCTCTGTGGAGCCTTCTCCTTCTGTGGTAGTGGTACCCACAGCCCGAGGCCCAACTCCTAATCCTGCGCCATTGCCTCCCTGGCTGCCTAGCCCAATTGGAGAAGAGGAGGAGAGCTTGGCCTGAGCCTTGTTGCTCACTGACTGACCAGCATGCTAAACAACTGGAGATAGGGGACTATTGGACCAAGACACCTCCACGGTCACCCCACACCCACCCCAACACCTACATTATTGAAGTGCAGCTTCTACAGTCCAGGAGATGTCATCCTGCATTCTAAAGCAGGATGAAAAAAAACATCATTAATGGCCATCCCTGTAAGAGCCACCCCTCACACTCTCTCCCCCAAGGCAACACCTGAAAACTCCCCCTCTCAGGACCCAGAAGCACCTGGGCTCTGAATCCTAGCCATGCTACTCAATACCTTTGTGAGTTAAGGCAAGTCACTTCAGCCTCAGAGTGTTTCTTTATCAGGGAAGTTCTTGACACCTCTGAGTCTTGGGATCCTAAGGATGTGGGACTCTATACCCTAACTCCCTGGAGCCTCTCCCTGCCCCCCCCCCAGCTGCTTCCACCTCAGAGGGTATGAGCTCATGGGAACCTGCCCTGGGAGCCCAGGAATGCCTCCCTTCACTGCAAGCTGAGTGACACACAGAAGAATCCAGTTTGGTGGATTTAGGATTGAATGCTTTATTTAATTCCTCATCTCAGACTTAGAAGATTTATCCCCCTCCCAAATCACATTTTTAAAAAGAGAAGGTGGGACCCAGCTGGCAGTACTGGGAACACAGAAACCCAGCTCCTCTTTGCCCTGAGAACCAGAGGTTAAAAATGGGGAGGGAACCTTAGAAAAAACAAAACCAGGGTTAAGGAAAAGGGTTGAGGTCAGAGGTCAGGGCTAGAGTTCTCTTGCCCCTGAGTTGGGCATGTGCAATAAGTGCGACCCCTTGTGGTGTTCCTGGATAAGGGAATGGCGGAGGCTTAACCCTATGCTGCCTAGAAGAACGGAGGAGTGAGGGTCCAAAGGTCAGTGCTTGTCTCCAGATCGGGTAGGGCCAGCCTGGGCACGTGCCAAGGGTCCTCGGCGTGTGTTGGTGGCCAATCGCTGCTGGGCCAGGAAGGACTGGGCATAGGCTGGGCCTGGTTGTCGATCCTCTCCCGCAGCACGTTGCTGCACGGCCATACCCTGGAGGAAAGGAGAGAGCAGGAAGAAGGGAAAAAATTAGGGGTCATGTCCAGAGAGGGTAGTTCGAGGGAGAGGACAGGAAGCAGCAGGGTGTAGATGGAGTGGGCATCCACTCACCATGTTGTACCAGGCACTGATGATCAGCTTTTCCTCCTGCTCTCGCTGATTCCGGCTCTTCTCAAAGTCAGTCTGAGGGAGAGGTTTGGTCGGGAACTGTCAAGGTCTTACATCCTGCCCATCCCCAGACTCAGCAATCAAACACCACCCCCCACCCCCACCCCAGGAGAGGAAGGTAACCACCTCAAGGTGTCGAATCCTCAGGTCCTTCTCCTGGAGCTGGGTTCTCAAGGCTTGAATCTCCAGGGGAGGAGGCCCTGGTGGCCGCTGCTTGGGTTCCAGTGTCTGGATGACCTTGTGGGGGGTGAGGTGTGAGAAAAGACACTGTGGGCAGTCCCAGGAAGCCCAGCTTAGGCAGGACAGACTTGGGGGAGAGGCAGGGCAGTGCCATGAGAGCTCAGATCTCTGCATTTTGTTAGGAGTCTTGGGCCTGAATTCTGAGTCTGCCAGGGCACATCACTTGCCCCATTGGCCCTTGGTTTCTTCCTTTATAAAGTAAGGATGATGGGCTAAGGGCTCTTCCAGCTCAGGCTCAGGCCTGGGGTGAGGCTTGGCCAGGCCAGGGGTCCTCACCGTCCGAGCCTTCTCCATGTAGTGCCGGTAGCGCTCCTCCATGGCCCGCATATCGGCCTCCTTCTTCTGTAGGCTCCGCTGAAGCTCCTCGATGCGCCTCGCTGCTGCAGGAACCCAGGAGCTCAGGGCTCTGCCAAGCCACCCACCCTGTGCCTCTCCACCCACCCCCTCAGAGGGCATCTTACCGCTGCTGTCGGCCGGTGGCTGCAGCTCATCGATGTACTCCCGTTTTCTCTGCAGCTCCGAGTGTGCCTCGTGCAGCTTCTCCCTAGCCACATGCCCAAGGGATCACACCTGATTCCACCAGGACACTGGGCCTGGCCTCACCTGTGGCCTTTCTGGCCTCCCACTCTCTCCCCCCCAGCCTCCCTAGTCTGCTGTGCTTATCTCTCTGAAGACAGCCACCATCATCACTGATGGTGTTTACAGAATGCCCATCACATGCCAGGCGTTATGCTAAGAACTTTACAAATATTATTTCATTTGAGCCTTACGACAACCCGGAGAGATAAATGCTCTTATGATCCCCACTTTACAATTTAGGAAAATGAGGCAAATAGAAGTTAGATGACTTGCCCAAGGTCACACAACTACTATGTGAGACCACATCTGAACTCAGATCCTCCTAGCTCTACATGCTACACCACCTTGCTGCCTATCTGTCTACCAGACCCAGCTCTCTAGCTTGGCATGCAAGGCCCCTAAACAGGTTATCTCCAATCTTCTCCCCAGCATCATCTCCCCTCTCCCATCTCCTGTTCTACTTCTATCCCATGGTAACAGCCACCAGGGGCCGCTCCCCTTGGCTGGTCCCAGCCCTGGGACTTACAGGTGTTCCTCCAGCTTCCTCTTCAGCAGTGAGGACTGGGGACAGAGACAAAGAGCAGGGCTGAGGCTGGGATACTCATTCTGTCTTCTCTGCCCAGCCCCACAACCCTCTCTACCCCCCATGCCCTACTTACAATGGCCTAGAGAGCCAACAGGCAGCAGGGGGAGAGAAAGGAAGATTAGAAGAGGGGTGAAGGGATCAGGTGAGGGTGGGCTGGGTTGGGGACACTCCCCTTCCCCCACCTCACTACCCATGGTGAATGGGGGCTAACAGTTTCAGGTCTTGCCATACAAAAGTGGGGCCAGGGACCAGAACACTCACATCCTCAGCTTTGCCCCCCTGTTCCTGTAATGCCTTCTGTAATTCTTCCACTTGTGCCCGAAGCTCTGCCAACTGTTGCTGGTTCAGCCTGGGGGTGAGGAGACACAGGACTCAGGGTGTCCCAGCCCTGGCTAGGCCTCACCTCACTCGGTCTTCAGTCTCGGCGCCCCCACCTGTGCTGGGTCTCCAGCCTGTGCCTGGCTCGGTTGGCCTCCTCCAGCTGCCCCTGTAGCTCTTCAGTGCGGCCACGGTCAGCTGCCTCCTGCTGGCACAGACGTCTGTTTTCCCGCTGCAGGCGAAGGATTGTCTCCCTGCAGGGCCAGTCCCCAAAGGGTGGTTAGGTGGGGGCCGGTCTTTCAGCTCACCCCCATCGAAGGGAGGGAGGGATCCCTGGGGCTTGGGAGAATGAGGGAAGGTCAGCAGCTTGAGAGAGGGGGAAGATTTGAATGAGCAGAAAGGAGTCTGGTGGTGTTGGGCTGAAACAAAGGAGGATGCTGAAGAGACAGCAGGCTGTGAATGGCCTAAGGACCAAGGGCCCAGCCAGCCAGAGGCCAAAGAGGGAGCTATGACAAAGGCCGATACAGGGAAAGGAACCTGAGCTCGGCTGGAAGGATCTCTGCTGCCAGATTCTCCACAGGTGATGACATCGGCTGCAGCTGGACATCTGAGGAGACAGAGACAAAGTCAAGCGGGTGCTCCATCGGCCCCAAGACCCCTGGCCCAACCAGACCGAAGGGACCACTCACCAGCCTGGCTGAGGCCCCGCTGCTGCACCTGGACGCAGCACAGCTCCTCATGGGCCTCCCGGAGAGAGTCTCGCTCCTCAATGAGCCGCTGGGAGGGAGAGGGACAAGGAGCCAGAGTCAGCTCTAGGGCCCGGCTCCACCTACTGAAAAGTATTATAAAGCTGGGAGAGCTCTTCGATGAGCAAAATGAGACTCAGAAAAGGGACAAGAAGGCACCAAGGCCAAGAGGGGCAGTGAGCAGCAGAGCTAGCACTCAACACCAGGTTTCTGAACTCCAAACCTATGGCAGCCTTTGTTTCCCAGCTTGTAGAATGGCCCTGGGTGCAGGTCCCCAGGAGTTACCTACCTCTTTTTCTTTGACCACGGCCTCATATTTCTCTTCCAGGGTCCGGCACTCAAACAGCCATTTCTCAGCCTTCAGGGCCTCCTCCTGGCGCTGACTCTGCAATTCTTGCACCTAGAAGGGGTGTGGTACAGCAGGAACAAGGGGGAAAATAAATGAGCTGGGCCTAGGCCCCTTACAGCACTGATCCCTCTGGAACCAGCTCCAGTCCCAGTCTGCCCGGCCTCCACCTGTCTTCGATGGCCCTCTAGCTGGGCTCTGAGGGTCCCTGCCCGCCGCAGCTCATCTTCTAGCTGCCTTGTCCGTTCTGCATGGCCGGCGTTCCGTTCCTCCAGCAGTCGCACCTGCCGCCGAAGCTCCCCCAGCTCCCCAAGGCGACGCTGGCACCCACTTAGTGTGGCCTCCAGCCGGCTCGCTCGTTCTGATGACTGCCTATGGGACCATGATTCAGCTCAGAGTCCCAGGGGCCAGGGGGCTCTTAACACTCAGGGACCAGCCCTGGTTGTTGATTTTCAGGGGCTACTCCCAGTCAGGAGAAGTCAGATGTGTGGGAAATAGGGATTCACCCGGCTTAGGACTGGGCCCCTGAATGGGTGCTACTTACCTGAGCTCATCCATCTCATCCTTCAGGGTCTGGGCCTCCTGGGCCAGGCTGGTTAGTGCCTGATTCCGCTGCTGGAGCTCAGCCACCTCTCTCTCCAGCTCCACACAGCGCAGACGCTCATCCTCCTTCAAGCTCTCGAGCCTGTGGGCAGAGGAGTGGTGGACACACGGTGGGGGGGGGTGCAAAGCTCAGTGCCCAAACCCTGTCCCCTTTCTATGCCAGTGATTTGCTCTATGGCACATGTACATGCTTTCTCCCCATCAGGCTGTGAGCTTCTCAGGGCAGTGGCTTTTCTGTGGCCTCTGTTTGTATTCTAGGCACTGAGTACAGCACCTGGTGCAAAACAGACACTCAATGTTCATTGACTGACACAGCCCCTTCCCAGGCTCCTGACCATAGCCTAGACACTGGTTTTCCCTGATGCCCCTTAGACCATAGGCTATCAGGGTGGGGGCCCTGGGGGATGCCCCATTCCTGCAATGCCGGTGCTCAGGCCTGCACACCTGAAGTTTTCCTCCTGTAGTTGTTCTAGCTGTGACTGAAGAAGCAAAAGCCTCTTGGAGGTGAGTCCAGCAGCCTCTGGTCCCTCCAGCTGTGCCCCTCTGTCCCTCAGGGCTCGATTCTCCTGCACCAGGCTCTGTTTCTCCTCCACTAGAAGGGTCAGCTGGGATCAAAGAAAGGGAACAGAACAGACAAGAGATGGATGTGAGGTGCATGAGTCTGACGTGGGCCTGTCCATGTTGGCAACAGGCTCCCTGATGGCCTGGCCCCTTCCTCCCTCTTCCCACTGCCTGGCTGATCTGGACTGGGAGCCCAAGAGGAACTAGCTCCCACCTGCTGTTCTAGGTCATGGCAGCGCTGCCGAAGCTGGTCAGCTTCCTCTGGCTCTTCACTCAAAAAGTAGTATCTTCTGGACTGTGAACAAGGCAGGACAGGTCAGACTGGATGACTCAAGAGCAGGGACTTGGGCCTCTGATCTAGGAAAGGACAGAGGAGTCTCCCTCCCCTATCCCATACCTGGCTGTCGAAATTCCCATAGGTCTCTGCGGTCATGGGGTCTACAGGATCTTTGCTCATAAGCTGGTTTGGGGGAACAAAAGGGAAACAGATGAGTCCAGGAAACTATCCCTAGGAGCTCTCTGGCAGCAGGCAGGGGGTGGCATGGAGGGGATGTTCTTCCCTCTTCCCCTTAGCCCTGGAGCAGCAAAATAGTGAGGTCACGTGCCCCCATTCCCTGTCCCACCCAGATCTCACCTCCTGAATGGCGGTCATGACCACGTGCTGCACTGATTCTTCCAAGGTCATGATTCTCTGGATGTGTTCTGTGGATCAGGGGTTCCACTGCTGAGACTAGCCCTCCACGCCCACCAGCCCCTGGGAGTGCTCATCCAGGCTCCCTCTTTTCAGTACTATCCCCCAAAACCCCAAACACCAGGCTCCTCTTCCAAAGTCCTATGTATCAAGCTCTCCCTCCCGAGGTCTTCCTCCCCCTAAGTCCTGGTCACACCTTGTTTCTTCTCACAGCTGATAGCACAGCTCAACACCAGCTGTAGCAGCTTCCCCAGCTCAGCTGGATCGGAGAATTCCCCGATCAGGTTCACATCTGGCAAGTGTTGGTCAGATACCTGGTGTCCAAGGATCTGGAAGGGAGTAGGGTGCATCAGGAGCCTAGAGATTTCCACAAACACCCACCTCCATGATTCCCTCTCCAGAATGTGACAGCCAGGGACTCCTCCTCCTCTACCACCCACCCATGGTCACTTACATCCTGAGAATACTCCACGAGACCCTGCAACACTTTCTTCAAGTTGCTGACCTGTGTAGGAAAGTGGCACTTGAGGACCCAAATATCCTATTTCCAACTCAGGCTGCCACACTTACTCTCCTGATCTCCCTAACCTACCCAAGTATTGCTACCTCCCAGCCCCTAGTTATCCGTCTGTCCCCCACCCTTATCACTTGTTCACCAAGTTAATATCTATCCAGCCCTCCCCCCCCCCCCCGGCCCTCCCTAGACATCACCATCCATCCATTCATCATTTGTCTATCTCTCTTCCCTGACTTCCTTTTGACTTCCCCATCATCTGGGTGGGCCTGGGCCATTTGCTCATTCTCCAGACGCATGTCACAAATCTGTCCCATTACAATGACCATCTGTCCGTCTTTGCCTGGGTCAGCAGATCATCTGTTTTGTCTCATCATCTTACTACAGTGTTCCACACATTTTCCACTCCTATCCCCATCCATGGTCATCTGTCCATCCCACCATTGTTTGGTTCCCTTCCTCGTCCAGTCAGCTACCTACCACCATCCCCACTCTAGGGATGTTCCATCCCTCCCCAATTCCTGCTGAGATGTTCTCCACATCCTAATGGCTACCACTTATATAGCGTTTTAATAAACTTAGCAAAGTTCTTAACATTGACTCTCACAGCAACCCTAGGAGGTAGGTGCTATTATCAGCCCCCTTTTTACAGAGAAGGAAACCAAGGCCAGCAGTTCAAGTGACTTGCACAAGGTCACACAGCTGGTAAATGCATGAGGCAAGATTCAAGTCTTACTCACTCCACATCCAATATTCTATCTACTGCATCACTCAGTGGCCAGCTCTGTCATTTTTCCAGGCCCCCCTCCTTTTATTTTTAGCAGGACAATGCTTTTTGTCCAGCATACCCATCATCCATCGGTCCTGGGATCACCTGTACAGATATACCACCACCTTTCTATCCTGAACTGGTCAAGTTATCTTTTTTCGCATCCATCCTATAGCTTTATCTATCAGTCCCCACGTAGTCTGTGTTGAAATGCCCCAGATCGTCTGTCTGATCCCTAGTCACCTTTAGCCGCCAATTGTGCTCAGAATCATCTCTGATCCGAAGGAGCCAGGTCTCATTGAACCAGGAAGGGTCTCTGGGGAGAAATTGGGGGTGACAGGCTGGAGTAGAAGAGGATGCGAGGGAAGCTGGGTTAGAGGGAATCCCAGTGTAGATAAAGGAGTGGTGCGGATTGTCCATACATGCATGCCATCTATCGAGGCTAGGAGAGCTAAGGGATTCTTGGTGGGGCTGGGTTCTGATTGGAAGAGGGGCTAAGGAGGCTTGGGAATGGTCTGGAGTTCTTTGAGGAGGGCCGGAGGATCCTAGGTTCCTCTCAACTCACATCTGATGTAGCACATGAGCCACTGCCAGTCCACTGCTTAGGTCCTGGGGGGAAGAACAGGGCTGGGCCACCCTGAAAGTCTGCAGCTGAGAGAAAGGGAAACATAGCAGGTCAGAACTTCAAGGTTCCTTCAGCTGCAACCTGTAGGCAGCCAAGAAGGGGACCAGTCCAGAGCTCCCAACTCCCAGGTGTGGAATCTACGGGTTTACTCTTTCTCTCTCTCCTCCCACTGAGAGGCGGGGCCTCTCACCTGTGGGATCCTACTTCCTCTGCACATTGTGAAAGGTGGAGTCTCCTGGGTTACTCTCTGCTCATGTGACAGATCAGCCTGTCCTCCATCATGTGCCCCGGCCAAGCCAAGCTGTCCCCCCCATCTTGCCCTGTCTGAACCCCTTATGCCACGTGATAGTGCAGTGCCAAACAGGCCTTCACTTGTGTGCCACCACCCTTCCTGAAGCTCAGGTAGGGTGGAGCCTGGCCACTCCCAGGGAAAGTCCAGCAGTGCTCTCCCCTTTAGTCTCAGGGCAAGGGGAAGGGAGGGATCCACCTCCTCTGAATCTTTCCTTATTACAACCTTCTTCCTCCTCACGAATTTATGTATGTGCCATACCTTCCTCCCCCCTCCTCCCCCTCCCAGAAACGTAAGAGCCTTGAAGACTGAAAACATGATCTGTTTTCACAGTGGCATCATCTCCACCTAGAAGCACAGGGATCATGGGTATTCAGTTAGTTTATTGAATGGGTCTTGGGCTGGGAATAGATAGGTCTCAGTCTCTGGGTTGGGCCTCAGGGATAAAAGAAGGGGGTTGATGTGAGTATCTTTATGAGTAGGGTCTCTGTGGCTCTAGGGATATTCTGGGAGGGAAAGTGGGAGAATCTCTGTAAGGAGTGCCCAGGTGAAGAAGGAATGTCTCTGAGAGACTAACTCTGCAGAGGGAGGGTCTTTGTGGAGGTAGGGTGGTCTCTGGGGGAGGAACTCTGTGGAAGATATATGAGGGGAGGGTCTCTGGAAGTATTTGTAAATCTCTGCTTTTCTGAGGAGTTATATAAGGAAGGATCCTTGGGTGAGGTATGTGGGGGAAGGACCTCTGGAGGGGATATGTGTGGGGAGAGTCTCTGAAGGAAGGTTCTCTAGGGGGTATGGGAGTGGGGAGTCTATGTGAGAAGAGGGTCTCTGGAATATGTGAGGGGAGGATCTCTGAGGGAGGGTCTCTCTAGGGGAGGTCTGGGGAGTATGTGGGATGGGGGCCTCTCTGGCGGAGGGTCTGGGGGTTATATGGGGGAGGGTATCTTCAGGGGAAGGGTTTGGGGTATGTGGAGAAGGGTCTCTGGGGGATATTACATGGAAGAGGGTATCTCTGGTGAAAGGGTCTGGGGGTATGTAGGAAAGGGTCTCTGAAGGAAGGCTGGGGGCATGTGGGGGGTCTCTGGGGAAGGGTCTGGGGGTTACATGGGGGAGGGTCTCTTGGGGGATATTACA
>CM053580.1:528782155-528802477 GCA_028627135.1 Pseudochirops cupreus
GGAAGGGTCTCTGAGGGAAGATTGGGGATATGTGGGGGGGATCTCTGGGGGGTCTGGAGGTTACATGGGGAAGGTCTCTGGGCAAATGGTCTGGGGCATGTGGGAGAAGGGTGTCTGGAGGGAGGCTGTAGGAGATTATGGGGGGAGGTCTCTTGGGGCCGGGAGGGGGAGGGTCCTACACCTGTTCCTCACCGCCCCACCCCTTACCCAGGTGAGCAGAGACCCGCACAGCTCAGCCTTGTCCACGCTCATGGTTCCGGTTCCGGCTCTGGCTCCGGCTCCGGCTCCGGTCAAGCAGGTCAGGCCGCCGCTGCCGCTACCGCCACGGCCGTCGGGTCCGCCACCAGCGAGAAGCGCAGCCGCTCCGCAGGCCTAGAGCGCCGCTGCCCCGCCCCCCCCCCCAGCCTGGCCTAGCCCCGCCCCCCCCCCCCCCCGCCTGGCCTAGCCCCGCCCCCCGAGAACTCGGCCTGGCTCCGCCCCATGCGCTGCCTGCCGCCAGATCGGGGCACCAGGCCCAACTAAGCCCCGCCCCTCCTTGCCTCCCGTCTGCGCCATCTTGGAGCCGGGCAGCCTGACCGATTTAGGCTGGGCCACCCGTCCTTTCTTCCCTCTCCGAGGTCATTCATCTTGGCCATTCTCCTGCCTCACGACAACCACGACCTAGGGACTAAGTGTTTATAGAGATCCAAAAGGGATGCTCACACCAGGGACTTTTTCCACAAGCCCGCAAAGGCCACCGCAGAGACGGTAGCGTGGGAGGGAGTGTCTACCTGGCACCACCTGAAGGTCCACCGGGCCGCAGGGCGTTTGAAAACGGGCCCCCGTGTCTGGTGGGGCCCATAAGGAGGCCCTTACATCCCCGGGCTTGCGTGTCTACAGTAGCCCACAAGGAGGCGCTTACATCCCCGGGGCTGCGTGTCTACTACAGTGGTCCACCAGGAGGCGCTTACAACGCGGGCAGCGTGTCTACAGGGGCCCACAAGAGGGCGCTCACACCTCAGTGACTGGACTTAAGACATACTTTCAAGGGCCATTTTCTCCCTCCCCGCCAAGCAACGATCCTCCCCCCTCAGGGCTAGGCTGAATTTGGAGCTGGGGCCCGAGGCACTTCCTGTGTTGGGTACTACCCGGGCACTGCGGAGCGGAGTTGGGGGGGGGGGGGATGGGACGAGAAGAGACTGGTGCAGAAGGACTGAGGTACAGGGATCATAAACCTGAACGGACTGTCGAAAGTCTCTTAGCAGGATCTAGGTGTGGTATCACTGACAGGCAGGTTGGAGAGGTTGGGCAGTATGACCCCTGAGGTCCCCACCAACTCTGAGAAGAGAGAGAGGAGGGAGACAGAGATAGAGCACAAAGAGACAAGAGATAGGCAATGGCAAAGATTGAAAACAGAACAAAGAGATGGATGGTAAGAATCAGACATCTATAATCGCCCTCTCTGTCCTTTCCATACAGCAACACACACGCCCCCTGTCCTACCTACCCTTTGACCTGAGAACCCTGTCCAGGCCAAGCCATGCCTTCTCTTTACACCACCAGTCTGTAATTGTCTGTAATGCTTTAGGGCCTCATGGGCCCAACAGACAGACTGGCCAGAAACTCCTACGTTTTCCAGCTTTTCATTGCCTGGGTAAATTGAATGGGGATGGGCAGGGAAGTCCCACGTCCCACATTTGGGGGAAGGGAGGGTCCTGGGCTCCAGATGTAGGGTGGGGGGGTAACCAGACCTGGGCCTAGCTCCATCCAAATCTCCCTGGGGCCTGAGGAGTTTCCCGGAAAGTGCAGGGGCCAAGGGAGGGAACTGGAGCTGCTGGGAAACCGGCTTGACTCACTACTCTTCCCCACCCCCCCCTTCCAATCGCAGCCCACAGCCCTGCCTGCCACAGCTGGATCCAGACCTACTCCCCTCCTCCACATACAGCAGCATGCAGACTCTCCCTCCCCCCATGCCCACTCCCAGACATCTATATAGAAAAACCACTGAGGGTGCCCCCTTCCCCCCCACATGCCCTTGACACTTGGAGGTGATCTCTCTCCACAAACCAGAGCTACAGCGGGACTAAACCTAGCCTGTTCCTCTACCCCCGCCTTCAGTATCTCTGTCTTGTGAACCCAAGTTTATCTGCAGAACCTTGTCTTCCATAGTCTCTTGTCTGTTCCCAGGTTCCCTGTGTTGGGTAGGACCCTGTGACACTCCAGAGTCTAAATCAGGGGTTCTCAACCTTTTTCTTGTGTTATGGAGCCCTTTGGCAGTCTTGGTGAGACCTATGGGCCCCTTCTGTTTTAGATGCATAAAATATACGCGATTGAAAACAAATTATATTGAAATTTAGTTACCAACATATGTGTGAGGGGGCCAAGTGCACAGATCCAAGGTTAAGGCTCCTGACCTAAACTGAAGATTTTGAAGATTGGTGGTGGCTAATACGAACCCACATTGGTATTTGAGCTCGTTTCTCCCTTCATAAAGTGGGGGTAATAATCCTCGTACTGCTATTTCCCCCTCCCAGATTTGTAAAGAAAGTGCATTTTAAGCCTTAAAACCTTATGAACAAATACAGAGAGGATTAGGAAGGGGGGAGCTACTGAGTAGAAGGCAGGGAGGACACCTGTGGTCAGGGAACTGAGGGAACGGGGAGCCTGGGTGCCAGGTAAGGGCCCAGAGTTCATTTCCACTCCACCCCCCCCCAAAAAGGGAATGCGGTAAGAAGTATGTGTCCTGGGTGGGTCTCATGCCTGCTTGTGTATCCATTTCTTTGTCTTTTTCAATCTCTGCTTTTTTCAGTCTCTTTTTCATTTTCCTATTTTGGGGGGCAGTTGGAAGCTGACCCAAGGAGGAGGTTTGGCTAGTTAGAGAGATGGGGAGAGGGCCATGTGCCAAACCAGGATCAAAATGGGGCTGATAAGCAAAGGGGCCTGTGTGTGAGATAGGACAATAAGGACTGGGAATGAGGAGCTGCATGTTTGGTGTGGACAGGGAGGGGTCGATGTACTTAAGGATGCACAGGAACTTGTATGCAAGACTAAGACTGGGAAAGAGCTGGGTTTAAGCACTGGAAGGGAGATATTTGAGTGCCTCAGATGCGGGGGGAAGAAGGGAGGGACGTGGGGGGGCCTCAGTGCGTGACGGGGAAGGATCTGCTAGCATGACGGTAAAGAGGCGGGACCTGTGTGCGTGACGGAAATGGGAGGGGGCCGCGTGCGTGATGAGGGTGGGGAAGGGATCTGTGTGCGTGCGTGCGTGACGAAGAATGCGTTCTCTAGGGGAGTGGGAATCCGGTGGTTGGTGTTGGGGAGGGACTAAGTGCATCTGTGCTTGTGCACGTCTGGGGAAAACGTGTGCATGGGTTCCTAGGGCGCTGCAGGAGGGGCAGTGGTAGGGGGATCTGGGAAAGCCGGGCTCATGGTTGCCCCCCACCCCAGTCCTCTCACTACGTGTGAGCCCCATCCCACACCTGCGCCCACCACCCCTTTTCCTTCCCTCCTCCCCTCTTCGAGGGGCTTTTCAAACTTGTGAAACCGGGGGAGAAGGGTGGCTGTTAACCCCTTCCTGCCGGGCTGAAACCACGCTGGGGCTTCCCCAGGCTGGGACAACGGGGCCACCAGTTGCACCCCCATCTCCATGGGAACCGCGATTTCCGGCCTTTTTTACTCTCCCCCACCTTCCAGAGCTTCATATGATTGCACGGGTTTGGAGAGGAGAGTGGGTGGGTAGGGGGAACCTTTTCTTGATCCACCCTGATTGGCCTGGGGTGAGAGGGTTCAGTGCCCTTCCCTCTCTGGCTGTGACTCAGAACCTAGGGTCCCCAGCGTCGGGGGGGGGGGGTCACTCCACCCTATAAATCATCTCTCCTCAAGGCTTTCTCGATAGTGTGTGGGGGATCCCCTGAGGGTCTCAGTCCTCTCCACTCCACCTCTTCAGCCCAGTCCTAAGACAGACCTGGGAGCCTGAGCTAAAGCACTGAAGTGCAAGACAGTGGGAAGCTTTCTAGTTCAGCCACTTCATCCTGTAGGTGGGGGGGGGTGGGGGTGGAGTGGTTTGGGGAGCAGCTGGAACCCAGACTGAAGAGGAGACTTTTGATTCCCAGCCTAGGACTATTGATGGAAGCTAAGATGTTTAGATCACATATTTCCAGCTGAGGACTGGAAATCAGGACCCAGGTGGCTGTTTTGGCCCCACTCTTCCCACAGAATCTGGGAAGGGCCAGTATGGGTTTGTGTGTGTATGTGGGGGGGGCAGTGACTCACTCAGGCTTGGGGAGGCCTTGGCCTCTCACCCTGTGGCCCCAACTCATAGGCTCAACAAAGAAACATGCTTTTGCTGTGCCCACATGCATGTCTCTGGATCTGAGAGTCAACATAGTAGACCAGGGGCCACCCAGTATGGCAAGTCTGTCACAGCCTACATGATCAGAATCGTGTGGTATACTTGCCAAAGTCATGTATGCAATAACTATTTGGGAACAAATCTGCCTGAAGGAGCTAGGTCCCCATCTCCCCATCAGACAGGAAGTTTTTGCAGAGAAAGCTGGTAGAGAAAACAGTTGAAAAAAAACCAACTGTTGTCCTATTCATTCCAGTCCTAACTTCACAGCTAAAGTTATCAGCTGCCCCCCCCCTACCTAGGTTCTGACTCAAAACATCTCCCCCCAGACTAGGCCCCAGACCCCAAGAGGATGAAGGCATCAAACTCCTAGTTTAGCCTCTTGTAGTGTGCTCCTGCCCCTCTCCTTAAGCTACCAGTCTCAGTCTGGATGCTATTTCCAGTCCAGTGGACCTCTGGTCTGACCTGGAGAGCTCTGGATAGAAGAGCTTGTTGCTGGAAATTCTTAGACCTGATCAACCCCCTCCCCTTCCCCTCAATCCTCTAGTCTGGCATTAAGGCCCAGGATTCTGCTCCAAGAACTTAACACATAGGTCCCATTCTTCAGATTTGGTCCTAAGGGCTTCCCCTGAGGGCTCTACATCCTCACTAGTCAGGCTTTGAGACCTTCTTAAGGTCCACTTTCTTTGCTCTTTGTCAGAGAAAACTGCCCCTACCCCTGGTCAGTTCCTGTGAGGTCCCTCATTCCCCCTCCCAAGTCAGATCCTAAGGTTCTGAGGAGTGAGTCTTCTCAAAGTCTGGCTCTGAAGGGCCAGGATCCATTCCTCTTTACCCCAGGCCACAAGGTCTAGTCCTAACACCCCCAGGTCTGGCCCTGAGGCCTGGTTCTCCACACCCTACCACCACACCCCTCCCCCTCCCTCATCCCCACCTCTTGCCATGCACCCAGGAAGTGAGAGGCGGTGGGAGGAATGAGGAGGAACCCGTCTGGCCCGTTGGGGGCCTCCTCCCTGCCACCCTCATTCCCCAGCCCTGACACAGCCCCGCCCCCAGGAGCTGAGGGCTCAGAATGCCTGGGTCCCTGTGGAGAGGCTTGCAGGCTAGCCAGCCAGAGCTGTGGGGGAAGGGTAAAAGGAGGAGGAACTGAAGGATGAAGCCCAAGTCTGGTCTAGTGTCTCGGGAACATCCTGTGGACTGGAGATTCCCGGCTCTCCCTTCATCCCAAACCACCCCCTCTGGGAGACATCAGCTTGGGTCATCAGACAGTGAAAACAGGGTCACCAAAACCCGGACACACAGCTGGAGGGACACACACACACACACACACACACACACACACACACACACCCATACTTATCCAAGATACAAATATAGCCCAGTTATACATACACAAACATGCAATATAAACACATATAGGTGAGAGATACATACAGACCACACATCCCTAGCCTAGACATGTACCCCAACTGAGATATTCAGATGCCTACTGAGAACAAACATCAGTACACAACCCTGGGAGACCAGTACACAACTAGACACATATACAACCCAGCAGGACATAGGAAGGACACAGACACTGACTGATATCATGATACACACACCAGAAAACATACTCAAATATACCACCTAGACAACGACCACTAACCCAGTCCTGACCTTCTTGCTTCTCTGGTACCTCCTCCTCATCCTGACAGTAACGCTGATGTTTCCTATCTCAAATCATTTGAAAATGCTCTCTCCCTTCTCCCTGAGTATTTCAGGTGGTGGTAGGTAATGGGACAGAGGGGATCTGTTAGTAACTTTCTCAGTCTCTTTGCCCCTCCACCTCTCTGTCTGTCCTTGTTCCCCTGGAGGGTTCTCTGAGTTTCCATTCAGTTTGTGAGGTTTCACATCTAGGATCTTGTTAGAACATTTTCCCTACTAACTACTTAGATCTTAATACAGCTGTACCCTACTGACAGGTGAATGGGTATTGGTTTTATGGGAATCATTCCTCTTCCACACTTGGGCAATTGCCCCCTCCCTCACATCTCCTGTAGTGATGAGTCAGAGGGAAGAGGGTGGGCCCAGTACTTCGTACTTCCAAGAAAGATTGGGAGCCCTGGAATTGGGGAGTGGGGTAGGAGATTGGCCTGCCCCGCCCATGTAAAGACTCGGAGCTTTGCTTCCTGCATTGAACCCCAGGCACTCAAAATAGGTTTAGTTAGAGACTGACTTTAACTACTCCAGGGAACTTGGGGGCTGGGTGGAGGGGGGCATTGGATGAAATCCCTCCAATTCTTTCCTCAGTCTCTGCTGCTTCCTCTTTTCTTCTTCCTGAGTTTAATCTGATTTAAAACTGGAAGAAACCTCAAAAGTCATCTAGTTAAATCTCTTTATTTTGTTTAATAGGAAAACCAAAGCCCAGAAAAGGGAAAGGACTTAGCCAAAGTAACTCCCCCAGGCAGTAATAGCAAATTCAAGATTTGGACTCAGGTCTCCTAATTTGAGATCCAGGGCTGTTTTCACTATATCGCACTACCTCTCAATCTTTCTTTCCTCTTTAACCACCTCCTCCATCCCTTTCTTAGTCCAAAGAACAGGACTTGGAGAGCTGGAAAAGTCAGGGTTAAGGCTGAAGATAGCTCAGTCTCCTCACAGTCCCTCTTGAATTCAGCCAATATTCCTTCTTCCTTCCTCATAAATTTCATAGGGGTTAGAGTGGGAGGGACTACACATTCTGCCTAATTCATCTCCCTAAATTTATAGCTGGAAACTTGCAGCCACACAGAGAGCACATAACAGAAGTAGTATTTGAACCCAGGACCCTTGGCTCCAAATCTAGCCAGCTACTTTCATCCCACTCCAGGCTTCCAGAGCAGGCAGGGAAGGAGAGGCCTAACCCTCCCCAACTCCCCATTGAATTTGACTTCTTCCTCTTTCTCTACTTCCTCTCCTGCCCTGCCCCCTCCCCAGCACTTACTTCCTGGAGCTAGGAAGCCTGACCTCTGGGTTCTAGCAGCAGCTGGCTTGCCTGCTGACTGAACACGGGGACTGTCCCCTCTCCAGACCTCAGTTTCCCAGGGGGAACAAGTGGCCTCTGATTAACTAGCAATTTTTGGAGAGACAAGATGGGGGAAAGGTTTACCAGGTTATTTATAAGAAGGAGAAGTTAGGTTGCAAGGCATGTTGTCCAAAAGCCCCAAAGAGTACTGCCTTGGAGGGAAGTCACTCCAGCCTCTAGGGCTTCCTCTTTCTGAGAGGGCCAGAGTCCAACCAGCTGCCTACAGATGGTGCCCACCTCCTTGGGGCTTGGGCAGTGCTCATAGTGCCAGGCACGCAGTGGGGGGGGGAGGCAGGGGGAGTCTTCTGTCCACGCCTACCTGGCTGCTGGAGCCTTTGGCGCCAGCAGGGCGGCTGGGGGGGAGGTGGTGCCCAAGAAACACAGGCCACAAGGGTGAGGCTGGCATGGAGGCTGTCCTGAGCCTGGAACCTGCTGGACTAGCCCTCTCAAGGAACTGGGGGGTGGGGGTGGGGACAGAGAAACAGGAATGATCTCCCATTCTTCCAGTCTTCAAGATATATAGGTTTTTATCCCAAGACCACAACAATATACATACACCATCCCCATTCCAATTCATTTCTATTCAATAGAATGAATAACTATACTGGTTAGTCCCCCTCCTCCATTCCTTTCCTTCTTCATCAAGAGTCATTTCATCCCTTTTCTCTGCCAGCCCTCTTTGCCCTGACCTGCCTGTTAATGTATTTCCCATGTTTTTAAACTTTTGATATTTAATTCTTTATAAATAAATATCTCTAGACATAAAAGATAGATGGGCCCAAATCTCTAATTCTCTTTTTCTGTATGTTTCTCTGTCTTTATGTTTCTGTATATTTCTGTTTCTTTGACATGCTTCATTGAGTTTTTGAGCAGAGCAGAGTGGTTACAAAGCTGTCTCTCTGTTCCTTTCCTGTCTATTGGCATCTGTATTTCTGTGACTATTGTCTACCTCTGCTTCTATCCCCAAAACAAGAATTTTAGTTGTGAGAGCCTTGGAGGTGAAATAGTCATTCTCCATCTCTTTCTGTCTCTATCTCTCTCCTCCTCCCTCCTTCCCTTTCTCTGTCTAAGTCTGTTTCTTTCTCTCTCCTCTCTCTTCCTATCTTAATAATGTCTGTGTACTTCTGTCTTTAGATCTCAGTCTCTTTCAGTCTTTTTTCTCTGTTTCCCATCCCTTCAACCTGATATCTATCTCTTTAGCTGACCAAGGCCTGCTGTGGGAGCTGAGTCACAAGAGCCTCTGGGTCCCAGCCCACCCCTGGTCCTGGCTTGAGGGCTTGAACTCCTAGGAGCAGTGGGTGGATGTTGCATGAAGAAGTGGGGCTGGGATAGCCCATGAATGAGAGTCTGTACCCCTCCCCCAGCAGTCATCTTACTTCTCTGCTCTGTTGCTTCCCTCCACCCCCTTCTCTCTATCATGGGAAAGCCCCTGTAGAGGCCCTGGCCTCCCTCAGTCCAATGGTCTTGCCAGGTGTCAGTCAGGGAGTCATTAGCATGGGCGGGAGACAGGGAGACTGGCAAAGTGCCGGCCAGACAGAGCCTGTCTCTCCCCCCCCCCCCCACTACCCTCATACTCACCCCATCCCTCCTGGCTGGCTAGTCACAGCCTGGGATATATCCCAAAAGATAGAGACCAGGATGAAGGAGGAAAAGGAAAAAGGGACCAAGTTGGGGAGAGCTGGGGGGAGGCTGGGACAGGGAGAGGGGGAGTGGCAAAGGAGGGGAGAACCTGAGGCATTGAGCTGGGGTTCAGGTTGAAGAAAAAGCAGCAAACACAGGGATAACCCTGGGGATAAGCAGATACCTAGGCCAGACAGAGAGGTTGGGGGTTCAAAATTGAGGATAGAGTCCTTATCATCTTGCCTAGCTTGTCTCCCTCCCCCCACCATCTCCACTCACTCCTCTCTTCATCTGTATTATTTTTATCCTGTCTTCAACTCTGTATGTAGAACTATCTGGCTCACTTAGTCTCAGTTTCTCTTTCTCCTCTTTCATTTTCTTACTCCACACATATGCAGCCTTCTTCCTTTTGTTCCTCTGTCTGCCTGCATCTCCACCTCTCATTTCTCTTTCCATCTGTCTTTCTGTTTCTATGTGCTCTATCTAGCTCTGTTTCTCTTTCTCTCTCCACCCTTTGTTTCTGTCTCTCTTATTTTCCTGTCTCCTTCTCTCTAGCTTTCTATGTCTCTCTCTATTCCTCACTTTTCTGTTTTTGTATATAATCAGAAATAGATTATCTAACCCAATTCTTTACAAATGAGGAAACTAAGGCCCACAGAGGAAAAGTCCCGTGACCCGCAGGAGCCTTGTCTTTGTCTTTGTTTAAAGTGTCAGGATTGTAAAGAGATCATCTTGTCCAGACCCTTTAATTTATAGATGGGGGAATCAGGACCCTGATTGGGTCTTACACCAGTAAGTGGCAGAAATGAGACTAAAACGCAAATGTTCATGTCCTGAATATGATTCAAGGCTCCTCTCCTTGCAGAAGTACTCCTTGTGTTAAAGTGGGGGCTGGACAGCTCCCTCCAAAGTCACCTTAGCCATCCCCCAGCTGCAGCTGTGGGCCTCTCTGGAAGGGAAGTGAGACTTCCTTTTTGTTCCAGACACATACCCTGGCAGCTGGGAAGTCCCACCTCTAGTCTGACACGATGCTTCACCTTCCCAGTCCTAACCAATAATCCCAGCTGTCCTGTGAAATGGGAACTGTCATTCAATCCCTCCTTCCCACCTCGGGCCCTAGGCTCCTCTGCCAGGCTAGGGCCCCGGACCTTGTCCTCCTGACTTCTTTGCTCCCTTCCCACTCACTCCAACCTCCGCCCCAGGATGGGGTGAAGTCTGGCCCAAGCCTGGCTAAGCTTCCCTGGGATCCTGCCCCAGGGCAGAGGGACAGGACCTGGCTGGGTTGGGCGGGGTGGGGCAGGACAAAGCTGGAGGCCCAGGGGCGGGTGAGGGGGGGGTTGTCCGGGGGCGGTGGCCGGGGCTGGTTGGAACTAGCCGGAGAGGGGCCCGGCTTGGCCCCTCCTTAGGACCTGGCAGGAACCGGGGCTCCAGGCTCCGGGCCCCGCCCCTTCCTGTGACCTTATTTGGACTTAGGGCTGAAACTGGGAAGGCGGGGCCAGAGAGTCTGAATGCGGGGGGAGGGGGACAGGATCCTGGAGGACCAGCAGGGCAGAGGTCCAGCGTTTTGAGAGTCGGAGCTTGAAGTACAGGGGACTGGAGTTTGAATCTGGCGGGGCAAGGACTTAGGACGCTGAGGGAAAAGGGTGAGGGGATGGAATATGACCCGGCGAGGGCCAGAGGAGGCCGGAGGGAAGCGTCTCAGAGGAAAGATCGATGGGGCACTATGGGACAGAGATTCCAAGGCAGGGATCCTGGGGGCGGGTGCTCAGGGTGCTGCAGCGGGGGGATTTGGGGCACAAAGGTTTAGAAACTGAAGAGTCCTAAGATGGAAGAGGCTCACGGGATTGGAGAGGAGATCTGGAGGAACGGGAAGAATAAGGGTACTTGATGGGTCAGAGGTTTAATAGCCTGCAGGAAGGTCAGGCATCTAGAGGGGCAGGAGTATCTCAGGCCCCATTCAGCTCGCAGACCGTGCCCCTTCCTCTTCCCTGGGTGACAGGGGCAGACAATATCCTAGAGCCCCCTTCGGTTACTATAGAGACGAGGATAAGAGCTCCGCCACCCCACCCCCATCTCATTCTCTAAGGTATTATATCACCCCAATCAAGGTTCTATTGGGTACTCCCTTAAAGGGATCTTCTGACTAGAGAGGACATCTGGGGCCCGTCTCTCCACGCCTCTGGCACCATTTCCATCCTTGGCTTCTGAGACTTGCTGGGGCTTGGGGGAGGGGAGCAGTGTCATAGGTGAATTAAACTCTACAATCCATTCTGGCCTTCCCCTCCTTCTCCCTCAAACCAGTCAATGGTGCAAGAGACTAGGGATGAAGACAAAAACGCTACGTAGCAACACCACACCCCCAAGTCCAGACCTCCTGTATCCCTCCATCCCCACCAGAAGCCTGGGCATCTAGGAAATACCCAGAGGAGTCAGTCCGACTTTAGGGAACGCTTAGAGAAGGGTCTCAATGACTTCCAGAGGCAGGCCTGGACCTGTTCCTGTTGGGGAAGAAAGATGGTTCTATACCTGCCCCTGCTTTGGGGGACCAGTTCCAGAGGCAGGATGCATACCTGCTCCCCTAGATCCTGTGGAGTCCCAGTCCCTCAGATCCGTTGCCCCATTTCCGGCAGTTAGCTCTTTCTTAAGCAGATTTCCCGGGAAGAGTCAGGGATTGGAACCACCCTGGGGACTTGTCCCGGATACCAACCCAGATCCCAAGGGGGAGGAAGTGAGATGAAAAAAGGCCCTAGGCTTGGAATCAGGAAACCTGGGCTAGACCAGACTCTGCTTCTTACTACCTTTGGGCCTTCCTCCTTGGTTTCCTCCGCCTGTGGGATGAAGGAGCCGAACTCAATAATGAATTCTAAAATACCTTCTAGCTCTGCTAATCTGTGATTCCGTGGGTGTGCCAGCTCCTCATAGCCCGGGAGAGGAACCCAGGCGTCCTGCCCTTCCTTGTCAGACCTCCTCCTGGGAAGCAATGGAGACTGGGGTTGGGGGCTAGGAGGAGTTAAGAGGCGCTGGAGGTTGCGATTCACCGATGAACCGTGCCACACCCTCCCACCCGCCAGTCTCTGGTACCCTTCTAATAGAAAGCAAATAGGGTAGGGTAGTATGTAAGAGTCAGACAGAGTCCGAATAGGTAACATCCACTGTGTGTGTAGGTCGTGAGTGAAGTAGAGAGTGGGGCTGCTTGGGGTGTCCGAGTCTCCGTAGCAGAGGGGTCGGGCATTTGTCCCAGGAGCTTCTCGATTCAGAGCCCCACCTCCTCGATCCCTGGGTTGATCTTAGGATCCCCTATCTCATATTTCAGACCTGGGTATACCAGGTCCCCCTCTTCCCTATTCTGTCTTCCAGGCCCTGTCTCTCTGCCACCCGGCCTCCAGCCCCCTACTCCGGCCCCCAGTTTCCCTGTCTCCCTGGCCCAGCCCAGCCCTGTCCTTGCCCGGCCCTGTCCCGCCGCCGCTGTTTACAAGGACACGCGCTTCCTGGCAGTGACGCCAGCCTCCTCCTCCCCTTCCCCACGCCGAGCCCCGGCATACTGGGCGGGGAGGGGGAGAGTGGGGTGCGGGAGGAGGCGGGGGCCTGGTTCCCCTGTGCGACCAATCAGCGATCGCTTACGCAGCCACCGCCGTATAAAGGCTCTGGGGTACGCAGCGAGGCCGGCAAAGAAGCGGGGAGTCCGAAGGCTGTGGGCTCGGAACGGGAGCTTGAGGACGGCAGGCAGCCATAGAGCCTGGATCGCCCGAACCAGCTAGCAAACAGGGTGCGGCGCAAAGAAGACCAGTTAAACCAGGCCAGGACTTGGGCTCCTGCTGTCAGATCTGCCTCACTAACACAAGAGCCTGGCCACTGTTTTCTGGGGACTTGAAGGGGTGGGGGCGGTCACCGAAGACTGAGTCCGGGAAGAGTGGGGGCACAGCAGGGAAACTCAGATTTAGCATCAAGGTGCGTTCAGGAAGCCAGAAGCCTCTGGTCAGAGTAGAGCTTCCCAAAGCGTGCCCCGAGGGCACTAAGGCATCTGAGTTCCAGTGCTTCGGAAGTCTCCTCCTCTCGGCAGAGGGGAGCGCCGGGAGCTGCGGGCTGGGCGCGCGGGCGCCTGGATGTGCACTAAGATGGAGCAACCTTTCTACCACGATGATTCGTACCCGGCGGCAGCTTATGGCCGGGGAGGTGCCCCTGCACTGGGACTGCACGATTACAAGCTGCTGAAACAGAACCTGGCGCTCAATCTTGCAGCTGACCCCTACCGCGGCCTCAAGGCGCCAGGGCATGGTCGGGGACCCGGGCCAGAGGACGCGAGTGGTGCCTACTTTTCGGGACCGCCACCTCCCTCTCAGAACGAGGCCCCTGCTGGACCGGCGGGCTCGTTAAAGCTGGCGTCTCCGGAGCTGGAGCGCCTCATAGCGCAGAACAGCAACGGGCTCATCACCACAACGCCCACGCCGCCGGGCCAGTACTTCTACTCGCGCAGTGTGACGGAGGAGCAGGAGGGTTTCGCAGATGGCTTCGTCAAAGCGCTTGACGACCTGCACAAGATGAACCACGTGACGCCCCCCAACGTGTCACTGAGCAGCAGCAGTGGCAGCTCCGGGACCTCAGGGCCCCCAGCTCCCCCTAGTAGCGTTTATGGTCCCTCAGCCCTGGGCCCTGAACCACCTCCTGTCTACACCAACCTCACCAGTTACAGCGCCAGTGGAGGTAGTGGGGGCGCGGGCGCAGGGGCCGCGGGCGGCTACCCTACTGCCACCATCAGCTACCTCCCCCACGGACCGCCCTTCCCCGGGGGCCACCCGGCATCGGTGGGGCTGACCGCCCGGGCTGCGGGAGGCGCGGGGCCGCTGGCGGCCTTTAAGGAGGAACCACAGACGGTGCCAGAGGCGCGCAGCAGGGACGGGACACCACCCGTGTCGCCCATCAACATGGAGGACCAGGAGCGCATCAAGGTGGAGAGGAAACGACTGCGGAACCGGCTGGCGGCCACCAAGTGCCGCAAACGGAAGCTGGAGCGCATCGCGCGACTCGAGGACAAGGTGAAGACCCTCAAGTCCGAAAACGCTGGGCTGTCGAACACGGCTAGTGTGCTCCGTGAACAGGTGGCGCAGCTCAAGCAGAAGGTGCTGAGCCACGTCAACAGCGGCTGCCAGCTGCTGCTGGCCGTCAAGATGCAGAACTTCTGAGCCCACGCGCGGCCCGCCCACGGACCTGGCTGCGTGACTGACTCTCCCCCTCACGCCCCCGCCGCGCGTGATTCTGCTCGGGTATGGGCGGGCCGCAGACTCTGAGACGCGGGAGGAGGGCAGGGCCACCTGGAGAGCACTGGACTAGACTGAGGGGCCCCGCCCAGCGCGCCTTTCGGCCCGCTCTCTTTCTTTCCCATTCACCCACTAGTTCCAATCTCGAAGTTTACAAGCCCTACCTTGACCTGGGCCCCCAAACCTCTGGGCGACCCTCTGTATTCCCTGTTTTGTACGTTTTTTTTTCTGCTGGAAACAGACACGATTCATATTGAATATAATATATTTGTGTATTTAAGAAAGAAGTTCTATCCCCGCGGCGGAGCTGGCCCCGCCGCCCGCACACGGCCCCAGCGGTGGCGGGGAAGGGATTGGAGGGAGCCCCTAGGAAGGGATGCTCTCAGCCTGCCCACCCTGCCTGCCCCGAGGGTTCCATCGGGTTGTGTCTCCCGAAGCACTTGGGTTTTAAAGTTTATTTTATCATTTTTGTGTGTGTTTTTGTTCTGACTTTTTATTGAATTTATTTAAGTAAAAAAAGACTGTTTATTATTTATTACTCCTTGGCGTCTTAATTAAAAAAATGGGGGAGGGAATATGAATGGGGAAGGAGGGCTAATTTGAACCTTCAACCTGGTTCAGCACCTAACTTTGCTGTCTCTTGAGTCTACCTATGGATGCCTCTGTCCCCATCCCTGTTCATCTATCTATCATCTGTTTCTAATAGACGTATGTTCTAGGAATCTCTGGCTCTTTCCTCTGTCCCTTATATCTAGTTCCTTTTTCTCTATGCCCCTGTCTCTGTAGCGTCTTTGTGTGTCTCTCCAGTCAGTCTGTTTATAGGCTCATATTAATATCTTCAAGTGTCTCTATTCCTGCAGTCTGTGCCCCGGGCCGTCCTAGCCCGGAGGGACAGGCTGTGACGTCGCTGGGGCTTTTTCTTGCTTTGAGGCTGGACGCAAACCTTTTTTTTTTCTTTGCGGAGAAAAAGACCCTACGGGGAGCTGGAGTGGGCCTTTGGCTGCGCAAGCGCAGATCCTCGCGCCAGGGGGCTTTTCCCGGTGACGCACAGGAAGCCGTGCCCATATATGGGCCGTTTCTGCCCAGTGACGCGCCGGCGGTCAGGCCTATTCCGGGAATCCCCTCCCACGTTGCCCGGCTGACCCTGAGCACCGGGAAGAGGGGCCGGGATTTTCCCAGAGCAAGAAGTGGGGCGGCGGCCCAGCCCCGGCCCGGGCCCGAGCCCAGGCCAGGAAACCCCCCTCCCCTGTGGCAATGGGCGGGATGCAGAGCTGGGAAGCCAGAACCTGTGGTATTACACGCGGTGTCCCAAGGACCAAACTCGGGACCCACAGCGGCGGGGAACCTGTTAGGTTCTGTGGCAAAGCTGGCCAGTCTGTTCTCCTCCTCCCCCGCCCCGAGCCTGGCGCCTTAACCCGTCTGCCAGGACCGACCCTGAAGCCAGCCGGGGACTGGGGGAGGGGAGGCGGGGCTCTCCAGTGCCCGGCTGACCAGGAAGGGTGGTGATTGCCTCCAGTCTACACTCCTTCCCACACCCGCCTTAGTCCCAGGTGGTGGGTGGTGCCAGCTTCCCATGCCAGGGCGTCCAGGTCTGGTCATGCCCTGTCGGCTCCTCTGTGCCCCACCAGCGACAGGCGCCGCTGCAGCCTCGCCCACTCCCCCAGCCTGGGGCTCAGGCAGAGCAGGCCCAGCACCTGGGATGGGGGGAGGGGGGAAAAGAGAATCAAATAAGACTAGACATAGAGGCGCTACCCATCTTCCCTAGTTGTGCCCAAGGCCACATCAACAGCCCCCAGCCCTTGGACTCAGACAAGGGTCTAGCGCTTAAACGGGGGAGAAGGGAAGAGACAAGATCAGTCAGGAAGCCCACAGTTCGGGAAGGGGTTGGGGGCGATCTCTTTCCCCTGTCTCTGTGGGCTATTGACCTGGCCAGGCTACTCAGTAGCCTCACTCCACCAAGCCATTGATGCCTAGTCCCCTGGTCTGCCCCCCTTCACAGGTACCAGTCACAGGAAGATAGGGGGAGGGCACACTCTTAGGGTTTCAGAGAGTTCGGGGGAAGGTTACACTCCCCCTAGGGTACCGCCCCGTAAAATCTCTGCCTTCGCCTCAGGAAAGGGGGGGGGGGAGCGGCAGGGTTACCATTTAGAAATGCAGCCTCAGAGATGGGGTAGGAAAGATCTCAAGAGAGACTTTTAAAGCCAAAGTCCTATTACCCCTTCAGGTAAAGAAACAACTTTTAAGACTTGGGCTGCTATATGGTACAGGTACTTGTAGGCTAACAACAGCATCTCCTTTCGTACCCAACCCCTTAACAAGTGTTATCAGAAACAGTGAGATAGAAAGGGCACACTGCACGGGAAGGGGGTGTGGGTGTATGTGATCTTCTCAGGGAGAAACCATCCCCTAAAATTCATGTTTTTAATTCCAGAGAAGAGACCAAATTGATGGCACCAGTTAGATATATGCTGCCCAGGCCAATCAGTTCTCTGCCCTACCCCACCCCACTTGGCTTCTTCTCTGCAAGTCCATAACCCAAGGCTCACAAGATCATAAACATTCATCTCTCAACTCTCCCTCCTCAAGCTCTGCCATTCTATGAAGCTACAGTTTGAAAGCCAGTTTTCCCCAACCTCCCTCCCTCAGCTGTGGGAGCTTGAGGCAAGGCCACCCTCTGGTGGCAAAATATAAGAGCTGCATAAATTAGGTGTCTAAAGGCCCTGCCCTTCTTTAGTCACGTGGGTGGACAGAAAAAGATGAGGGTACCCAGATGAGGACACCAGGTTGTAAATTCCCTTTTCCTCAGGCACCTAGGCATAGTTTCAGACTCACAGAAGTGCAACACAACTTGTAGATTCAATTGTGTGCTAAGCTAAGGAATAGAAAATTCAGAGCTCAGCTGCAAGAGAGACTCACAATGCTATGTTGGATTTTCCCACAGGTTTATTAGATATAGGCCCCTTCCTCCTCTCCCATACCTGCCCCCCCCCAAGGGGGAAAAGAGATTAAGAGGAGATTTGGGGCAAGGGCCACTACCCAAGAGGAGCAGAAGCCTCCTTCATCATATGGAGGTTTGCCACCGGAGCAAAGAAAGCAGCAACATTGTTTGCCTAGTTGTTCTTAGAGAAATACTCCTTGCTATCTTCCACATTGGGCTTGATAGTGTCTCCTCCAGGCTTCCAGCCTGCTGGGCATACTGGCAGAGGGAAAAAAAGAAACAGAAATGGTAAGGGGGAGGAGACAGGTTTCCCAGCCCTTTGTCCAAGGCCAGAAGGAGACCAGGTCAAGCCTCAGTCCATATGGTAGACATCTAGGAAGTATAAAACACACACAACTAGGAGTGGGGTAGGCTGGGGAATAGCAAGGCTCACCTTCTCCGTGCTCATCTGTGTACTGGAATGCTTGCACTAGTCGCAAAGCTTCATCCACTGAGCGCCCTACAGGCAGGTCATTGACAGTGATTTGCCTGACAAGGCCCTTAGCATCAATGATAAAGAGGCCCCTGGGTAAATAGAAAGGAACTAGTATAAAACCCTGGAAGGCACTGTGACCAGGTCTGGGCAACACCTTGTTCAGTAGAAAGAAAACCGGATTTTAATTCCAAACCCATTCTTCTGCCACATTTGTAAGGGTTGAGACTTGCTTTCTTTGGGTTAAGTGCCTAACGTTCTATGCCCTCCCCCACCCTCCAAGACTAGAGTTAGTACTGGACTTCATACTTGTGTGACTTTATCCAAGTCCTTTAACTCCTCTCAGCCTCTGGTTTTGCTCCTGCAAAATGAAATCTGACAGTATAACCTCCAAGGTCTCTTCTAAGACTAAACCCTTCCAACTCCCTGCTGTTTCTACAGAGTCCAAAGACTGTTTTCATGATTATAAAAGTGGGGCAGACAAAAACGAAGAACCAGTCAGAATGGTGACTCCTAAATTCTTGATGATCAGGGATAGGGCAGGACATACTTACAGAGGGTCCCCCAGCCATACCTGTAGGCAATGCCTTCATCCTCCTTCAGCACTCCATAATCTCGAGCAAGGTTTCTGGTTACATCTGCCAGCAGAGGGATCTTCAAAGGACCCAGGCCACCCTCTTTTCGAGGGGTGTTGATCCTTTTTAGGGAAGTTGAGAAAGAAGTTCCCAAGTTACTTACCACTACCCTTCTCCCCCCAATCAGGGGCTATCTTTCCCTGCCTCCAAAGAAAGTAGCTCAGAGGCTCCTCTTAACTTAGCTCAGAGGCTCCTCCTCCCCTGCCCCCAGGGCCTGAGCCCTAGATAAGGGCTGCTCAAAGAAGCCAGAGCAGGTGATAAAGGGGTTGCAGGCAGGGCTGTCAAAGCCCAAACCCACCACACCCAGGAGGGAGTGATAAAGCAAGAGGAGGAGGATGCTGTTCTCTATTTCTGAGGAAGATGGAATAGAAAGTATTGCCTAGTATAGTTGAAACAGTCAACAACTGGACCTAAAGTCTGAAGACCTGAGTTGAAATACCAGCAATAGCCATTGCTCTTAACCTCTCTAGGTCTGTTTTTTTCTTTTTAACATGATGGAGGCTGATTGAACTATCTTCCAAAGTACCTTCCAGTTCTAATTACCACAAAGGGACCCTGGCAACTCAGCTTTGGGAACCCTTTTGTTCCCAACAAGAGTAATTACAGGGGTACAGGGTATTCCCTAGCAAAGAAAGGGAGATGCGTCAGTGACTCTTCCAGTGCTCACGGGGGATGATGGGAGAAGTGGAAAGTCAGATATGTCAGGGTTTCTTCCCTGTCCTCCTCCTCCTAGCCAGAATCATACCAGGCCAGGTGAGTGAACTGGGAATCCACAGACACACCGAGGACTTCGCAGCCCAGCTGATGGAAATCAGAGACCCGATCACTGAAGGCGATGATCTCGGTAGGGCATACAAAGGTGAAGTCCAGTGGATAGAAAAATAGGACCAGATACTTCCCTAGAGCCACAAGAACAAAAGAAGTGAGGAACAGGTGCGAGGGCCCCTTCCCCCACCACTCTCCAGGTGATAGGATCA
Organism: Pseudochirops cupreus; assembly: GCA_028627135.1. Taxonomy (NCBI): domain Eukaryota; kingdom Metazoa; phylum Chordata; class Mammalia; order Diprotodontia; family Pseudocheiridae; genus Pseudochirops; species Pseudochirops cupreus. Next base: position 528,801,423 of record CM053580.1, read on the forward strand.
TCCCTTCACACTCTGACTTCCATGCCCCAGAAAAGGGGAAGGTCCCAATGTCTCTAACCTCTAAAGCTGTTATCTCTCACCTTTATAGTCCGACAGCTTCACCTCCTTGAAAGCCCCATCTACCACAGCAGTGGTATGGAAGTCAGGGGCCGGTTTTCCAATATGAGCATTTCCAGAGGACATGACTGGAAGAAAGGATTTTCCCCTTAGGGTCAACCAGGGCACCTGATTCGCATTTCCCCGGCTGTGCATCCCAGCACCACCTCCCCTCCCCCTCCCTTCCCGAGGCTAGGCTGGGCACGTGGGTCAGACAAAGATGGTCACATGCAGCCCCCCATCCCTCCCTCCACGGGCCGAACACAGAGACTTGGGCACACAGGCCAGACTAAGCTAGCCCCACAGGGAAAGGGACAGACAGCCCTCCCGCCTCCTCCGCGCTGCGCCACACCACCAGGGAAACAGGTCTGGGCACCCGCGCACAAGGTGTAGGCTCTTTCACCTCCTCCCAGGACCCATATTCTGGCTGAGTTAGGCGTCGAGAACTGAAACAAAGAGATGCCTAGATTCCTCTCAAGGCTCAGTTTCCCTGCTGAGTGGGGGACGGGTAGCGGAGAATTCACCTGGGCTCAGTTCCTAATAGCCCGCAACGAACAAAGGAAGGGATGGGGGAGGAAGGGGGGTACGTTTCTTGCTCTGTGCAGGGGGAAGAGCCGGGAGAGTCGCAGACCAGGATAGAATACAATCTGCCTAGAAAAGCGGGAGTCGCAGGCTGCCTCCATTGCTTCCCACTCCCTTAGCTAGATTTAGATCAGCCCGAGTTGAGCTGCATCATATGGTACCTTACCGCGCCGTGCCGCACTGCACCGTACTGTACCTGCAAGGAGGGCGGGCTCCAAGCCTACAAAGACAGGCAGCGCGCGCTCCCAGACCGCAACAGTAGCAGTCGGAAAACCAAAAGTAGGATCCTATCCGAGAGGCCTCTGCCCGCGCCTTTTATCCGCGGCCTGTACCACCTAGAGCCAGACCGTGGGGGGGGGGGGGGGGGGGGGGGGGGG
>CM053580.1:528810106-528835357 GCA_028627135.1 Pseudochirops cupreus
TTCTTTCCAAGGAGACTGAGCTCAACATTGATATGGTTGAAATCCCTACGGAGGATTCCTCTGGGCCCCTTCACAATAACTGTCCGACCCTTAAGAGAGATGTCAACATTTTCTGGGATGTCTACAGTCTGGTTGCTTAGAATGGTCTTCATTCTGGTAGCAAATGGGCCAAAGAGCTCATTAAGTATTTCTTGATTAATTGAAGCATGGTTTAGGCAAAGTGGGTGGAGACTCAAGGCAAGGAACCCCATCAGGAGGTGATTATAATGTCTAGGTAAGAGGTGATGAGATCTTGAACTAGACAGATGGCTGTATGAGTGGGGAGAATTGGAAATCTATGAGAGATGTTGCAAAAGGAAAAAGAATAAGTCTTTGTGATAGGTTGATTCTGAGAGGTGAGGAGGAGTGGAGAGTTGAGGATTAGCTTGAGGTTGTGGGCCTAGGACAGCTGGTGGTACCATCAATAGTAAGAGGAAAGTTGGGAAGAGGATTGGATTGGAAATCATGAGTTCTGTATCAGACCAGTTAATTCTGAAATACCTATGGAGCATTCCATTCTGTGTGTCCAAAAAGTAGTTGATTTAGTACTGTAGCTCAGGACAGAAACTAAGACTAGGTATGTAGCTATGGGAATCTTCTGCATGAAGATATTAATTTAACCCTTGGCAGCTAATGAGATTATTAGTGAGTTGGTGTAGAGGGAAAAGAGAGAAGGTGTCTAGGACAAAGCCCTGCGGAACATCCACAGTGGGTGTGACATAAATGAAAAGGTAACGAAGACTGAGGAGAGGTCAGGCAGGTAAGAATACCAGGAGAGAGCAGTGTCCCAAAAACCTAGAGAGGAGAAAATATCCAGGAGAGCAGAGTGGTCTACGATGTCAAAAGCTTTCAGAGAGCTCAGAAAGAATGAGGAGTGAGAAAAGATCAATAGATTTGGCAGTTAGGTCACTGGTGACTTTGGAAAGGGCAGTTTCAGTTGAATGATTGTAGGGGCAACCACACTGGCATACTCAGGATGGCTGCTAGCACAGGTTCTTAGATCTGCTTTACTAGGAAAGATAACTGTGTAAGGGCTCAACAGTCTTTTTTAATTACACTCATTAGTTCAGGGGAAATATCAGCACCCTGAACTTCAGAGAAAATAGAGAAAATACAAACAGAGAAATAAAGACCAATAGACAGGGTTTCTGTCTGAGAAATTAGCCCATATCAATAGATAGATCCAACTGTCTGACCAAGGGAATACATAGTTACCAAAGAGAGAAGCTCCAACATCTGGGTTTTTCAAAGCAGTTGGGGGAGGAGGGGGCTCCTTAATGGCTACCCAGAATCTCATCTGGCCAAATCAGGGATATTCTTCCAATAAGTAAGCCCCAGAGCAAAATGCTAAGCTAAAAGTGTATGTGCCTTTTTTAGAGCCAGAGGGCATCACGACCCTCCTAACTCCGTGCCCAATTAGAAATTAACAAAAGGTGTGAAAGCCTTCCTACAAGCAAGCCTTCCCTAAGCAAGCTTCCTTTAATGGGCTCCACAGTGAGGCCTGTTAATGGGCAGGAAGATCTTATATCTCCTTAACATTACAATGATTTGGCTGGAAACTAGTTTGCAGAAGGTTCAGAAGAGAGCAGAGTAAAAAAGCAGAGTCTCTTAGTGTAGCTGACCTCAAGAAGTTTAGCTAAGAACGGGTTGTGGCATAATCGCTTTTGGGGAGAATAGGGTCAAGTGATAGTTTTTTAAGGATGATGACATGTTGATAGGAGCAGGGAAGGAGCAAGTAGGTAGGAGAGATTGAAAATAAGAGAGTGGAGATTACAGTGGGAGGGGAATCTTGGGGGAAAATGATATCAAGGTTTCTAGTAGAGGTATTGACCTTAGCAAGCAGAAAGACCATTTCATCTTCTGAGATTGGAGTAGAGACGTGAATGGGGGAAGACATCTGAGTGATACCAGAGGAAGAGGCCAGGGAGAAGAGGAAACTTGGTGAATGACCCCAATTTTTTCCTTGAAACATGAGTTGGGGTCATTAGCAGAGAAGATGGGGTGCTATGGGTGGCTTGAGGAGAGGAGACTTTTTAGAACAGCCATTCTGGAGAGCTGGATAATAAGAGAGGAATAAGATAATTGCCTTGCCGTGGTGAGGGTCAAGTTGAGATTAAATAACAAATTTGTAGGGGAACCAGTTAGCATGGTTTTGTGATTTTCTGGAGGAAATCAACATTTGAATGAGACAGATGGTAAGGGTAATGCAAGGGTTGGGGTTAGGTTAGGTTGGGGTTTGGCAAAGTGTAAATAGCTATGGATAGGGTGGTGATGGTGGTGGTGGTGGTGGTGGTGGTGGTGGTGGTGGTAAAAGATTCAAGATGAAAGAATAAAGTTAAATTGACTCACCATGGGGTTGAGATAAGGTAGACAGGAGAGTAGCAAGTGCAGAGATGATGGCCTGAGAAAGAAATAAATGCTAGAATGGTGGTCATGGTGAGAATAGAGAACAGGGTTAGAAATCATAAAGCTAGGGAAAGATGCAATGATAAAGGATTATGATCAGATAAAGTAGTTCATGAACATGGAAGTGGGATACTTGTGGGCAGTGGCAAAGTCAGGAGTATGACCATCTCTATATGTAATGAAGGTGGAGTGTGTCATGTAAATATAGTAGAATGAGGAACTAGGAAGTTAGGTTATTTGAGGGAGCATCAATATATACCTTGAAGTCCCCTAATATAGGGCAGGAGTTGGGGTGGAGAGAGGCCATGAGTAAGGTAGTGAACTAAAGAGGAAGGAACCAAACTGTCATGAGGGTCAATGGCTGACAGCTACCTGGATCTAGATTGGGTGATAAATTTGGAGACAGTATGAATTTCAAAGGAGGTGATGTAATTCGGTGGTGGAAAGTGGTGATGGGGCCCAAGGAGTACTCTGTTGGAAATGGTGACGTCATATTCAGTGCCATTAGTACATGGGGCTAACAAGTGGCAGAGTTAGAGATTTAAATCCAGATTTTCATTTCAGGGCTCTTTTCACCATTACCATTTTATGTCTTGTTACTTTTTTTTTTTAGTATAAAAAAAGATTGATTTCCTCAATTTTGCTCTAAAGTTTCCATGACTCCCTCCCTCTTAAACTTGGAGGTATTCCAGACCTTCTGCAATCAACATGCACAGAGTTATATATGTCTGTGTACACAGTATGTTGAAGTCCAAGCATGTTATTTCCATTGTCCTTGCTAGAGGAGACAGCTCAGGGTAATTTTTTACAAATCTTTTCCATTTTTCTTCTGTTTATTGTCTTCAAATATCTAGAGGTGGCACGATCATGAGGGTATTGAGAGTTGGGTATTCAAGGTGTCAAAAGCAGGGGAAAATATCAAAGACATGGAAAAAATGAATACCTTATTACCACACACACACAGTGAGAAATAACTACTGGCCCAGAAATAACAATAACTACTGGGCCAGGTCTTTGGTCTCCCGTTTATGTCAAATCTTTATGAGAGCCATCTAAATATGAATCAGAGGCATCCTTAATGAGGGTGTTGGTAGGGAACAAGCAGGCTTCCTCAAGCAACATTCAACAACAGACCATTTGTTTACCATTTCATAATTGACTACCAGAGGTAGAGAATCTAAGATACTCTTGTGTTTTTTCCTTATTGTTTGCTGGTTATAAACATTTAATTTATTAGGTAGAGGAAATGAGCCCTTTTAGAGCAAATTATCTCACATCTATACATTGAAATCACCCAGAATTCTTTGAAAGGTATAATAAGAGAAATAACCTTGGTCAATGATTTGGTCAATGATCTCAAATATTGGTGGAGGAATAAAGCTACGAGATAGACTTATGCTCACAAAGGTGTTGGCCATTGTGATGAAGGAGGTGTAGGGCACCGTCCAAGTGGTTTGGGAGATCTTCCTGATGCTCCTATTAGTGGATGACATTGTATTTATTGCCTCAAGCCCTGGAAAATTGAAGAGCCTCTTGGAAGAGATCTGTAATCACTAAAAAGAGTTTGGTGAGAAAAAAGCAAATGCAGGAAAGACCAAGTGGGTAAAATGTTTTTTACCCAGAATTCACAATGAATTTCTTGTTTAAAAGTTGTATTTTTTTAAATCAGCAAAAATTTACCTTCTTATCCTCCCAACCCAAACTTCTCCTCCTTGCTTAAGAACAAAAGGAAAACAAAACTTAATTACAAACATGTATAATCAAACAAAACAAATTTCCATTGTCCTTGTCAAAAAAAAAAGTTTTATTCTGCCCTTTGAGTCCTTCACCTCCCCTATCAGGAGGTGGGTTCACCATTAAGCGTCTGGAATTGTGATTAATCCTTACACTGTTGAGTTTCTAATTCTTACAAAATCGTTCTTTTTACCATATTGTTGCCACCGTATAAATTGTTCTTCTGATTCTGTTCATCTTCATATGAGTCTTCCAAGGTTTCTCTGAAACCATCCCTTTCATCATTTCTTACCAAAAATAGTATTCCATCAAATTTATACAGTATAATTTATTCATTTATTCCCTTAATTATGAGTGTTCCCTCAGATTCTTTGCCATCTCAAGAGGTATAAATATTTTTGTATATCCTTAGAATTTGTTTTGATTAGGATTAATCCCTCAATCTCACTTCCTGTTAATTCCCCCTCCCCTATTTCCTTCTTCCCTGCTATTTTCCTGTTGAGTGAAATGCGTTTCTGTACCTAAGTTTCTCTTTCTGTGTATTCTTCTTTCCTTTAACCAGTTCAGATGAGAGTAAGGTTCAAATGTTAGCTCCTCCCCTGACTATCCTCTTCGTTTGTACGGATGTCTTCTCTCATACCTTGATTACGTGAGATAATTTTCCCTAAACTTCCTTTCTCTTCTCCCTCCTCCACTATTCCTCTCTCTTCCCATTTTTCTCTTAGGATCTTCTACTCTCAGGCCTTGTCTAGACTCCTTCTGTGACTCCTGATGATGATAAGATTCAGAAGGGACACAGGTATCATCTCATATTTGAATGTAAGTAATTTATTCTTGTTTAGTCTTTATTCTTCTTCCATGTTTTTCTTTTAATGTTTCTCCTAACTCCTATGAAGGTTTGAACTTCAAGGTTTCTATGAAACTCTGGTCTTTTCATCAGGAATGCTTGGAAGTCCTCTAATTCATTAAAGATCCATTCCACACACATATGTCCTCCCTACCCCCAGCCCCTGCTCCTTAGCATTATACTCAATTTTGCCGAGTGGATTATTCTTGGCTAAAAGCCCATATCCATTGCTTTAAGGAGGTTCCAAGTTCTCCACACCTTCAGAATGGAAGCTGCTAGATCTTGTATGATCCTGACTGTGGCTACTTGCAGTATTTTTACTTTGACCTGAAATTCTGGATTTTGGCTATTATGTTACTGGGCGTTTCTATTTTGGAATTTTTTTAAGGAAGTGATTAGTGGCTTCTCTCTATATCTATATTGTCCTCTAGTTCTACTTGATCTGGGCAGTATTCTTTTATGATTTCTTGATATATGATGTTTAGGCTCTTTTTTTTTTTTTGGTTATAGAGTTCAGATAGTACATTAGTTCTTTAATTTTTTTCTTCCATCTTTTCCAGGTCATTGGCTTTTGCTATTAGATTTCTTACGTTTTGTTCTATGTTTTTCAATTTTTTGATTTTTGTTTCTAGTATTTCTTGATATTTCATGGAGCCATTGGCTTGTCATTGCTAATTGACTAATTATTGATTGGGCAAGGTTTTGTACCTCTTGTGCCAAACTGCTAATTCCATTTCCAATTCTTTCTTCCATGGCTCTCATTTATTTTACAGTTTTCTTCCCAAGAATGTTTTTGTTTGTTTGTGGATATGGAGAATTAGATCTCCAATATTTTGAAGCCCTTTGGACATTGCAGCTCTTTTGATTTATTGTTATATGTGATTCATTCTTTGCAGCCAAACTACTCTTGAACAAGGCTGAAATTAAAGCTTAAAAAAAAGGTTAATAAAAAATTTGCCTAGCAAAAGATTATAATTTTAAATAAATTATAAATCTACAATTCATGAAAACTTTTTAAACTTTTGCTTTATCTCTTCAAGGAATTGCAGTTGAGTTTGTGCCCTGGCTGTGTATTTTTCTGAGGCTTTGCTTGTAGATGTTTTAGAGTCATTCTCCTCTGTGTATGTGATTTGAGTCTCCCTGCCACCACAATAGCTCATTATGCTGGAGTCCTTTTTTTGTTTGCGTTTCTTCCAGCCTACTTCCTGACTTTGGCCTTAATCTTAGATCTAGGCTCTGCTGTACTTCTAGAAGGCAAGTCTGGGCTCCTCCTGTTACTGCTTTCTTGGAGTATTGAGTATTTTATTATTCCAGGATCTCAAGACAGGCTGGGAATCCAAAAGCTTTCAGTACTCTCAAAATGATGTGAGCCAGGGCAAAGTCTGGTTGCTACCCTCTGATCTGATCTTTGCAAGTTTCTGGCTTAGGTTTGGTAGACTTAAGACTATATGTTGCTAGCCCCCTCTCAGCCAGTGGAAAGTTCTACTTGGTTTAGTGATAAAACCAAAGGCTCCCCTTTGGTCTGAGACTCCTGCCTTGGTTATTCCTGGGCAAATTGGGCTAGATGCTGGAACTGAGACTGTGCTCTGCTTCTGGGGTGGGGTCGTGTCTGAGTCACATCACTGCAGCTGACTGCTGAACTTCTTTCTTCCTAGTTGTACTTCCCAGGGCTCTCTACTTAAGAACACTCCTAATGGCACAGGTCTCCCTTCCAGTCCCCCAAGATCTGTAATTGGAACTGGATACTGGATGAATACACTGCGCTACTGTGGTATGGGTCTGAAGGTGCCCATACTTGAGCCTTGACTCTCTTCTTGCCCTGGTACAAAGCTCCTCCCTGGACCCCCATCATCCTGACCTCTCTTTCTGTCTCCCTATACTGACTTGAGCTAGACAAATAACTCACTGTGATTTCTTCTGGATTTCCCCATCAGGATTCAGTCTGATGCATTTTCTAGGTCTGCTTAGAAGAGTTTTGTGTACCGCTTCCTACTACTCTGGCATTTTGGCTCTATCCTCAATACACAACGAATTCTAAAGAGCTAGGATACACTGTACAGAAGGACAAGGAGTGGGACTCAAAACTGAACAAAAGAAAGCAGAGTGGGCTGAACTGACTTCAGGAAATTGCAAAACTCCTTTAATGACTCTAAGCTTCTCAACAAAGTAAAAGCCCATCTTTTTTAATAATAATGTTCTATTGGCATTACTATCAGGCAGCAAAACAGGAATATGAAAATCTCTGAAGAAAGGTCCACAGTGTGAACAGACTGTAACACAAAACTAATGAGGAACTTTGAAGACCAGAACTAATTGATGTAAAAAAAAAAAAGGAATTGTATGATAGGAAGAGAAAATGGTTTGGTAATATGACAAGGATGAGGGTTGACAGGTAGAAAGGTAAGATGCCCCAAGGCAGCTACATGACACAGTGGATACAACACGGGGCCTGGAGTCATGAAGATCTAAGTTCAAATTCAGCCTCAGAAACTTACTAGCTATGTGGACTTGGGCAAATCACTCAATCTCTTTTGGCCTCAGTTTCCTCAACTATAAGATGGGGCTAAGAATAGCACTTACTCCCCATAGTTGTTGTGAGGGCCAAATGAGACAATAAAGTACTTAATACAATGCCTGGAAAATAATGAGCACCACATAAATATTTATTCCCTTCCCATCCTTTTCTCCCAGAAGCTCTGACAGTTTCTTGAATCAAGAGTATGTGCTAGAAGATGACAAAATGGTGGGAAGTGGTATAGCAAGCTCTTTTTCTCCTGCCCTCAAACATCTAGAAAATACAAGTCTTCATTAGGAAATCCAAGAAATAAAAATCAGTGAGTCATTTTTCCAGGCCAGGTCACAAGAGGGAGACAAAGAGGTCTAGAGATACTGGGGACAGTCTAGTAAGGAATGGCTGTACAACATTCCAACATAGGAAGACAGTGTGGGTCAAAGCAAGAAGAGGTCCCAAATCCAGTTCAGAGGGTACTAAACTTTTGCAGGGTTCAGGGAAAGGTGGAATCTGGTAGACATTTGCTAATAATCCAGTTTTGGGTCACAAGTCCAGGGTGGATTGAGAAGAGACCTGCATCTAGAGGCAGCATTCCACTGAGGAGTAGTCCTTGACTCTAGGATGTGTACTGATTAATGAGCCAGTTCAGAAGCAAGCAGTAGCTCTATGCCTCAGATCCCAAAAGTGCACTATGGTCTTAGTTCTAACTAACACCTCAGCCTATTCCCTAAGTAGAATAATCAGGGCAGGAATCTCAGAACAAAGCGGAGTCTACAGTTCTGTTATTCTTTATCAAAAGAGATTTTTTTAGCTGTCTGACAGTGGCTGAGCTTAGCGGCAGTCCACTAGAACTCAAAGTGCGGCAAACCCATAATCATGATGCTTAGACTTAAACTCAGGTCTGAAAAGAGTAGAAGGTCAGAAATCCAACTTTTCCCTGGATTGTAGCACTTTTGGGACACTCAGCCAGAGTTGTCCCTGAAAACTCAAGAAAACAACAGCAGGACCAGTTCATACCAGTGTACAGAGCCCAGTTCTAACATAAAGCCCCAAAGCAAGAAGTGGGCTAAATGGAAGAGCAAACAAAAGAAGAAGCCTACTATGAAAAGCTATTATGGTGACAGGGAAGCTCAAGACACAGACCCAGGGAAAGACAATGATTCCAAAGCGTTTATAACCAAAGACTAAAATAACAGTAACAAAAACAGCTTAACAAAAAACAGTTAAACAAATTTAACTAAAATTGTTGGAAGAGATGAAGCAAGAAGTAATGTTTAAAGAGTTTAAATTTTTTAAATTGAATTTTATTTTTTCAGTTATCAAGTATTTCCCCCTCAGCTTCCTTCCCCTCTCTCCCATTGAACAAAAAGAGAGGGAAAAAAACCTGACTTACAATAAATAGGCATCATCAGGCAAAACAAATTCCCATATTGGCTATTTCCAAAAACGTATGCCTCATTCTGCATTTTAAGTCCATTACCTCTCCAGCAAGAAGTGAGTGGCATATTTTATCTTCCGTCCTCTGGACTCATGATTTATCATTTTATTGATCAGAATTTTTTTGCTTTAAAAAATCAATTTCATTTTATTTTCAAGTTCAGATTCTCCTCTTCCCTCTACCTCCTCTTCACCCATTGAGAAGGCAAGAAAAACAAAGCCCATCACAAATATATGTAGCCATACAAAAAAATTCCACATTCAAATGTTTTTTATAAATTAAATGAAAACACTAAAGGAAAAAGTTGAAAATTATATTGATAGCTAACAGTTGTTCAGGGTTCATTATGTGCCAGGCATTGTGCTAAGCATTTTTTTTGGCTTTTTTTGGGGGGAGAGGGGCAATTGGAGTTCAGTGACTTGTCCGATGTCTAATGGCTAGTAAGTGTTAAGTGTGTGAGGCTAGATTTGAACTCAGGTCCTCCTGACTCCAGGGCCAGTGCTCTGTTCACTGCGCCACCTAGCCACCCCTGTGCTAAGCATTTTACAATGATCATATTTGACCCTCACGACATCCCTAGGAGGTAGGTTCTATTATTATTCCCATTTTACAGTTGAGGAAACTGAGGCAGGCTGAGATTAAATGACTTGCCCATGGTCACACAACTAGAAAGTGTCTGAGGCTAGATTTGAACTCAGATCTTCCTGACTCCTGAGCCAATGTTCTGGTCACTGCACCACCTAGCTGCCCCGCCCCCCCTGCCAAAAAAAAGAAATGAGAATTATAGAGGAAAGAATTGGAAAAAGAATTCACAGCTTGGCACAAGATGTACAAATCCTTGCCCAAGCAAGAAATTAGAAATGGATCAAATAGAAGCTAGAGAATCCATGAGACAACAAAAACAGAATTAAAAGACTGGGAAAAAAAAGAATATGTAAGGTATCTCACAGCAAAAACAAATGACCTGGAAAACAGACCAGAGAGATCATTTAAGAATCATCGGACTGCGTGAAATCTATGACCAAAGGAAGGGGCTAGACATATTTCAAGGCATGACAAAACTGCCCAGATCTCGTAGAACCAGAAGGCCAAACAGAAAGAATCCATCAGTTATCTCCCCAAAGAAAGCCCAAAATGAAAACCCCCAGGAACATCATAACCAAAATCTAGACCTTCAAGGTCAAAGAAAAAACACTTAAATTAAAAAAGAAACAGTTCAAGTACCATGAAGGCACAGTCAGCCTCACACATGATTTGGTATCCACCATTATAAAGCTTGGAAGATGATATTCTGCAAGGCAAATGATAAAGATTTCCAAGGAAAAGTAATTTACCCAGAAAAACTGAATTAATCCTGGTGGGCTTTGGGGTAGATTTTTAATGAAATAGAGGACTTCCAAGCAAAAAGACCAGAGCTGTATAGAAATGTTGTAGCGCAAACACAGTAGTAAAGAGAAACATAAAAAGGTAAACATGAAGAAATAATTAAAAAGGATTATTATTATAAGGATACGCTGTTTATATTCTAATATGAGATGAGACTTGTGTCCCCTGTGAACCTTATCCTCATTAAGGGGTCTTGGAGGGAGTCTTCTTAGACAAAGGACCTGGGAGTTGTTCTGTTATTGTTTGGGGGTGAGGGTGGAGTCAAGGGAAGGAGGAGGAAATTTTCTCACATGAACACCTAAAACAGTGGTTCTCAACCTTCCTAATGCCGCAACCCTTTAATACTCATATGTGGGCACATCTGCATGTGGGCAGATCCGCCTGGAGATGGATAGAGGAGCAGTGTCTTGGTTCCTAAGACCATTGGAAATATGCGTTTTCCGAAGATCTTATGTGACTCCTGTGACCCCTGTGAAAGGGCCATTCAATCCCCAAAGGGGTCTTGACCCACAGGTTGAGAACCGCTGACCTAGAAGAAGTAAGGGAAACAAGAAGGGATGGGTAACATTTGCACCTCACTGTCATCTGAACTGCTAAATGGAGAGGAAAATGCACGCACATGCAGTGGAATACAGAAATACAATTCATTTAATAAGGAAATGGGAGGGAAAGGGGAGAAGAAAGTGTGTGTGGGGGGAATAAAAGGAAGAGTAGATTAAGGGAGGGAGTAGTTCTAAGCAAAACAAACTGTAAGAATCTACAGAAATATTTATAGCAGTTCTTTTTGCTGTGGCAAAGTATTGGAAGCTGAAGAGGTGCCTGTCAATTAGGGAATGGCTGAAAAAGTGCTGGTATATCAATATGATGAAATAGTATTGTGCTGTAAGAAATGATGAAGGAGGTAATTTTTGTGAAACCTGTAAGAGGCATCGAGGTGATAGAGTGGAAGGAGCCCTTGGCCTGGAGTCAGGAAGATCTAAGTTCAAATCCAGCCTCAGACACTAACTGTGTGACCCTGGACAAGTCACAACCTCTGGCTCCACGTTCATCTGCTTGAGGTCCTCTTAGAGATGCAGTCTCGGAAGAATGAGTAGAGTGGAGTGTCCACTGAGATAGCGTAATATAATTCTCCTGGCATCTAAGCAATGCCCACGGCCTCCAATGCTCAAAGCTACCTAGTGGGTGGCTTCAACTGTAAAATGATAATAATTTCATCTAACCTGTAAGATCCAGTAAGATGTTATTTGTAAAGTGTTTAGCAGAGTTCCCGGGACACAGAAGGTACTTAATAAATGCTTATTTATTCCCTCCCTTGTATGAACCCTGTCCTCATTGATGTAGAATGAAGTAAGCAGAACCAGCAGGAGGATAATCGGTACTATAAAAATACGGTTAAGGCAAACAACTTTGAAAGACTTAGGCGGGGCAGCCGAGTAGCGAAGTGGATAGAGCACTGGCCCTGAAGTCAGGAGGACCTGAATTCAAATGCGACCTCAGACACTTACGAGCTATGAGACCCTGGGCAAATCATTTAACCCGGATTAAGTATAAAAAAAAAAAAAGACTTAGGAATTCTGGCCCTAGCAACGCGTCACCTGATCTTTGGGGGCGGGGTCTTGATTAGGTCCGCGAGGCTGCCACTGCTGCCGAGATGTGGATGCCCTCATTCCCAGAGCTCCACTTCAACGTGGACAACGGCTACTTGGAAGGGTTGGTCCGGGGCTTCACGGCCGGGTTTCTGAAACTGGCAGATTACCGCCACCTGGAGCAGTGTGAGACCCTCGAGGATATGAAACTACACCTCCAGACCACAGACTATGGGAACTTTCTGGCAAATGAGACATCCCCACTAACGGTGTCAGTCCTTAATGACAAACTCCGGGAGAGGATGGTGGCCGAGTTCCGTCTCCTGAGGAGTCAGGCGTACGAACCACTGGCCAGCTTCCTGGACTACATCACCTACAGCTACATGATTGACAACGTCATTCTGCTGATGAGAGGGACCTTGCATCATCGCACCGTCGCGGAGCTTGTGCGAAAGTGCCACCCACTAGGTAGCTTTGAGCAGATGGAGGCCGTGAGCATTGCTAAGACGGCAGAAGAATTATATAACGCTATCCTAGTGGACACCCCACTCTATTCATTCTTCCAAGAATGCATCTCTAAGGATGACCTCGAGCAGATGAACATCGAGATCATTCGCAACACGCTGTATAAAGCTTACCTAGAGGCTTTCTACAGGTTCTGCTCGGCGCTGGGGGGCATCACGGCACTCATCATGTGTCCTCTCCTGGAATTCGAGGCTGACCGCAGAGCCTTCATCATCACCGTCAACTCCTTTGGCACTGAGCTCTCCAAGGAGGACCGGGCCAAGCTGTTTCCACAGTGTGGAAAGCTCTACCCTGAGGGGTTGGCTCTGCTGGCCCAGGCTGAGGACTACAAGGAGGTCAAAACGGTGGCCGACTACCACCTGCAATATAAACGAGTCTTTGAAAGGGCTGGTAGCAATGCTGGTGATAAGACCTTGGAGGACCGATTCTTAGAGAGGGAGGTGAAACTGAACAAACTTTCCTTTCTCAACCACTTCCACTTTGGCATCTTCTATGCCTTTGTGAAGCTCAAGGAGCAGGAGTGCCGGAACATTGTGTGGATTGCTGAGTGCATCACCCAGGGGAACCGGACCAAGATCCACAACTATATCCCCATCTATTAGCTGCCCCCTCTCACCCCCTGTTTCCTACCCTTCGGCCATGACTCCACGAGGCCTGCTGGGGACAGATGGGTGTCCTCATATACCCGGGGTACTGTACATTTGTGTATTTGTAGGGATCATCATTTTGGCCTGTTCCATATGCACTTAATACTGAAGAAGCAGGTCTCCCTCTCCCTCCCCCCCATCCCCCAACTTCTAGATTTTGTCCTCTGGAGTTAAGGGCTAGCCGGTGGGCTTCTAAGATCCTGGTTTCAGAGCTGAGCCCCCACCCCCATAAGTAGCCTCTGTAACTTCTGTGTTGCTTAAAAAAAAACAACAACCCTGCCCTAAGAAAGATGAACACATGGTTTTGGTGGGTTTGGTGGGTTTTTTAATCTGTTAAAGTCATCTAAGAAGCATTCTGAGGTCATTTTGATATTCCTTCAAAAAACCCAGCTTGGTTGCCCTATCTTTTTTACCCAGCTCTTGCCAGCCCCTTTCTCTTCATCAGCCCCAGGACCCTATTCCCAGTAGAAATGTCCAGTTTATGTGTTAGGATCAAGGGAGTAACCCACATAGTCATCCCCTCTCCCCAACATACACCCATGCATACATACATACACACATACACAGCCTCCCCCCCCCCCCCCCTTCCCACAAGCACAAGCCAGGGTTCTGGCTCTAGAAACTAAGGAGTATTTTATCTCCCTATTATCCTGAACCAGGAGTTTTGGTACAGAAGTCAGGGAATTATGCAGAACCTTCTCCCCAATTGGGATATCTCTCTTCTTTCAAACTCACCCTAAGTTTTTGTGTTTCTTCTAACAATAAAGCTTCCCATTCTGTGGGGGAAAAAAATAAAAAAAATGTTAAAAAAGAGACTTAGGAACTCTGATCAATGTAATGACCAATCATGATTCCAGAAGACTCATGAAGCCTATTACACTTCTGATAGAGAAGTGAAAGACAGTGCAAATTGAGACATATTTTTCTGAACGTGACCAATATAGGATTTTTGACAAGAGGTCAATCAAGAAGCCTGAGGACAATAGGAAAGGGGGTCATGAGTAAAGCCAGGGCAAGTGATCCATAGCATTCTAGTATGACCAGAGACAGGCCAAGAAAATGCATTATGGGGGATTCTGGGTCTGAAGGTAGCAAGCAGAGGTCTTCCTCAAGAAAGCTCATGGGTGGTCTGAAAGGCCCCAAGTAGGAACCTTGGACACCCTAGGGAGAAGTTCAGCAACCCTTCTGTATGGTGCTGCACTACACAGGGACATATCACAACCAGGGCCTCTGAAGTCCCTTGATACTCTCTCCTGAGATGCTACCAAGGGGGCTAAAGAGCCTTCACTATGAACTTTAGAGATTCATAGGAGCCTAACCCTGGGAGTAGAGATCAAAGTAGGAATCCAGAGAATCCAGACTGAGATCAAGCAGGGCCCACTTTCCCCCTAAGAAGCACGGAAAAGAGTGGGAGCCATGTTCTGGCAGAAAGCCCCAATTCAAGAGTTAAAGCTGGAGAGAGTAAAAAAATACCGAAAAAAACCCCAAACAGTAAAAAAATTGTCATAAATCAAGGTCTCCCAAAAGATGCCTGCAAGCAGAGACTCTACAGGGAAAATATAATTTCCCATAAGAATTCCATGAATACCTAGAAGAAATGAAATGAAAGCTCTGGAGGAAGGAAATGGAAGAATTTACAGCTTTGAAGAGGTGTAAAATCTTAGTCAAGAAGAAGAGACTCTGAAAACTTGCTCTTGTTGTTCAGTCATATCTGACTCTTCATGACCCCATTTGGAGTTTTCTTCACAAAGATATTGCAGTGATTTGTCGTTTCCTTCTCCAGCTCATTTTACAGAGGAGGAACCTGAAGCAAACAGGGTTAGTTGACTTTCCTAGGGTTATACAACTAGAGAGTGTCTGAGACCAAATTTGAATTTGGGAAGATGAGTCCTCCCTACTACAGGCCAGGGAAATAAGTCGGGGGATTGGGAGTATATGGCATGGCAAAGAGTGAGGATAATAATAGAGAATTTGTTGCAAGCAAGACAAACTTCCTGATTCTGAGGGGAGAAAATTAAAAAGACAAAATAAAAATAAAAGAAAGAATTAGAGTCAAAGGAGATGGGGCCTTAGCTTGCCTCATATACTACCCAGGAAAGACTGCAAAAATTGTAATTTATGAATGTAATGGAATATTATTATACTTTAAGGAATGACAAAAGAGATGGTTTTAGAGAGCTCTGGTTAGAGTGAATTGCTGAAGCATGAAGTGAGAACAGTCAGGAGAAAAATGTATACAAAGACAGTAACATTGTGAAGAAAAACTTATTGTTCAGTCATATCTGACTCTAATTTTTGAGGACTTAAAAACTGTGATCAATGTAACGACCAAACTTGCCTCTTGAGGATTTGTAATGAAGCTAGTTATCCATTTGCTGATAGAAAGGTGATGGCCAAGGTACAGAAAGGGACATACATTTTTGGACATGACCCTTGGGTAGATTGATTTGGGCAGGGGAGGGGATTATGCTTATTTGTCACAAGGGCTTTTTTTCTTTGTCTTTATTTTTAATTTGAATGGAGGATAGAAGGGGTTAGTAATAGTTCTGACAAAGAAGGTAATTTGCATATTTTTGAAAGCACAGAAGAGAACAAGAATTCAGAAGGAAACATAATCATGACAGTTTTGAGAATAGCCTGAAGATTTTATTGATTACTTTCAAAATGTGACATGCATTCCCTAATTGATAAATGGTCAAAGAATATGAACAGGCAGTTTTGATAAAGAGAAATCAAAGTTACCAATAGCCCCATGAAAAATGCTCAAAATTACTATTGATTAGAGAAATGCAAATTAAAACTACTCTGAGATGTCACCTCACACCCATCAGATTGGCTAATATGACAGAAAAGGAAAATGACAGATACTGGAGGGATTGTGAAAAAATGTGAACATTAATGCACTATTGGTGGAGGTGCAAACTGGTTCAAGTGTTAGGGGAACAATTTGGAACTACTCCCAAGGGGCTATAAAATCCTTTGATCCAGCAATACCACTAACTCCTAGGTCTGTATTACAAAGAGATCAAAGAAAAGCAAAAAGCCCCTACATGTACATAAATATTTATAGCAACTCTTTTTGTGGTGGCTAATAATTGGAAATTGAGGGGTTGCCCATCAATTGGGGAATGGTTGAACAAGTTATGGTATAAGAATGTAATGGAATACTATTGTGCTACAGGAAATGATGAGCAGGCGAACTTCAGAAAATCCTGGAAAGACTTAGATGAACTGATGCTGAATGAAATGAGCAGAACCAGGAGAACATTGTAGGTAGTAACAGCCATATTGTGTGATAACTAACTTTGATAGACTTAGCTCTTCCCAGCAATGCAAGACCCTAAAACAACTCCAAAACACTCATGATGGAAAATGCTATCCACATCCAGAGAAAGAGCTATGGAATCTGAATGCAGATCGAAGTCTTCAATTTTAACTTTTTTCCTTTCTGGTGGTTTTCCCCTTTTATTCTAATTCTTCTTTCACAACATGGCTAATGTGGTAACATGTTTAATATTATTGTATATGTATAACCAACATCATACTGTCTTGAGGAGGTGGGAGGGGAAGAAGGGAGGGAGAAAAAAATTGGAATTCAAAATCTCATCAAAATGAATGTTGAAAACTATCTTAACATGTAATTGGAAAAATACTATTAATTGGAGAAATAAAATACTATTAAGTGGAAAACAAAAATAAACCTTATTTTTAAATACATTTTATCTATTTTATTAAATATTTCCCAATTACATCATTTTTTCCAATTACATGTAAAAACAATCTTAAACATTTATTTAAAAAAATGTTAAGTTCCAAATTCTCTCCCTCTTTTCCTCCTCCCTTATTGAGAAGGCAAGTAATTTAATAGAAGTTATACATGTGCAGTCTCCATCAATTTTTTTTTCCTCTGGAGATGCATAGCATTTTTCATTGTAAGATCTTTGGAATTGTATTGCTGAGAAGAGCTAAGTCTATCACAGCTGATCATCACACTATGTTGCTGTTACTGTGTATAGTGTTCTCCTGGCTAGTTCATGTAAATCTTTCCAGGTTTTTCTGAGATTCACCTGAATTAAAGGGTACATGCAGTTTTATAAACCATTGGGCATAGTTCCAAATTGTTTTCCAGAATGGTTGGATCAGTTCACAACTCCACCAATAATGAATTAGTGTTCCAATTTTTCCCAATCATTTTCAATATTTATCATTTTCCTTTTCTGTCCTATGAGCCAATCTGATAGGTGGTATTCAGAATTGTTTTCATTTGCATTTCTCTAATCAGTTATTTAGAGCATTTTTTCATATGACTATAAATAACTTTAATTTCTTTGTCTGAAAACTGCCTGTTCATAGCCTTTGACCACTTATCAGTTGGGGAGTGACTTGTATTCTTATAAATTTGACTCCGTTCTCTATATATTTGAGAAATGAGACCTTTATCAGAAACACTGTCTGTAAAAACTGTTTTCCAATTTCTTTCTCATCTTGGGTACATTGGCTTTGTGTATGCAAAGCCTTTATAATTTAATGTAATCAAAATTATCCATTTTGTATTTCATAATGTTCTCTATCTCTTGTTTGGTCATAAATTCTTCCCTTCAGGGCGGCTAGGTGGCGCAGTGAATAGAGCACTGGCCCTGGAGTCAGGAGGACCTGAGTTCAAATTTGACCTCAGACACTTAACACAAAAACTAGCCATGTGACCTTGGGCAAGTCACTTAACCCCAATTGCCCTCAAAAAAGCAGAAAAATTTTAAAAAATTTAAAAAAATAAATTCTTCCCTTCTCCATAGATCTGACAGGTAAACTCTTCCTTGCTCTCCTAATTTGCTTATGGTATCACCCTTTTTGTCTAACTCATGTACCCATTTTGACCTTATCTTGGTAGACAGTGTGAGATGTTGGTCTATGCTTAGTTTCTGCCATACTATTTTCCCATTTTCCCAACAGTTTTTGTCAAATAGTGAGTTCTTATCCCAGAAGCTGGAGTCTTTGGGTTTATCACACAGTAGGTTATTGTAGTAATTTATTACTGTCTTGTGTACCGAACCTGTTCTATTGACCCACCACTCTATTTCTTAGCCAGTGCCAAATAGTTTTGATGATTGCTGCTTTATAATATAGTTTTAGATCTGGTATGTTTAGGCCACCTTCCTTTGCATTTTTTTTCCACTAATTCCCTTGATATTCTTGACCTATTTTTCTTGCAGATGAATTTTTAAAATGTTTTTCCTACTTCTACAAAGTAATTTTTTTAGGAGTTTGATTAGTATGGCATGGAATAAGTAAATTAATGTAGGTAGAACTGTAATTTTTATTGCATTAGCTTGGCCTACTGAGCAATTGATATTTTTACAATTGTATAAATTTTACTTTATTTGTGTGAAAAATGTTTTGTAATTGTGTTCGTATAGTTCCTGGGTTTGTCTTGGTGAGTAGACTACCAAATATTTTATATTTTCTACAGTTACTTTAAATGGAATTTCTCTTTCTATCTCTTGCTGCTGGGCTTTGTTAATATTATATAGAAATGCTCATAATTCATGTGGGTTTATTTTATATTCTGCAACTTGGCTAAAGTTCATTATTTCAAGTAGTTTTTTTAGTTGATTCTCTAGGATTCTTTAAGTATACTATCATATCATTTGCAAAGAATGGTAGTTTTGTTTCCTTATTAACTATTCTAATTCCTTCAACTTTTTCTTCTCTTTTTGCTAAAGCTAACATTTCTAGTACAATATGGAATGATAGTGGTGGGCATCTTTGTTTCACTCCTGATTTTATTGGGAAAGCTTCTAGCTTATCTCCATTACATATAATGCTTGCTAATGGTTTTTTGGCTTTTAGATAGATACTACTTATTATTTAAAGGAAAACTCCATTTATGCCTATGCTCTCTAGTGTTTTTTTTAAATAGGAATTGGTGCTGTATTTCGTCAAAAGCTTTTTCTGCATCTATTGAATTAACCATATGATTTCTGTTAGTTTTGTTATTGATATGGACAATTATGCTGATAGTTTTACTAATATTGAACCTGCATTCTTAGTATAAACCTCACCTGGTCATAGAGTATTATACTGGTGATAAATTTCTGGAATCTCTTTGCTGATATTTTATTTAAATTTTTCATCAATATACATTAGGGAAATTGGTCTATAATTTTCTTCATCTGTTTTGGCTCTTCCTGGTTTAGATATCAGCACCATATTCATGTCATAAAAATAATTTGGTAGGACTCCAATAAAAATGTATTTTAGAAATACAAAAGAATAAAACCATGTGGCATGAAATGGAGATTCAGTTTTATATAGAATTCTATTTTTATATTCTACGGGGTATTTATAAATACCATCCTTTTTCATATTTAAGTTTAGAATTTTATAATCTTAAATTAAAAAAAAAGAGTGTGTGCTTCTTCTAGGTAAGTCTGAGTGCTTCTCAAAACTGTAGTTGTATATTCTGCTTCACGTTTCCTTCCCAGAGCACAAATGACCAAACAGTGATCTTGAGGTGGACGTTTCAAACCTTGGCCATCTATATAGGGGTCATTGAAGTCTGGGTGTCTGGCAGCAAAGATGATTTCTGATCTCCTCTAAGAAGCAGATAACCACCTGGTCAAGAGGACAAACCCAACAAGTCTGCCCTGACTTACCAGATCTGGACCTTGAATGTGCTGTTTGTACAGTACATAATCCTACAATGTTTTAAGCATCAACCTGCAGGGAGTATAGGAGTTATGAGTTACTGTTTCATGTTTTAAGTATTTGTCAAAGTTGTGTGTGTGTTTTAAAACATTTCTTTTTTAGTGGAGTAATACATTTTTCCTATACCCTATTGAATACCTTTCTAGGTGGGATATGGTCACTCTTTTGATAAAATCCTAGACATGAGATAAACCTAAGATCTGTTTAAAATATTTTCCCCAAAGTTCTGTTCTGGGGTTTGTTGTTGATTCTATGTTTTTGAAGTGGACCATGACATTATGGGGTGATGTCTTGACTTGTACATGGATTGCATTTAAGTGAGGCAGAGTTGGGCAAAGTTGTCAGCCTCAGTCTGTCTTCTAGAGTCATCAAAGCCCAGTGGCAAGACAAAAGTCAAGATGACTGGCAAGGGCTCAGAATGCAGTGGATGTCTTTGGTATTTTCAATGTCTGACCAAGCTCTAAACACTCCACAGCACCTGCTTCAGTCACCTTCATAGCCATTGGAACATATTGTTCTTATCTATCTATTCTGCCAGGGGAAGCCTTCACATGCTTGGAATAAATATCCCTCTAACTCATTGACAGATTTGAGGCCTATCAGTTATCCTTAACCTAGTTTAGCCCATCAACAGAAATGGTTTTATGGGGTGTGGCTGCTGTGCATGCTACAGATTCTTGGAGCCACAGGTGAGAGTTGTGTGCCAGGTGAACATAGAAGGTAGATGTGCATCCCTGAAAAATGGCTGAAAAGAGCTCAGCAAGCCCTCACACTAGAGGTGCTAATCCTCCCTGAACACCCCATACACATATTCTGGAGTGGGGTTATAATGAATGAACCAGAGACAAATATAAAAAAGTGGCCCCTCTTTTAGAGGCCATACTCCCAGCACTTGGTCCTGAATGAGTCCAGAGCCAAGAACCATTAGTGTCAGGGAAAAGACACTATCTTTGGATAATGGCATGTGGTGGGAGGAATTTATTAGATGAAGTGAGTGTGCAGGATGGTAATAGGGTAGGGAATAACCTAAATCAAAGCATGGGATGGCTACAGCACAATAAGACCTCTGAGAGTGTAGTCCAACCCCTTCCTTTTACAAAATGAGAAAATAGATCCAGAGAGTCTAAATGACTTTCCCAGTGTTACATTGGTAGCCACAACCAGAGTTTGGATTCTAACCCAGGTCCTCTGATTCCAAATAAAGTATTCTTTCCACTGTCGTAGCAGGTAAAAGGCCCAAACCTGGGATGGAGATCTGTTGCCCCTGAAACACATATTGTGTGAATCTCTCCTCCTGCTGGGGTTGATATATACATACCTGAAGATTGGGGCAGGGTAGGGGTGGAAGAGTCCCATGCCCCATCCCCTATCCTCCAAATTACTGTCTGTGGCTCTTCAGAGTCGGGGGAGACCCCTCGACTATAATACCTCCTAAGTACCCCCACCACCACTCCTACCCACCAAGAAACAGCTGAGTCTTGGTCTCTTCAGCCGGGCATTTTATTCGAGGAGTCAGTGCTGTATTCCACTTCCCTGGGCTGTTAAGAGGGGTCTGAGAACAAAATCCCGCGGCTCAGCGTCGTGAAGCCAGCAGCTAGAGTTGGGGAAGGGAGGGTTGATGAAAGGGGACTTCTAAGTGATTCCATGCGGGTGCTGAATGGTTGTCAAGGCTCCCAGCTCTCAACCCTAAATCTCCCTTCCTTCCTTTCCCAGCTCCCCTCACCCGGGCAGAGCGCACCCTCTAGGGGCCGCTACCACTGCCGCTGCCGCTGCCACTGCCGAGTCCCCCAGGAGAGAGGAGCAGCGCGCGTTTGAGCCGGTGGCTCTGGCGCCCTCGAGGTCGCGGCAGTGGCCAGGTTGGGCAGGCGATGCCGAATGGGATCTCTGGGTCAGGCGGCTGCGGGTCAGAGATGGAGAGCTGAAGGCAGGGACAGGGAGCAGGCGCAGCAACCAAGTAGTCTCCCAGTGCAGAACCACACAAGTCTTTCGCGTCCAGGAAGGTCTGCAGGATCAGCCCAGGTTAGAACGGAATCCATAGTGGATGAGAGGGGCGGAGCTAACTAGATCCACATTTAGTGGTAGGAGGGTGAGACTAAGGGGAGAAGAGAGAGAGGCTGAGCAATCCGCATTGAGGAAGTGGGCTCTAGGACAGCCGGAGAGTCAAGGCCCTACTCATAGGGTGAGTGCCAGATATGGAATGGAGGGGAGAGGAGGTGAGATTCATATTTAGTGTCTCCATAAAGGTACCTAAGCCAAAGCCAAAGGAAGTAAGAAAGGGCCTAGCCAATATTTGGAAGAAGTATAGGTGTGGACATGAGGGAGGGGCTGGGCCAAGACCATGAGAGAGTGTGGAGAAACATGACTTGGCAGCACCTGTGGCTATGTGGGACTGGACTTCTGGTGGACTCTTACCTGGTCAAAGGTAAGACAGCCACCCTCACAGATCCCTCCTTCTGGTTGGGAGAGCCAATTCCGACCGCAGGTCAGATCATCTTTGCAGGCTGAAAACCTGAATAGACAGAGAGAACATTAAGAAATCATGGTTTCAGAAATAGAAGGGACTTAGGGAGTCTAGTCCCACACCCCAGACCAGAGAGGGCCTCACAGAATTGTCAAAACTAAATATCCAGGAGTAGAGCACCAGTGTTCTGGACTCATGTTCCCACCTCTAGCCTGAACTGTTGAATAGCTAACCTCTCCCCAGCATTCATCTTTCTGTCTTTCTGAATCATGTCCTGAAGTCAAGCTCTCACCACACCCTTCCTTCCTTTAGTCAAAAATACTCACGGGAGTGGCTAGGTGGCACAGTGAATAGAGCACCAGCCCTGGAGTCAGGAGGACCTGAGTTCTAATGTCGTCTCAGACACTTAACAGTTACTAGCTGTGTGACCTTGGGCAAGTCACATAATCCCAACTGCCCTGCCTAGGCATTCAGAATCTTCTACCTTGTGGTCCCACTCATCCAACTTTGTTTCCCACAGCCTCCCTAGACCAATCTCCCCCAGTTATATACTGCCAAGCAGTCTCTATACCCCACCACAAAGGTGCCCCAATCCTTTCTGCCTCTGGAATTTAATCACCATGGCCCTACATTGAATGACCCACTGGAATCTAACCTTCCTTCATCCTCTACTGAAGTTAGACCAGTAACTTCATCCTGGTCAGGAATGACCAGGAAAGAATTTGAAGATGCAGGCTTCGATACCTCTTAATTGAAATGTCTACCTTCCTTATTAATCCTTAGTACTGACTCATTCCTGCACCTTTCCTCATGTCAGGTCCCTCCCCTAGAATTGTCCCAGACTCCTAACTGCACTAGGATCCACTTCTCCTCTAAAATAAGACCTCTGCAGTCCTTATCTATACCCTTGACCTTATCCCTGTCTTACCACTGGTCACAGAAGGCAGCACAGATCGGCAGGGCCTGGATACTCCCATGCCTCTTCAGATGGGTCCAATTGGCTGCCAGTGGTGAGCAGTGGAAGAAATAGGAGAGACTTTGTAGGAAGGATTCACACCTGGAAGAGCCCAAGAGAGATCATAGAATGGGGAGCCTTAGAAAACAAATTCCACAGGGGGCAGTTAGGTGGTGCAGCAGATAGAGCACCTGCCCTGGAGTCAGGAGAACCCTGGAGTCAGAGAATCCAATCTCTGACACTAGTTGTGTGACCCTGAGCAAGTCACTTAACCCCAATGTCCTCAAAGAAAGGAAAAAGAAAACCAATTCCACAGACACATACTGGGCTAGGGAAGCAGGGGTGTAGGGTGTACAGAGGAGGAAGTAAGTAAAGTCCAGACATTTTTTTCTAGGTTAGACTTTAAGGAATATGGGGAGTCTCTATGGCTAGGTCCCAGAGTGTCTTCAAATCATGTAAAAAACTTGCAAATCCTCTACTTTATTAATTACCAATCTATTCCAGAGTGGTCCAGCAGTGGAGGGAACAGAAGAACTGTACTCACCTGTGGCTTAAGCCCCCACAGCGATCCCAAATCAGACAGATGCCTGCCATTATGGGGGAGCCTGAGTGGAAAGAAGAGAAATGGTAAGTTGCACTGGAAGAGGGGTTTGGCACATGTGATGGAGGGCATTAGATGGGTCTGCCCTCCCCTGAAATTCTTCAGCTTGGGAGCATATGAGAGGGGCTCTGGGTGCAACTGGGGCCTCCCTGGGTGGGAAACATGATTGTGGTGACCTGAATCAACCTTAGGGTGAGAGTGTGCTCACTCTGGTTTTCCTGAATGAATGAATTCTGGGAGGTGGGAAGTCTGGAGGGGGACCATCTGTCAGCCTAGAAAGATTAGAAAGGGGAGGGGTATCACTTACCAGTAGAATGGAGTCTGCACCAACCTGGTGCCCCATTGAACTTGGGTTCCTCATTGGCTTGCCCTAAACCCAGGCATTTGGGGCTACCAGCACCACCATCATTTCCAGGCAGCCCTAAGAAGACCCCTTGGGTCCCTGGCAGACTCATGGCCCAGGCTAGGCCTAGGACCCAAGCCACAGTGCCTCTCATGTCCACCTGAGGATCAGAAACTGAGGTGAGTTCATGGAATTCTCCTTCATAGTGCCTTTGGAGGTAACAGGCTTATTATCCTGTCTCATTCCCTCCCTACTACCCCTCTCCACAGAAATGTACTACCTAGTGGGGGGGGGGGGGGGCCTGCATGTCAGATAAGGTCTTGACTGGGCACACAGCTCATCCTAACAAAAGCTACCAACTCATTCTTGGGATCTTGGATTTTCAACTCTCAATTCTTTCCACCAGAGACCCTGGGCTACCTTCTCCCAGCTCCACAGCCCCATACTACAAGCAGGACTCCAGCTTCCTGACTCCCAGATGCCTCAGCTCTGCACCTTCATCCAGGTGTCTGCTTTCGTCTAAGCGCTGGTGACCTTGACAAGGACCAGGGCCATGGTTACCATACCTCCCCCCCTCCCCATTGCTCCCTCATTCTGCTGAGCTAAATCGGCTTAACTGTGGCTGCTCACCCTCAGCCCTTCGCACTGTCTGGTCCACGTGTGGCCACAGAGTCCCATCTCTGCATATAACTAGTTGTCTGGCTCATTTAGGGCTCAGGTTGCAGAGTCTGGGTTAGCGAACTCCAGGGGAACCCCACTCCATGGAATCTAAATATTTGCTCCTCCAAAGGAATCCCGGGGCTCATGAAAGTTTCAGTCCCAAATAGGGCATGAAGGGAAGGCGGCAACATGTTTCCTGCTTCCTCCAGCCTCAGAGGCCCTGGGCTGGTGGGATTTTACCTGGCTCCAACCTCTCCAGGTAGCACTGTCCAAGGTTCGCTGCTCCCGGCTTCTCTTACGGTCGACTTAGTGAGAGCTGCAGGACCCAGGAAGGGAGGGAGGAGCCCGATCGGGGAGAAGGAGGGACCGTGTGGGATAGGGCGGGCAGGGCAGGGAGACGAAAGAG
>CM053580.1:528835457-528898205 GCA_028627135.1 Pseudochirops cupreus
TCTCTCTCTCTCTCTCTCTCTCTCTCTCTCTCTCTCTCTCTCTCTCTCTCTCTCTCTCTCTCTCTCTCTCTCTCTCTCTCTCTCTCTCTCTCTGGGACAGGATGTGGGCCAGACCTGAATCTTTGTCATCATTAGGGAAGACGGGGGAGAGAAATGGGAAAAGTGTCTCCTAAGTTGCTGTACGTGGATGTCAGTGTCTGTAAGAGCTTGCTGTAGTGTATTGTGGAGGGGGTGTGACTAAACGTGTATCTTTGTGTAATAGATATTTGTGACAATTTCTTCTGTGTTCTGTGTGTTGGGGGCTACAGGGAGCACCACGGGGGCAGGGGTCAGTGCTTCTGCCTTCTAGCTCCATATAGTCTCTTCTCTGACTATTCTATTTTCCCCCAGTTGGGGAGGTGAGGAAGGAGCTGGAGGCAAGAATGTCTGAGAGCTCTCAGTTGAATGAGGGATGAGGTTGTAGAAGAATAACTTGTTTAAATAGAGTGTCTGAGAGACTCCCTCTGCCCCCTTCGTCAAATTAGGAGAAGGATTCAAGTGCCTAGACTGTCTCGGACTCGGGCAGCAGAACCGCTGTTTCACACCAGCTCCACACCTAACCTTAGCTGGGAAATCTGATTTCTTAGTTCTGGGGCGAATGGAATTGGGAGAGATCAGCACCGCGGAGAGCGACAAGGAGACCTAAGAGGAGGCTGGACCGATGGAAACAAAGTTAAAGGGAGAGAGACACAGAGAAACACAGGAGGAAGAGTGAGACAAAGGCGGAGACAGATACAGCAGGAGAGTCAGAGGGAAAGATGCAGACGGAGACATAGAGTGAGGAGGAACCTATTTGTTGGTACTAAAAAAAATTCAGAGGAATAGGGAGAGACACTAAGAGACACAGAAGGATAGAAGAGACAGAGATAAAGGCACTTCCCCCAATCCCTTCCAGACCCCCGTGGTAGCCTTAGGACTGGCCGGCAGGTGGCGTTGGTGTACAAGGTGACCCCAGTCTCTGACAGTTCCAGCTTCTAGGGTCAGGAATGTCACTTCCCTTGGGGACCTGTCCTTTGGATGGAAGACAGAATTCCTGAGACCCGCTCAGCTCCTTTCTGCATCCACTCTGCAGAGGCCCAGAGAGTCCAGTCTTCACACTAGTTCATCTTGTTGGCTTGTTGGCTCTGGTCCTGAGAATCCATTAGCTGAGAACAAAAAGCTGGGGTCCTAAAAATGGAAGTAAGGGAAATCCAATGGGGAAGGGAGAGAGAAAAGGAGAGGGAGGAAGAAGGTGAGGCCGTCTTGTCCACCGCAGGGAAGAAGGACTTGGGCCTTTGCCCACCTTCCCTTCGGAACCAAGGCCTGTCCAAAGGTGACTGGGCTGTGGAAAGGACTTCCTAAGTATGTGGGGAAAGAGCACAGGGAAAAGACCCTCTGATATGCACCAGGAGAAGGAGGTCCAAGTGCCTGGATGGACTAACTCTTGGGATGCTCTCTCTCTCGCTCTCGCTCTCTCTCCGTATTTCGGAGGCTGTTTACTCTCCCCTCCATCTCCCCTAGCTACATCCTAATATGACCTATAAATCTTGCTCCGGTGCTGGTCCTGGCCCGGGCTACGCCCAACTCATCCTTTGGGTGTCCCTGTAAAGGAGTCTCTATTTTTGAAAGGGAGTATTCTTTTTTTGGGGGGGGGAGCTGGGGCTGGATGCCACTGTAAGGGGAGAGAGAGGGTTTCTCCACAGGAGAGGTCTCTGTGAAGACATCTTTAGACCTTTGTCAGGGGGGTTATTTTTCTGTGGCTAGGGGATCATGTCTTTGTGAGGGGATCGTGTCTGTCGAGGTTGAGGTGTCTCTTGTAGTGGCCGTGGCTGCGGCTACAGCTCCCAGACGCAGGGACTGTTCAGGCCGCCCCTCATGGCTCCGCCCCGCCCCCCACCTTCTCCCGCCGCCGCGGCTCCTCCCTCCCCCCCACTCCCTCCCTCACAGGGGGCCGGAGAGCAGCCGCTCCCTCTCCCGCCGCCGCCGCTGCCGCTGCTACTGCTGCCGCCGCCATGGACGATTCCGGCATCATCCGGCGCCGGAGGCTTCAGGTACACTGGCCCAGCATCACCAGAGCACTGGCTCCGCATTCCCCGGCCCTGATTCAACCCCATATTCCCTGATCTCCAGCCTAGTAGTCCTCTTCATTTCTCCCACATCCTGGCCCCGCATCCACTGCCCCGCATTCCCAAAGCTCCGGTCTAGGCTATTCGTTTCCCAGCCCCGATCCGGGCCCCTGCCAGGGCTAGGTCCGCTGGGGCTGTGGTCTGTGGGTGCGGAGCAAGCTATGGGTTGCTTCGGAGACCAGGGATGAAGAACTGAGAATGGAACTGGGGCCGACACTACTGAAATAGGGGCACTAGAACAGAGGATGTGGGATTCGGGCTAGGTTTGGGGTAGGGGACAGTGAGGGGCTGTGGTTGGGGACCAGGATGCTTCTCGGTTCCTTGGGAGGGTCGTCGGGTCAGGAATACAGGACAGGATCTAGAGTTGGGGAAGTCTCCTAGTCATTAAGCTAATGACCAAGCCATAACGCAGCCCCCTGCGACCCCGGCAAATAGCTTGGCCACAGCTGCAGATTCACATTCTCCACGTCCCTGGCTCCCTGTTTCCCTGCTTCAGCTCTAACTCGAGCCCCTCCCAGGCTTGGTCCACTAAGGCTTCCGCACAGGGGCTTGGACTGGAGGTACACATCTGGGGCTGGGGCTGGGGCTGCCTCCAGTTATTAGGGCAATGACCCGCCCAAAACACCGCCCTGCGTCCTGCCGCGCTAGAGCCGCGGGGAGGCCCGAGGCACCGCCTCCGCCCCTCTGGCGGGGGCTCTGCCCACCCTGGGAAACTGAGGGCCCAGGTAAGGGTGGAACAGAAGGAGGTCCAGGGCCTGGCCTGGGGTCACGCTGGGGTTCTGGATCCTGCAGAGGCACTGGGGCAAGGATAGCGGGTCCCTGGATTCCGAAGGAACTGGACAGATTCCCGGGATCTTCCTAGAGGAGAGGTCCAGGACAGTTCCTAGGGGTACAGAGCCAGGTCTCCGACTGCGCTAAGCTAGGTGGGAGGAATAGAATGGAAAGTTATGGCCCTAGGGAACCCCTCCCCCTTTCTTCCCTGAGGCCCTCGGGGCCACCCTAGCCGCGCCTCTGTCTACACGTCGGTAAACATGTTTGTGCTCGGGTTGGGGCTAAGCTGAAGGATCACCGACCCCATTCAAGAGCTGGATCTGGGGAGTTCGAACTAACCACTAGCTCCCCCTCCCACTCCCCATACCAGGAGGGGACAGGAGACCCCGCGCAGCATATCCATCCCCTCTCCTTCCTCCCTGCCCCCTTCTCCCCATTCCTCCCCCCCCCCCCCCCCGGCCCTGGCCGGGCCAGCTGGCCGGTGGGCGGCAGCGAATTTTAGCTCCTCACTGTCGCGGGAGTCTCGAGGTCGAGCTGCGCACGCGCTGGGGGGGGCGGGCTGCCCACTAAGAATAGGGAAACTGAGGCCCAGAAAGAAGGAATAAAATAGGCTGGAGCCAGGGGGATAGCAGTGCGTTCAGGTGTCTTTGGCCCCTGGCATCACAGTTCACTGGTTGGAATGGGTGAACAAGCATGAATTGTATGATCCTTCCTGCCTCAGTTTTCCCTACAGAAGAGTGAGGAGCGCCGGACTTTTAAGAATTAAGGCAGAATGATACTTTTGTATCCCTATTTGGTATTGCTTCCCACAAATCCGGGAAGGGATTCAGATCGCGTGCACCCCTTGTCCCCTCTACACAATCACCTTCTCTCCAGCCCGAGGAAGGGGAGTTTAGGTCTACCATTCGGAAGGCATTAGAGTTCGAGGAGCAGGTCGGGCTTCTGGGGTTTAGCCTCCATCCTCTTACGTCTCTCCTTTCACCATTTCTCCACCCAGTCACCTTCTAGCGGAAAGAAGAGATACTACGTAGGAAAGACTCGGGAATGGGTTAGGTTAGGGAATGTCAAGGTGCCAGGAGTGTGAACTGATCAGATCTGGAGTGAACAGAGCAAGTAGTGAATGTAGCAGGATAGAGTTCGGTCAGATCACAGTAAGAACGCTTGAGTGTCGAAGGAGGTAGGTTCAGATAAGCAGGGAAACACTGGAGGCTAGGCAGTGGGGGAGGGGAGATTCCTGTCTCAGCCTGGAAACTGGGAAAGCTGTATATGACCTCTGACGGGCTGTAGGGTCAGCTAGTGGGGAAAGGCAGGATACATATTGAAGTTATTCGAAGGTGGGGGAGAGGGCGAGAAAGAGGAGAAAGCATGCCTCCAGTTCCTTGAAGGGGAGGTGGCTGCGGCAGAGACAGTCGGCCTGGAGGGATGCCTAAGCTGGTATGGACAGACAGGCACTCCCCTTACCAGGTTAGATGGAGGTTCGAGACTCAACTCTGCTCTGTCCAGGCTGAGGTCAGACGGAGAAGGGGCGGAGCCTGGAGGGGTGTGGTCCCATAGCGCTCTCTCATTGGCTCAGTGCCACGAGGGCTTCCTCTCTTCTGGTCCCGCCCCGAGTCTGAGGTGGGCGGGGGGAGAAGGGGGAGCCGGCAGAACTCACCGGAGACAGAGGCTGGAGGCTTGGGCGTGGAATGAGCTGCGTGCTCGGAGCCTTAATGGGGCTGAGCTCTGACAGAGAACTGGACTCTGACTTGAGGCTGAGGGGACCTGATACTCTCTTGTACGCCTGTGTGGTGGTGGTGGGGATTACGGGGGACTGAACATTGTTCGGAGGAGTCGTGTTACTGTGGACTGAAAGCCATGAGGAGCCTGAGGGTGTCGGGAACTAGAAACAGTATAAAGTACCAGTATAAAGCCAGGCGCGCTTCTTTCTCTCTGAGCCCCCAAAAGTTGCCCCAAGCGGTGCACTTTCACACTGAGGGCCTTCCATCTGCAAGCCCAGTTGAGTTCTTCTGTCTGTCCTCAGAAATTCTGAGAATATGATTCTTCCCGTCCACTCCGCCCCCCGCCCCGCCCCACTCCATACCATCGGCAATGGGGGCTGTCCACGCCCGGGTCAAAGGGTGTGCTCTGGCGTCCGAAAGGATGGCGGCACGGGCCATGAGGTAGCGTTCATTCGAGGCCGAGAATTTGGAGCACCTTTCTGGTACTTTACGAAGGGAAAACCTGGTCTTCAAACGCGAAATGGGGATATTTTTGAACTAGTGTACTAGCTACCCGATCCTCTGGGGGTGGGGCTGGCAACCAGGCCCCTTGGATTCGATCATTGGCCTCCAGAGCTTGGAGATACTCGAGGAGTCAGAAGTAATATCAGTAATACCTCGAAGACTGAAAGCCCACCGTCCCAGGGCCCCAGAAAGAACCCCTAGGCTCAACTCCACCAGTCCTGCCCTCATCAGCCCAGTGGCTTCACTCCCACGGACCCTGTTCCGTGCCAGAATTTTGCTTAGGCCATTGCAGACGCCCGGCGGGTCCGGATTAACCTGGCCACCGCTCATTCACTCAGAGCTGATAAAGGCGGCATGAAAACCTGGCCTGGATTTCAGGGCCTCTCAGGCGGAGAGGGCTCATTAAGTGCCTAGGGGCAGAAGGGAGGCCGGTGGACCGATGGGTTCTCAGTGAACAATTCCTTCTTCTCTTTATCCTCCTTTGGGCCCCCAAATTCCCGCCCTCCCTTCCTCCTTTTCTCCAAGAGCTGGACTTTGCTTCCCCAGCTGGTGGCAGAGTGTAAGGTCTGGGACACTCTCTGGTGTCTAGGGGTTGGATCAGAGATGATTCAGGCTCTCAAGCACTATGGCCTAGTGGGAGGCAATGGACTTGGAGTTCTGTATTCTTAGCTCTTTGGCTAATTACCTATATGATCTTGGGCAAGCCACTCCTCCTCTCTAGGTCTCAGTTTACGCATATATAAAATTAAGGGGTTAATTGTATTAACCTGAGTTCCCTTTCAACACTGACACATATCCTAGAAACTCTGATATACCCCAGACGTCTTGCATATATAAACCTTTTCCCTTTGGCACTGCCATGGTCCAGAAAAACTGTGGAAGTATGAGACTTTCCTAACCCAGGACTTATTAAACTGACCCCTAGCCTTCTCTTCATTTACAGAACCCTCTCCTCACCTCCAGATATACTTTCCCTTAGTCACCCCTTTTATCATTGGCTATCCTGACAGCAGGGAAGTCCAGCTGGCCCCAGGGTGGACCCTGACAGAGGCTAAGGATGGAATACTTTTTCTTCTATAGCCAACAACTCTAAAAAGTGCCAGATTTCAGATTGCAGCCTACTAGGAAGGACTCTAGGGCAGGTTTGCCTGAAGAAAATTTCAATGCTAGCAAAGTTTTCCTTTTGAACCATTAAATATGACATTACATGGGAGAAAGTGTATTGATTACTTCTATCTTGCTTTAGGTTCCCCTACCTCCCTTTCTTTAAATTCAGGGTTTCCAGGACCCCAGACAATTGGACCAGCATTCATGGGCTGCCTCAGTAGAGGGAGCAGGGATGATGTAGTGTGAAGAGAGCAGGTCCAGGAATCAAGTGACCTGGATTTAAGAGCTTTGATGCTGCCTGGTTGTGTGATTGTGGACAAGTCACTCCACTTCTTTATTTTAGTTTGCTCATGTGTCAAATAGAATTGTCTTTGCCCTCCTTAGCTCACTGGGTTGTTGTGGGGAAAGTGCTTTGTAAATGTTAACTCCTGCAGATAGCAAGCATGACTTAGGGGAAAGAGTGCTGTATTTGGT
The DNA here is from genome assembly GCA_028627135.1 of Pseudochirops cupreus. Taxonomy (NCBI): domain Eukaryota; kingdom Metazoa; phylum Chordata; class Mammalia; order Diprotodontia; family Pseudocheiridae; genus Pseudochirops; species Pseudochirops cupreus. The sequence continues at coordinate 528,842,176 of CM053580.1, forward strand.
CTCAGGGAACTTGGTTTCAAGCCCTGATTGACACTTTCTTGATTTGTGACTTTGCTGTAAGTCACTTTAGTTCTCTTTGCTTTAAATTCCTTGTCTTTAAAAACATGAGCTATAATTTCCAGGTCAAAAAGCCTTAAAGAACCAAACTAATATTGGAAAGAGGGACCCAGGAACTTTCACCTTCCTTAGGCCCAGTCAATTACTTTTCCCTCATTCTGTAACTGGTCAATTTTTGTTTTGTCTTGTTAGGGGCAAATCTATGGCCCCTCTGTGGACTTGTGGAATGACTTATTGGTCTTCATCATGCAGGGCAAGGTCACTTACAAATTTGCAAAGTATTAGAGACTTCCACTATAGGATGTGGAATGACTCGTTTCCTCCTGGAAATCCTGATCCACCCCAAGCTCCCCTCTGGGTCATCCCTACTTCTGGTTGGGCCCTAGCCCAACTAACCCTATTTCTATTATTTGCCTTCCCAAATGACAGAGGGAAAAGGTTGGTCCTGGTCTAAGGGGGACATGGAAGGAGGGAACATTTGGGTAGCATTTGGTGGAGATACTGGATCTCTTCTCTTAGAACCCTGGGGAGGAGGAGGGGGAGGGGGGTGATCACAATAAGTGTCCCTCACACTCTCAGGACCAAGGCAGATACAGGACCCTGGAGAGGGAGGGAATAGTGGGGGTGGGTGTCTCTACAAGTGTCCTTACTGATCTTCCAGACTCAGTGCCCTCACTTCCCCCATGTTTGCCTTTCAGAAGGACCTGCCTCTGCCCAGAAAGAGTAGCAGGTGAGTGACTGGAGGTTCCCAGGGGTCAGGGTGGGGCTGGGAGGAGGTGAAGCTAGGGCCTTGAGCCATCCTTCAGGCACTGGGGTCTGGAGGCACTCTGATCTGTGGGGTTTCAGGATCTGGGGCTTGGGCACTCCCTAAAGCCAGAGGTGTTTTCTGAGGGGGTAGGGCCTGGGAGCCTTGGGACTTGGGAATGCCAGGAAGGACCCAGGCCTCTGACCTGGAAGGGGTCTCTTTGGAACTTTGGGAGCTAGGCCTGTGTGTCCTGCGGGTGGAGGCCTAAACTCTGCCTCCTGGGGGTCCTCCCTCTTGGGAAAGGCTGGAGGCGTGTACACAGACAGACACAGACACTCGGGGCCACGTGCCGCCTGTTCAGGCGGGGCCTCCCCTCCCCCTCCCTCCCTCCCTCCCTCGCTCACTCTGGCCCCCGCCTCCCCCATGCTCCCTCCCTTCCTCTGTCCCTCGCTGGCTCTTTTGCTCGCTGCTCTCGGCTCTCCCCGGGCTGGGCTGGGCTGGATGCGGCTGCGGCTGCGGCGCTGAGCTCCCCGTCCCTGCCCTGGCCCCGGCCCCGCGCACCTGCCGCCGCCATGTCTCCACCGCCGCCGCCGCCGCCGCCCCTGGACCATGTCTGACTCGCTCTGGACCGTGCTCTCCAATTTCTCCATGCCCTATTTCCTTGACAGCAGCATGTTCCGCCGAACCAAGAGGTAATAGCCCCGTGGCCCCGACCACTCACCCCACCTCCTATACTTTCCCCAATCTCACTGACTGTCATCATTCCCTCCAGAGTTCGGGTCCTATTTGATCCTCCAAGCCCTGGGACCCCTTACTGCCCACTCCCCCCCCCATTTCCTCTGCTCATGAAACCTCCCCCAGATTCCGAGATCCTCCCCAACCCCGTGAGACTTTTCCCAACTTGAGGTCCTTTCAGCCCCCAGTCCTAGGCTTGGGCCCTCGAGCTTCTCCCAGCCCCCAGCCCTTGCCTTAAGGTGGGGGGGGGAGGTGGCGAGGGAGTTGGCCTGGCCCTGCTCTGAGGCGCCTCTCTATATTGCTGCTGCAAGGGCGGGGTCCAGGCCAGGGATGCTGCTGCTGCAGAGGCGGCCCAGCTGCGCCAGATGTGTGTGTGTGTAGCAGCAGGTCTTCTCTCTCAGCGGCCCTGGGAGTTGGGGGTGGGGTGGGGATCGGGGTTAGAGGAGAGACCGCTAACGCCCGTACATCCTTGGAGGGGGAATGGCGTGGTGGGGGAAAAGCGGAGCTTGGGTCGGGCACAGCGTCTTTGTCTGTGGGCACAGCCGGGTTCTGCCTCTACCACTGGGGTTTGGGGAATTTGTGCGGGGATGGAGTGGGGACCGGAGTGGAGAGATGGGGAAGGGATGTGGGGGCGCCGTTCCCTGTGAACAATAGCTAAAGGCCACCAGGCCTACTGCCCCCCCCCCATTCTCAATTGCCTGATCTAATGAGATGCTTCACTGCAACTGCTGCAGCGACAACACTCGGCAGTCAGGCAGTGGAGGGGGGGGGGCCGAGGAAGCAGGGCTAAAGACATCGCCCTCCCCTGAGCCCCCTTACAGTCCGTTCACCTTCTTCTAGTGGGGGTCCGGGAAGAACTGGGGCTCTCTGCCCCTCCACACACACATAGATACACAGGCAGATAAAGGAGTCACAGAGAAGTCCCCCAGGCACAGAAATTCACCAATAGAGCCATATAGACAGAGAGAGAGCCACACAATACTACAGAGACCTAAACACACATGCAGCAGCACCACACACACACACACACACACACCTGTCGTGAGACACGATGAGATACAATGAAACAGAAACTCTTACCGGATTCAGTCACTGAAACAGTGATACAGAGACATAGTGAGCTTAACAGAGACTATGACAGAGTTTAGAGATAGACACTATGAAAAACACAAGGAGATACAGAGACAGATAAAAATTCAGTAAGATAGTGTCACATCGAAGTCAAAGAATCACAGAAAGTCACCGTGGCAGACATACAGCCACAGATGATAACAGAGTCTATCTGTCTGTCTGTCTGTCTGTCTGTCTCTCTCTCTCTCTCACACACACACACACACACACACACACACATACACACACACTCCGACTCCACAGGCCAGGGGGACCTTGGTTAGGGTGGGACCTTGGACCCTTGGACCCCATGGACCCTTGACCTAGGACACAAGCTCCAGGGATGCTCCTAGCACCTGGTCCCCAGACCCCAGATTAGAACCCAGAGAACTACAGGCCCCAAAGCTCATCCAGTTTTGGACCCCCCCTCCCCCGAGGGGATAGGAACGGAAGACCGAAGAGCTGAGGGTCGGCTCTGTTCGACTCTGCTCGGCACTGCCCGCCTCCCCTCCCTTTCCTTCCCCTCCCTGCAGCTGCCGTACCAGTAATAGGAAAAGCCTCATCTTGACCAGTACGTCACCTACTCTACCGAGGCCCCATTCTCCACTCCCTGGACACATAGGTGAGTTTTAGGGTGGGGAAGGGGGTGGAAGGCCAAGCCAGGTGTGGGGGACTCTTGGAAAGGGAGTTGGGCTGTCCTGGCTGGAGGCGGGGCCATGTATGAAAGGAGGTGGAGCAAGATGGAGCAGAGGCGGGGCTAAATAGGAGAGAGGTGAGGTCAGGTGGGAGATATGGGAGGTTAGTTTGGATTTGAGCCTGGTTGGATAGTGCAGTGATTGGGCCAAGTTGGGGAGGGTTAGGATCAAGTGAAGGCAGATTAGAATCTTGGATCTAGAGCTGGAAGCGCTCTCAGAGGCCATCGAACTGTCGCTCCAGGTGGAAGCAAAACCTGCAGGGTTAGGGACTGAACCAGATGGGACTGAACCAACCAGAGAGAATCTAGATTAAAATGAAGGCCAAATAGAGGCTGGGACAGAATGGAGGGAGCAGGATCCAGGTGGGGACACACTGGCTAGGATCAAGGCAAAATTGTAAAAAGGGTCATATGGCTGAGGAGACTAAGAGGGAAGTGTACCCTGGAGGATCCGGATGGCAGCTCTGACCTAAACCTTCCCTCTCCCCCGCTTCAGGCAGCAGTCCCTTGGACAGTCCCCGCAACTTCTCACCCAATACTCCTGCCCATTTCTCGTTCGCCTCCTCCCGCAGGTGAGTGTCCTTCGTCTTCCCCTTGCTGCTCACCCCCATCCCCCACGCCCCAGCTCCCGGGAGAATCGACCACTCATTATGCTGCCCAACTAGTTGCTCCAGCACCCATGGCTGTGGTAGGATCGGGCGGGGAGAGAGAAGAGTTCTGGGAATAAGCCACTATGAACCTAGCTGGACCTGCCACGCGCCCGATTCCCGGGGGCCGGGCCCTCAAAGACTGGGAGGAGTTGGTCTGGGGGCGGGGCAGTGCTGTTCCTAGTTCGGCGCGCTCCCTACAGGCACTTACAGTGTTGCTATGACAACCCCGGATGGTGATACTGGGTGCGCTAGTACTGACTGTCCAACTGGCGAACAGCGGTCGACCCCTCAACCCCCGCCCCTCCGCGCGCCCCCATTTCCCCCGCCCCCCTCGCGAGAGAAAGAAGGTTCAGGAGGCTTTGGGGGAGGGGCGGCCGTTAGCCTGGGGTGAGGCTGAGGGGAGGAGGGGCTTGGGCTGTGTGTGTGTACGTGTGAAAGAGGGTGTGTATGAGAGGGGGATGAGGACGTGTGTGTGAAAGAGAGGGAGATGGATGGGATTGTGTCTTGAGGGGGAACTTGAGGTTATAGTATGAGAGAGGAGAGGGGAGGAGAGGGGGCTGGGGGAGTACATTGAAGAGAGATGGGGGTATATATAGGGAAAATGGGGATGTGTGGAGGGGTGGGGTCATGGGGCATGTGAGAAAGGAGAGTGGGGTGAGTACATGAGAGGAGGATTGGGGTATATAGAGGGGAGATGGAGATATGTGAAAGAGGGTGAGATGTATAAAGGGAAGATGGGGGGTCTACGTGAGAGAGGAAATCGGGATTGTGCTCGAGGGCTGGGGTCAGGGTGGGTGTAAGAGAAGAAACTAGTTCTTGCTGTAGGAGGAGAAGGAGGTGTGAGGAGCTTTGGGATCATGTCATACTTTAGAATGAGGAGGAAGGGCCCATTAATTACTACGAAGGGGGGGTGGGGAGAAATGCCAGGGCTGTGTGGATCTGTGAGCGAGTAGGTGTGGAAGGAAAGCATATGTTTGAGAGACAGAAGGAGGTTGAGGGCCATGTGTAACTTGTGGGAGAGGGGCAGGCAAAAGCTTTGTGAGTGAATTGTATGTTAAGGAATCAGGGGCTCTGCATGTATGGAAAGGTTGGGAGCATGCATGCAGGAGGTGGGATTCTGAACATGTGTAGAGGGATGAGGAAATGTATGCATAAGTGTAGATATCTGTGAGATGGAAGATGAGGATGTTGTGTATGTGTGTGTAAGAAAGGATGGGGCATGTATATGTGTGACAGGAGGAATGAGTATCAGAGATAGAAGGTTGGGACATGAATGGGTATATCGTGGTAAAGAAAGTGGGAACATGCATGGAATTGTGTGGTATATAAATGCAGGACTGGAGATGCATGTGCATATATAAGGGAGGAGGGGGACATGGATGAATATTGTATTGAGAAAGCGGGACTAGGAAATATATATGACTATGTAAGACGTGGATGGGAACATGTTTGAACTTATATGTGAAGAAGATGAATGTGTGCAAAAGGAGGTTGAAGATGTGATGGTTAGAGAGAGGCAAGGGATATATGTGTAGTGTGTGTGTGTGTGTGTGTGTGTGTGTGTGTGTGTGAGAAAGAGAGAAGGAAGGGAATAAGCATTAAGCACTATGTGCCAGGCACTGTGCTAAGCACTTTATATGTGTGGCATTTGACACAACAACACTGGGAGGGAGGTGCTCTTATTATCCCTATCCCTCATTTTATAGTTGAGGAAACTGAGGCAAAACAGAGGTTAAGTGACTTGCCTAGCGTGACATATAGCTAGTAAAGTAAGTAGTTGAGGTCAAATTTAAACTCATGTTTTCCTCACTTCAGGCTCTACAATCTATCCACTAAGAGGTATATGTGTGAGGGATGGGATCCATGTGTGAGAAGGTGGGAGGATAGACGTATGTGTATGGGAAGGTGAAGGTGGATCTTTGTGAGATGTGAGATATAAGATGAGGATCTGTGTTTATGAAAGGGGGTTGGATGTGGTCTGTTTGTGGGTGTCAGAGGTCTACATGAGTGAAGGAGGATGGGGGTACATGCGTGAGGTAGATAGTGAGAGTCGGTGCATGGGAGAATGGAAATGAGAATTCTGCATATGATTATGGCAGTTGGGGATTCTGTGCATATGGGTATGTAGGGAGACAGGATATATGTCTGTAAGAGAGTAGAGATGGCTTCCAAGCAGATTTGCACAGTAGATAGATCTCTAGACTTGGAGTCAGGAAGACTTGAATTCAAATTCTGCCACTGTGTGACCCTTGGCAAGTCACATAAACTTTTTCACTTTCAGTTTCCTCATCTGTAAGGTGTTCATGTAGATAATAGCACCAAATTTTTACAGTTGTTGCTGTTGAATGAACTAATATGTGTAAAATGTTCTGCAAACCTTAAAATGCCTTACAAATGCTGGATAAGATAGAAGGACATGTGTGAGAGAGGGGTCATGGCTCTATGTGTGTAAGAAAAAGCCAAATGTCATAGGTCATAGGGGGAACAAGAGGGTGAATGTGTGTAAGAAGGGAATACCAGAAGTCTGAGAAGGAGTAAGGGTTAGGGTTAGGGTTGTGGGTTTGTAACTATGTGAATGGAGATGGGAGATCTTTGTGTATGTATGAGAAAGAATGAATGGGGGAAGCCGTGTGTATGAGAGAGATGATGGGGAGGCCTGTGTGTGCATGAGAGATTAGGATGGAATTTTTGTGTATAGAGGGTCTGTGTATGAGACTGTGGTTGTGTGTGTGTGTGTGTGTGTGTGTGTGTGCGTGTGTGTGTGAAAGAGAAAGGGAGGGCATGGAGGGGCTGTGTGCATGAGAGACAAAGATAGGATCTGTGTGCATAGAGGGTTTGTATATGAGAATGAAATGGATATATGTGTTATGAGGGAGGACTGGTGTCTATGTGTGTACATGAAGAGGGCAAATGGCTTGTTAAGGGAAATGAGAACATATGCATGAATGTCTTTGTGTGTGAGAGAGAGTAGGTAAGAGAAATAGAGAAAGGTCCTGTGTTCATATGAGAGAATTAGTATGGGACACATCTGTGTGTGAGGGGAGTGGGGGTGGAAAGGTCTATGTGTTCGAGGGCAGATGGATGTATGTGAAAATGAGAGGAAGACAGATGGGGGCATTGATGTGAGGTAAGGGGAGATTTGGGGATCTGTGTGTGTGAGAGGGGATAATTGTATACATGAAAATGAAGGCCAGATAGGGAGATGTATGACTGTTTGTATATGACAGGATGGATGTCTGTAGGAGAGAGAGGGGATTTAGGTCTGTATATAAATGAGAGACTAAGGATGGGTGGATCCATATTGTATTAGAGTCAGAATGGAGGGAAATTCTGTGTATATATGTATATCTGGAGGGGCGCAGTAGGTATATATGTATGTAAGTAGGTAAATGTGTATGTAAGAAAGGAAAAGATGGGGGTTCCCTTTATGTAAGAGAAAAGGGGAAGGGAGTTTGTAAGAGGAGATGAGAGGATCTGTGTAGAGAAGGGCCCAGGTGGTTTTGGGACCTAAGGAGGCAATGAATACTTTTGTGTGCCAAAGAGAGGATAAAGGGTCTGTGGGGCAAGAGAGATCAGAGGTAGTATGTTTACCAGGGTGTTAGGGAAGGATGATTTGTTCATGAAGGATAAGGGAAATGAGAGGTGGGGCATGTGAGGGAGATGCATATATTTTGAGGGGGAGAGGTAGAATTGTGTTAAGGGACAGGGGATAGGGGCAAGGGTGTGTGAGAAAGATGGGCCTGGGTGTGAGAGAAAAAGGAATTGGGGAATGGAGGTAAGTGAGAAAAAGGGGGTTGGAGCACTGGAATATGGGTGAGAGAAAGTGGATGGAGGACCTGAGTGTGAGAGAGGAAGAAGGTGAAGGACAGGTTATGTGTGAGAGGAGGAAGATGTTGGGGTCTGAGGGAAGGCATGGTTGTGAGGCAGCGGCTTTATGTGTGAGTGTGAGAGATGAAGTGGATGTGTGAGGAGATAAAGGGATGGAAGTGTGTAAGAGAGAGGGAATGGGGCTGGGTGTATGTGTAAAGAGGGGAATGGGGATGTCTGAAAGGAAAGTGGGGTGGGAGAATGTAAGAAAATAAGATGGGTGTGTATGAGAGAGGGGAAATGAGTACACGTGAGAAGGTTAAGTGTGTGAAAAAGATGGAGGATAGGCATGGGGCATCAATTATGTGAGTGTAAGTTATGAGAGATTGTTGTGTGAAAAGGGTTTGAGCATGAGAGGGAGGGAGTACATTGTGAGAGAAGATGAATGTGTATTGTATGGAGAGAGAGAGAAGGGAAGGAGAGAGGATAAGTTTATGTATGAGAGGCAATGAATGGATGGGTGTGGGTGAAAGTGAGGGGAGATGTGTGGGTAGGTGTGAGTGGGGGGAATTGAGGGGAAGTGAGAAAGAGGAGGAATGGGTTTGTGTGTCAAGAGGGTAATATATGTATCTGACAGAGTGGAGACAGTGTGTGAATGATAGGGAGGGGAGTGTATATAAAGGAAGAGGGGATGTGTGTGTATGTGTGTGTGTATGGGGATAGATTGGTTGTTGAATATGAGAAATAGGGTTGGATATGTGTACGTGCAGAGATAGGGTGGGATAACCTGTGTGTAACAGATGGGGTTGGGGGTCTCTGTGAGGAAAGACAGGGATTGGGGGTCCATGAGGGAGGTTGTGAGTGAGGAGGATGGATGGGTATGTGTGTGTGTGTGTGTGTGTGTGTGTGTGTGTGTGTGTGTGTGTGTGTGTGAAACTGGGGATGGCCTGCTTGTGAGAGGGGGTGTAAGTGGATGGTTATATGCATGAGAGAGCAAGAGGGGCAGAAATGAAGATTGTGTGTGTGTGTGTGTGTGTGTGTGCATATGTGTACGCACGTGTGCGTGCACATGCAACCGTGTATGGGGGGAAATCAGTGTCTGTGAGAGAGGGGGTAGGTCTATGTGTTAACATGAGAGATTAGGGATCCATATTACATGAGACTGGGCATAGATGCTTTGTATTTAGAGATAGACGTGTATATGATGAGAGAGAGGACATAAGGGTCTAAGTGGGTAGTTTATGAGGGAAATGGGGTATTTATGAGGGAGGGGTGGAATGAAGGATGTGTGTGTGTGTATGTGTATGTGTGTAACAGATGGAACAAATTGTGCTTTGGAGTCTCTGCTTTAGGTCAATGTATATTGTGTGTGAGTGGGGATGGGTCAATGGGTAAGAGATGGAATAAGCTAGTCTGTGTCAAGATGGGACAGGGAGTGCTGTGTAAAGGTCAGTGAGGAGATTAGGCATGGGAGGGTTTCATGTTTGTGAGAGAGAAGGGTCTGGAGTCTGGAGGTGACTGGGGAGGGTGTGATCTATTGGGGGTAGATGAGAAATGGGGAATATGTCTATGTGACAGGAAAGTACATTTGTGTGCAAGGGAGAGAGAAGTTGGGGTTTGGTGTGAGGGGGAGATGGGAATGTATGTTTCTGTGAAGGAGTGGAGGAGCGCATGTGGATATGTGTAAGAGGGGGAGGGAACCATTTATAAGAATGTAGTAGAGGGTAGATAACAGGGAATTAAGTGTGAAGGGAATATGGAGGCATCTATGTATAAAGGGGTCTAGTGTATGAGAATAGAGATGAGGCCTGTTTGTGTGAGAGGATGAATGGGGGCCTCTATGTATGGAAGGAATAGGGAAATTCTGTGTATATATGTATGTCTGAGGGGCAGTAGGTATATATGTATTTGTGAGTGAAGGAGGGATGTGGGATGTGTGGGGTAGGGAGAAAGGAAGGGATATATGTTTGAGAAGGAGAGCAGCTAATAATTGTTGGGGAGGGGTAAAAGAGAAATGGGTGTGGGTTGTAAAAAGGGAGAATATGGCATGTGTGTGAGACAGAGAAAGTCACGTATGGGCTGGTATGATTATATGAGAGTAAGAGAGGCCAAGTGATTGAGGCGAAATTGGTGTTTTATGAAAAAGACATGGTTTATGTATTTTAGGGGAAGAGGAGGCAATAGGTGTGTGAGGGACAAGTGGGTAATAGGTGTGCATGTGTGCAAGGGACAGGCAGGGAACGGGGATAAGGTAGAGGAGAAATGGGGCCATGGATGAGAGACAGAAAAATGTACTAGTATTTTGAGAGATACAGGCATATAAGAGTAGAGTGGGATGGGGACATATGTGAGAATATATATTTAAGATGGGGGATGTGTATATGTGTATGAGTATGTTTGGATGGATGAGGGAGAAGGTATGTGGATATGTATGTGTATGAGAGATGGTGATGGGTGGGGATATGTGTAAGGGGGAAGGGGAATTTTAAGTGAGAAAAGGGGATGAGGGCATATGTGTATGGGTTTGGGGTAAGAGATAGGTAGGGACATAGATGAATGAATGTATATATGTGGGAGAGATGAAGATTGAGAGATGGGAAAGGGGTGAATGAAGACATGGAGAGAGTATGATTGAGAGAGGGGAGATGGGAGATGGGGATGTGTATATTCCCATATATAGGGTCTTAGGTGTGAGACAAGGGAACTGGGGAGTATGGGAAAAAATGGGATGGGTTCATATGTGTGACAGAGGAGAGATAGAGGTATATGAGAAAGGGTTATGGATGTGTGTGAGAGGGGTTGTGAGAGATGAATGTGTGAGGGGAGAATTGGGGTGTTTGTGAGATGGGGGATGGATGCGAGTGTGTATGTGTGGGGGATTATGTGTGAAAAGAGAAGGCATATGTGTATGGGAGATGAGGGATGAACTTGAGCAAGGGGTGTGTGTGTGTGTGTGTGTGTGTGTGTGTGTGTGTGTGAGAGAGAGAGAGAGAGAGAGAGAGAGAGAGAGAGAGAGAGAGAGATGGAAAGAGTAGATGGATATGTATGTGAAGGGGAAGGGGAATGGTATACTTGGGTGTGTATGGTGACCAAAGAAGGATAGAGGCATGTGAAAGTGGAATGGGAACTTCAATATATGTGTATGAAAAGGGGAATTGGTGAGTCTTTATGTGGGAAGAGGTGGGATGGGTGAGGTCTGTGTGTGTGAGAGAGAGAGACGGAGAATGGGAGTCTCTGAGAAGGCACATAGGAGGGGTGATCTGGGTATTTCAGAAGAGACAGATCTCTGTTTACAGTAAGGGGAGATTAAGGAGGTCTATATGTGTGAGAAGGCGACAAGGGAATTTTTCCGGGGGGGGTGTACAGTGTTGTGTGGGAGAGTAGGGAAGAGGTATTCTTTGGGGAGTATATACGAGAAATGGGAGTGTGTGTGTGTGTGTGTGTGTGAGGGGGAGGGAGGGAGGAGGGAGGGAGGGAAACTTGTAGGAGGTTGAGAAAAAGGGTTAGGATATAGTTGTGAGGGATAAGGGATAGGCTAGAGGTAGAATGAGGTTAGGATATGCATATATTGGAAGGAGAAAGATATAACAATGTATATGTGTTTAAGATAAAGGGATGCATATGTGAGAGTAAAAATGAGTTTGAGAGAAGAAATCAATGTGTATGGGGGGATGGGAGAAAGGGGGATGCAAGTATGCTTGTATAACAGATGTGTAAGAGAATGACCAGGTTGTAGGGAAGAGAGAAGGGGTGTCAATGTTTGTGTGTAGAAGAGAGAAAGGGCATGGATATTGTGAGGGTGAATGGAGGCATAGGGTTATGGATGTGTATGTGAGTGAGGGGCATCTGTGTGTGAGGGAGAAAAGGGATAGGTATTGTGTGTGTATATGTGAGTAGGGCAAGGGGAGTGCAGTGGGGGGAGAAAGAAGGATGGGTCTAAAAAGTGGGAGAAAAACTGGGTGTGTATATGTGAGGGAGAGAAGTGAGATAGATATGTGTAAGGCACAGAGGCGATTGTATGTGTGGGAAGGTGGATGGTAGGGATTGTGGTATGAGAAGGAAGGGGGCATGGGTAGTGTTTGTGTGTATGTGAAAGAGAAAGGAGAGGGGAGGGAGATGCATGGGTAGTATGGAGGGAGCTTCAGGATGTGTATGACTGGCTGTGTGAGGAGAGAAGGGGAATGGGTATTGTTCGGATATAAGACTAGAGAGAAGGCATTTACATTGTGTGTGAGGGAGAGTGGGTATTATGGGAGGGAGAGGAGATGACATTGTTGTAGAGGGAGAGGTTATGGATCTGTGTAGAAGAGAGGAGTATGGGAGATACGAGTTTATGTGAGAAAGAAAGGGAAATAGGTGTGTGGGGAGAGAGGAGATGGGGGCTGGGGAGGAGAGGAAGATGAGTATTGTGTGAAGGGACAACAAAGAGGAAGGAGGGTGACAGAGAATATTGAAGGTGTGAAGGGGAGGGAAAATAGATATAGGGATGTGGGTAACATGTGAGAGAAAAGAGGAGAAGGGAGGGAAGGAGGCAAGGAAGAAGACTGGTTATGAGGAACTTGGGTGTGGGAAAGGAGGAACAGAAGTCCATCTTGTTTGAGGTTAGACGATATGAGGGGGATAAAAGGAGTTTATGTGTATGAAAGGGACAGGGGGAGTCTGTGTATGAGGGTAGAAGGGGAGGTCTGTGTGTGAGAAAGATGTAAGTAGGAATGTTCATATGAGGAGTATGAGGACATGTAGGAGTGTCCATGTGTGAGGGAAAGAATGGGCATGGGGACAAGTATGAGTGAAAGGAGAAGAGACCCAGGAACATATGTGAGTATTGGGGAATGTAAACATGTCCAAGTGTGTGTGTGTGTGTGTGTGTGTGTGTGTGTGTCTGCCTGTCTTAAGAGGGGGTGAGGACATGTGTGTATGATAGAGTGATGAGGATGTATATGAGTGTGTGAGAGGGAGATGGTGATATTTGTGAATGTAAGTGTAAGAGGGAATGGGATGGAGGTATGTGGGGATGGTACATATGAGTATGTATGTAAAGGGACATATAGGAGAACAGAGGTGAGTGTGAAATATAAGGGGGTCTGTAAGAGAGGGAAAGATAAGAGGGGTGTGTGTGAGGGGTATGGATGTTACTGTAGAATTCCTGTGGAGTGGCTGCATATGGGTGTGTGAGAGAGGTGGGGATCTATGAAGGAAAGGGGGATAGGGTTAGGATCTGAGTGATCAGAGAGTTTATGTGTTTGTGTGAGGGAGAGGATGGGGATGGGTGTCTTATGTAACAGAGAGGTGGGGATAGGTGAGGAAGGTGGGTTGAATGTGTTTGGTAAAGGTCTAATTGTGCCTTATGTGTGCATGTGAGTGTGTGGGGTTGTGTGAGTGTATGAGGAACAGGGGCTCTGTGGCTGAAAGGAAGATGGGGCTGTATGAGAAGTGCAGGGCCTTATGTGAAGGTATTGCTGGGGAAAGGACGTAAGGGACAGTGTGTGAATGAATGTGTGTAGGGAGGTGGAGGGGATGGATTGAGGTATGAATGTGTATGTGCTTGAGAAAGGGGAAATAAGGCTGTGTCTTTGGGAGTTGCAGGGTGGGGGGATAAGGGTGTGTGTGTGTGTGTGTGTGTGTTTGTGTGTGTGTGTGTGTGTGTGTGTGTGTATGGGGGAGATGGGACCAATCAATTCAGATCAAGTCAACGAGCATTTGTTAAGTGCCTGCCATGTGCTAGGCACTGTACTAGGTGCTAGGGATACAAAGACAAACCTGAAACAGTCCCTGCCCTTGAGGAGCTTACATTCTACTGGGGGAAGCAACATGTCCCCAGATAAGTAACTACAAATGCGCTTATATCCATATATATCAGAGAAGTCAGAATTGGGGGGAAGCGCCAACATCTCTAGGAAACAGGAAGGGCCTCTTAGGTGAGTGTGCAAGAGGCCACACTGAGGAGAGAAGCCTGGGCACAGAGATGGGAGGCAGCACAGCAAATGTGAAAAAGAGCAGATGGGACAATTTGGCTGGAAAGGAAGGTGTGTGAGAAGTAGGAAGGTGAATGCTCTGCAAAAGCTAGTTTGTAAAAGACTGGAAGCACCAGACAGTGTTTTGTTAGAGAAGTACAGGGAATCCCTGAAGTTTCTTGAACCAAGGAGTGATATGGTCACATTAGGAATCAATTTGGCACCTATGTAAATAATGGATTGGAGGAGGAAGAGACTGGAGGCAGGGAGACTTAACAGAAGGCTAATCTGACATGTGGACGGCAAGTGATGAGGGCCTGGGCTAGAGTGGTGGGGACAGAGAGGAGGGATCAGATCTGAGACATGCTAGATTTGACCAGACTCGGCAGCCAGCTGGGCTTAGGGATGAAGGGGAATGAAGAATTGAGGTTGACCAAGGTTTCGGACCTGGATAACTGAGAGACAAGAGTAGGAATGGACGTGGGAGTGAGTGGGAAGGTGAAGGGAGCTGGTGATAGGTGTCTTTGGGGCTCGTGGGAATCTGTATGAGAGTGAGAGTAAGGGGGACAGACAGGATGCATGAGTGAGTGTGTGAGGGGGGAATAGGAACTTGTGGGAGAGATAAGGGTTTGAGGCATGAGAGAGAGGACATGAGAGGGCATGTATGAATGTTTGTGAGAGGGTATGGGGAGAGCTGTGACAGTGCATCAAGGGTTAGAGTATGCCTTGTGTATAAAGTGAGTGGGGAAGGAGTAGGGATGAGCTGTATGTGTGGGAGGATGGAGACAGCAGGAACTGTATGGGGAGGGGAGAGAGAGAGAGACAGAGACACAGAGAGACAGAGACAGACAGACAGACAGAGAAAGACAGAGAGAGAGAGAGAGAGAGAGAAGAGGGAGGAAGAGAGAGAGAGAGAGAAAGAGAGAGAGAGAGAGAGAGAGAGGGAGAGAAGCGAGAGAGAAGAGGAGGGTGGGGTTGTGCGTGCTTGATCTCTCTCTGCTCTTCCTGCCTTCCCCCATGATCTCACACGCCCCTAGCTAATAGTCTTCCTTCCCCAAGCCTTGCCTTTTCTCCCTCCCTCCCTTCTCATCTCACCTCTCCTTTCTAGGTCTCTTTATTTTCTTTCTCCCATTCTCGGTGACTCTCTCCACCACCAGCTTCTCATTTCTGCTCCTTCTCTCCCTTGTCTTTCCTTCTGATTTTTCCTCCCTCTCTTACACTCCTTGCCCTCTCCAGTCTCATTTTTCCCCTTCAGTTTTCTTTTCTTTTTCTTCTCTCCTCCCTCAATCTTCTCTTCTCCTTCACCCATTCTCATCCCTTCATTTCCTGCCTCCCCCTCTTATCTTTCATTACTCCTCTTTTGCCGGAGTCTCTTCCTCTTGGATTTTCTCCCCTATTGTTTTTAATCCTTCTCTTCTTCTCTTTTTGCTTCCCCTAATATAGTCTAATTTATTTTCTCCTCCTCCCAATCTCCTACTCTTCCTTTCCCACTAGTCTTTTCTTCATTTCTTTGTCCCTTCACCAGTCTTGCTTCCCATTTTATCACCTCCACCCCTCCCCATTCTTCCTCTCCCCCAAGTCTTCTCCCTTTCCTTAGATTCCCCTCCATTTTTCTTCCTTTTATTTCCCCTCCCCCATTCTCCATCACCATCTCCTCAATCTTCTTCCTCCTTTCTCTCTAACATCCCCTCTCCACCATATCCTGTTCTTGTCTCCAAATTTGGGTCAGGAACTCTGAGTTGGTCTTGCCTCCTGAAGGGTAGTGTGCATCCTAGGGATACCCATAGAGACCTCTGGGGAAAGTGCAAAGGTGTGTGTGTGTGTGTGTGTGTGTGTGTGTGTGTGTGTGTGTGTGTGTGGGCATAGAAAGGGAGAAACACTCTCCCAGCCAGTTCTGAGGCTTTTGTGGGTTGGTTTCCAGGGCAGATGGACGCCGCTGGTCTCTGGCCTCCCTCCCCTCCTCTGGCTATGGCACCAACACACCCAGCTCCACAGTCTCTGTAAGTGAGAAAAGTAGAGGCTGGAGGCAGGAGACTCCAACAATCCCTGCCAGCTTTCCTTATTCACTTCTTCACTCCCTTCCTCTCCTCACATTCTCTGCTCCACCCCAAGTCTTACTGTGGGTCTTTCTATCAACAGGGTCTACCATATAACCATCCTCCCAGGCTTAAAGCATCTCTGCTTAAAAAAATAGCTCTAGGCTTTCCCTCAAAACATATTTCTGGGCCTTGGGCCTCTGTGTCTATCTCTCTGCTCTTGGAGATCCCTGACTTTGGCCTGTGACACTGGGTGTACAGATGGTTGGGCAGGTATGTGGGGGGAGGGTACTTGTGCCTCTGACTAAGTCTTCTGCCTTTCTCTCTACCTTATTCTCCCATGGGCTGCCCAGTCATCCTGCTCCTCCCAAGAACGGCTTCACCAGCTCCCTTATCAGCCAACGGTGGATGAGCTGCACTTTCTGTCCAAGCACTTCGGCAGCACAGAGAGCATACCAGATGAGGATGGGGGCCGTCGCTCACCCGCTGCTCGGCCCCGCTCCCGAAGCCTCAGGTCAGGCAGGCCAGCTCTCCTGGGATTCCCCTCCTGGGGCAGGGGCAGGACCTGGGCTAGGGATGAGCTGGAACTTCCTAACGAGGAAGCTCAGGGGGACCAGAAGGAGGGAGGAGACGGATGGGCCGGAGAGGGGACGGGCCAGTTCAGGGACAGGTTGAATAAGATGACCTCTCCCTGCAGCCCTGGGCGCTCCCCTTCCTCCTATGACAATGAGATCGTGATGATGAACCATGTGTACAAGGAGAGGTTTCCCAAGGTGAGGCCAGCACACCTTGCTGCTGACTGCCCCAGAGCTAGGCGGGTAGCCTTGCTCCATAGCCACTTTACCAAGGAGCTTGGTCTTGCCTGTTAGTTTCAAGCACCCCCTAGTGGTAATTTTCTGCCACTGCAGGCCTTTCTCCAAGAAATGGCACCAGATCCCAGGAAGAGATTGGCATGCTGTACCCCGCTACCACCACCACCACGTCCCCATCCTCACCCCTGACACAGGCCCCAGAGCCCTTGCCAAGACCCTCACTCCAGACTCCCATCCATCAGTTCCCAGCGTCAGGTCCTTCATTTGTCATGAGAACACTTGGTGTGGTGGGAAAATTGCATTAGAAGACACTAGAGGATTTTAATTTGGGCTCAGCTACTTGCTGTGTGACCTTGGGCAGTGACCTCCCTTCCTCCTGGCCCCCAGCCTACCACTCTGTAAAAGGAGGGGTTGTATTAGCTGCTTTCCAAGGCTTGGTTTTGGGGGTGGGGGTTGGGTTTTTTTGGTTTTAAGTCCTGTGTCCCTATGTTCCCAAGTCTTTGAGTGTCTCTTGCTCAGACTCCTCACCCCAGAGTCCTTTCAGGCATGACTGTGAAGCCTCTTGCCATAAGGACCAAGCCTACTGAAGCCCTCACTCTGGTTACTACTGCTTTGAGATCCCTTTGTCCTGGGCCTCAAAGCAATCTCTTGCCCTGCCCTGCAGGCTACGGCACAGATGGAAGAGAAGCTTCGAGACTTTACCCGATCCTTTGAGCCTGAGAGTGTGCTACCACTGGCCGATGGGGTCCTCAGCTTTATCCATCACCAGATCATAGAGCTTGCTCGAGACTGTTTGGCCAAGTCTCATGATGGCCTCATCACCACTGTATACTTCTATGAGCTGCAGGAGAACCTGGAGAAGTTGTTACAGGATGTAAGTGCAGGCGTGTGGTTGGAGGAGAGCCCTGGGGCCTAAGCCCATTCCTCATGCTCCTGGCTTCTCTGTTCCCAGACCTTCCCCCTCTCACCTGTTAAGCCAACTCTAGCTATTTCTATGTTTTTATGTCCCTGGGTCTCTTCGTTCCCTTTCACTCTCCTATCCCTCAGGCCAGTTTGGCCCTGTCTTCCCCCTGTCCAAACTCCAGTTCTTCCCTACTAGGCTCTCTGTTTCAGTTCTTTTGTTCTGCTTCTTCTTCCTCTTCCCTCAGGCTTATGAACGCTCTGAAAGCCTGGAAGTTGCCTTTGTCACTCAGCTAGTAAAGAAGCTGCTTATTATCATCTCTCGCCCAGCCCGACTGTTGGAGTGTCTGGTGAGGGAGGGGTCTACCAGGGGGTCAGAACTTCAAGGATCTGAGGGTGGAGGCCTGGGGAGATGTCCTGATGAATGGGTTGGGGCTGGTGGATCTGATGATCTCCAGAGCAGGGAATGGAGATGCTCCAAGGGGATGGACCCAAAATAGGCTGGGGCTGGCCGTTGGATTGGGAGACTTGAATTACATGCTGTGACCTTATTCTGGATTAGCCTCCTGAGCAGCGAGGGAGTCCAGTGTTGTGCCCACCTCTCTTAGTGCTCAGCTTTCCTTTTGCCCTCAGGAATTTAATCCAGAGGAATTTTACCACTTATTGGAGGCAGCTGAAGACCATGCCAAAGAAGGCCACCTGGTGAAGACAGATATTCCTCGCTACATCATCAGCCAGCTTGGCCTCACCAGAGATCCCTTTCCAGGTATTAGGTCTCGGCAGGGTGCTGGCTGTGGGGGGGCCCACCCTCTGTAAGAGTGGGGGTGAAAACTACTGGGGTTGGGACAACCAAGGACCTCAACTGGACAATATGGGTTCCTAAAGGAGATCTGACCCCCTCTAACCTGCACCTCCATCCCAGAACATGAAAAGAGTAGGTTTTAGGGAGAGTGATCCAGGCAGTTGGACTCCCTCCACAATACTTCACCCTTCTCCAGATGTAGTTCACCTTGAGGATCAAGACAGTGGAGGCTCCAATACCCCTGAGCAGGATGACTTTGCAGAGGTGAGCAGAAGTGATGCCCTGGAAGAGGCAGGGGCTGGAGGGGAGCCTAAGAGTCCTCTCTTTCCCCTGATACCACTTTGTCCTTGACCTTTTCTTTCCTTCCAGGGGCGTGGTGCTACCCCCAAGGCCAAGAAACCCCCTGGTGAGAGTGACTTTGAGACTATCAAACTCATCAGCAATGGTGCTTATGGGTAAGAGCCAAGGGCTGAGGCCACACAGGTAGTGGGGAGAGAGGAGGAAGCCAGAGGGGAGGAGGCCAGAGGGGAAGAAGCAGGAAGGTGGAGGGGGAGGATAGAAGAGATGCTAGTCATGCCTCCCTTGCAGGGCTGTGTACCTGGTGAGGCACCGAGAGACACGCCAGCGCTTTGCCATGAAGAAGATCAACAAGCAGAACCTGATCCTTCGCAACCAAATTCAGCAGGCATTCGTGGAGCGTGACATTCTCACTTTTGCTGAGAACCCCTTTGTTGTCAGCATGTTCTGCTCCTTTGAGACAAAGCGCCACCTTTGTATGGTCATGGAATATGTGGAAGGTAGGCAATGGGTGGTCACTGGCCACCAACTGAGGCAAGACTATTTATTTCAAATCAACAAGCACATATTAACTACCTCCCATGTGCAAGGATCTGCACCCAGTGCTAGGGGCACAAAGATGAGAAATTACATAGACACTGCCCCAAGGAGCTGATGGGCCAGTCGAGGGGAAGGGCCCAATGCACAAGTGGGAGAGCTAGACTGATGTCAGAAGCAATGTAGAAGTCTGGGGAAAAGGCTATAGGAGAGTTTGAGAAGGAAGAGCAGCTCACTGCCGTCCAAAGTCATCAGGGAGGGAAGGCTTCCTAGGAGAGGGGGCCCCTGAGCTGGACTTGGAAAGATGACAAGATAGAGATGAAGAGAGGGTGGCATACTATTCTAGGCATGGAGAATTCCCCCCCCCAAAGGCTTGTAGGCTAATGGTTGAGTTTAGGGAGCAGCTAGTGATCAAGTTTGCCTAGAGGGAAGTCATATTAAAAGGGCCTAGATAAAGCCAAGTTGTAGAGGGCCTTAGATGTCAAGCTAAGGAGTTTGTCCTTTATCTTCTGGGCTGTACTGAGCCCCCTCTTTTGAGCAGGAAACATCGGCTCTGTGGAGGATGAAGTAGAGCTGGAAGAGGTTTAGACACAGGCCATTGTAGTTGTCCAGGTGGTTGTTGTTTTTCAGTTGCATCCAACTGTTCTTGGCCCCATTTGGGGTTTTCTTGGCAAAGATCCTGGAGTGGTTGGCCATTTCCTTCTCCAGCTCATTTGACAGATGAGGAAATTCAGGCCCAAAGGTTTAAGTGACTTGCCTAGGATCACACACCTATAGTAAGTATCTGAGGCAGGATTTGAACACAGCTCTTTCTGACTCCAGGCCCAGCACTCTATCCACTGCACTACCTAGCTGCCCTTAAGAGTATAGGCAGGGAATGGTAGAGGCCACGAGAAGGAGAGAAAAAGGCAAGAAAAACAGAAATAGCAAGAGAGATGATGGTGAGGTCTCTTTAGCTGGCCCGGACAAACCACCTTCTGGAAAACTGAAAGAACTGGCAGATGTGATTGCTGGGATATAGTCAGTGATTGTAGAGACTGGAGAAAGGTGGAGAAAGATGATAAAGATGATGGAGACAAGGGCACCATGGAATTGGAGAAGGGAAAATAGCTCAATTGAAGCAACAACATGGAAGTCTGCAAACTATAGGTCAGTGAGCTTTCCTTCAGTTTCAGGCAAATTTCTAGACGGTACCATTGAAGGCATGGGTAATGAAATCCAGAAAAGCCAGTGGTGATCACAAAGAGTGACATGACTCTAACAAAAAGAAGTCATATCAGACTAACCTTGTTTCCTTTTTGGATAGGTTGGTTAAATTTGTCTAACTTTTAGCAAAGCATTTGATAAAGACTTTCATGATATTCTCATGGAAAAGATGGGTAGCTGTGGAGTAGACAGTGACTAATTAGGTGAATTCAGATATGGGTAAATGGCCATAGCCAGAGAGAAATCATTATTGCTTTGATGTTTCTTAGGAAGAAGATCTCCAGTGGAATACCTTAGGGCTCTGTGCTCGGCCCAATGCCCTACTCTGTGCCAAGTTATGTGTTAGGCTCTAGAGTTACTAAGACAAAAGTGAAACATTCTCTGCCCTCATGGAGCTTGCATCCTATCTATTGAATGATTTTATCACAGCCTTAGAAAACAGATTAGGCAACATGCTTATCAATGACTTCTAGAACTACATTTATGATTCTCTGAAATTTATAGATGATGCAAAGTGTGGAGAGATGGCAGGATGCAAAAGGAGCTTGACATTGGGCCATATCTAAGAGGGTAAAATTTAATTGAGATAAATGTCAAGTCTGGTAGGTGGGTTCAAGAAATCAACTTCACAAGAACCAGATGGGGAGGGATGGGTTAGATAGCAATTCATGAAGAAAAAAGATCTGGGGGTTTTAGTGGACTACAAGCTAATATGAGCCAACAGGGTGATCTGGCAACCAAGAAAGCTAAGGCCATTTCAGGCTGCCTTAAGAGAGGGCTGGTGTCCAGGAATAAAGCAATGATGTTCTGTAGCTGATCATAGTGCTCGGTCCTGATCAGACCACACCTGGAGCCTCGTATTTAGATCTGTGACATTTTGTGAAGGCAAATATGGGTAGTATCCAGAAGAGGGCAGACAGGATGATGAAGACTCTGAAGTTCCTGATAATTTGAGGATTAGCTGAAACAACTGACAATTTTTATCCTGGAGAAGAGAAGATGGGGTGTGTCTGTGTGTGTGTATTGAGGATGGACTTGGTGGTTGTCTTCCAGTATTTGAAAGATGTTTTTGGGGAAGAGAGATTCATATTTCTTGGCCCCAGAGGACAGAATGGGGAGCAAAGGAACCAGTTTAAGCTGGATGTCAGGAAAAGCTTGCTAACTCTTGGAGCTGTCCAGCAGTGGGATGGGCTGCTGGTGGGGTGAGGCCTCAGTATTCCTTTTTAAGCAAAGACTGGATGATCACTTGTTGAGTACATTGTAGAAGGTGTTTTGGTTCAGGCACATGTCAGACTAAATAGCTGCTAAGTGCCTTTAGCACTCAGATTGTCCTTCCATGACTGAGAAAAGGCCAACAGGTTTAATTATTAATAGGTCATTGGTTAAAGAGAGACAGAGACAGATTCAGAGGAGACGAGATATAATGAGAAGCAGAGATAGAGTAACAGAGGGAAGAAGGGGGAGAAAGAGAGACAGAGAAGGAAAGAAAAGGAGGGAGAAAAGAAAGGGGAGAGAGAGAGAGAGGCGCTGATAGTTGAGAACAGTTTCAGTTGAGTCATTGCAGTGTGAAATATAGAGTGAAATCACATTGCAAGGGTCAGCAGAGTAATTGTGTGGGGGAGAAGTAGTCAGGGATGTAAACTGCTCTTTCCAGGAGTTTGTCAGTGATGAGGAAGAAGGACAGAGGATGCTAATTAGAGGAAGTGTCTGTGTCAAAGGAAGGTATTTTTTTTTGTTTGTTTTAAGAGTAGAGAAATATGAGCATGTTATAGGCAGTGGGAATGGAGCCAACATACAGGGAGAGATTGTAGTTGAGAGAGAAATGGAACTTGGCTGGGTACATATTCCTGAAGGATATGAGAGTGTGTGGGCTCCAGGACACTAGTATAAGGAATAGTCTTGGAGAGGAGAAGGGCCACCTCATCCCATGAAACTGTAGCGAAAGAGGAGAGAAAGAAGAAGACATAGGGGTCTAGATGAGAGAAAATGTGGTCTCTCCAACCGACGGCCTTTGTCTCCTCAGTAAAATGGGAGCTGAGGTCATCTGCTGAGGGAGCAGAGAGGAGGGTGAAGTTGGGGCCCTCTCTTGTAGGCCACACAGGTAGTGGGGGGAGAGGAAGTACAGAGGCATGCGGTGCCCACAAGGTTGTAAGAGGCAGCTGTTGAGCAAGCTGTGGGGATTGTGAGGAAGGGCAGCTGGCCCTGGCTTCCCTGCCCCAGACAGAGATAGCCCTCCCTTACAGGAGGTGATTGTGCCACGCTGCTCAAGAACATCGGGGCCCTGCCTGTGGAGATGGCGAGGATGTACTTTGCAGAGACAGTGCTGGCATTGGAGTACTTGCACAATTATGGCATCGTGCACCGAGACCTCAAGCCTGACAAGTAGGGGACCCCCTCCTGCCCCCCAACTCCCACTGACCTCACCCTGTCCCAAGCCTCCACTTCCTCACTCTCCAAAATCCTACAGACTCCCTGGGGCTCTTCCTCCCCCTAGGTCCCTCACACCCCCAGACTTCACCTACCCCTCAATTCCTTTTGCCCTACCCCCGTCTGCTGCTCTTCAACACTGGTCCCCCTCTTTTCCCTTCTTCTAAATCACTGCCGAGTTATTTCCAACTCCCCCAAGTTCTCAAAATCCATATGACCTCTTTACTGTTCCTGTCCTGTCCCCTCATTCTCCCTTCTTTGTATCCTGCTCATGGCTCCCTAGCCCCAATCATGGATAGTCCCCAGCTTCCCATCCCTGCCAGTCCCTAATCCTCATTGACATGTCAAGGTCTACAGTGGGAAGAGGTTTGTGCCCATGGGCTTGGGGTAGGGGATGGGCACCGAGAGGGCCTGTGGGAGGCATCCGTCTCCTTGCAATGCCTCTCCTGAGAGGGACTTACTGAAGCTATGCCAGGCTGGGGTGGGACCAGGCTGGGTATCTCTGAGGTGCCCCCATGCCCCTAGCCTCCTCATCACCTCCATGGGCCACATCAAGCTGACAGACTTCGGCCTCTCCAAGATGGGCCTGATGAGCCTCACCACCAACCTGTATGAGGGTCACATCGAGAAGGATGCCCGAGAGTTCCTGGATAAGCAGGTGGGAGGAGGTGGCAGCAGGGTTTTGCATGGGAAGGGTCTGACTTGGGGATCATGGCTGGGCCCCCAGCAGGCACAGAGCTAGGGGGCTGATGGTCTTCACACAGGTATGTGGGACACCTGAGTATATCGCACCCGAGGTGATCCTGCGTCAGGGCTACGGGAAGCCTGTGGACTGGTGGGCCATGGGCATCATCCTCTATGAGTTCCTGGTGGGCTGTGTGCCCTTCTTTGGAGACACCCCCGAGGAGTTGTTTGGGCAGGTCATCAGTGGTGCGTGTGCCTGTCCATTGTCCCACCACTTGGCCCCTGGCACCCCTCCTTGGTCCACACGGGTAGTCACTTATGGTCACATTCATCTAACAAGGCTGAGCACCTTGTGTGCAAGACACTGTGCTAGACTAGGGACAAAGATGGAAACAAAAGGGTCCGTGCCTTGACAGAGGGGAGGGTGGTGCGGCATGTACCAGGTGCAGGCCATGGCCAGAGGGTAAGCACACGGACAATGGGGGAGCCAGGGCTGAAGAGGCTTGTGAACTTTGCCCCAACTCACCCTTTCCTGACGCAGTTGGGCTTAATCCCACCAATAGGATGTGATGGAGCTTCACTGGCCTTGCTGATGCTGTGGGTCCCAAGAGCTTGGTTTCCTGCCCCCCTTCCTTTTTTCTCCTGCCTTTTTGCTTTCTTCACTCATCCCACCCTCCCTTTCCTTGCAGATGACATTCTGTGGCCTGAGGGGGAGGAGGCCTTGCCTGCTGATGCCCAGCTCCTCATATCCTGCCTTTTACAGACCAACCCTTTGGTGCGCCTGGGTGCAGGTAAGGAGGGCTGCCTGGCATCAGGTGTCCCCCTTAAGGCCTGGATAGCCCTTAGGCACCCTGCCTAGGGCCTATTGTCAACCCCCACTCCAGGTGGTGCATTTGAGGTGAAGGAGCACAGCTTCTTTCGGGAGCTGGACTGGACAGGCCTATTGAGGCAGAAGGCGGAGTTCATCCCCAACCTGGAGTCAGAGGATGACACCAGCTACTTTGACAGTGAGTTCCCAGCCCAAGCCACTCTCTGGGCATGTCCATTTGGGGTCTGAGGGAGGGGGAGGGGGGGCAGAGGTCAGGGACCCCTCACCCCAAGGGCACTGGGCTAGGGAGGAGCCGTCCCACCTCCCCAACATGCCCCCAATGCTCATGGTGGCTCCCAGCCCGCTCCGACAGGTATCATCATATCAACTCCTATGATGAAGATGACACAACGGAGGATGAGCCTGTGGAAATCCGCCAGTTCTCCTCCTGTTCTCCCCGATTCAGCAAAGTAAGCCCCCCTCCCCCAAGGCAGGGGTAGGGTGGGGAGGGAGCAGCCCTGTGCCCAGGGCAGGCGGGTGTTCCCTCAGTGTTGCCGTGTGTGCTCATGGGAATATTCCAGTTGCAGCCGTGGCTCTGAGGGCAGCCAGCCAGGACTCTGTCCTGAGGGCCGGCCCATCCTTCCCACCAGGTGTACAGCAGCATGGAGCAGCTGTCTCAGCACGAACCTAAACCTCCCACAAGTGGCAAGCGGGAAGCCAGCACCAAGGGCCAGGAGGAGAAGGCAGCCAGCAAGCGGGAGGGGCTGGGCGGCCTCACTCTGCGTGACAAGAGTTGGAGGGGGGGGTCCCCCGAGATGTGAGCTGGGGCAGAACCTGGGGGCTGGGGATCCTCTCAACTTCTAAAGTGGGGGGAGGGGGCTATGCAGAGGTTAGACTAGAAGACTGGGCCGGGATCCAGATGGGGAAGAGAGCTAGAGGCCGTGGGCCAGGGCAGGACAGGGGGAGCGTCTGGGTTCTTTTTCCATGTTGGGGCAAAGGAGCCACTTCAAAGTGGGAGGTGTTTGACTGAGTCTGAATGTTGCCTCTGACTCCCCTGGCCCTTCCTACCCTAGCAAGCGCCTGTCAGCCTCTGAGTCATCCTTTCTGGAGGGGGAGGCCAGTCCCCCACTGGGTGCTCGCCGCCGCTTTTCAGCTCTCCTGGAGCCCAGTCGGTTTAGCGCTCCCCAGGAGGATGAGGATGAAGGACGGGTGCGAAGGCCTCCCCGGCCTAGCTCTGACCCCCCTGGGAGTCTAGACAGCAGAGCCCCCAAGGAAGGAATTGCAGGGGACAGCACCCCCAGCACTGGAGACTTGGAGCCTGGTGAGTGTCCATTTTGCTCTTTCCCCATTTCCCTCACAGCCCCAGGCCTCAGCTGGCAAAGGGAAGTGAGCACTGGGCTCGAAACCAGAAGGCTTAAGTTCACATCCAGCTATGTGATCCCAAACAAATCACTTAACTGCTCAGCTCGTTTCCTCAAATGTAAATGGAGATGAGCTCCTCTCTCCCAGGGCTGTTGTGAGGATCAAATGAGATGATGTTGGTGAAATGTTTCACAGCGTCTGGCACCCAGTAGGTGCTTTCTCCAAGCAGAAGGGCTCCACTGCTTCCTAGCTAGATGACCTTGTGCAAAGCCCTTCCTCATTCAGGGTCTGTTCCCTCCTCTGTAAATGAGAATTGGATCAGATGATCGGCTGTTCCTTTGAGTTCTAGATCCTGGGATCCTAAAGGTCCTGGGAATGGCTTCCCTTTTTGACTCTGGATTCAGGTTCATTTCCCTGCTGCCGATCCTTGAGGGGGTGTGGGGGGAGGGGTTGGTTTTCCTCTGAAAGTGGTGCCATTTGGGTCACAGTGTTTTCTTCTTCCCTTTTCTGACCATCCCCCTTCCACCATACTGCCCCTTAAAGGTGTAATAGAAAGATATCTGGGCTGGAGTCAAGAGACCTGGTTTCCTATTCCAGTTCTAACACCAGCTTCTGACCTTGGATAAGCCTCTGGCCCTCTCTAAGGCTTCATTTTATTATCTATTAAACATGGAACATCAATCTGCTCCCTAGCTCCCAGGGTTGTTGTGAGGACTGTACTTGGCAACCTGAAAGCCCTGCAGTCGTTGGAGCTGTAGTGGCCGTTATTTCCAACCAGGTGAATTGGCCCTACCCCACAAAGATGGAGATCCATCAACACCCAAGGCCACAAATGACCTGGTCCTTCGACGGGCAAGGCACCAGCAGCAGATCTCTGGGGAGCCCTCAGAGAAGCGGCCCTCACGTCCTGGGGGCAAGGTCATAAAGTCAGCATCTGCCACTGCTCTGTCCGTCATGATCCCCACAGGTGATCTCAGGGGGCCTGGCCACTAGGGATGGGTCCTGGCATTGGGAGGGCAAGGATAGAACAGAACTCCCTAGCATGGCAGGACAGTCTCCCTCATGGTGTTGACCATTTGCTGACCACCCACAATCCCCATGTCCACAGTAGACCAGCATGGCAGCTCTCCCCTGGCCAGTCCTATGTCCCCTCGGTCACTTTCTTCCAACCCATCATCGAGGGACTCATCTCCCAGCCGTGACTACTCCCCTGCCGTCAGCGCTCTCCGTTCCCCCATCACCATCCAGCGCTCAGGCAAGAAGTACGGCTTCACCCTCAGGGCTATCCGTGTCTACATGGGTGACTCAGATGTTTATAGTGTCCACCACATTGTATGGGTGAGTGTCTAACCTACCAGAGCAGGGAGCAGGGTGGTAGCAGCAGTGGTCGCTTAGGAAAGAGGTGATACTTCCCAGAACCCCCCCTCTACTTCTAGCTCATCCAACCCAACCTGATGCTGTTAGTTTGATATAATGGGCGAGGATAGAACCTGTAGAGAGAAGGGTAAGGGTTAGGTCCAATGTACCACCTACCAACTGTGTGACCTTGGGCCAGTCACTGTCTCTCTGAACATTAGTTTCCTCACCAGTAAAATGAGGTTCATACTTCTTGTGCCCCCATCCCCACAGGGCTTTTATCATAAGGTCATAGGCTGCTGAGCTGGAAGGGGCCTTAGAGATCACTGGTCCAACCCCCTCATTTTGCAAATGAGGAAACTCTGCCTGAGAGCAGTAAAATGCGTTACTCAGGGCACCTGCACGGTGAGTACATGCATGGCTAGGACTGACCCAGGGCCCAGACAATAAAGAGTGTTCGTTCTACTATGCCATCCTTGTGAGGAAGATGTTCATTACATGGCAGAGGGCTCTAGCAATGGGAGTTGTTCTCATGGCTCTGTGTGGGGCTCAGGTGGTAGCTGTGGCTTCTGGCTGCCTCCCAGCAGGGATGTCCACCAGCTCACCTGAGGGTGGGACCTGATAAAGCCTTCGGGGGAGGGGGGAAGGGAGATTCCTATAACCATTTGTTGTCCCCCACCCCCAACAGCATGTGGAAGAGGGAGGACCTGCCCAGGAGGCCGGACTCTGTGCAGGGGACCTTATCACCCATGTCAATGGGGAGCCTGTGCATGGGATGGTACACCCAGAGGTGGTGGAACTAATCCTCAAGGTCAGGCGCTGGGAAAAAAGAAAGGATATTGGGGGGCTGGGTAACCCTAGGACAGTGGTTCTCAACCTGTGGGTTACGACCCCTTTGGGGGTCGAATGACCCTTTTGCAGGGATTGCCTAAGACCATAGGAATACACATATTTCCGATGGTCTTAGGAACTGAGACGCAGCTCCTCTATCAGTCTCCAGGCGGGTCCGCCCACATGCAGATACCCCCACATACGAATATTAAAGGTCGAGGCATTAGGAAGGTTGAGAACCACTGCTCTAGGGAGATGAAGAGATGGGGGAGGGGCTGGTGTAGTCCAAAGGAAAGGTCCCCTAAAGGAGAAGGAGGGCACGGGATAGGAGAGGAGAATCCGGAGGAGGTGAGGGAATAGGGAGCCCTGGAGCAGTATGTGTTCCAGACGATCTCCAGCTGTGCCCTTTTTGCCCTGGCACCTTCAGAGTGGGAACAAAGTGGCTGTGACGACTACGCCTTTTGAGAACACTTCTATCCGCATTGGGCCTGCCCGGCGCAGCAGCTACAAGGCCAAGATGGCCAGGAGGAACAAGAGGCCATCAGCTAAGGAGGGTCAGGAGAGGTAGGGGAGCCCCGTAGAAGTCCTGAGGAGTCAGAGCAGTTGGGGGAGGCGGAGGGGACAGAGAGGTGCTGTTGTCTCATCATCGGGACCCTGCACAAATCATTGGTGCCTTCTTTCAGCCCCAGCCTCCCTTTCTGTAAAACGACTTTAGATGATTTTTGTGGCAATGAGTGTGGGCGTGGGGGGAGCTCCAGGGCCACAGGACCAGGCCTGGCCTTTCACCTTCTGTCTCTCTGGCCCATGGCAGGAAGCGCAGCTCTCTGTTCCGCAAGATCACGAAGCAGTCCAACCTCCTTCACACAAGCCGCTCTCTCTCATCTCTTAATCGATCCCTGTCCTCCAGCGACAGCCTCCCTGGGTCCCCAACACATGGCCTGCCTGCTCGCTCTCCCACACATAGTTACCGCTCCACTCCTGATTCAGCCTACCTAGGTATGCTTCCCTGTGGCTGGGGCGGGGAGGGACATGGAGAGGACTAGGAACAGGGGGCATCAGGGCCCCCAGGCCATGGACTCGCCAGGTTCCCCTCCACAATCTCTTCCTTCTCTTGCAGGTGCCTCTTCTCAAAGCAGCTCCCCAGCTTCCAGCACCCCGAACTCCCCAGCCTCTTCGTCCCACCACATCCGGCCTAGCACTCTTCATGGCCTGTCCCCCAAGTTGCACCGGCAGTACCGCTCAGCCCGCTGCAAGTCAGCTGGCAACATTCCCCTGTCCCCACTGGCACACACGCCCTCACCAACGCAATCGTCTCCACCCCCACTGCCTGGCCACACAGTGGGCAGCTCCCATACCACCCAAAGCTTCCCAGCCAAGTTACACTCGTCTCCACCTGTGGTGCGTCCACGCCCTAAGAGTGCTGAGCCCCCCCGCTCCCCACTTCTTAAGAGGGTCCAATCTGCTGAGAAGCTGGGCTGCCCATTGGGCACTGACAAGAAGGGTGCACTGCGTAAGCACAGTCTGGAGGTGGGGCACCCTGATTTCCGCAAGGACTTCCATGGAGAGCTGGCATTGCATAGCCTTGCTGAGGCTGAGGGAGAAACAGGCCCTGCATCTGCTGCTGCTGAAGGGCTTGGGGCCCAGCGCCCTCCACCTATGAGGCGACTGGGCCGCCAAGAGTCACCCCTGAGTCTAGGTGGGGGAGACCCGCTCTTAGCTGGGCCACGGGGAGGTGACGGTCCCAAGGAAGAAAAACCAGCTGCTGATCCGGGACCTCCTGGTCCAGGCAAAGTCCCAGAACCCGAAGGGTCTTCCCGCAAGGAAAGGGAAGTGGGCAGCAGTAGGGGGGAGCCCTCATGGTCAGGGGGCTGTATCCCTCCTGGCTGCCCGCCCCGGGTACCACCCCCAGGCCGGACTCTGGACCGAGAAGGGGCAGGCACAAGACATCAGGGGGTGCAGACAGAGGATGCAGGTGGGGTGGCCCGGGCCTTGGCCAAGGCAGCCTTGAGCCCAGTGCAAGAGTATGAGGTGGGCAGACGCAGCAGTG
This sequence comes from Pseudochirops cupreus, assembly GCA_028627135.1. Taxonomy (NCBI): domain Eukaryota; kingdom Metazoa; phylum Chordata; class Mammalia; order Diprotodontia; family Pseudocheiridae; genus Pseudochirops; species Pseudochirops cupreus. Next base: position 528,872,033 of record CM053580.1, read on the forward strand.
CCAGTGAAGCAGCCACCTCCCCCCGGGGAGGCCCAGGCAATGACCTGCCACCTGTCCCCATTGTTGTGGAGCCCAAGTCAGAAGTCAGTAGGCCTCTTCTGGAGACCCCCGGGGGGAGGGTGACCAAGGAGCGTTGGGTCCTGGAGGTAGTAGAAGAAAGAACCACACTAAGCTTGCCCCGAACAAAACCCATCTCTCCCAAACTCTCTCCGGAGCCCCCAGGCTCTACGTCTGTTCCATCCCCACCTCCTGCTAGGAATGGGCCTGGCTCTGACCCAGGGCATCCACAAGTCCCCACTGCCCTTCCTATTCCAGCTCTCCCAGGCCCTAAGAGTGAGTCAGGGCTGCCTACTCGCCTCCCTGCTGAGCCTGTGCCCGGTCCAGGCCTGGCCAAGAAGGGCTCGGTGAACTGAAGGTGGGCCCAGACACTGCCCCACCTCTGGACCTTTGTAAATAGGACTGGAGGGCGGTACTGGATTGTACAGTGGGTTGTATACATATGTACACATATAAATAAAGTGCGTGTTACGCATCCTGGGCTCCAGGTTCTCCAGACCTGCCACAGGTGGCAGTGATGATACCTGAGCTAGTGGGTTTTAAATGAAAAACTGGGAAGGAACTGCCCAGATAGCTACCAAGCCCGCTATCACGCAGCAGCTGGTACAGCAGAAAGGCAAAGACACCCTCATTCACAGGAGACAGTCCAAGAGGGGCAACAATCAGAACTGGAATGTGCCTGGCCAACCAGAGCCTCCGACCTAGTGAGGAAAAGGTGGCCTGCAGAAAGAGCTGTCATGAGCTCCACTGTAACTTATAGAGCTATATATAGAAATATAGCTCCAGAAGGGTGGGGGTGCTCCCAGGAGCAGATTAGACAGCTTAATACTTTAGATAGAGTGGACTGCTGAGGAGGAGCATTGTTAAGCTATCTTAAGTGAGGGAAGCCCCAACTGGGGGCTAGGGGGATGGGAGTCAGTGGAGAGCATTTGGGGGAAGGGAGAACAAGCATGAAGCACCTACTGTGTGCCAGGTGCTTTACAATCACATGTAGGTACAGAAGGTGTGTGTGTGTATGTGCACGTGCATCACAGCTCTAGGAGGTAGGTACTATTACAATTTTACAGCTGAAGAAACTGAGTCAGGCAGGGATTAAGTGACAGACCCAGAGTTCCATCCACTGTGCCACCACACCGACTCAGTGGAAAGAGAAACACGTATTTGTCACGATGGTGCACTTCAGATCGCCTGGCCAGAAGCTGGATTAAGTGTGGGGAACAGATAAGCTGGCAAGGAAGCCTGCTGTAGGAGTGATGGAGGAATACAACTCTGTGCCTCTCTGGAGAGCTCTCTGCCCCCAAAGCAAAGTAGCTAGTAAATCCTTGCCTTGCCTCCTCGAAAGGCAGAGAAAAGGGGAAGCTTCTATTCCGCATTTGGTCTGACTCAGGAGGGAACCAGCTATAATATAGGACGGCAGCATGTGAAGGGGTTATCCCTCTAGAGCAAGGGTGGAGAACCTGCAGCCTCAAGGCCACCTATGGCCCTCCAGGTCCTCAAGTGTGGCCCTTTGCATCTAAACCCCACCCCTGTTCTAGAGATTGCCACAGATAGGGGACAACAGGGCACTGTCTGCTTTGGGGAGAGAGTTGAAAGGATAAGATTCCCTGCCCTAAGATTCTATAGGGGAAGCTGTCCCCAGAGAAATTGGAAGCTCTGATAAGACAGTTCTGATGAAGAGGAGGACCCCTCACCAAGGATTCCATGTAACTGTGGTTATGTGGGTTTGTCTTTAAGATGTATAAGAAATGGAAGCAGGGTCAGGCAACTAAAGATAATGCAAAAAAGTGGCCCATTCCAGTAAAGGAAGCACTGAGGCTCAGAGAGGGCCAAGGCTGGGGCTGAAGACTCACCACGACAAAAACCTCTCTAAACTGAGCTGGGGATGAGAGTTGGAAGGGGCCTCAGAGCTACCAGATCCGACTTGTACCCGAACAAGGTAACCTCTACAGCACAGCTCCACCGTATTCCCACGTTTGTCTATTCCAGACAACCATTCCACTTTGGGACTGAGACTCCTTGTGAGGAAGCTCGTAGATAAAGCCTAAATTTCTACGCAACATTCGTTTTTGCTGCTCTTGCCATCTGCGTCCAAGCAGAATTCACGTAACTCCTCTCCTCATGATAGCTCATCAGATACTTCAGGACAGTTATCACGCATCCCCAAAATGTTCTGTTTTTCATCCTTCGCCTTTTAAAGAAATCTTATCTTTCATTTAAATGATCACTTTTATTTTTTAAAAAAATATCCTCTTTATCAAGCCATCTCTTGTAACAGAATATTTTGAGGGGGGTGGGGAGAGAAAAAACAGTTGAGCAAAACCAAAGGAAACATTGGTTTTCCTGAAAACCAACGTAGGATTCCATACCCGTGGTTCCCCACCTCTGCAAAGAAAGGAGGAAAGCACGCTGTCAGCTGTCTTTGGAGGCTGAGCACGGTCATTATCACGATATAGTACTTTGTCCTTAACCATTTCCATTGCTGTAATCATCCTGCACATTTTCTTACTGGTGCTTCTTGCTTCTAACTGTGTTAGTTCACCTAAGTCTTCTCATGCTTCTCTGAATCAGTTATATTTGTCATTTCTTACAGGGCAATAACATTCCATCACTATTTAGCCATTCTTGAATTAATGGGCGTCTACTTTGTCTCCAGATCTTTGCTACGACAAAAAAAAAAGTGTTGTTAGGGATATTTTGTTTTATGCTCCACCTTTCCTTTTTTTCTCACATCTTTGAAGGTATGTACCTCTTAGAGTAGGAGCTCTGGGAAAAAGGATATGAAGAGTTCAGTCACACAGCCCATGCCCATCATTCCAAAGTGATTCACAGCTCCACCAACAGTGCGCCTGTCTTTCTGCAGTCCCTCTGACTAAAACAAATTCCGTTCCCAATTTTCTGAAGTTAGACCTCAGAGTTGTCTTGACTTGTGTTTCTTATTATCAGTGATTTAGAATAATTTTTCATATGTTTACTACTAATAGCTAGCATTTATATGCACATATTATGTGCCCAGCACAGCATGGAGCACTTTACAAGTGTCTCATTCGATCCTGACAACAATCCTGAGAGGTAGGTGCTAATATTACCCCCATTTTGAGTCTTTTGCAATTCCTTCTTGAGAATCATTTGCTCCTGTTCTTTGGTTATTTATCCATTGGTCTTCCCTCTTTCTTAAACATTTTTTTAGTAAGTCTTGACATTTTTTAAAAATGACACTATAATTTCTTCCTCTATCCCTTTTCCCTCTCCCATTCAGATTCATCCTATATAACAAGTAGTATTTTTAAAGACAAAAAAAGAAAAGTAAAAAAAAAATCAGAAAATTGATCAATACATACCCAAAGTCTGTATATGCCACACTCATAGACTTCCTGCACGTGCAAAGGGCTGGGGTCGGGCTGTTTCTATCTCTTCTTTGGAGCCCTGCTTGTTCTTTGGGATTTTGCAACATCCATTTTTTTATTTATTTATTGTTCTTTCCATTTCTATTGCTACAATCACTGTGTGTGTCATTTCCTTGGCTTTGCTTCTCTTCCCTCCTTTTACAGTGGAACTCTTAAAACTTCATAATCTAGAAATCTAAGCACTGACCTCGCCACTTAATTAAAATGGCTTTCTCCAAGGTTAGCAATGATCTCCTAATTGCCAAATCTAACAGCTTTTTCTCAATCCTCAACCTTCCTGACCTCTCTCCTTTTGATGTTATTGAGCACCTCCTCTGTTGTGGGGACACTACTCTCTCCTAGCTGTCTGATTGCTCCTTCTCAGTGTACTTTTTTGGATCAGCATCCATGTCCTGCCCCCCAATATGTGGGTATACCACAAGACCACGTCCTGAGCTTTCTTCTCTACACTTTCGTTTGGTGTCTTAATCAGTTTTCATGGATTCAGTGATCATCTTTATGCCTATGACTCTCTAATCTATGCCTTTAGCACATAGCTGCAGCCCCACTTTATCACCTACCTGCTGGAATTTCCTCAGATATCCCATCACTATGAACAAAAGGGAATGCATTACCTTTTCCTCAAAACCCAGCCCCCGTTTCTGGAATGTTCTCCTAACTCACTTCTACCTCTTGGAAATCCTGGCTCTCTAAGTCTCAGCTCAGGTAGCAACTAGTACATAAGGCCTTTCCCAATCTCCTAGCTGCCCAATAGGAATATTATAATGTGACTAACTGACAAGAATAAGAAATAGAAAGAAATCTGGCAAGACCTAATGAACTAACGCAAAACAAAAAAAGCAGAAAGAGAAGGACCAAGTGCACACTATTAATACTTGAGGAAAAGTGAATGGCAGTGAGTGGACCAAGAATCTCGATGGGGATGTGGAGTGATAGAAAAAATGATCATGTATTGAAATGCAATGACAATTATTTCTATGCAAGTTTAGTGATTCCACTGCTATTCAGTGCATGCTGTTTTCAATGAAACATTTCATAAAAATGAAAAAAAACGAATTATGAATTTAGACCTGGAAGAGAATTGAGCCCCATACTGCTCATGGGATGACCTCAGCACTTAATTAAAATGGCTTTCTCCAAGATTAGCAATGATCTCCTAATTGCCAAATCTAATAGCTTTTTCTCAATCCTCATCCTTCTTGACCTCTCTACCTTTGATGTTATTGACCACACACACACACACACACACACACACACACACACACACACACCCATTGGTTAGTGCTTTCCCCAACCTCCCCTTTGCATTTACTTCATATACACTGTATAAATATATATGTATCATGAATTTCCACATATTAATTTACTTTTCTGTATGTGTACTATTCCCTTGTAAACTACCTCCCCTCAGGATGGAAGCTCCTTGAGGGCAGGGATTGTTGGTTTTTGTGTTTGTATCCCCTGCATCTAGCACAGTGCTCTACACGTAATAAATGTTTGTCAAATTAAATGGAATGAAACAACCCCAGTTCCTTCATCTGGTGCTAGCATAGCATGGTCTCCAGTCCTCCACCATCTTGGTTTATCCTTCTGGGAATGAAGTCCAGTTTGTCATCTTGACTCTCTAGCAGTCTTCACCCCAAGCAGCTTTTTACACCAATCTTTTGAGTATGTCTATCATGTCCCCTGTCCATGTTCTTTCTGGGCTAAGTATCTCTAGCTCATTTAATTGACCCCCAAGTAGTTTCAAGGAACTTCACCATTCTGGTCACCCTTTCCTAGATATTCTCCTCCATGTCATTGTTCTTCCTAATATAACCCATGGCCTTGATCAGTCCCCTATGCTAAAATGTAATCTTCAGAATGGGAAGCATTATTACCTGGTGGACAGTCCAGGGCAAAGTAAAGCGGGGCTGTCACCTTCCTAGCCTGGACACTATTCTTCTACTTTTTACTCGTACAATCTTAAGGAAGTCATTTGGGCCTGAGTTTCCTATGTATAAAATGAGCGGGATGGGGCTCAATTCTCTTCCAGGTCTAAATTCATAATTCCTTTTTTTTTTCACTTTTATTAAATGTTTCATTGAAAACAGCATGCACTGAATAGTGATGGGATCACTAAACTTGCATAGAAACAATTGTCATTGCATTTCAATACATGATCATTTTTTCTATCACTCCACGTCCCCATTGAGATTCTTGGTCCACTCACTGCCATTCACTTTTTCTCAGGTATTAATAGTGTGCACTTGGTCCTTCTCTTCCTGCTTTTTTCGTTTTGCATTAGTTCATTAGGTCTTGCCAGATTTCTTTCTATTTCTTATTCTTGTCAGTTAGTCACATTATAATATTCCTATTGGGCAGCTAGCTGGCACAGCAGACAGAGTGCCAGGCTGAGCTCGGAGAAGGAAGACTCATTCTCCTCAAGTCCAGTCTGGCCTCAGACTTTTACTAGCTGGGTGATCCTGGGCAGGTCAGTTTGCTGTATTTGCCTCAGTTTTCCCATCTGTAAAATGAACTACAGAAGGAAAAGGCAAACCACTCCAGTATCTTTGCCAAGAAGACCCCAAATGGGGTCGTGAAGAGTAGGACACGGCTAAAATGACTGAAGAAGAACAAAATAAATACATACATGATAAATACTTGCAAAGCAGTTTAGGGGAGAAGATAAGAAAACTAACAAGGGAGTAGGATCTGATATACGAGGTAGTGCTGAAGCAGAGCTTTGAAGGAAGTTAGCGGAGAAAATCAGGTGGAGAAAAAGAGGGAAAGCTTTCCATTCAAAAGCCCATAGGTGGGAGATTGGGAGATGGGATGGCATGCATGGGGGACAGCTTGTTCAAAGGCACAGAGGTGGGAGATTGGGAGATGGGATGGCATGCATGGGGGACAGCTTGTTCAAAGGCACAGAGGTGGGAGATTGGGGGATGGGATGGCAATGCATGAGGGAACAACAGGAAGATGGACCAGTTTGGCAGGAATGGAGTGTGATATAGGAAAATAATGTGAAGTCAGTCCAAAAAGGTCTATTTGAGCCAGATTCTGAAGGACTTAGAATGACAATCAGAGACGTTTACCCTAGAGGCATTAGGCAGCCACTGGAACTTTTTGAGCTGGGGTGTGACATGATCAAGTTTAGGTCTCAATCTCCTAACCCCCATTGGTACAACTGGGTCAGGTTCCCACTACATCTCCCCTCAGGGTTCTAGGAGTAATTCAGAGGGCTTGGCTTGTGGGGGGTAGCAGGTTCTAATTCTGTTGTTCACAAGCCCCCATCTAGCACGTTTCCTCTGATATCAATTATCCATTAATATGTCTTCCAATGGACCTTTTCACATCAATTCGCAGATGGATATTCACTGAGAAGACATACTTAAGACAACAACTGCGACAGCACTAATATAGTAACTAAGGTTTATCAAAGGCCTGCCGTGTACCAGGATAGCAGGATAGGCTGCTGCAACCATTGCAAGTACATCTCTCCCTATCCCCCTACCCCAAAACTTGGAGGCTTAAAGCATTCTTCCTTCATTCTCATTAGAAGACCATCAGGAAAATTAGAGGGTTTTTTCCTTCATTTTCCACATTAGTCATCTTGTGAAAAAAGAATCAGAACAAAAGGGAAAAACCACAAGAAAGAAAAAAAACAATAGCCAAACAAAACAAAAAAAAGAGAATGGTTGGGTAAGTTCACAACTCCACCAACAATGCTTTAGTGTTCCAATTTTCCCACATCTCCTCCAATATTTATTATCATTTTTCTTTTTTGTCATATTAGCCAATCTGATAAGTGTGAGGTGGTACCTCAGAGTTATTTTAATTTTCATTTCTCTAAATAGTGATTTTGAGCAGAAAGTGAGAGTTCTTTTTGGTCCTTTAAGTCTTTTGTATGCACACTCAATTCAAGTTTAGTAGCCAGTTAAAAGGTTTTCCATCACTACTCAGTAAAGTCAATGAGAAATGTTCATAGGACACCTGTGCATCCTCTGAATTAGGAAGGGAAAGGGCCCTCCATCACACACTTCTAAAAGCAGGATCACCAAACCTCCAGACAGATTGTCAACTGGCACAGTATACCACATGTGGTCTAAAGATTTTATTGGTCAGTTCTCCCCATTGCACATCCTGTTATTGAGTAAACTTCTTTTGTTAAATATCGCATTCACAACATATTTTTTTTATACATGTCCCATTTTATTTTTTGCTTCAATTTAAATATATCATTTTGTTCCAACCCCAAGCCTGAACCACCAACAAACTAGCCTGAAAACAAGTCCTTGGAAAGCAGTGTCCCAGCAGAAAAGAGTGTTCCAGACACTGTGCTAAATTCTGGGCATATAGAAAAAGGAACAAAAGCAAAACAAAACCCCCCCAAATCAGTGCCTGCCCTCAAGGAGCTCAGAGTCTAATGGAGTAGAAAAACTGTTCAAACAGACCATATGCAGGATAAGCTGGGATTGATCAACAGAAGAAAGGCACTAGAATAAAGGGGGATAAAAAAAAGGCTTTCTGTAGAAGGTGGAAGTTTAACTAGGACTTTATGGAAGCTAGAAAAGCCAGAAGGTAGAGATGAGGAAGGAGAGAATACCAATCTTGGGTGACATCCAGTTAAAACACTTGGAGTCAGGAGATAGAGCATCTTGTTGGAAGAATGGTAAGAAGGCCAGTGTCACTGGATATCCAGACACACAAAAGGGAGTAAGGCATAAAAAGATTGGAAAGGGTGGGGAGGGCCAGGTTATGGAGGGCTCAGTGGAGGATTTTGTATTTGATGCTGGAGGTTACAGGGAACCACTGGATTTTACTGAACGGTTTGGGGTGGGGGGAGGGAGCGTCAGTCTGAGTCCTTCCAACTCAGCACAACCTACTCGAGCTTGAGCTCATACCTTTTAAGAATCCAGGGTCTGGGGCAGCTAGATGGTACAGTAATTAGAGCACTGGCCCTGGAGTCAGGAGGACCTGAGTTCAAATCCGGCCTCAGACACTTGACACTAGCTGTATGACCTGGGGCAAGTCACTTAACCCCAATTATCTTGCCTTCCCCCCTCCAAAAAAAAAAAAAGAATCCAGGATCATCTCCATGCCATGACAAGGCAATTACAATATGACAGAAAGTGCATTTGAGGGGTAAAAACAATGGTGAGATCAAAGAGGGAAGGGCAATCTAGGAAGACTTCCTGAGGAAAGCAGCATTTGAGTTGGGTTTTAAAGAAAGGGTAGGGGGGTGGCGAGGTGGCATAGTGACTAGAGCACTAACCCTGAAATCAAAAGGACTTGAGTTCAAATCCAGCCTCAGATACTTACTACCTGTTTGACCCTGGGCCAGTCACTTAACCTCCAATTGCCTCCAAAAAAAAAAAAGAAAAGATAGAAATTCACTAAGGGAAGAGGTGGACTGGGAGGGCAATTCAGGCACAGGAAAAGCGTGGCAGAGACTGAAGAGTACCGGATGTGCTCTTATGGGGCAGAGGACAGACCACACATATCAGGGAGACTCCCAGTTACTCTATTGTCCCCTGGGAGCAGGGACAGGTAGGCTATTCTGTGAGGAGTTGGGCCAGGGTTCTCCCTGACTTCTACCCTCAATGATCCTTGACCTCAGGCCTTACCGATGGACAAGGCTCAAATTCTCTCACCAGTGGCCAGAAGGCTTTCCACAGGGAAGGCATTTGGGAGCAGAGAGTACCCCCGCCACGATGCTCCTCTGCATAGTTGCGATTCAGGTCCCCTATGCAGGTCCAGGTGCTGTTGAGTGTCACACACCACTTGGCATGGTCATGGGTGGCACTGAAGGGAGGCACAGGTGAGTCAGGGAAGGCCAGCTCTTTCACATTTAACACATGGAAGGGGCCAGAACAGCTGGAGGGCAGCACTTTACTTGTTCTGGGCCAAAACTGGACGAACAGGTCACTGCCCAGAGCCGTGGTCAGCCAGCCTGAGTACAAGTCTGTGGGAGACAATGCCTAGTCAGGGCCAAGAGACTCGAGGCTCTACCCCAAACATTGAAAATCCCTCTAAAACTTCCCTTTCTGCATCCATCAAAGGTCTGAATGGCCCTCATGGACTAGGGGGTGGGGTGGGGTTGGGGATGACTACCTCCTCTGTCCCACTTGGGCCTCACCATCTTGGAAGTCATTAAACTTGGCAAAGCTCCGGAAGACAACCCCAGCTCTTGAGGTGAGGGCAACACTTCGATTCCAGGGACCATGGCTCACATGGTGACCTTGGGCAGCTTGTTTTAGCTCTGGCAGGTCCTGGGCAAAGGATCCTTCTAGCCTGTAGTCATAGACCTGGGGATAGGTGTAGGTCAGCTGTTTGCCTGAAGGAGGATACCCAGAGGGTAGAAAGGGGAAAAACAGGTCAAGAGTCTCCACACTCCCAAAGATCTGCCTCTTTCAAATCCACAGGCACATCCTCCACAAGGGTGCCCCTAGGAGGCTCACCAATCTCTTGGAACTGGCTATAGGTGAAGGTGACACAGAGCAGGGTCTGTCCATAGTCCTGGGCACTTTGGGGCCAGCCATAGGATGAATTAGCATGTGGTGGGAAGTGAGGGACGCTGTGAACCAGCCAGATGCCACTATCTCTGTTTAGAAGAAGCACACCTAAAACAGAGAGGGCAAAGCTCAGACAAATGGGCTAGGAGCCACAGAGAGGCCAGAGTTCCTGGGGTCCCAGAAGCTGATGGGAGAGATGAGGAAAATTGTTTGACCAAGAGTTGTCAGCCCAGGCCAGATACTCGAAAGAAGGACAGGTGAGCCCAGCTTGGACACAGCTGGGGAGAGGTATGGGTCACTCAGGTCACAAGGAGAGTGGGAAGGTCAGCCGAGGCCCAGGAACACAGGGAGAAGAATGGGTCATTTAAGGACTGGAAATAGAGGCAGATATCAATCCCAGATGTAGATACAGAAGACTGAGTCTTACCCTTGGTGTGTCCTCGGTAGGTGGCCTCAGGGTCTCCATTACCTGAGGGTGGCTGGTCATTGTACAGTAGGTAAGCCAGCTAAGGGAAATGTAGGGCAAAACATGAGAAGGGTACTATGCTAGTTTTCCCCATGTTACTAGGCTCATCTCCTTCAAGTGCCTGGCCCAGGCCCTCACCTCACTCAAGTTGCCTTGGTACAGTTGATTCATGGTCCGCCCCACAGCTCCCTGGGTGCTGTCAATGGATGTAGTGCCCTCTCGCCAGCCCCCACTATTCCCATCTAGGTACATGTAGTTGAGTCCTTTCAAGGAATTGGACAGGGCAGGTAGCTTGTAGGTCACAAACCTGGGGAGGAGAGAGGGAGGGAGGGAGGAAGGAAGCAGGGCAGCCTGCTAGTGAAATAGTGAGAGAGTGGTCTGTGTCCAGGGTGGTAAAGTATTGTAGAATGTAAATCTAAAAGGGACTTCGGGGATCATCTTCTAGTCCAAATATCTTATTTTACATATAGGGAAATAGGAGGGGAAGAAACTTGTTCTGGGTCATAGAGGCAGGATTCAAACCCAGGTCTTGACTCCAAATCCAGAACTCATTCCAAAACACAGATATGGCACTAACACTCCATACCCTAAGACAGTGGTTCTCAACTTTCCTAATGCCACAACCCTTTAATACAGTTTCTCATGTTGTGGTGACCCCCAACCATAAAATTATTTTTATTGCTACTTCATAACTGTAATTTTGCTACTGTTATGAATCGTAATGTAAATATCCGATATGCAGGATGTATTTTCATTGTTACAAATTGAACATAACCCACAGGTTGAGAACTGCTGCCCTAAGAGAAAGACCCCTTAAGCACCCCACCCTAAGCCTTCAACCCCATCACCTCAGAGGGACAGACCAGAAGAGGGTGGGAAAACAGGGAGACAGAAGCAGTGGAAAAGATAGAAAGATATTGACTGTAGCCAGGGCTAGATGGAAGAGAGACAGAGACAGAGACAGAGAGAGACAGAGACAGAGAGAGAGGAGAGATGAGAGAGAGACAGACAAGACAGAGAAAGAGAGAGAGAGAGAGAGAGAGAGAGAGAGAGAGAGAGAGAGAGAGAAATGGAATTGTGGGAAAGCAGAGCTACTTTACAGGATCATATATTTCAAGCTGAAAAGGACCTTGGTGGTCATTTATTCAATCCCCTCATTTAACATATGAGGAAACTGAGGCACAGAGCCCAGAAGGGTCTTGCCCAACATCACAAAAGTAATATACAACTCCATATCTCCTGACTCCGGCTCAGCCGGCTGTTCTCTCCAGATGAAGCCTAAACTGGGGGAGTGGGGAGTTTGGGGGAACCTAGCACTCACCAGTCCACAGACTGACCAGCGTCTCCATAGCAGGAGATGGCGGCGGCAGCCGGCAGGAACCCTGTCAGGAGCAGGAGGGTCGCCATGGGGTGAAGAGGCCTGAAACAAGAGGACAGAGGGCCTCGGCGGTGGAGGTGGGGTCCCCACCGTGTAACCGTTCTGGCAGATCTGAGCGCCAACCCTGGGTAGAGCGGAGTCTGTAAGGCAGCCCTGAGAGGCTCGGCAGGACGTCTGCTGGAAGAATGGGGAGGGCCCCCGAGATCGAGAATTGGCAGCCCCTTGGCTGATCACAAGACTTGGCCCTCGAGATTTTCCCCACACACTCTCACTTCCCTAAATCACGCCGCCCTCTCCCAGTCACCTTAGTTAAAAGTTTCCGTCCCAGAGGGAGAGAAGAATGCCCCAGTCCCAGAGCAGGCCCCGGGCCCCCCGGGGCCCAGGGGCCTCAAGCCTGCGGAGGCAGCAAAGCGAGAAGTTTCATCTGCCTGGGGACAGTCCACCTCCTCCACCACCCTTTCCGCCCCCACGGTCCTGGCCCGCCCACGATCTGGCCACTGGATTGTCCAGCCAGACTCCTCCCCCAACTCCTGAGCCAAAGCTAGACTATCTCACTCTACCTCGTTTTTCTGCACTTTCTTTTCTCAGTCGGTGGAATGGAATTACCACTCCCTGCTGGCCCACCTGCAGGACCTGCTGCTAGGATCCAGCTAGAGCACCCTTCTGAGCTTCCGGAGTTGAGATTCTTGGACCAGGGAGCGCCTCCTGAAGCCTCCTAGGGGTGGGGTGGAAAGTTGGACGTCGGCCAGACCTGCTAAGGCTTGGAGGCTTGACATTTATCACCCTTTCAGGCACCAAGATGGGCAGGAAAATCTCGCGATGGACATCGTTGGTGTATACTGTCTCAACCGGCAAGAGTAGAGTATTGGGATTTCGCGAAGGGAAGAGAGAGTTTAAGTATCCCTTCCTCACCACTCTCCTCAGGGTCCACTAGGTGGGATTTATACTCTTTGCTGTGGTTCTCTATTACCTGCCTGCCTGCCCTGTCCGACCCTTCGCGCCCCATTGGGGGCTTTCTTGGCAAAGATATTGGAGTAGTTTACCATTTTCTGCTCCAGCTTATCTTACCTAGGAGGAACTGCCGCAAACAGGGTTGGGTGACTTGCCCACACACAACTAGTAGGCGTCTGAGGAGGGATTTGAACTCACAGAAATGAGTCTTCCTGATTCACGCCCAGTGCTTGCTCTGCCACCCAGCTGCCTGGTAACGTTAAAACTCCATACTTGGTATTTTAGGCCCTCCACCGGCTGATTCTCAGGGCCACCTTTTATGCCTTATCTCACATCATTTTCCCGTGTAAGATAGTAGAGAGATCCCTTGAATTTGGAGTCAAAGGCCTGGGACTTAAGTTGTGTCTCTGATACTTACTAGCCATATGATCTGGAACAAGTGACAGTCTCCTAGAGTCACAGATTTTTAATTAGAACAAGCCGTTAGAGATCATTTTATCTCATTTTACAGATGAGGAAACATGCCTAGAAAAGGAACATGGCTTGCCTAGAGCTACACTGGTGGCTAAGTTTTAGAGCTGGTATTTGAACGTGGGTCCTTGGACTCCATCAAAGACAATGCTGTCTCTCCTACATACACACTTTTCCTCAGCTGAAGATATTTTTAAGGAAGTAGTGAAACTGCTGAACACACACAAAGTCTGAAGTCTTTAAGTCAGCACTATAATTTATGCTAAGACAATGCCACGGATAAAATGAAAACGCAAGTAGTCCCTGTCCCATTAACCTCAGTTAGGCTCTCAGCTTCTCACCTGTCACTAGTGGCCTTTCCCACTAATGAACCTGAAATGAGCCCATCCACCCGTCCCTGGAGTCCAGGCTGGCCCACATCAGCCCAAGGCCACAGGAGTAAGGACTTTGGGAGTGAGCACCTTCCCTAATCCGCTTTGTCACTCAGTAAACAGGTGTTAAGCACTTTTTCTGTCAGGCTTGGGGCTAAAGGTTGAGGGTTCAAAACATGGAAGAAGATAGTGCCTGCTTTCAAGGAACTCTGAGTCTCTTGGGGAGAAATCGCGCAAGGGCTGTGTGTAGGAGCTACGGACAATCTATCTGTGCCTGTCTCTTGAGACTTCACACGGCATTGTTTTTACTGTGTTATTTATTTGTATGACTTTGGGCAAATCACTTACCTTCTCTGGGCCTCCCTAGGTTGGACTAAATGACCTTTAATGTCCCTTTCAACTGACTCAACATCTGTGATGTCACTGCCTCTTCTCTCCCCACACCCCTCTTATCCAGCCCCTGCTCAGCTGCCTAAAGCCTAAAATCTGACCATGTCTCCATAGTGCCTCACCAGACAATAAACTAGTTATTCCCTGTTGCCTCCTGGGTCAAATCTAAAACCCTCTGCTTGGTGTATGAAGCCTTCACAGCCTGGCCCCTTCCAACCTTATGAGCCTTCTTCTACTTCACCCTGCTCTATATATGCCATGACCCAGTTATACTGGACTCCTTGCTATTTCTCTTACAAGACACTCTGCTTTCTTGGCTGTCCTCCGTGCCTGGAATGTTCTCCCTCATCCCCTCTGGCTCCCAGCTTCCCTGGCTTCCTTTAAGACCTAATTTAAATCCCACTTACTCTGCAAGAAACCTTTCTTGGTTCCCTACCAAGTTGTTGGTGCTTTCCCACCATCACCTTCAATTTACACTGTTTATACTACATAAGTACATGGTGTTTGGAGTTTTGTGGGTTCTTTTCTTTTTTGCATGTTGTCTCCCTCATTTGAATCTGAGCTTAAGGGCAGAGACTGTTTTTGTCTCTCTTTGCATCTGTGGTCCTCTTTGAGAATGAAGGACAGACAACACCAATCCTTAGCACTTAGCCTGCCACACAGTAGGCACTTAATAAATGCTGGTTGATTGACTGAGCCAGGATCCTGGGATCTACTTACCATAAGAAGCGTATGATCCATTATATGGCTATATGTCTTATCCCACTACTAGCTGTGAGCTTCAGCAGAGGCAGGCAGCGCTGCCCCTTGGTTAAGCTGTCTAACTACTCTAGCATGACGCTTTCTGTGAACAGAAGGTGATTAATAAAGGTTTGTTGAGTGACCAAGTGAATGAGTGAATGAATGAATGAGTCAGGCACAAATTGAGCCTGGGACATCTTGGCCCAGGGTCTGAACTGTCCTCCCTGGGACAGTGAGGCAGATACTAGATCTGTGATTTCCTGTACCTGCATCGAGGACTCTTCCAATTGGGTCAGGCATATGTTGGGATCAGGGTTAGGACTATCTTGTCCCCAGCTGTTTTCCCACTCTTTGGTCCCCTGTCCCCGACAAAGTCAAACCAAGCAGAATCAGTGATACTTTATCCAAGAACAGCAGGAAAAAGAGGCATCTTTACAAATCAGGCTCTGGGAAGCCCTACCCAGGACTGTCCATACCATAGGCCTGGGCTGGGGAGGAGAATGCACATGTCAAGGAGCAGGCTGGGGCTAGGGGTGAGGGTGGGCTGCAGAGCATTAACCATTCTCAGCAACGGTCTGATGATCACAGGGGAGGACAGCTAGAGGGGTGGCAGGAAGCCTGTGACCAGAGGGGATCCCTTCTGCTGAGCCACAATGAGATCTGCAGGAGGGAATGAGGGCAGAAGCAGGGGGCCCAGGGGCAGACAACACTCCAAGTGGATCCAATGCCTGGAGCTGAGGGTGGCTCTGCTCGGCCATTGGCTGCTGGTCCTCTGCAGGACATAGCAGCCACGGGGCTGGGTTCAGGTCTGTGTATCACTTGTTCCTCTGCTACTGAGTACCCTGAGCCTGGGCCAGGGTTCTTCTGCCTGTGACTCCTTCTGTCGTTGGCTCCTTCCACGATGGGCATCATGGCTCTGGTCAAGGCCTTTACATTTGGTTCCCGCCCTCTGTGGCTTATTCCAAGCTCTTCCTGGGGCTCTATCCACTCTTGGAGGCCAGGCTTAGCCCCTTGGACCTCACAGGTGTCGTTTCATGTGCAAGGCCAGGTGGTCTGAACGGGAGAAGGCACGTGAACACAGCTGGCACTGGAAAGGGCGCTGTCCAGTATGCTTTCGGTAGTGCCGGGTAAGCTCGTCAGAGCGGGCAAACTTCCAGCCACAGTCCTCCCAGGTGCAAGCATAAGGCTTCTCCCCTGGAGTAGGAAGGAGGTAGATCTACCCTTAATGGGAGGAGGAGCCAAAAATCTCCCTTAAAACTACATCTATTTTCCACCATTGCCAAGGAGATAGATACCCCATCCCCGCCTAGAAGAAAGGTCTGGGGACCTTGTCAATCTGCCTCCACCCTCCAGTCTTGGAGTACCCATAAGCCTTCTGCTTAGTACTCATAGACAATGCTAGTGACCTTCTAGGCATGGAGACAACACTCCCCCCTGCCCCCCAATGTATCAGTGACCATCAAAGTGCAGGGACTCTCAGGGAGAACCAGTGACCCCAAGGGAACAAATACTAACCCAGATATTCTCAGGGATTCTCTGTGGCCCACTCTAGATGCAAGGCCCCCTCCAATAATGCTGTAAGTAAAGGGATCTCAAGAGAACAGTCACGAACCTCTGGTCCCCCATCAGAGTTTCCCAAAGGATTATCAATAACCCGTGATGTAGAGGGCCTCCTTCCTCCAGACTAGGATCTTACCTGTATGGGTTCTTAGATGGGCCTTGAGGTGTGAACTCTTGGTGTAAGTCTTTCCACAGCCTGGATGTCCACAGGTGTGGGCTGCCTGGCGCTTCCGGGCCCAAGGTCTACGACTTCGCTTAGGCCTAGAGGCCTCATCTGCTGGCTCAGGGGGTGCTGGGGGACCCAGGAAGGCCAATGGTCCTGGCCCAGGACTGGAGCTTGGTCCAGGCTCTCTTCTATATAGCTGGAACCGGGCTTGGTAGTGAGGGGCTGGGTAGAAGGCAGAGTATGCCCCCAACAACCCATAGGGGGTCATCACTGGAGCTGTGGCCCCTGTATATCCAGCCCCCGGCTGAGGGAAGCTGCCACCTCCATCCCTAATGCAGGAGGCTGAGAATGGGGGTAGCCCTGTCTGGGCTTTGAAGCTGGGGCTAGGGCCTGGGGGCAAGGGGATTGTTCCAAAGGGCACTGCCTCAGTGGCCAGGGGCCGAGGTGCTGAGCAGCCCCAGCTAGGTTGCTCTTTAGGATCCTGGAGCTCAGCCACAAGGCCAGGGCCCTCAGGGAACAGGCTACAAGGATGAGCTAGGCAGACCTCAGGTCCTGGCCCTGGCCCTGGCCCTGGTCCTGGCCCTGGTCCTGGTCCAGGCCCTGGCCCAGGGAAGTTGGTGAGGAAGAAATCCAGGTCCCAGCAGGGGTCATCGACCTCTGCTCCTCTGTCCCCTTCAACTTGCTCAAGCCAGGGCCCTGGGTCCCGATGTTCCTGTTTCACCTGGTAAGGCCAGTGACTGGCACCTTGGAGTTCCAAGTCCTGAGCCTCATCTACTTGCCACCACTGCCAGAGAGAAAGAAGAAAGGTCAATCTGCCTGCTCTCCAGTCTAGAAAAGAGGTCAGGCCTGGGGGTCCTGAGAGATAGACCTTCATTTTGTCTCTCCATTGCCCATCCCCCTTTGTACCCCAACTACCAACCTATGGAGGAGAGCATTCCTGGGCCCTGGGACTGGAGGGAGCAGATAAGACTGTTATCTAGCACCACATATTGAGATGGTAAGGGGGATGGGTGAGCTTAGGACACATGGAGCTCAAGCTGGCGGGAAGTCCCAAGCTGTGCCTCAGTTTCCCCCTTGGGACTTTAGGGTCTTTTTCCTCTTTTCTCCTCCCTTCCCCTGAATGCAGGTGCAAGGAGAGATAGAACCTTGTATAAGCATATTTGCCCATGCATACTGTCCCTATAGGACCACCCCTCCCAAGGCAAAAGGGGGATGGGCTTTTTTTGGCCTCTCTCTCTGACTCCATGAACCATATCCCGCCTAACTCAGGGCCTCAGTTTCCCCCATGGTCCCATGCTTTCTTTATCAGGCCCCCTCCCAGGCTCCCAGACCAAACCAAATCCAAACCAGGTTCACAAGCCCCCAGACCAGCCCTACCTAAAATCCCCCTTCTCCACCCTCATTCCCCAGTACGACCCCCTTTTCCACCTTGTGGCTTCTGGTCTGTGTGTCCTGCAGAGGCCCCAGTCCTTGACTGGCCAGGTTGTTGATGGACGGTAAAGAAAGCTCTGCCAGTGAAACCATTGCAATAGTCAAACTTCTGTCCTCCAAAGCTCAGTCTTCCTTGAGCCTTTCTTGCATCTGGCTCCATCTGGATATAGGCTCTGAGGGCTCTGGGATCCCTACAGCTCAGTCCCTCTGCCTGCAACTGATTGGCTGAGGGTGGAGACTGATAAGGGGAGGGGCAGCCCCAGGGTCACTATTTCTGGAGACAAACATATCTGTTCCTGTGGCTCATGGCTTTCAACCACCCTCTTCAACTCCTCCCCCGACACTCTCTGCTCTGTCCACTGCCCAGGGACCAAACCTAGACCCAGACCAAGAACCACTACCCACCTACCCACACACACGTACACAACTATAAGATCTAAACCCATACCAAGACTTGCCCCACTCTAGGTTTCTGCCTTGTCCAGGGATGGTCCCACACTCAGACCCAATGCCCAGTATCTAGGACCTAGGACTCCAAACCCAGGCCAAGTTCTAGATCAAAGATCCAGACCCAGAACCATACCCTAAGCCACAGACTCCTTAGATCTCCAGATCCAAGGTCCCTAAGGCCCAGACTCCAGATGGCCAGCTGTCTCACATATACACTTCAGACCAAGACAGAGGACTCCCATAGATGCAGAATCCAAGATCTTTATCTCTTGTGCCCAAGATTCCTTAGATCTAGGATTTCCTATGATGAACCTCTCCAGGGCCAGAGATTAGATCCCTGCTGGGGCAAGGAGGTGGCTTGGGTGGGGAACTTGGGAGAAGGCCCAAAGGAATATAACAAAAGTCTTGCCCTATTCTGTTGCCACAGGGACTGGACCTGCTAGCCTTCATGTGCCACACAGGAGAGAATGACTCAGAAAAGGGAAGGGGAATTTAGGAAAGATCTGAGTTAGGCCTTTCTTTCCACCCCAGGACCTTATCAGACCTGGGGGAGAGATGGGGCTTGGAGTTCCTGGACCCTTAGGATGACTGTGTTGTAGGTCTATGGGTCTTACCCATGGACTGGGTTCCAGATTCCCAGAGGATACGACTGGGTCTCCTCTTGTTTGTTTCCCTATTCCTATATGACCCACACTTTCACAAAAGTTGCCAATGAAAGCCCACCTCCTTCAGGGAGCCTGCCTAGATCATGGATCCCCAGAGTGTGATTCAGGGCTCCCACTCCAACTGGCCCATGTCTGTGACTGTGTGTTCATGCATACTGTGGGGGGGGACCCCTCAGGGGTGGAAGCTCAAGGTAGGTATTGTCTCCTCTGTTGCCCCAGGGAGAGAGGGGGTAGGGCAGCACCTACCCACTCCTAACCCTTGCCTCTTTATCTGGTCTCTCAGCTGGGCCTGAAGAGCTGGACGGTTGAGTCTGGATGCCCTGCTATCAGTACACAGCCAGGCCGGGTGATTCTGATTACATTGAGAGGCCACACAGAGGAATCAGCAGGTGTGGCCAGGCTGGGGTTGGGAGGGAGTGGGAGCAGAAGGGGAAGTTGACCCTTCACCCCTTGCCCTACCACCCTTCCTGCCCCAGGGTGGGGCTTGTCCCAGAAAGTCCCATCCCTGGTCTTGTCCTTGCAATGACCTCTCTGACCCCCTCACCCCAAACACAGCAGCCCTGATCCCAGCACCTCCCTGCATATGCGCATCCAGCAGAGACACTGGGCATGAACCCAACAGCCAAGAGCCCAGGCTGAGGGCAGGACTCTGGAGTCACAGATTCTGCTCTCCCTGCAAAACCCTGCCTAGCTCAGGGCCTCAGTTTCCCCACTTATAAACAAAAGGGCTGGATGACAGCAGTGGCATTCAACTCAAACAGAAATGGGCCCACTGCTCCTGAGGCGGCATGGTGACTTAGTTTTAAAATATGTTATCTATATTTAACTGTGTTTTTATTTATTTTGTTAAATATTCCTCGATTACATTTGAAACTGGTTCAAGTACATTCTGGAGTACAGGCCAGGCTAGGGCCTTGACACGTCTGGAGTAGCAGTCAGGGAGGTCACAGATCTGGAAACGTTTTAGGTCTACACCTCTACCCTCTGTGCTGGGGACACAGATCAGGGGGAGCTTCCCCGGGCTCATCATGATACAGGTACATAGTTACGTGCAGTCACACCCAAACATCCAGAGCCAGAACACATTCATATCAGTCACATACAAGGACAATTATACTCAGATACACATCACATAACCAATCACAGTCACACCCATGAACAAAAACGGGCAGAATCCCACACTCATTATCACATACAGCTACAGATGCACAATCTCACACCCAATCATACAGCCAATAAACACAATCAAATTGACAAGCATTTATTAAACACCTCAACTATGTCGAAGGCACATCCCCCACCTTCTCCGTACAGATTCCCCACAGCTCTCCTCCCTTTATTGCCAAACAACTTGGAATAACTGTTTCTGCTCCCTCTTCATCCGATTCTTCCTCACTTACTTATTTCTCAACCTCTTGCAATCTGGCTACCAACCCCACAATTCAACTGAAACTATTCCCTTCAAGGTTACCAATGAACTCGAACATGCTCAGTCTGATGGCCTGCTCTCCATCCTCATCCTTCCTGACTTGGCTGCAGCTTGGAATGCGGCGGTCTGCCCCTCTTTCTAGATACTCTCTCCTCTCAAGGTTGGTGATAATATTCCTCCACTCCCTCCCTGTCTGACCTGGATGGATCAAAGGGCATGCACAATTTTATTGCCCTTTGGATGTAGTTCTAAATTGCTCTCCAGAATGGTTGCATCATTAACTGCTTACTTCTGTCAATCAATCAACAAGCATTTGGTTGGGTTTTTTTTTGGGGGGGGGTTGTATTTTCTTTCTTTCTTATTTCTCAAAATATTTTCTTGTTTCTTAAAATATTTTCCAACAGGGCAGCTAGGTGGTACAGTGAATAGAGCAGTCGCCCTAGAGTTAGAAGAATCTGAGTTCAAATCTGACCTCAGACACTTGACACACTAGCTGTGTGACCTTGGGAAAGTCACTTAACCCCAAATATATTTTCCAATTACATGTAAAATTTTTTTTAACAATTTAGAAATTTTGAGTCACAAATTCTCTCCTTCCCTCCCACCTTTTCCCCTCCTAGGAAAGGCAAGCAATTTGATATCAATTTTGCACATGAAGTCATGTGAAACATATTTCCATATTAGCCATTCAACAAGCACTTGTTAAGCTCTAATTATGTGTTACACAGTGTGTTAAGTGCTAAAGACACAAAGGAAAGCAAAAACATGGCCCCTTCCCTCATAGAGTCAGAGTCTACAGAGGGTAGGACAGACAGAGCAGACTTTAGCCATGATCCTATGATTCCCAAATCCAAATATGCAGGCCTAACCTCTCCCTATAGCCAGGAGTTCTCTTGAACACCACTTAAATATCAGCTTCCTCTTTGATGTCTCCTAGGTTCCCCAAACTCAACAAATCTAAAACAAAACCTATCAACCTTCCTCTCTAAACCTGACCCTTCTCTGAACTTCCCTATTTCTGTTGAGGGCACCCCTACCCTCTAAACTACACAGGTTCCTAACCTTAGATTCATCCTAGGCCTCTCTCTTTCCCTCATCACTCTCATATCTGACTGGTTGCTAAGTCTTGTCATTTCTATCCCTATTACATCTTTCACATCTATCCTCTTCCCTCCACTCACACAACTACCACCTTAGTTCAGGTCCTTATCATCTTTTGCTTAGACTATTTCAATATTCACCTATTTGGCAGAACCAATAACTAGGGCAGAGCAACCGGGTCTTTTTCCTAGGGCACTAACATAAGCAGAAAAATTATTCCTCCAGTCTTCTTCACTTGTACTCATGTCTCCAGACCCAGTCCACCACCTACAAATCCCATGAGTGTGTTATTCCTGTTTCAGGCTGCCTTCCCTCTGCTTTCTCCTATGGTTGAGGATCCTGGGTTTTGAGACATCAGATGATCTCTTTGGAAGATAATCTATCCTCTCTCCCAGAAAAATTGCATCACTATATACTGTCCTCTGTGCCATCACTTCCTTCCCACAAATGAGTTCACTCCAGCTGCAAGCATTCCTAGTCATGCAGCCATACTGTATGATGATGAACTGTGAGTGACTTAGCTATTCTCATCAATGGAATGATCCAAGACAGTTCTGAAGGACTTATGATGAAAAATGATATCTGGCTCCAGAGAAAGAACTGATGGAGTCTGAATGAAGATCAAAGCCTACTTTTTTAAAACTTTATTTTTCTTGTTTGGTTTTGGTTTGGTTTGTGTTTTCTTTCACAACATGACTAATATGGAAATATGTTTTGCATGACTGCACATGTATAACCTAAATTAAATTGCATTCCTTTTCAAAGAGGAGGTAGGGAAGAGAGGGAGGGAGAGAAATTGGAACTCAATATTTAAAAAGATATTTAAAACTATTTTTATATGTAATAAGGAAAAAATAAAATATTAAATGGAAAAAAAGAGTTTCTGGTTATGGCTATGCTTATTGATCTCCTAGTTTCTAGCCTCTTCCCTCTTCAATCCATCCATCTTCTATACAGCTTACCAAAATAATCTTTCTAAGTTTTGGATCTGACCTTTCCCTGCTTAGTTCAATTCAGTAGACATCTATGCAACGCCTGCTCTGTATAAGGCACTCTGGTAGCCACTAGAAATGCAACAACAAAAGGAAACCCAGTCTTTGCCCTCCAAGAGCTTGTGTTCCGTTCCAAGAATACCATAACAACATCAACCAACCGGTCAACAAGCATTTACTAAGCTTTTATTGTGTGCCAGGCAATGGGGATAAAAAGACTAAAATTAGTTTACAGTCGAGGACTTTAGTCTATAGAGAGAGAATGTGTACCCAAAAGGCAATATGAAATAATTTGAAGAGGGAGGGAGCCCTAACTTGAGTAAGGTCAGGAAATACAGTTTAATTCAAAAGACATTAAGGACCTACTAAGTGTCAGACACTCTGCCAGGTGCCAGGAATACAAAGACAAAAATGAAACAGTGCTTGCCTTCTACTGAAAGTATGCCTTAGAAAGCTGGGAAACAATTTTTACAGCAAGCGTTTTTTTTAAAATAAAGGTCTCATTTCTCAAGTATTTACAGAACTGACTCAAATTCACAAGGATATAAGTCATTCCCTAATTCATAAATGATCAAAGGATGTGAATAAGCAGTTTTCAGATACAGAAATTAAAACTATCCATATTCATGTGAAAAAATGCTCTAAATCCCTATTGATTGGAGAAATACAAATTAAAACAGCTCTGAGGTATCACCTCACACCTATCAGATTGGCTAAAATGACAGAAAGGGAAAATGATAAATGTTGGAGAAGTTGTGGGGAAATTGGGATACTAATGCATTATTGGTGGAGTTGTGAACTGATCCAACCATTCTAGACTGCAATTTGTTACTATCTCCAAAGGGCAATCAAATTGTACATACCCTTTCATCCAGCAATACCACTACTAGGTCTGTATCTCAAAGAGATCATAAAAAAAGAACCTACATATACAAAAACATTTCTAGCAGTTATTTTTGTGGCAAAGAATTGGAAATTCAGGGAATGCTCATCAATTGGGGAATGGCTGAACAAGTTATGGCACATGAATATAATGGAATACAACTGTGCTATAAGAAATGATGAGCAGGAAGACTTCAGAGTCCAGTGGCAAGACAAAGGTCAAGATGACCAATGGCCCAGGATGTAGGATGCCAACTAAAAACGGATTCCTTGGGCTGGAAAACAGATAGGAAATTTAGATCCCTTACAACAGTGCGCAAAATGAAATCATCAAGGCCCTTGTTGAGAAGACTTTGAGCTAGAAGAGACCTTAGAATCCCTCTAAGCCAACCACCTTATTTTACAGATGAGGCTCAAACAGGTTAAATGAAGTGCCCAGAGTCACATAGTAAGAGTTCAAGCTAGTATCTAAGAATTTTTCCACATCTAGAATTCTATCATTCTATGACCCCATGTGCCCTGAACCTTCATGTACCCATTTATTTTCCCTGCATGGTTCCCTCTCATGGATCAGCAGTCTCTACTCTAGATCTAAACAGCACTATCTGCTCCTCTTCATTCCCTCCCACATCACCCCATCTACTTTCATCCCCCTGAGACCTCGAAAGTCTTATTATAAATCACACTGAGATCAGGTCTGAGTCTACTTTCAGGTCTGCTACTGGAGCCAGAAATGTGCTTGTCCACATCCCTCTACTTCTTTCAGAGATGACTCTTTATTTAAAAGTTTTACTCCTATCCCCCAGGACCTCCAGCCCAGCTATTTCAAAACTAAACTGTGTCAGATTTTATGAAGGAGCACCTTATTTGACTTTCAAATTCAGCTACAGCGGATAAAATGAAAACCAATATGGCAGCACTGACCTTCCCAGGCCTGAGTGCTCTGAAACCCAGAAAATATGTCTTCTTGCACAACATGCCGATCCCTAAATTTATTAGTGTTGGAAAACAGAGCATCTACTGATCATCCCATTTATGTAGCCCAACCCTTAATCAACATACATATGCACATATTATTTCTGTACAAACTATAACAGGCTTCCATTTTAAATGAATACATTACATTGAATACATTAAACTCAGATGCTCTTTGTGCAGTCTTTTTTTTTTTCCTTCTTGATTTCCTAACAGGCTTTTCTGGGCAGCTAGGTGGTATCGTGGATAGCGCACCAGGCTTGGAGACAGGAAGACTCGTCTTCCTGAATTCAAATCTAGCCTCAGTTATTAACTGTGTGACCCTGGGAAAGTCACATAACCCTGTTTGCCTCAGTTTCCTCATCTGTAAAGTGAGCTGGAGAAGGAAATGGCAACCCACTCCAGTATCTTTGCCAAGAAAACCCTAAATGGGATCACGAAGAGTTGGACATGATTGAAAAAAACTGAACAAAAACAAGTTTTCTTCTTTGATGTATTTTAATAAGTTGAAAATTAAAGGAAGAAAGATGTGAAGAAAATGAAAAACAATTCTTAAAAAAAAAGAAGTGATGAGCAGGACGTTTTCAGAAAAACTTAAGCAAAGTGAGCAGAACCGGAAGGACATTGTACACAACGACAGCAACGCTGTTTGATGACCAGCTAGGACAGATTTGGCTCTTTTCAGCAACACAGCGATCTAAGAGGATTCCTAAAGACTCATGACGGAAAACGTTATCCGTATCCAGAGGAAGGACTGCGAGTTTGAATGCAGATCAACGTTTGCCGTTTTCACTTTCTTCGCTGTTTTTTTTTGCGGTTTTTTTTCCTTTTGTTCCGTTCCTTCTTTCACAACATGACTAATGTGGAAATACGTTTAACATGATTTTACATGTATAGCCTGTATCAGATTGCTTGCTGTCTCGGGAAGGAAAAAGGGGAGGAAAAGAGGGAGAAAATTTTGGAACTCAAAATCTTATTAAAAAAAGAATGTTAAAAACTATCTTTACGTGAAACTAGAAAAAATAAAATACCATTTACATAAAATAAACAAATTAACCATAAACATTTTTTTAAAGGAAGTGTGCCTTAGTGAAAGTGACCCTCCGAACACTCTTGTTGACAAAAAACACCACAAGGACGGTGCTGAATTTGAGAACTCTTTAGGCCATTATTAATGAAGTCCACAGGAACTTGGCAACAGTTGGGCAAACTGCAGAATCCGCATTTTCAGGGCAGAACTCTCTTTGGAGGTGGTACCTAAGCTAGGACTTGAAGGAAGACAAAGATAGAAAAGGCCAAGGCGATAGGGACTTTTATGGAATATGCACATGCTAAGGTGAGTCAGTTCTCTTGGGAGCTGTTCACTTGAAAAGTTTGATTAAAGGAGAGAGACAGGCTAGGTGATATATAGTTATTTCATTTATTCCCTTAAAGTTAGCTGTTACATGATCATGGAGCCAGAAACTGAGTTCTGACTGCCTGAACAAAAGAATGAGAAAGCTTAAATGCATTTTAGAACCATCCCAATTCAGACTGGCTGTGTCACTCAAATTTATGATCTCCATATGTTTAATCCTTGTATGATAAAGGGATTTTCTTTTCTTTTTTTTTTTTTGATATGAGATTCTTTATTAAATTTTTTTGAGTTACATCTTTTCTCCCCGTCTTTCCCCCGCCCACCACCCCAAAACAGCCATCCCAGTATTTCCCCCCTCCCCCAGTCTATTCTCTCCTATGTCACTTTTTGGTAGGGCAGGATGGATCTCCCAACTGCAGTGCCTGTGTATCTCAAGTTC